>CM038682.1:180111831-180794228 GCA_021605205.1 Aegilops longissima
AATAAATTAGTTATTATTATATTTCCTTGTTCATGATAATCGTTTATTATCCATTTTATAATTGTATTGAAAGAAACTCAGATACATGTGTGGGTATATAGACAACACCATGTCCCTAGTAAGCCTCTAGATGACTAGCTCGTTAATCAATAGATGGTCACGGTTTCCTGACCATGGACATTTGATGTCATTGATAGCGGGATCACATCATTAGGAGAATGATGTAATGGACAAGACCAATCCTAAGCCTAGCACAAAGATGCGTAGTTAGGTATGCTAAAGCTTTTCTAATGTCAAGTATCATTTCCTTAGACCATGAGATTGTGCAACTCCCGAATACCATAGGAATGCTTTGGGTGTACCAAAGCGTCCTGGCGTAATTGGGTGACTATAAAGGTGCACTACAGGTATCTCCGAAAGTGTGCATTGGGTTGGCACGAATCGAGGCCAGGATTTGTCACTCCGTGTAAGCGGAGGTATCTCTGGGCCCACTCGGTAGGACATCCTCATAATGTGCACAATGTGATCAAGGAGTTGATCACGGGATGATGTGTTACGGGCGAGTAAAGAGACTTGCGGAAGCGAGATTGAACAAGGTATCGGGATACCGGCGATCGAATCTCGGGCAAGTACTAATACCGCTAGACAAAGGGAATTGTATACGGGATCGATTGAGTCCTTGACATCGTGGTTCATCCGATGAGATCATCGTGGAACATGTAGGAGCCAAGATGGGTATCCAGATCCGCTGTTGGTTATTGACGGAGAACGTCTCGGTCATGTACGCGTGTTCCCAAACCCGTAGGGTCTACACATAAGGTTCGATGGCGCTAGGGTTATAAAGGAAGTTCGTATGTAGTTGCGAATGTTGTTGGTCCGGATGAGATCCGGGGCGTCACGAGGAGTTCGGAATGGTCGGAGGTAAAGATTTATATATGGGAAGTCTGTTTTGGTCATCGGAAAAGTTTGACGATATCGTAATGTCTGGGACCACAGGGAGGTCCCGGGGTCCTGAAGTGGGGCCACCTGCCCGAGAAGGTTGCATGGGCCAAGTGTGGGAGGGACCAGCCCCTAGGAGGCTGGTGCGCCCCACAAGGGGCCCAAGGCATGAGGAGAGTGGGAGGGGCAAACCCTAGTTCGGATGGGCCTTAAGGCCCACCTGGTGGCGCCTCCCTCTCCCCCTCTTGGCCGCCCCCAAAACCCATCTAGGGCTGGCCGCCACCCCTAGGGGTGGAAACCCTAGAGGGCGCAGCCCTCCCTTCCCTATATATATGAGGCCTAGGGGCTGCCCATAAAACACGAGCCTCTCCCTCTCGGGCGCAGCCTGCCTCTCCTCCTCCTCCTCTCCCTTGGTGCTTGGCGAAGCCCTGGGATGCCACACTCCTCCATCACCACCATGCCGTTGTGCTACTGCTGGATGGAGTCTTCCTCAACCTCTCCCTCTCTCCTTGCTGGATCAAGGCGTGGGAGGCGTCACGGGCTGTCGTGTGTTGAGCGGAGGTGTCGTCCGTTCGGCACTAGGATCTCCGGTTATTTGAATCACGGCAATCGACTCCTTCAACCCCATTGGCAGAGCGCTTTAAGCTTAGCGATCTACAAGGGTATGTAGATGCACTCTCCTTAGTTTCTCCATAGATAGATCTTGGTGACCACGTGGGAAAATTTTGAATTTCTGCTCGTTCTAGCGGTGGCATCATGAGCTAGGTCTATTCGTAGATTCTTTGCCGAGTAGAACACAAAGTAGTTGTGGGCGTTGATGTTATTCAATATGCTTACGTTACTAGTCAATCTTGTTTTGGCGGTATTGTGGGATGAAGCGGCCGGACCAACCTTACGTACTCTTCGTGAGGCGAGTTCCACCGTGACATGCACTTGGTGCATAAGGTGGCTAGCGGTGCAGTCTCTCCCACTTTAGTCGGAGCAGATTCGATGAAAAGGGTCCTTATGAAGGGTAAATAGCAATTGGCATATCACGTTGTGGTTTTGCGTAGGTAAGAAAGCGTTCTTGCTAGAAACCCATAGCAGCCACGTAAAACATGCAAACAACAATTGAGGGCGTCTAACTTGTTTTTGCGGGGTATGCTATGTGATGTGATATGGCCAAGAAGAATGTGATGAATGATATGTGATGTATGAGATTGATCATGTTCTTGTAATAGGATTCACGACTTGCATGTCGATGAGTATGACAACGGCGAGAACCATAGGAGTTGTCTTTATTTATTGTATGACCTGCGTGTCATTAAACAGCGCCATGTAATTACTTTACTTTATTGCTAACGGTAGCCATAGTAGTAGAAGTAATAAGTTGGCGAGACAACTTCATGGAACACGATGATGGAGATCATGATGATGGAGATCATGGTGTCATGCGGTGACGATGATGATCATGGAGCCCGAGATGGAGATCAAAAGGAGCAAAATGATATTGGCCATATCATGTCACTATATAATTGCATGTGATGTTTATTATGTTTATGCATCTTGTTTACTTAGAGCGACGGTAGTAAATAAGATGATCCTTACAACAATTTCAAGAAGTGTTATCCCTAAGCTGCACCATTGCCAAAGTTAAGTAAGCTTCTAAGCACCACGTGATGATCGGGTGTGATGGATTCTTATGTTCACATACAGCGGTGTTGTGAGCCTAGCATGTATGGACATGGCCTCGGAACACACGCAATACACTTAGGGTTAACAGCGAGCCTATCGTATACAGACATGGCCTCGGAACACAAAGACCGAAAGGTCGAGCATGAGTCGATATAGTGAATCGATCAACATGAAGATGATCACCGATGATGACTAGTCCGTCTCACGTGATGATCGGACCGGCCCTAATTAACTTTCGGATCATGTAATCACTTAGATGACCAGAGGATGTCTACACGAGTGGGAGTTCATAAGATGAACTTAATTATCTTGAACATAGTCAAAGACCTTTTGCAAATCATGTAAATGGCTTCGCGCTTTAGTTCCTTGTTTAGATATGTTCCTAGAGAAAATATAGTTGAAAGTTGAAAGTAGCGATTATGCGGACGGTAAGCTTATGTCCTTAATGCACCGCTCGGTGTGAGAACCCCAAACATCGCTTGTGGATGTTGCGAACATCGGACATACGTTTTGATAACTACGTGATAGTTCGGTTAAGCGGTTTAGAGTTGAGGCACGAAAGGCGTTTTGAAATGTTGCGGAACATATGAGATGTTTGAGGGCTGAAATTAGGATTTCAGGCTCGTGCCCGTCAAGAGGTATAAGACCTCCGGCGATTGTCTTAGCCTGCAAACTAAGGAGAAAAGCTCAATCGTTGAGCTTGTGCTCGAATTATGCGAAGTACAACAATCACTTGAACCGAGTGGGAGTTGATCTTCGAGATGAGATAGTGATGTTTCTCCAAAGTCATTGCCACCAAGCTGCTAGAGCTTCGTGATGAACTATAACATATCAGGGATAGATATGATGATCCTTGAAGTATTCGCGATGTTTGACACGAAGTAGAAATCAAGAAGGAGCATCAATTGTTGATGGTTGGTGAAACCACTAGTTTCAAGAAGGGCAAGGGCAGAAGGGATACTTCATGAAGCGGCAAATCAGCTGCTGCACAAGTGAAGAAACCCAAGGTTGAACCCAAACCGAGACTAAGTGCTTACGGAATAAGGGAACTGCCCTTGGAGCAGCATTACCCTAGATACTTGGTAGATGAGAAGGCTGGCAAGGTCGATAGAAGTATATTGGATATACATTATGTTAATATGTACTTTACTAGTACTCCTAATAGCACCAGGGTATTAAGATACGGTTCGGTTGCTAAGTGTTAGTAAATCGAAATAAAGGCTACGGAATAAGCGGAGACTAGCTAAAGGAGAGCTGATGATATGTGTTGGAAGTGTTTCCAATTTTGATGTGATCATACATCATACGCTCCCTCTACCATCAAGATTAGTATTAAACCAGAATAATTATCATTTGGTGTTTGCGTTGAGCATAGACATGATTGGATTATGTCTATCATATCTGATTATTCATTTAAGGAGAATAATGGTTACTCTATTTATTTGAATAATACCTTAAATGGTCTTGCACCTAAAGGAATGGTTTATTGAATCTCGATCGTAGTGATATACATTTTCATGCCAAAAGATATAAGATAGTAATGATAGTACCACTTACTTGTGGCCTTGCCATATAAGTCATATTGGTATAAAATGCATGAAGAAGCTCCATGTTGATGGATCTTTGGACTCACTCGTTTTGAAAAGTTTGAGACATGCGAACCATGTCTATTGGTGTATATGCATGAAGAAACTCCATGCAAATGGACCGTTTGGACTCACTTGATTTTGGATCACTTGAGACATGCAAATCATACCACATGGGCAAGATATTTGAAAGCCTCGTTTTCGGTGAAATGGAACAAGAAAGCAACTTGTTGGAAGTAATACATTTTGATGTGTGCAGTCAATGAATCTTTGGCATTGAGTGGATATCGTTATGTTCTTACTTCACGGATGATTTGAGTGAATCTTGAGTATATTTACTTGATGAAACACAAGTCTGGATTATTGAATGGTTCAAGTAATTTCAGAGTGAAGTTTAAGATCTTCGTGACAAGAGGATAGAATATCTATGATATGATCATAGAGATGAATATCTGAGTTCTGAGTTTTAGCACACAATTAAGACATTGTGCTAATTGTTTCACAATGTAATACTGCAGAACACCATAGTGTGATGGTGTGTCCGAACATCATAGTTGCACCCTATTAGATATGGTGCGTGCCAGGATGTCTCTTATCGAATTACCACTATCGTTCATGGGTTAGGCATTAGAGACAACCACATTCACTTTAAATAGGGCACCATGTAATTCCGTTGAGATGACACCGTATGAACTATGGTTTAGAGAAACCTAAACTGTCATTTCTTAAAGGTTTGGGGCTATGGCGCTTATATGAAAAAGTTTCAGGTTGATAAGCTCGAACCCAGCGGATAAAATGCATCTTCATAGGACACCCAAAACAGTTGGGTATGCCTCCTAATTCAGATCCGAAAGCAATAGGGATTGTTTCTTGAATCGGGTCCTTTATCGAGCAAAGTTAGTCTCGAAAAGTTGAGTGGGAGGATGGTGGAGACTTGATGAGGTTATTGAACCGTCACTTCAACTAGTGTGTAGCGAGGGCACGGGAAGTTGTTCCGTGGCACCTACACCAATTGAAGTAGAAGCTTATGATAGTGATCATGAAGTTTCGATCAAGTCACTATCGTACATCGTGGGTTGACAAGGATCGTACTACTTTAGAGTGGTACGGTAATCCTGTCTTGAAGGTCATGTTGCTGAGCAACAATGAACCTCTGAGCTATGGAGAAGCGATGGTGGGCCCAAATTCCGACAAATGGTTAGAAGCCATGAAATCCGAGATAGGATCCATGTATCGAGAACAAAGCATAGACTTTGGTGGACTTGCCCGATGATCGGCAAGCCATTGAGATGAATGGATCTTTAAGAAGAAGACGGGCGTGGGCGGTAAGATCACCGTCTATGAAGCTCGACTTGTGGCGAAGAATTTTCACAAGTTCAAGGAGTTGACTACGATGAGATTTTCTCATCCGTAGCGATGCTTAAGTTAAATCGAATCATGTTAGCATAAGCTGCGTTTATGAAATCTGGCGGATGGATGTCAAAATGAGTTTCCTTACCGGTTTTCGTAAGGAAAGGTTGTATGTGATACAATCGAGAAAGTTTTGTCGATCCTAAGGATGCTAAAAGGTATCTGGCTCAGCGATCCTTTCTAAGGTGGAGTAAGCATCTCGGAGTTGGAATGTGCGCTTTGATGAGATGATCAAAGATTTTGGGTTTATACAAAGTTTATGAGAAACTTGTATTTCCAAAGAAGTGAGTGGGAGCACTATGGAATTTCAAATAACAATATGTTGTTGACATATTGATGATCAGAAATGATGTAGAATTTCTAGAAAGCATATAGGGATGTTTGAAAAGTGTTTTTCAATGGAAAACCTGGATTAAGCTACTTGAACATTGAGCATCAAGATCTATAAGGATAGATCAAAAATGCTTAATGGTACTTTCAAATGAGCATATACCTTGACATGATCTTGAAAGTGTTCAAGATGGATCGATCGAAAGAAGGAGTTCTTGCACGAGATGTAAGGTATGAAGTTAAGAGTTAAAGCTCGAACCACGGCGAGAAGAGAGAAAGGGCGAAGGTCGTCCCCTATGCTTTAGACGTAGGCTCTACAGTATGCTATGTTATGTACCGCACCGGAAGTGTGCCTTGCCATGAGTCAGTCAAGGGGTACAAGAATGATCCAAGAATGGACAGCGGTCAAAATTGTCCTTGGAGTAAATAAGGACATGTTTCTCGATTATGGAGGTGATAAAGAGTTCGGCGTAAAGGGTTACGTCGATGCAAGATTAACACCTATCCAGTGACTCTGAGTAGCAAACCGGATCGTATAGTGGAGCAACCATTTGGAATAGCTTAAAGTGGGCGTGGAAGCAGCATTTATAATATGACACGGAAATTTGCAAAGCACACACGGATCTGAAAGGTTGGACCGTTGACTAAAACCATTGACTAAAACCTCTCTCACAAGCAAAACATGATCAAACCTCAGAACTCATTGAGTCTAAATCACATAATGATGTGAACTAGTTTGAGACACTAGTAAACTCTTTGGGTGTTGGTCACATGGCGATGTGACCTATCGATGTTAATCACATGACGATGTGAACTAGATTATTGACTCTAGTGCAAGTGGGAGACTGTTGGAAATATTCCTAGAGGCAATAATAAATTAGTTATTATTATATTTCCTTATTCATGATAATCGTTTATTATCCATGCTATAATTGTATTGAAAGGAAACTCGAGATACATGTGTGGGTATATAGACAACACCATGTCCTAGTAAGCCTCTAGATGACTAGCTCGTTAATCAATAGATGGTTACGGTTTCTGACCATGGACATTTGATGTCATTGATAACGGGATCACATCATTAGGAGAATGATGTGATGGACAAGACAATCCTAAGCCTAGCACAAGATGCGTAGTTCGTTATGCTAAAGCTTTTCTAACGTCAAGTATCATTTCCTTAGACCATGAGATTTTGCAACTCCGGATACCGTAGGAATGCTTTGGGTGTACCAAGCGTCTGGCGTATGTGGGTGACTATAAAGGTGCACTACGGTATCTCCGAAAGTGTACATTGGGTTGTACGAACGAGGCTGGGATTTGTCACTCCGTGTAAGCGGAGAGGTATCTCTGGGCCCACTCGGTAGGACATCATCATAATGTGCACAATGTGATCAAGGAGTTGATCACGGGATGATGTGTTACGGAGCGAGTAAAGAGACTTGCGGAAACAAGATTGAACAAGGTATCGGGATACCGGCGATCGAATCTCGGGCAAGTACAATACCGCTAGACAAAGGGAATTGTATCACGGGATCGATTGAGTCCTTGACATCGTGGTTCATCCGATGAGATCATCGTGGAACATGTAGAGCCAACATGGGTATCAGATCCGCTGTTGGTTATTGACGGAGAAACGTCTCGGTCATATCGCATAGTTCCCGAACCCGTAGGGTCTACACATAAGGTTCGATGGCGCTAGGGTTATAAAGGAAGTTTGTATGTGGTTACGAATGTTGTTGAGTCCGGATGAGATCCAGGGCGTCACGAGGAGTTCGGAATGGTCGGAGGTAAAGATTTATATATGGGAAGTCTGTTTTGGTCACGGAAAAGTTTGAGCGATATCGGTAATGTCTGGGACCACCGGGAGGTCGAGGGTCCACCAAGTGGGGCCACCTGCCCCGAGAAGGTTGCGTGGGCCAAGTGTGGGAGGGACCAGCCCCTAGGAGGCTGGTGCTTCCCCAAAGGGCCCAAGCGCAAGGGAGAGTGGGAGGGCAAACCCTAGTTGAGATGGGCCTTAAGGCCCACCTGGTGGCGCCTCCTCTCCCCCTCTTGGCGCCCCCAAAACCCATCTAGGGCTGGCCGCCACCCCTAGGGGTGGAAACCCTAGAGGGGCGCAGCCTCCCTTCCCTATATATATGAGGCCTAGGGGCTGCCCATAAAACACGAGCCTCTCCCTCTCCGGAGCAGCCTGCCTCTCCTCCTCCTCCTCTCCTTGGTGCTTGGAAGCCTGCGGATTGCCACGCTCCTCCATCACCACCATGCCATTGTGCTGCTGCTGGATGGAGTCTTCCTCAACCTCTCCCTCTCTCCTTGCTGGATCAAGGCGTGGGAGGCGTCACCGGGCTGTCACGTGTGTTGAGCGGAGGTGCCGTCCGTTCGGCACTAGGATCTTGGTGATTTGAATCACGACAAATCGACTCCTTCAACCCCGTTAAGCAGGCGCTTCCGCTAGCGATCTACAAGGGTATGTAGATGCACTCTCCTTCCCTCGTTGCTAGTTTCTCCATAGATAGATCTTGGTGACAAGTAGGAAAATTTTGAATTTCTGCTCGTTCCCCAACAACAACAGCGACCTCGAGAAAAGCGCTACTACTACATCCGTAGTAGTAGCGGCGATTCCTCACCGCACTCTTGCTAAATGGAGTTAGGTGGACACGCTTGACCGATATTTGTAGCAGCGAGTTTTCGCCGACAGCGCTCTTGCTAAAACTAACTTGTAGCGAGTTTCCCTTTACGTGCTACTACTAATTAGCAGCGGCGGCTCTTTTTGAGCCGCTCTGCTGCTAAAATCTGTGTATAGGCTTTTCCCTAGTAGTGTAGTGTCAAAGTATTGAAGAAATCCATGACTTCATCATTAACGGAAGTAACCAGGGCATGATAGTGCGAAGTCCTCAAAGTTATACGGAATGGAGTCCGGATAGGATAATTTGCCTTTTATGCAATTTGTGTCGGCGTTCTAAGGCAGGGGTCCCAGACTTGCACACTGCGGCTGCTGGCCGAAGCTCAAAGGAGGCCAGGACAGCCCATCTTCATCAGCATAAGCTCAAGACCCTCGCGAGGCCCAGCCTCATGAGGAGGGGCGGCAAGGCTTCCTCGAGGCCGCGACCTCGTCGGCTGGCTCATGAGGAGGCGGAGAGTTCAAGGCAGGGTACCTCGCGAGGTGCCCATTACAAGCCATGACGACCAAGGCGCGCGATCAGGCGCCGGCCAGCATGGCGTCCTCCTTCCTCTTTGGTGCAAAGGGAGCAAGCGCGGCGAAGCATCAAGCAAAGGCATCCGTTTGATTGCAACAAGACCAAGACCAGCCCAGCGGTGGAAGAAGTCATCGTGGAGCCCAAGCGAGGCGTCATCACGAGCCTTTGGCGGCGAGGACCAACTTTAGTCGAGGATAAGTGTACCCATTGTTCCCCTTCAAAATGGCCAATTGTTGGCGCCCTTCCCGCTCAATATTTGGGAAGAGGCCGGGGCCTTCGCCTATAAATAAAGTAGCCACCCCGGAGGCGGGGATCCGGGATCGAATCCTCATCAAGGAACCAGTAGCTAGAGTGGTAGAACACCACCTAGCTGTTCGCCGCACCCGCCAAGAACAGACCCTCGCGAGCTGTTCTTCCTTGTATTATTCCTCATCAGCCCAGAGGCAATCCACCGCACCACACACGGGAGTAGGGTATTACACCACAATGGTGGCTGAACGATATAAATCCCGTGTCTCTTGTGTTGTTCCATTTAGTAGTTTAGGTCCCGACGATTGGCGAGTGCGAGACGGTGGAGGTTGGATCTCCGCGCACCCGGTGTTGAACCTCAAGGTCTGCGGAACCCAAAATCCGACATTTGGCGCGCCCGGTAAAGTCGCGCGGAATCCGCCTTCCGTCGCCTCGCTCCTTGGGGCAAATCCGGCTTCCGGTGACCTTCGGCACCTACGACAACTTCCGCATGGAACTGGTCGACTTCGACATCGCCCCATCGGCCTCCCCTACAATGCCATCCTTGGCTATCCAGCATTGGCCAAATTCATGGCATAACCCACCGGTACAACCTCATGAAGATGCCCGAGAGCGGGGCGTCCTCACCGTGCTTTCGGGGATCTTGAAGGTGCCGCTACTGGCCTTCGGGCTCACCCTCGGGGCGGCGGCAGCAGCGCAGCCCGCCCGATCTGAAGCCCCAAGCCCAAGGGGGCTGCGCCGACCAAGAAAAGCGATTGTTCACTCAAGATGAGGCGGAGACCAAGTAGATACTGTCGGCGAGGCGGGTCCTAGCGCCACCTTCACCATAGGAGCCAACCCGAGCCCGAGCAGGAGGAAGCCCTTGTCAAGTTCTGCGTGCGAACAAGAAGGTGTTTGCACAGGAGCCGATCGGTGGCGGGGATCCCATGGGCGTGTCGAGCACCACCTCAGCGTATGCCCCAGCGTCGTCTGTGAAGCGGAGCGAGAAAGGCAGTCCAGCAGCAGGCCTTCATCGTCCAAGAGACCCGCAAGCTAGAAGCGCGGGGTTATTCGCGAGTCGATACCAGTTGGCTGGCCAACCCGTGGTGGTGCCAAAGAAGGGAGGAAAGGGCGCATGTGTCGACTTCACCAACCTCAACAAAGCATGCGCGGGATCCATTCCCGCTCCCTCGCATCGACCCGGATCGTCGACTCCACCGCGAGTGTGACCTGTTATGCTTCTTGGGCGCCTTTTCCGGGTATCACCAAATCAAGATGGCGGTGGAAGGCGTGGAAAAACGGCATTCCTAACCTCGTGTGGAGTGTCTGCTATACATGCATGCCATTCGGGCTGCGCAGCGAGGCAACCTTCCAGTGGCTCATGCACATCACCTTGGGCCCACAGCTCGGGAAGAATGTGGAGGCTTCGTCGGCGACATCGTGGTGAAGTCTCGCGAGGCCAAGACCTTGATACAAGACCTGGAAGAAACCTTGCGAGCCTCAGCGCTGGCGAGCCTGCGACTCAACCGGAGAAGTGCGTGTTTGGGTTCCCTCGGGCAAGCTCTGGGTTTCCTCGTGTCCCACCAAGGCATCGAGGCCAACCCGGAAAAGGTCAAGGCAGTTGAGGACATGAGCCACCAAAGACCCTCGAAATGCAGAAACTCACGGGCGCATAGCAGTGGGCCGTTTCATCTCCCGATTGGGGGCGCGTGCTGCCTTTCTTCGGTGATGAAGAAAAAGGGCCCTTGAATGGGTGAAGAGGCCGACAAAGCGTTCAAGACCTAAAGAGGTACTGACCAGCCCTCTAGTGATGGTGGCCCAGCGCCCTCGAGAGCCCTTGGTACTCTACCTGCGCCGCCCTCCCTACTCCGCTAAGCGCAGCTACGGTGGCGATTAGGGAGGCGTCGAGTCAAGACCACGGCGGCCACGAGCAAAAGCGAGACCGAATCGAAGGAACTTCATGAAGCCAGCACGCAATGGAAGAAGATCAGCGGCACAGCAGAGCACACCAGGCGGGAGAGGACCCCATCCAAGCACCCATCTTCGGGGGCGCCGTCGCCTCGGGGCACCACAACTTCGGAGGAAGCCACCGCACCGGCGCCCCTAGCCTCGTCGAGCACCCGATGTGCCGTCGGCCGGATGTTCACGGGATCGAGGGCACGGTACCCCATGCTGCGAAGCTCCTCCTCACGCTGTTGGTGGCTTGGCGCGTCTTGCGGCACTACTTCGGGGTCATCAATCAAGGTTGTCTTGGCATACCCCACGGAGAGGTGCTGAGAGCTAACTTCGGCGAAAGAGGTGGCGAGTGGAACATTGAGCTGCAAGCATTCAGCTCGAGTTCAGCACCACCGAGTCATCAAGGGGGCCTTGGCAGATTCGTGGCGAATGGACGAAGCACCGGGCCTCGGGGCGGCAGAGATCGATCCGTCTCCCGAGGCGGCGCGAAGGTTAGGTCATGTACTTGACGGGCGTTCTCCAGACAGGCGCTTCGGGCTGGGGCGGTGCTCATATCCCCGCTCAGGACAAGCTCTACTATGCCGTGCAGCTCTGTTTCGATGGGGAGAAGGTCTCCAACAACATAGCAGAATACGAGGAGGCGATAAGCGGAGTGCGAAGGCTGCCGCTGCCACAGGGGTGAAGCACCTTATCATCAAGGCGATTCAGCTCCTCGTCAATTTCTCCAACAAGGTGTCTGAGCCAAGAGATGAACACATGGAGGCCTACCTTGCGGAGGTCCGCGGGATGGAGAAACAGTTACGGGGGTTGGAGCTGCAGCACGTGCCTTGTGGCACCAATCAAGAGGCCGGCGACATCGCCAAAGCGAGCCTCCATGAGGTTACCCAGGCAGGCGTCTTTGAGAGCAGCTCTTCAAGCCCTCAGCCCTGCCGCTGTTATCAAGCACAGCACAGCCTCGGGAGGAGCTCCTCGGCCGCTGCCTCGGGACCCCCGGCACGTGGCCCGGCCTCGAGAACGCTTTGCTCCTAACGATGGAACCTCAAGAGGAGAGCTGGATCACGGAGCTCAAGAATTACTTAGCGTGGAACTTTGCGGAGAAGGGCGAGGAGGGAGGCGTGTCGGGAAGCTGATCCACGAACATCTATGGGACGGCGGACGAGCCCCTTCGGTTGGTAGGGGGCATAGATCGCCTGAAAAAGCAGATCGGGCGAAACACGAGCAGTTACCCAGCCGGGGCTCTCGGGAGATAACACTCCTCTTTGCTGCATGTCTGAGTGTATTCAGTTCTTGCTTGGGGCGCTGAGTGCTGGTACACACTAGCTGCTAACGAGACCTAGCGTGAGTGTTTTACGGTTTCCAACCTTTGAACCCTCTCTCGTTGTGCATGGGCCTCCTTTTATATGCTCAAGGGGTCTCCGGCAGGTGTAGCGTAGACAAGGGTAAATATGGAAAAAAAGTTGCGGTTGGTACAACTACCTACGATGTATCATACCTAACCACGGCGGCAGGGGACAAAGGCATTAATTGCCCGTCTATGTCGCACAAACAGTGCATAAAGGGACCGTCAGGGACGCCACCTATAACGCCCAGACCGGCGCTTGAAGACTTCCATTTTTTTTCGTGATCTCCGTGTGTTTCTTTTGTGCTTGCTCTTTTATTTTTATTTTGCATTGCATCATGTCATCATGCCATCTTATGTTGCATCTTGGTCATATCAAGTATAACCGTGCTTGCCATGTTGCATTTGTCATTCATGTTGTTTCCATGAGCATCTTGTCGTACCCTTGTCACCTCTTCAAACCTTTGCTCCTTCCTTCTCCTTCCTTTCCTTTTCTTCCATTCTTGCAGTGCCATTTGCCTCCACCAAAAATGCTCATCTTTTCCCCAAAATTCTAACACCATGTACCTAGCCTCTCTTAAACTTCATCCCAATGGAATAGTTTTGGTTAGGGTTTAAAATGGTTCAAGTTGAATTTAATTCAAACTTGAATTATTTTACTTCCTTTATAAATCTCAAACTATTTTTATTAAATAGTGAGCATGCTCGGGATCATGAGAATATTTTTATATTTCTCTAGCTCCTCTTCTTTTCCCCTGCTCTTTCCTTTTGTATTTACACTTTGAAGAAATGGAAAAGAAAAAGCAGCGATGTGATACAACCAGCAGCAGCCACCTACAGGCCTCGGCCTCCCGGGCTGGCCCAGCTAGCCCAGCAGCCTTGGCAGCATCCATTTGCTCCCAGCAGGCCCACCTAGCTCACTAACCCTAACCAGAAAACCCCCCCTTGATCCCTCGCTCTCTCCCTCTCGTCCCCTTTTGCCGCCCTCCTCTCGATCTCTCCCTCTCCCTCGCTTGTGTCGCCTCCCCTTGAGAGAGGAGAGAGGCCAGGACTCTCCTTCCTCTCCTCCGCGTGCGCCCTGCTCAAGCACCTCCGCCCGGATCCAGCAGGCCGCCGCCCGGTTCCCTCGCACCCCGGATCTCTCTCCTCCATGGTGTCGCCTCCCAAGCTCCTTTCTCCGCCTCGTCCTCGGCGTCCCCCTGCCAGCGCTGCCTCTCGGCACAGCTCCTTTCCCGTGCTCCCGAGCCGCCGCCGCATGGATGGCGAGCCCTCGCCGAGCTCCTTCAGCCCAGCACCCGAGGCCCTGCCTTCTCCCGCCGTCCGGAACCCCGCGACCACCTCGCCATCCAGCGGTCGCGTTCGGTGCCGCCTCTGCCTCCTCACCATGTCGCCTCGACCTGCGTCGCAAGGTGAAGACACGGCGCGCCAAGTTCCTGCCGCTGCTATCCTCGTGTGGCTTCGACCGTCACGTACGCGCATACCGCCTCTGCACTGGCGCCGTTGGCGTCCGGTCCATGGACACAACAACCGTGGGTGCCAAGTTCCTCTGCGGAGTTGTCAAGTGCACGAGGACCCGATCCGAGCGACTACTACACGGAGCGCCAAGTACATGGATCGCCAAGTTCCGCTTGAGCGTGTCGACTACCCCGGTGATCGACAAGTACCCGACACCGTGTACCTCTACCGTCGTCTCCGGAAGCGCCAAGCACCCTACCCCCTACGCGAAGGCGCCAAGTCCGTTCGGAATTCATCAAGTACCGCTACCGATGATTTCGAGCGCCTCCGAACCATGTCTGACGACCGTCGCTGAAGACCGATGTAGCGGAACCGTCAAGATTCGACTACCTTCGTGTGTACCACTACTTCCGATGACGAGATGTACCACTATCATCGATCGTGAGCGACTACTTCCTCTACTTCCCTCGGCGCCCGTGAGCGACTACTTCCCTCTCTGAAACTTCGACCCGTCCCGTTTGGGCGTTCGGAGGTATAACCCGTGATGACCGACCGTGTTGAATCATCCTTGCGATGCCCCTCTTTTGCCATTCTACCATCCCGTGGGAACCCGGAATCGGGATCACCCCACCATCTCGCATGACTCGCTTCCGTCACGTTTTCCTTTGCACCGGTATCTCCGTGAGCTACCGGAACCGATATGTTGCCGTGACACCATTTTCGGATTCGTTGCCGTGGCACCCCTTTCTTCCACCACGGTGACACAATGCTTCATATCATGCTCATGATAACGTTTTCATAATATTGCATAAAAACTTGCACTTGTCATCCGCATCATGATAACAACATTTAAAATGCTTAAAATTGTTGTTTGCATTTATTTTGCTAAATGCCATGTTAAAATGATTTAATTCATAACTAAATAACCGTAGCTCCATTTTAAATCAATTATATATGTAAATGGGGTAGAAAAATGCCTAGTTTAACATGGTATACTTGCTTTGCATGTTTAACAACATTAAAATTGTGTTTAGGGCAGATCTGTACCGAATCCATAATTTGCATATGGGGATTTTCCGGAATTGTTGTTCGTTGTTTCCGGCCTCATTTAAACTTGCCTAGATAGGTAGTTTCATTATGCTTCACCTCTTGCCATGTTAATCAACATTTAATATTGTTGGGTACCTAACCGAGAGAGAACTAAATAAGTGTTGTGGTGTTCCGTCAATATGCACCTCGTTGCATATTGAGCTCCACTTAATTTGTAGGATTGTTTGTGCATATTGCCATGCCATGCTTTTAAACGGACATGCATCATACTTGGTTGTGCATCATGCCATGTTTATGTGATGGTTGTTTACTATGTTGTTTGTTTCTTTCGGTTTGCTTCTCTCGTTAGCCGGTTTCGTTCGGAGTTGTGAGGATTCGTTCGACTCGTCCGTTTGTCTTCTTCATGGATTCGTTCTTCTTCCTTGCGGGATTTCAGGCAAGATGACCATACCCTCGAAATCACTTCTATCTTTGCTTGCTAGATGCTCGCTCTTTTGCTATGCCTATGCTCGATGCCTACCACTTGCTATATCATGCCACCCACATTACCATGTCAAACCTCTAACCATCCTTTCCTAGCAAACCGTTGTTTGGCTATGTTACCGCTTTGCTCAGCCCCTCTTATAGCGTTGTTAGTTGCAGGTGAAGATGAAGTTTGTTCCTTGTTGGAACATGGAGATGTTGTTCCTTGTTGGAACATGTTTACTTGTTGGGATATCACAATATATCTTATTTAATTAATGCATCTATATATTTGGTAAAGGGTGGAAGGCTCGGCCTTATGCAGTGTTTTGTTCCACTCTTGCCGCCCTAGTTTCCGTCATATCGGTGTTATGTTCCCGGATTTTTGCGTCCCTAACGCGGTCGGGTGATTTATAGGACCCCTTGACAGTTCGCTTTGAATAAGACTTTTCCAGCAAGGCCCAACATTGGTTTTACATTTGCCTCTAGCCTTTTTCCTTGGGTTCGCGCATCCGAGGTCATCTTTATTACCCCGGGCCAATGCTTGTCTAAGTGTTGGTCAAACTAAACCACTTGCGGTGCCGCCCGAGGCAACAGGGTATCGTCGGTTGCCGTCGTCTGCTCATCCGGTGCGTGGCACGAGGCGAGATCTGTGGCTACTATCGGGTGTCGGCACGCCGGGAGGTCTTCTGGACTTGTTTTATTGCTGTGAAATGTCTTGTGGCAGGATTCGAGACTGATCGGGCTTCCGGGAGAAGGTCTATTCGCCGTTGATCGCGAGAGCTTATCATGGGCTAAGTTGGGACACCCTGCGGGGTTTGAACTTTGAAAGCCGTGCCCGCGGTTATGTGGCAGATGGGAATTTGTTAATGTCGGTTGTAGAAAACCGAAGTTGATCTTAATTAAAATACACCAACCGTGTATGCGTAACCGTGAGTGTCTCTTTTCGGGGTTGATCGAAAGGAGAACACGGTTTTGGGTTATGTTTGGCGTAAGTAGGAGTTCAGGATCACTTCTTGATCATAGTTGTTCGACCGTGCTTTTGCCTTCTCTTCTCGCTCTCTTTTGCGTATGTTAGCCACCATATATGCTAGTCGCTTGCTGCAGCTCCACCTCACTACCTGTCCTACCTTTAAGCTTAAATAGTCTTGATCTCGCGGGTGTGAGATTGCTGAGTCCCGTGACTCACGGATACTTCAAAACCAGTTTGCGGTGCCAATGAAACCGTGCAGGTGATGCACTGAGCTCAAGGAGGAGCTCGATGAAGATCTTGTTCATTGTGTTGTTTCGTTTGAGTTGATCGATAGTGGAGCCAGTTGGGACGATCGGGGATCTGTGTAGCTTTGGGGTAGTCTTCTTTTATTTTGGTTCCGTAGTCGGACCTTGATTGTATCTGTATGATGTAATGTTTTACTCATGTATTGTGTGAAGTGGCGATTGTAAGCCAACTATGTATCTCTTTCCCTTATGTATTACATGGGTTGTGTGAAGATTACCTCACTTGCGACATTGCTTTCAATGCGGTTATGCCTCTAAGTCGTGCCGACACGTGGGAGATATAGCCGCATCGAGGCGTTCAAGTTGGTAATCGAGCCTTCCCGACTTAGGAGCCCCTACTTGATTGTTTCTTGGCGTTGTTGAGTCTAGAATGGAAAATGTTTTGAGTCTTAGGATTATATATATCGGAGTAGGATTCTTTTTACTCCTCGGTCCCTTCGTCGCTCTGGTGAGGTCTCTGACGTAGAGTTTGACTCTTCTCTCCTCAAATTTCACTAAAAAATTTTAGGATCACGTGGGTATCTTGGAATCGTTCCGATGGTTTTGTGGCGAGAACATTGTTCTTGGTGCCTCGACATTTAGGGGTTGTGGCGGTGTCCGGGAGTTGAGCTCCGAGGTGTTGTCGTCACAATTTTATCGTTGCGAGTTGGAATACGAGTTTTGCCGACATCGAAATCTCTTTTGTGCAGTTGTTGGTGAGATAACCCTGATAGCCCGATCTTTGTGGCGAAAAGGGAATATCGCCATGACTTGTATAACGGATGTTTTTGAAGGTCGAGGTACCACGATTTCGAGGATTTCTTGGTTATGTGTTGACGGATGGATACAATTTGGATCTAGGTATTGTTAGTTTGGGTGATATATTTTGTGTCCCTGTATCCCCAACACCAGATTGCATAACCAGAAAGTTTGGGAGTTTATAGGTGGGAATTCTAGTAGCTTACGGGATATTCTTTCCGACGGATGTATGATTTGAGATTGGGGTTCAACGTCTAGTGGTCCGCCCATTCACGGTCGATTCTGATGGTGCGAGGCGTCTTAAAGAATCCTTGGCTATGCTGATTCGGGGCGTCTTGTTTGTCATTCGTGGCGTCCGCTATCGTCGTGTCCGTGTAGGCCCCACCACGAACACTTTGGTGAAATCTCTATCATGTGTTTGTTCGGCTCATTCTTGAAGCCAATCCTTTGTTTTGTTTTGTTTTGTGGTATTGAGTTGCTTCAATGTCAAGTGTTGATTCCATACCTTTCCTAATGGGTGTTCTCATATTGCTATGTGAATACTAATCCTTCTTGATCCTTGAGCTTGTCATGTTAATTCTTTTCCAACGGCGTGCTTCTCTTCAAGTGAATCCGATCATTCCAACATTGCAAGATCAATTCTAAGCTTTTCTCAGCGGTGTTCGTTTCATCCGACCCAAGTTGTTTTGATTTCCGCCCTCCACCCTTTTCTTCAAGGACTCAGATTTCTTAATCAAGTATCCATTTTATTGAGTGAAGTTTCTTCATTCTTTTCCTTTAATGTTTTATCCGGTGATTTCTCATGAAGGCGCTAAGGAAGCTTTAACCTTATCATTGTTCCATTCTAATTTTCTTTTCGGTGGATGTAAGTCAAGTTTTCGGTGTTGATCGTATTCTTTTCATCATTTCAAATGCTTTCTCATGTCGGTGCATCTCTTAATCATCCACTTCTCGCTATTCAATTGTTACGGAGTGTTGAAGATATCTCGGAAGATTCTAGTTTCCATTCTCAATTCACTCAAGTTCTTTTGAGGATGCTATCTCATTCAAGCCATTTAATTCAACGGTGCAATCTCTCTTTAAACAATTGTTCAACGGTGGTTCTTTTGAGTGGGCCTAACCCACAGGTCTTTTCGAGGATCTTACGACTCTTCTAATTCTCCGGAGTTATTCCCAAATTCTTTGCAAAGTTTGGCGTAAGAATGAATTATCATCGATCTTGGTTTCTCCAAGATCTTCCAAATTATTTCATTGTTGGTTCAACCTTTCTAATTTTCATTCGGTGCTTCAATAATTCATGGTGATGTTCTCGTCGTCATTCTCGAATTTTGAAGACCGAAGAAGATTTCTCTTAAATCTTGCTCCATTCTCTTCAAGATTCATGGTTCTAGCCGTGCCATCCTCATAATTATTTTTGATTGTGAGAATTCTTTTAACCCACCGGAGCATTTCAGGAGTCTTTTCAGTTTGATTCTTGAGCCCATCATCTCAGAATTATTCATTCAGCGTTCAACTCTTGTTTTCCAAATCTCACCGGTGCATCGTCGAAATATCCTCTAATCAGTTCATGATCTCTTCGTTCTAATGTATCTAAATTTTGTCAAGCATCCTTATTCGTTTTACAATTCTTCCCGGTGATTTGTGCCTTTGCTACGTTCATTCTCAATTATTATGGTGGTTTGTTCAAGAGTTCTCTTCCTTCGTTATCATATAGATTCATTCGTTCTTCCCAAATCCCACCGGTGGTTCCATCAATACCTTCTCAAGTTTGCGCTATATCTCTATCTGTAATCATTTATCAATGAGAATAAGTAGTATGCCAAATCCATTGTTGGTCATCAATTTAATTGGTGAAGGATCAGCATAATGTAATTCTTATTCTTGTTCCATCGAGTAAATTCAATTCCTTATTCCGGAGGATCGTCAAAATTCTTGATTTCAGATGTCCATCTTTTTCTTTCCGGAGTTCCAAGTTTTCTCGGTGATATCATTTCAAAGCTTCATCTTGTCACTGCAAGGTTTCACCTTGTATTTGCAACTTCTCTTTCTTTTATCATCCTTTTCTTACCGGAGTTCTTCATGGAGGTTCTACATGGTGCTTCCTCAAGGATTCTTTTCATTCTTCAATTGTTCTTCAAGATTTCTCTCGGAGTTATGATCCGTAAGCTATACTCTAAAATAAACATGGTGCTCAACACATGTTTTGTTTGAGGAGTTCAAGTATTCTTTTTTGCATTTGAAGTGCAATTTGTTCTACCTTATCATTTGAGGTGGTGTTATGTCACTCTTGGCAATTTCCTTCGTGTTTCATGATTCACATGTTGTCAAGAATGAGGTATTTTAAATCCATCAATCTCTTCATTGGAGTTATCTTGGGCTATATTTCACCTAAAGCTTTCCCTAAGGATTGTTGCTATTTATGGTGCTTATAAATGACCTAAGTTCTTCATTTGTCCTCCGGTGATATAAGTTTCTCGTCTCCTTGTTGATATCAATCCAATCATGTGTTTCGTTGGTGGCGAAACTCACCTCATAATATTGAGATGTGTTCCATAAGCCCACTACAAGCTTATTCCTTTCGTTGTTGATAGTCCAACAACTCCGTTCTAACATTTCTTGTAAGCGTGCTCTTTCAAGATCTTGTTTCCTTCGTCCATTCCATTCCAATCTTTCATTTTGTTTCCGGAGGCATTGTGATGTTGCTCTCTTCACCCATCACCTCGTTTTGTAAAGATCATGTTCTTTTCTTACTTATCCATTTAACTTAGGGTGTTGTGTCATCTCTTCAAGTTCTTTTCATCTTATCAAGTATTCCTTCTTCTTTTGATCGTCGAGTGCTGCCCAAATTTTATCAATCTTATTCCTTCTCGATCTAGTTTTAACGGAGTGGTTTCAATATCTATGTTATCACTAAACCTCTTGATTCTCGTCGTATCCCTTGTTCCTCTTTTCTAGCAGTGTTTTCAACTTTGTTCATCGTCGTTGTTTTCGTTCTTTCATATTGTTCAACCTCTAAAGGTTCTTTGGTTTCACTCTTTCGTCAAAGAAGCAACTTAGCTTACCTCTTCTCTTTCTCTTCCGTTTTCCCCTCGGTGCCATTCTAGATCTCGGGGCGAGATCCTCTCGTAGTGGTGGAGTGTTGTGCGCCCCAGAGACCGGCCTTGAAGACTTCCATTTTTTTTCGTGATCTCCGTGTGTTTCTTTTGTGCTTGCTCTTTTATTTTTTATTTTGCATTGCATCATGTCATCATGCCATCTTATGTTGCATCTTGGTCTTATCAAGTATAGCCGTGCTTGCCATGTTGCATTTTGTCATTCATGTTGTTTCCATGAGCATCTTGTCGTACCCTTGTCACCTCTTCAAACCTTTGCTCCTTCCTTCTCCTTCCTTTCCTTTTCTTCCATTCTTGCAGTGCCATTTTGCCTCCACCAAAATGCTCATCTTTTCCCCAAAATTCTAACACCATGTACCTAGCCTCTCTGCCAAACTTCATCCCAATCGGAATAGTTTTGGTTAGGGTTTAAAATGGTTCAAGTTCAATTTAATTCAAACTTGAATTATTTTACTTCCTTTATAAATCTCAAACTATTTTTATTAAATAGTGAGCATGCTCAGGATCATGAGAATATTTTATATTTCTCTAGCTCCTCTTCTTTTCCCCTGCTCTTTCCTTTTTGTATTTCACTTTGAAGAAATGGAAAAGAAAAAAGCAGCAGCAGCATACAACCCAGCAGCAGCCACCTACAGGCCTCGGCCTCCCGAGCTGGCCCAGCTAGCCCCATGCGCCTTGGCCAGTCCATTGCTCCTTGCGAGGCCCACCTAGCTCACCTAACCCTAACGAGAAACCCCCCACCTTGATCCCTCGCTCTCTCCCTCTCGTCCCCTTTGCCGCCACTCCCTCTCGATCTCTCCCTCTCCCTCGCTTGTGTCGCCTCCCTTGAGAGGAGAGAGAGCCAGACTCTCCTTCCTCTCCCTCGCGTGCGCCCTGCTCAAGCACCTCCGCCCGGATCATGAGGCCGCCGCCAGTTCCCTCGCACCCCGCCGGATCTCTCTCCTCCATGGTGTCGCCTCCCCAAGCTCCTTTCTCCGCCTCGTCCTCGGCGTCGGCCCCAACCAGCGCTGCCTCTCGGCACAGCTCCTTTCCCGTGCTCCCGAGCCGCGCCCGCATGGATGGCGAGCCTCGCCGAGCTCCTTCAGCCCAGAGCACCGAGGCCCTGCCTTCTCCGCGCCGTCCGGAACCCCCGCGACCACCTCGCCATCCCGCGGTCGCGTTCGGTGCCGCCTCTGCCTCCTCACCATGTCTGCCTCGACCTCGTCTGCAAGGTGAAGACACGGCCGCGCCAAGTTCCCTGCCGCTGCTATCCTCGTGTGGCTTCCTGACTTCGTCACAGCACGCATACCGCCTCTGCCTGGCGCCGTTGACGTCCAGTCCATGGACACAACAACCGTGGGTGCCAAGTTCCTCTGCCGGAGTTGTCAAGTGCACGAGGACCCGATCCGAAGCGACTACTACCGGGCGCCAAGTACATGGATCGCCAAGTTCCGCGAGCGTGTCGACTACCCCGGTGATGCGACAAGTACCCGACACGTGTACCTCTACCGTCGTCTCCGAAGCGCCAGCACCCCTACCCCTCGCGCGAAGGCGCCAAGTCCGTTCGAATTCATCAAGTACCGCTACCGATGACTCGAGCGCCTCGAACCATGTACGACGACCGTCGCTGAAGACCGATGTGCGGAACCGTCAAGATTCGACTACCTTCGTGTGTACCACTACTTCGATGGCGAGATGTACCACTATCGCCGATCGTGACGACTACTTCCTCTACTTCCCTCGGCGCCCGTGAGCGACTACTTCCCTCTCTGAAACTTCGACCCGTCCCGTTTGGGCGTTAGGAGAGTATAACCCGTGATGACCGACCGTGTTGAATCATCCTTGCGATGCCCTCTTTTGCCATTCTACCATCCGTGGGAACCCGGTGTCGGGATCACCCACCATCTCGCATGACTTCGCTTCCGTCCGTTTTCCTTTGCACGGTATCTCCGTGAGCTACGGAACCGATATGTTGCCGTGACACCATTTTGGATTCGTTGCCGTGGCACCTTTCTTCCACCACGGTGACACAATGCTTCATATCATGCTCATGATAACGTTTTCATAATATTGCATAAAAACTTGCACTTGTCATCCGCATCATGATAACAACATTTAAAATGCTTAAAATTGTTGTTTGCATTTATTTTGCTAAATGCCATGTTAAAATGATTTAATTCATAACTAAATAACCGTAGCTCCATTTTAAATCAATTATATATGTAAATGGGGTAGAAAATGCCTAGTTTAACATGGTATACTTGCTTTGCATGTTTAACAACTTAAAATTGTGTTTAGGGCAGATCTGTACGAATCCATAATTTGCATATGGGGATTTTCGGAATTGTTGTTCGTTGTTTCGGCCTCATTTAAACTTGCCTAGATAGGTAGTTTCATTATGCTTCACCTCTTGCCATGTTAATCAACATTTAATATTGTTGGGTACCTAACGAGAGAGAACTAAATAAGTGTTGTGGTGTTCGTCAATATGCACCTCGTTGCATATTGAGCTCCACTAATTGTAGGATTGTTTGTGCATATTGCCATGCCATGCTTTTAAACGGACATGCATCATACTTGATTGTGCATCATGCCATGTTTATGTGATGGTTGTTTACTATGTTGTTTGTTTCTTTCGGGTTGCTTCTCTCGTTAGCCGGTTTCGTTCGGAGTTGTGAGGATTCATTCGACTACGTCCGTTTGTCTTCTTCATGGATTCGTTCTTCTTCTTTGCGGGATTTCAGGCAAGATGACCATACCCTCGAAATCACTTCTATCTTTGCTTGCTAGATGCTCGCTCTTTTGCTATGCCTATGCTCTGATGCCTACCACTTGCTATATCATGCCACCCACATTACCATGTCAAACCTCTAACCATCCTTTCCTAGCAAACCGTTGTTTGGCTATGTTACCGCTTTGCTCAGCCCTCTTATAGCGTTGTTAGTTGCGGTGAAGATGAAGTTTGTTCCTTGTTGGAACATGGAGATGTTGTTCCTTGTTGGAACATGTTTACTTGTTGGGATATCACAATATATCTTATTTAATTAATGCATCTATATACTTGGTAAAGGGTGGAAGGCTCGGCCTTATGCAGTGTTTTGTTCCACTCTTGCGCCCTAGTTTCCGTCATATCGGTGTTATGTTCCCGGATTTTGCGTCCCTAAGCGGTCGGGTGATTTATGGGACCCCTTGACAGTTCGCTTTGAATAAGACTTTTCCAGCAAGGCCCAACATTGGTTTTACATTTGCCTCCTAGCCTTTTTCCCTTGGGAGTCGCGCATCCCGAGGTCATCTTTATTACCCCCGGGCCAATGCTTGTCTAAGTGTTGGTCCAAACTAAACCACTTGCGGTGCGCCCGAGGCAACAGGGTATCGTCGGTTGCGTCGTCACTGCTCATCCGGTCGTGGCACGAGGCGAGATCTGTGCAGCTACTATCGGGGTGTCGGCACGCCGGGGAGGTCTTCTGGACTTGTTTTATTGCTGTGAAATGTCTTGTGGCGGGATTCGAGACTGATCGGGCTTCCGGGAGAAGGTCTATTCGCCGTTGATCGCGAGAGCTTATCATGGGCTAAGTTGGGACACCCTGCAGGGTTTGAACTTTGAAAGCCGTGCGGTTATGTGGCAGATGGGAATTTGTTAATGTCGGTTGTAGAAAACCGAAGTTGATCTTAATTAAAATACACCAACCGTATGCGTAACCGTGAGTGTCTCTTTTCGGGGTTGATCGAAGGAGAACACGGTTTTGGGTTATGCTGGCGTAAGTAGGAGTTCAGGATCACTTCTTGATCATAGTTGTTCGACCGTGCTTTTGCCTTCTCTTCTCGCTCTCTTTTGCGTATGTTAGCCACCATATATGCTAGTAAACTGCTGCAGCTCCACCTCACTACCTGTCCTACCTTTAAGCTTAAATAGTCTTGATCTCGCGGGTGTGAGATTGCTGAGTCCCGTGACTCACGGATACTTCAAAACCAGTTTGCGGTGCCAATGAAACCGTGCAGGTGATGCACTGAGCTCAAGGAGGAGCTCGATGAAGATCTTGTTCATTGTGTTGTTTCGTTTAGTTGATCAGTAGTGGAGCCAGTTGGGACGATCGGGGATCTGTGTAGCATTTGGGGTAGTCTTCTTTTATTTTGGTTCCGTAGTCGGACCTTGATTGTATCTGTATGATGTAATGTTGTACTCATGTATTGTGTGAAGTGGCGATTGTAAGCCAACTATGTATCTCTTTCCCTTATGTATTACATGGGTTGTGTGAAGATTACCTCACTTGCGACATTGCTTTCAATGCGGTTATGCCTCTAAGTCATGCTTCGACACGTGGGAGTTATAGCCGCATCGAGGGCGTTTCACCACCGCTTGCCACGATGGCAATCTTGTCAGCGTCGCTTGCCACCGCGCATCGCTGGCCGCACAGCCTCTTGCCACGCGCTCCTGGAAAGGTCCCAGGGCGACACGTTGGTGGATGTCTTGGGCGTGGAAGTGCAGTGGTGGCTGCCGGCAAAGCGCCTTGCCAGTGATGCGCCGTCTTGTCGCGTCCAGGAAGCTTGTCGCTCACCGGGCCTTGCCCGGGGCAGCGGGGCGTCGCGTCAAGTTCCTTGAGATGCCTTGGTTGGCCTTCCGGCAAGCTCCTCTTGCGAGGGCCTTATCTCCTTGGCTTGAATACTTTGTTCTTGAATGGCTCCAAAGGAACCACGGAGGACCTTGGCGGTCACCGGCAAGCCTTGCCCTTGAGTGCTGCAATTGCCCGATGCACAAGTTCGGGATCTTGGGGTACCCCTACTCTAGTACACCGGCAGGAACCCCCGAACTGGGCCACCACGGTGCGGCGTTGTTGGGCCAGGCCCAAAACAGGCACGGGCAGGCGCAGCGGCCTGGGTTCGCCGTAACTCACTCCGGACCCACCACGTCCGCCACGAGCGGCGCGCGTCGAATGCGGCGTCGTGGGAGAGATGATGGTGGTTTCTTTATTCAGAAAGATGGAGCGTCTGCCCCCTCCCTCTTTATAAGCAGGGAAGCGAGGCGCAGTTCGCCCATCTCGCCCGATTGCTGCTCAATCTCGAAGAACCTCCGCCGCTCCCCCTTCCTCCCAAGGCTGAAAAGAGGCAGCGCTCCGCCCCCATCGCCACAGCATCACCAACACGTCGATCTCCCCACTATATCCGCCATGGCTCAAAGCCGACAAGGGAAGGTCGTGAAGTCGGCCCGGCGCGGCTGACTCACGCGCTTCTGAAAGAGCGAGCAACCTTCCCCCCTCAGCTCGCGCCCGAAGGATGCGAGGGAGTACTACTACCTCTTCGGTCGGCGGAGGCGGCGCATCCAGCGCGAAGGTACTCAGGTGCCGCCGGGCGGCTCAGTGGATACCCTTTCTTGGCGCTGTTCTTCTCTGCGGGCTCGCCCGCCTTTCTCGAATTTTACGTGATATCGCGAACACCTCACGGGTTCCGCCTCCTTGACTTCACCCCCAATGCCGTTCGACCATGGCGGTTTTCGCATCTCTGCGAAAACTTTGTCGGAATCTATCCAAGCGTAGCTCTTTTCCGCCACTTCTTTATGCCCGAGTCGAGAGAGAGCCTCTTCTTGGCGGAATCGCTTGGATCTCGAGGGTGGCAAGAAGGAAGCTTATCGGAGGAGAAGCTCGAGCAAGTGGGAGGAATGGAGGCGGAACTGGTGCTGGATTGTCGAAGAGAACCGCAGCCATTTACCGCTTGGCGCCAAACCCCAGTAGTGCTTGGCAACAGCGATTGGAACAGCGTGGCTCCGGAAGGCGCTAGGCTGAAGATTTCCGTCACCGGATCCTCGCCTTAGACTTGCGGGCTTCTTGTAAAGCGCCGTTAAGCGGATTTTCTTCGTCGCCGCGCCGCCCCCCTGCGGGAGAGGAGACCCGCTGGGAGTTCGAATCGGCTGAGATATCATGAGGCTGCGCCGGGCCTCAACTTCAACTTCTTGTCTTGGGCTGGATGCGATGCTCTTAGAAATGTTCAAGCACGATCCTAATCATCCCGAATTGTTCATGTTGCCGAGGGGTGTCGTTCCGCTGTGCAACAATTCCTCGCTCGACCGCATCCGTGCAATGATGCGTATGCGACTCGCATGGAATTGTCCCAACTTGGCAAGAAACTGCGAGATAGCGTCGTGCGGGAGTTCTTTGATGGCCTGGTAGAAGTGCGGTCGCCCGATGAACGAGAGGAGCCTCACCGCGACACCACTAACGATGAGATGCGCGCGCCACCACGAGCTGGAAGAAGCGGCGGCAGCAACGCTGCCTGTAGGCGGTTCGGATTCACCATGGAGGCGGCGGCAGCAGGCGGCAAGCCTTGTCGGCGAGAGGAGCTTGCGGCGAGGAAGAGCCTGCGGAACTGAAGCTGAGTCGGCGAGCCGCCGAGGGCGCCTCCTCCCCACCTTGAGACAGCTTGCATAGCGGAGCCCCAGCTCCACCAAGAAGCGTCTCCATAAGGCGGGGAAATGGCAGGCGGCGGTGGCGGACCAACAACCGCCCGCGGCGCGCAGCCTGCTCTCACCGCGGCAAGCACTATTACAGCGGGAGCACCTCACGCCGCTGCGGCAGCTGGGCGGGACCTCCCGCCACCGCTTACGCGGTCCCGCCAAGCGGCCAAGGGAACCCACTCCGCCTCGTCGCACCTTGGAGGCGGGCGAATTGATCTCTCCGCGCTCAGCTCCGGCGAGGAAGAAGAAAAGTTAGATTCTTTCTTTGTACTTGCAGTTCTTCAATTTGTTGCTTTGTCTTGTATCTGATTTGCTTCACTCTGAACCCATTCCTTTTGGGGCTTTGGCCCAGAGGCGTCGAAGAGGCCAAGGTCCGGTGATTGTCATTGAGGGCGAACCCACGCTGACAGCAAGAGGCGTGTCCGAGACCACCTTGCGGACCCGGCAACCTTCCCAAAGCAGCCCCAGCGCAGCCCCAGCGTAAGTGTATGGTTTACTTCTGCGTTAGGCGTGCATGGGTGCTCTTTCTTTCTGATATCATTGTTGGTTTGTGCACGGAGCGAGTAGCCTCACCGAAGTGCGGGAAGCCGCTCGAAATGCCATACTGCTTGGCTACACCGCTAAGGGAGGATCCCCCGGCAAGAGAGTGTTCTCCGGCAAGGGAGACGTCTCCGGCAAGGGACGGTTCTCCGGCAAGGGTTAGCACCAGTGACCCTCCGGTGGTTGAGACCACGGCTGCAGATCCTAGTACAAGTAATCCTCTCTTGAAAACTTCCCTTGTGTTCTTCTTCTTCTGATTTTCTTTTGAATATTGGTTGACTTTTCTTTCTTTTCGGTTGTCGAGATCCATCTGCCACAGAGCCAATGGAACCGAGTGCATGGCGAGGAGGGGCAGACGGCATCTTGGCAACGCCATTGTCACCGAAGTGGAAGCGGGCTGATGATCCCTGGCGGAGAAGGCATGGCTGCCGCCTTGAGCTGGCGAGGTCCGGTGATCGACCGACAGCCCCTGAGGCCTTGAGGCGCGTCGCCTTCGCCGACCGCCGATCCCTCGCCGCTTCTGCTGTGTCGAGCTCGAAGAGTCCCAGCCAGGCGCCTATTTGAAGGCAGCGATGGCGTCTTCATCAAGCTCCCAGGCGTCGAGCTCCATGGCGCCCGGTCGAAGGAGAGACCTTTGATGAAGAGTTGCTCGCCTCCGCTGGTTGGACGCTGATCGAAGCGCCGAGCAGCGGCGGATGGCGAAACTGAGGAGGAGGCTCTTGTGGAAGCTGTTGTCGCTCTACCGCGCCCGACAGGCCAAGCTGGAATCCTGAGAAGCGCTTGTCGCGAAGGCGGGAGCAAACATCGAGAAGCGCGTGTAGGAGCTCCGGGGCCACAACCAGGAAGCTCTCCGGTCCCAGGCAAAGGAGCGGGAGCAAATCGCCAAGGAGCGTAAAGCCTTCCTCCTCGAGAAGGCTGAAGTTGAAGAGCAACAGCTGCTTGCCGCCCGAAGCTGTCTGCGCAGGAATGCGAGTTAGCGCGGTGGAAGGTTAATCTTGACAGCCACGAGGAGGATCTTGCCTTGTGAACAAACATTTGGCGGGGCTCTCAAGGAAGCAAAGGATGTTGCCGTAGCTGCGAGGCCGCCAAGAAGGAGGCTGGAGGCGAAGGTGGCGCAGCTGGAGGCCAATCTCAAGGAGGCGGCGAGAGCCTGCCTGCGCTCAAGCGTGGCCGAGAAGGACGCCTACACCCTTGGTGAGCTGCAGGGTCGTCTTGCCGAGAGGAACAAGGAGCTTAAGCGCCGCCAAGGACTCCAACGCAGATCTTGAGTTGAAGCTGACCACCTTGACTCGAGCCATTTGGGCCGGGCGCCGAGGCGCGGGAGGTGGCCTTGGAGGAGAAGATCAAAGGCCGACGAGGCGCTGGCAAGTCTTCTTGCCGCCTGAACACTTTCGGGAGAATGTGGAGCCTTGGACCGAGGTCTCGTGGATGTTGCCGCAGCCATCGGCGGGGGAGTTGGCGCAGCTGGGGATGGAAGATCTCGGGTATTCCTCCGATGAGCACCTCCAACCCAGCGCCAAGCTCAGCTTGTTCTTCAAAGCGCGTGGCGGCCCTCCAGCAACTCCGGGAAGAGATCCCAAAGCAGCTGGCCGGCGAGTCGCGCCGGATCTGCTTGCTGGAGCTCTTCAAAATCTTGATGAAGGTGGCCTTCCGCAACCCAGGCCTCAACCTGCCAGCGTCCTCAAGGCCTTGCGGATCTTGATGTGGGCGCTTAAGACCCTTGTCTCACCCATTGTGGACAAGGTGAGCAAGATCAAGAGGGTTGAGGCGATCGCAGAATTAGGCCGCCCGTTTTCTCTTTTCCTTGCCGCTGCTGGTCATGTTATGAGAACAATCTATTAGAGCTGCGACAAGCTATCTTGTAACATAACTCTATTTGGGTAGTGATTGCTATGTTATTTCCTTTACTTGATTCCTTCCTTTGTATGTTTTGCCCTACGCTTTTAGGGGACTTGTCGGTAGCAGCACCTTTGCCACGAAGCGCTGGAGTGCGGAGACGTCGAAGAACTCTTTGGCGGTGCCGCTTCACCGACAAGAAACCTTATCGCAACTAATCGCAGCTCACTTAAGTTGTTGAGCGGACTCGAAACAAAGTAAAGGCGCAACTAGCCACGAGTTGGTTCCTCTGCGCATGAGTTTTCCATACAAAGCACGATCGTTCGAGGAAGATAACTTAAAATTTTTAAAACTGATTGCTCAAACTTTAGCAACTTAGCTTTTCGCCGTTTGCTTCGGTAAGGCGAAACTTCCTCGGCGACGCTTGGTCCACACCATTATCTTCTCCTTTCCCCCCGGCAAACTTGTGGGCGAGGGAACCTTCCTTTCTTTGAGAAATAGAAATAAGAGAAAATAAAGATATGGAGCCTTATGGCTCGTTATTGCTTACCGGGGGCAGGCGCTGCACAAAGTGTCAGATAACACATGCAAAAAGAAGTAGAAAGCATGAAATTGACAAGATGTGCGGAGCACATGAGCTTCTTATGCAGGGTCTCGCCCGGCTTTGTACAAAGGATTACATGCAACATCGGCAAGACTTGTACAAAAGGTGGTTGCGGAACAGGTTCCGGCAACGCGCTTCTGGTAAAACTTACGAAGATGCTCAATGTTCGAGGAGTTGCTCACCGAAATGCCATCTTGGTCTCAAAGCGGACAGCGCCAGGCCTAGTGACTCGTTTCACCGGTAAGGCCCTCCCACCAGCGTCAACTTGTTGGAATTCTTGGCGGACTGAGCGGCGAAGAACAAAGGTCGCCTTCCTCGAGACTTGGCATTAACTGCGGCTATGGTAGCGACACAAAGCTTCTTTGGTATCGAGCAGCTCGTCTGGTGACTGAAGACGGTCCTCCTCAAGGAGCAGTCGTCATCTCGTCACAACTGCTCTTGCTCAAGCTCATCATAGCGAGCACTCGAGGTGACCCGTATCACGAGTTACGTGGGGAGAACTGCGCCTGCTCCATAGACTAGAGCGAAAGGTGTGCGGCGGTGGCTCGATTTGGGGTAAATCCGATGGACCAAAGAACCACCGCAGCTCCTCAATCCAGTTCTTTCCGCACTTGTACAGCCCGCCGAAAGTCGATCTTGAGCCAGCGCAGCACGCCAGCGTCGCCCTCTCCGGCTTGGCCGTTACTTCTCGGGTGAGCAGCGAAGCGAAGCAGACCTTGGCGCCAAGATCTTGGGCGTCTTGCATGAAGGTGCGGCTCGTGAATTGCGTGCCGTTGTCCGGTGATGATCCCGTTAGGGATTCGAAGCGGCAAACAATCGACTGAAGAACTTGATTCTTGTTGTCTGTCACCTTCCTCCTGCTTCCACTTCCGGCCACTTTGTGAACTTGTCGATGGCAGCGTACAAGTACTCAAAGCCCCGACAACTTCGGGGAAAGGGGCGAGGATGTGACCCCGGACGAAAATGGCGAGGATAAAGGGATCGTCGGAAGCTTGAGCTGGCTGATGTATATGCTTGGAATGGAACCGCGTTTCACACTTGGTTACTTGTGCGGTTGCATCACGGAGCTGTCGGCCAAAGAAACCTTGCGGAATGCTTTGCGGCAAGTGCTCTTGGCGCCAATGTGGTGACCACATATGCCTCCATGTATCTCTCGCCAACAGCTTTTGTCCGTCTTCCCGTGAATACACTTCAATTTCACGCCCTTGAGTCTTCTTCTGTACAGTGTGTTGTCGACAAACTGGTACATACTTGACTGCCGGGCTACTCTTTCCGCTTCTTCTTGCTGTCGTTCGTGAAGAACTTGGCGCTGATCGCGACGAGCTCGTGGATCCGATGATGCGGTGGAGTCGCTGTCGAGGTGGATCCGGCGAGTTGGCGATTTTGGCCTTCGGGGCGGAGAGTGCACGGTGGTTGCACCCCCACCGGTATCGACGCCATCGGCTCGTGCCTGGCAGTCCTGCCGCCGCAGCGATGCACTCGGCTGCCGCGGAGTGTCGCCGTTGGCAAAGCCGATGAGACTCTGAATGGTGGCCCTCCATTCATCAATCTTGTCCGCCGTTGGAGGGTAATCCAGGAGCAGTTGAGCTCTCGCCAAGGCTTCTGCTGGAGTGGTGGGCAGCAGTGGCGAACGGCGCGAGGAGCGGGATATGCTCGGACTTCTAACTATGTTAGAAGGAGCGATATCCCGCCCAGCGACCGTGCCTCGCTTCGTGCCAGCTGTTGGCGTGCATGCTGGTCTTGAGCATCCCGAGATCCACCAGCTCGATCTTGGCCCAACGAACGATGGTACTGCGAGTACCATGACGCTGTCGGGTCCCGCGCCTCCGAGACGGCGCTGTGCACGACGGACACCGAGGTCTCGCGCAGCCTTGTCCTTGACCCGCAGCACCGTGGGCTCCCTCATTAACGCCTGTTCTTCCGCGGCGTCTCACCCCACCACCCGCTTGCTCCGTGGTGGTGGGATCGACGTGGGGCGGATCAGCTGCCGCCAAGCCTTCTTCTTCGGTGGCATGCCGATGGAGAAGATGAAGATCTAGCTCGTGTGAACGTCGGATCAGGTTCACTCAATCTCGACGCCCCCTACCTGGCACGCCAAAGATGTCGGGGAAGCTGATCCCCGAACACCTATGGGACCGGCGGACCGAGCCCCTTTCGGTTCAGCGGGGGGCGGAGATCGCACGAAGAGCAGATCAAGGCGAAGCACACGAGCAGTTTACCCAGCTTCGGAGCTCTCCGGAGAGATAACACTCCTACTGCTGCATGTCTGAGTGTATTCAGTTCTTGCTTGGGAGCGCTGAGTGCTACAGTACACACTAGCTGCTAACGAGACCTAGCATGAGTGTTTTTTGGTTTCCAACCTTTCGAACCCCTCTCTACGTTGCGCATGGGCCTCCTTTTATATGCTCAAGGGGTCTCCGACAGGTGGCAACGTAGACAAGGGTAAAAATGGAAAAAAGGATTGCGGTTGGTACAACAACCTATACGATGTATCATACCTAACCTCGACGGCAGGGGACAAAGGCATTAAATGCCCGCTCACGCCGCCCAAACAAGGCATAAAGGGACCGTCAGGACGCCACCGCTGCCACAATGGCAATCTTGTCGGCGCCGCCTTGCCACCGCAAGATCGCTGGTCAAGACAGTTTTCTTGCCACGCTGCTACCGAAAGGTCCTGTATGCGACACGCTGGTGGATGTGCTGGAGCGTGGTACAGAGTGGTGGCTCGCCGCGCAAGCGCCTTTGCCGCGATGTCGCCGCCTTGTCGCGTCTGAAGCTTGTCGCCACGGGCCTTGCCGGACGCCACGGCGACGCGGCAAGTTCCTTGAGATGCCTTGGTTGGCCTTCCCGGCAAGCTCCTCTTGCCGGGGCCTTGTCTCCTTGGCTTGAATACTTTGTTCTTGAATGGCTCCAAAGGAACCACGGAGGACCTTGGCGGTCACCCGGTAAGCCTTGCCACGGGGTGCTGCAATTGCCCGTGCACAAGTTCGGGATACTGGGGTACCCCTACTCTAGTACACCGACAGAGCGTGTGGCGCGGTAAGCCACGGCATATAGCATCATGGATGGAGAGCTCTACCGGAAACGACCGAACGACGTATCCCTGCGTTGCATCACCAGGGAACAGGGGAAGGAACTGCTGGCAGATATACATGGCGGAGATTGTGGGCACCATTCGTCAGATCGGGCCCTCGCGGCAAGGCGTCCGCAGCGTTTCTATTGGCCCACCGCTACCAATGACGCTATCGAACTCGCGGAAGGCTTGCGAGGCTTGTCAATTCCATGCCAGCAGATCCACCAGCCGCCAGAGAAATCAGAACCATCCCCTCATTTGGCCATTCGCGGTCTGGGGGCTGGACATTATAGGCCCTTTTCCTCGGGCGCCAGGGGGCTATCGCTATCACTACGTCGCCGTGGACAAATTCACCAAGTGGGCCGAAGTCGAGGCCGTCCGCACAATCCCCGCTGGTTCTGCGGTCAAGTTCATCAAGGGCATCGTGAGCCGGTTCGGAGTGCGGAACTGCATCATCACCGACAACGGTTCGCAGTTCACCAGTAACCTTTTTAAAACATACCGCGCTAACCTTGGGACGCAGATATGCAACGCTTCGGTGGCGCACCCCCGCAGCAATGGACAGGCCGAAAGGGTTAACGCAGAGGTCCCGAGAGGCCTCAAGACCAGGACGCTCAAGAAGAAACTGGAGGCTGCGGCAGAGGCTGGTATGGCGAAGCTTCCGTCCGTGTTGTGGTCCATCCGCACAACCGCAATCAAGCCAACTGAGAGACCCCTTCTTCACGGTCCACGGAGCCAAGCGGTCCTCCTCACGAGGTCAGCTGCCGATCCGCTGGTCCTGGCGCTCGATGAAACGCCCAGACGCCATGCGGGGACGGCCCTTGTGCTGGGGAGGAGCGCCAACGAGAAGCTGCGCCATGAGCTGCAAGGTACCAGAGGCACTCCGGCGATACCACCGCCGCAACATCCGCCCCCTGTAACTCTTGAGGTAGGGGGACTCGTGTTCGACGGTCCTCTGTGGAGGGACTGCATAAGCTCTTCCCATGTGGGCGGGCCTGCTCAAGGTAGTTCATGTTTCGAGCCTGGCCCGCGCGCCGGAGACTCAAGAGGGAGTACCTATACGTAACGCGTGGAACATCCAAAGACCTCCGAGGTTTTACCCCTAAAAGGCCCAAAGGTTCGTGAAGAAGGCGAATGCCCGTGAAGCTCATCTTTTGGAAAAGGCCCAGAGCCTGTGAAGAAGGCGAATGCCTGTGAAGCTCATCTTTTTGGAAAAGGCCCAGAGCCTGTGAAGAAGGCGAATGCCTGTGAAGCTCATCTTTTTGGAAAAGGCCCAGAGACTGTGAAGAAGGCGAATGCCTGTGAAGCTCATTCTTTTTGGAAAAGGCCCAGAGCCTGTGAAGAAGGCGAATGCCTGTGAAGCTCATCTTTTTCGAGAAAGGCCTAGAGCCTGTGAAGAAGGCGAACGCCTGTGAAGCTGTCGTGTTCTGGAAAGGGTCCGGAGCCCGTGAAGAGGGCAAACGCCCGTGAAGCTCGCTTCCCAGAAGAAAGGCCCGGAGCCTATGAAGAGGGCCAACGCCTGTGAAGCTCGCCGCCCGTGACACTCTCACGTAATAATGAGTTGGGACTGTACACGCCTGAGTCTCGTGAGTGCCGCCAGCCCTGGGGCTCCCTCCCACGCCTGTGGCAGCACTTAGCTCTGCTACTGGTGAGAAGACGTCAAGACTAGACTAGGTGCCGGACGCGCTTTTTCATTTGCTTTCTGCAGTTGACTAGTTATTCCCATTTGGAGTTTTTATCAAAACTATCGCCTTCTTTTGGTCCGTGGTTCTTCGATCTTTTTCGCTCTCCCGCCTCGATTTCTCTTATGGGGACTCACGAGGCAGAGGCCTCGGAGCCCTCAGCGCTCCTGCCCCTATCGCTCAAGTTTGCACGGCCCTGGTCCATGTACTGGAGCACCCCACCGACCATGCCTCACGGGCAGCACAACGCGAACACGGGCTCGGATCGGTCGCCCTGCTGCCACGGCTGGAGTTCACTTGCGAATGGGCGACAATGTAAAGGAGCAGATCGTAATAACAAAAGCAAGACAATAATTAACGACGTTAACCTAAACACGCCCCACGGGCCACACATTGTTGCTTTTTGTGTAGGAGAAAAGAAAGAAAATGACAAAGCGGTGATGCACGCCTGCGCCGCCCTCTTGAAGGCTTGAGCCGCCTCCGAGCTCAAAGCGGACTCCTCTCGCTTCATCGGGCGCGACGGCAAGCGGACCGCTGCCACCCCCAAGCAGCGCTGGGCGGCGGGGCTGGCGCGCCGCCGGAAGAATCACCACCAAGAAGAGCTGGTGAAGCGTGAGGAGTCACGAGCATCGCCACCGCCGCAGCGCTGCTCCTCTCCATCCACGCCGGGCTGAGTCTCGTCGCGTTGTCGCCTTCGTGGCAGCACCCCATGCGGCGATCGTCTCCTTAACACCCTCACGTAGAGGTGGCGCCGCCGCCGCACTTGAAGTGCAGGGAACACCGGCGGCGAAGACCACGCCACATGAGCTTAACGCCCGCCACCGCTGGTCAGAACAGATTCCTTGTAGCAGACCTCCAGAGAAGCCCACGGCCTGGCTGCAGCAGCCATCCTCCTGGAGCCGAGGCCGCCCAGGCGCCATCGGGAGCTCACCCAGAGGAAGCGCGGAGCTGAAGCCGACACCGGACGGCTCCTCCGCCTCACCATGAACTCCGCAGCGCCAACAGAGATGGAGGCGCGGCTCGGGATGCGCCACCGGGCACGCCCGACCGGGCTAGCCGCTGTCGCCATGCCGAGAGCCTCCCTCAGCCGCTGGGGACCGCTGTGGAGGCCACGGGATGCTTGCGAGGGCGACTCGACCACGCTTAGGCGGAGGAGAGGAAGACTCGACTGACGGCCCTTCCCTTCTCTCGCGCCGAGAACTTCCTTGGTGGAGCCATGGAGAAGAAGGAGAGACAAGAAAGGATAGACTGAAGGGCGCGCTGTTCAGATTTTATAGCCGGCGAAGGCCAACCATCGGCCTCCACAATCACCGTAATCATGACCGACTCGCATGCAGGGACTTGTCGAATCCGGGTGGTTACCGAGGCGCGTGGGAAGCAAGGCGATGCGTCTAATCAACCGCCATGCGCCGCCTAAGGTCAGAGGTTGTTAGGGCTCGCGACGCTTGCACTTGCCCTTTCGCCTCGCCGCCAAGTTCGGGCGCTGGCCAGGCAGGGGCTATCTGTCGGCGTTCGAAACGGTGGTCCCAGACTTGCTCGCTGCGGCCTGGGCGAGGCTCAAAGGAGGCCCAGACAGCCCATCTTCATCAACGCATGCTCAAGACCCGCGAGGGGCCAAGCCTCGTGGGGCGGACGGCAAGGAGCTTCTTAGGCACGGCCTCACAGTTGGCTCATGAGGAGGCGGAGAGTTCAAGGCAGGTACCTCGCGAGGTGCCCATGACGCAAGCCATGACGACCAAGGGCGCCGGGCGGGCGCCCGCCCAGCAAAGGCCCTCCTTTCCTCTTTGGTGCAAAGGAGCAAGCGCAGTGAGAGCCTCAAGCAAAGGCATCCGCTTCGTGCAACAAGACCAAGACCAGCCCAACGGCGGAAGGGAGTCATCGTGGAGCCCAAGCAGGCGTCATCACCAGAGCCTTTGGCAGGCGAGGACCAACTTTAGTCAGGATAAGTGTACCCGTTGCTCCCCTTCAAAATGGCCAATTGTTGGCACCCTTCCCTTTCAATATTTGGAAAGAGGCCCAGGGCCTTCGCCTATAAATAGAAGTAGCCACCCCCAGAGCAGGGGATCCGGGATCCGAATCCTCATCAAGGAACCAGTAGCTAGAGCGACTGAACACCACCTAGCTGTTCAACGCACCCGCCAAGAACAGACCCTCGCGAGGCTGTTCTTCCTTGTATTGTTCCTCATCAGCCCAAGAGGCAATCCACCGCACCACACACTAGAGTAGGGTATTACACCACAATGGTGGCCTGAACCAGTATAAATCCCGTGTCTCTTGTGCTGTTCCTTTTAGTAGTTTTGGTCCTAGCGATTCGGCGAAGTGCGAGACGGTGGAGGGTTGGATCTCCGTGCGCACCCTAGTGTTCGAACCTCAAGGGTCTGCCGGAACCCAAAATCCGACAATTCTTGCTGAACTTTGTACCAAAAAGCGAATTATCCTATCTGGGACTCCGTTCCAAAATAACTTTGGAGAGCTTCGTACCATCATGCACCTGTTACTTTCGCCTAATGATGAAGACATGGTTTTGTTGAATCCTTTGACACTAGGCAACCTCCCGACCGCTCGGCGATCCTTGACCCCTTGACCCTCGACCGCTCGGCGATCCTCGACCCCTTGATCCTCGACCCCTCGGCGATCCTCGACCCCTTGATAAAAAAAAGAAGAGGAAGAAGAAAAAAAAAGAAGAGGAAGAAGAAAAAAAAAAGAGGAGAAGAAATAATAGAGGAGTTATTCTCCTCTATTCTTTCTTCTCCTCTTTTTTTTCTTCTTCTTCCTCTTTTTTTTATCGGGAACAAGAGGGTCGTCGAGGGTCGCCGAGCGGTAGAGCAAACCCTAATTAAATAGCAAGTATCGTCGGTGTGAGATACATGTGGCCGTCGGTGTTGGACACTACATCCACGTCCCACAAGTGACGCGGGCGTCGATGCCCATGTCACTTGTGGGACATAGATATAGTGTCGTCGTTGTTGTTGTCGATATACCTCCTCCTTGAAGCGTTCTCGAGGCCACCCCCTAACCTTTGAAGCATTGTCGAGGCCACCCGAAACCCTAGAGAAGCAGCGTCGAGGCCACTAATTAATATGATTCCTTATTGTGATTAGCTAGCTAGTTCTACGTTTGTCACTAATATATCCATATCTGTCATGTTTGAACAATAATTGCCATGTTGTAAATATTTGTAGAAACTATGGACACCCCGCCTCGAGGCGAAGCACAAGAACCGTTGTTGAGGCACATAATCGCAGAAGGAAGTGATGCCATCAACTCGATGATGTTTCTCAACGACACCGATGGTTTGAAAGGAGAGGGTGAAGAAGCAGCTGGCTATGCTTATGATGGCTCGATGACCCAATGCCGTGGAAGAAGGAGAGGGTGAAGAAGTAGACCGTGAGGACTGCTCGGTGATCACCGAACCGAGTCCGGCCGGTATATATATTAGTTAAGCCTGTCTTGACTAGCTAATTGATGCATTCATTGTTTTGGTATGTACACATATTAATTAACTCTCTCTTTCTTCCTTTTCTAGCCCTCCGGATCGAGCACAACTTCGTAAAGAGACGAGGCCCAAGAAAAGTTGAGCTCGGATGAAAGGTTTGAGAACATAGAAATCGCGCGCGACAGCCAACCGATTGAACCCATCCGGACAAACAAGGCATTTGTTGCTCAGTGCGGGGTTCTGGTTAGGGACAAGATCCCGATCAGCATCCAACAATGGTATAAGCCTAAGAACGAAGAGCCTGAGGTGTCTTATGTCAACGATCTGCAGAAAAATGATCTTTGGACTGAGCTGAAGTCAAATTTCACCCTACCGCCAGAGGATGATCCGGAGAAGCCAGTTATAGAGCCATTAATCAAGTCTTTTGCTCTTAAGAAGATGGCAGAGCTATTCAGGCATTGGAAGAAAGACCTGAATAAGTTTGTTGATAAAAAAGAGACCAGAATTCAAGGGCAAATATGAGAAGATCGAGATGATGGCCCGCATTTGTGGCCCAAGGACATCGGAAAAGAGTAAAAAGATGTCGGCGACAAACAAGCAAAATGCTACAAAGAAGAAGCTTCACCATCGCACGGGTCGGTGGCTACCTCATAGCCCGCCTAAGTGGGCCAAGGCTGAGAATGATCTGCTTGATAAAGGGATCGAACCACGACAATGAACTGGCGAATGTTGCGGACTTGGTTCTTCGGGCTGGCGGAACCTTGGACCTCATGTCGAGCAAAGTGCATTTGGTCGGACGAGCAATTGGACATACCAGATCAAGAGGCTAAAGCAATATATCGAAGCAGCGCAACAAGGGAAGTTCGTTCCAGACAGGGAGAAGGACGAGCTCACAATCGCCCTCGGGAATCCTGAGCACCCTGGACGGACACGAGGCATGCGAGGCTCCCTTTCGTGGAAGGCTGGATTTCCGGACGCAAGGGGTTACAAAACCCATGAGAGGAGGAAGAAAGCGGAGCAGAGCCAAATGCAGGCGCTGCACGAAAGGGTAATGGGGCTAGAGGAACGAGAAGAGGAACGAGAAGCAGCAGATCGCAGCAAACGACCTGCCGAAGCTTCCCCCGAAGCTACCCCGCCATCTCAGCGGAGAAGCAGCGTGGCTTCCACCGAGCTGCTTCGGCCGGAGCATGCCTTGACGGCTCCTGCCAGCTATCCCGTGGATGCTATCACGGAGTCTCAAAATTGCTACCTTATGGCACAATGGAGCAATTTGAAGGTCAAGGCGACTGGTGGCTCTGTTTATCCTACTAAACCCGACTCAACATTTCACTGCCGGCCGATTCCAGAAGGATATGCTAAGGTGATGGTGGATGAAATAACGAAGGGATTTGAGGACCTCCGGCTTGACCACCCTACCGGTGAAGGGGAGTATCGGCTGGGTTCTACTCTGAAAACTCCATGCCTATGGCGGAAGGATCTCATCAACCTTCCGAACTGGACGCCTCCGCCTCCTCCTCCTCCTGTGGCGAGTCAGGGCACTCCGCCTCCTCCACCGCCTCCTCCCCCGGCGAGTGACGATCAGGGAACTCCGCCAGCTCCTTCTCCGGCGCGTGGCGGCACTCCGCCTCCTTCTCCGCCTGCACCGGCGCGACCGAGCAGCCAGCCTCCTCCTTCTCCGCCTCGTCAGCAAGGGCGGAAGAGACCCACCGCCGCTCCGGCTGCTCCGGCGCGTCGTAGTCCTTCTCCTCCGCCTCGTAAGCAAGGAAAGAAGGCATCCGCTCCGTCTGCTCTGCCGACATCTAGCAGTACAGCCAAAGGCGGGAGGAGATACAAATTCGGTCCTTCTCTGAAGAATCCAGAGAAGTTACCGTACGAGAGGACCGACGAGGAAAACGCGAAGATCGCACAGACCGAAGTGCATGACTGGTTTGAAGGGTTGAAAGCAAAGAGACATCCACCTCCAGAGGAGAAGGTAGATCCGTGAAAGCGGCGCACTCTGCTGCCCCGACAAAACCACCCAAGTCTCCGCCGAAAGGCAACTATGAGAGCATTATTGGAAAGGAATTTGCCGAAGCGGAGAGGTCGGGAAGTACTAAAAGTGATCAAAGAATGAAAGAACGACGAGCTGGGAAACAAATTGCCCAGCTCGGCGAACAAGTGAAGCAATCGTGCCCCCCGCTCAAGGTGCCTGCTAGCGACATCGTCGATCCGAGGATGGTGCCCGGTTATGGTAATCCTGAAGATTACCTACCCGATGATGTACATTATGATTTCTTGGAGGTGCAGATACAAAGATACGAGTACGGGAAGCGTCTCGTCAAAGATGAAAGCTCTCTATCAACGATGATGCAAAGATTGCATGATTGGTACATGAAAACCTGCAGAGAGTCTAAGGGGAGGAGTACTTTGTATGTGAGAGTTAAAAAGGAGCATGACCTCGTTGGAATTGAACTGTTTCCTATTCCATTTGAGGAGTTCTATCAGTTTTTCAATCAATTGGCCCTCGATAAAGCAACGGTCACCTGCTACTGTCTGTAAGTAGTACTACTTCTGTAATTAAGTCTCTATATATAACTCAGCTCGTTCATTGCATGTATTTATAATTATCCTTACTATATTATGCAGATTGAAGATCGCCGAATTGAAGAAAAGACAAGTGGGTTCCATTGGGTTCATTAACACATATCTCATAGATGCAACTGAGGTTGAATTTCATGCCGAAAATACCGAGGCCAACTTGCTACAATCATTGGTAATAAATGAACACAAGGATATAATACTCTTTCCTTACAACATCAAGTGAGTGTTACTGTCTTGTGGCATATTCGGTTTCCCTTATTAGTCCAGGTTATAGTAATGTAATATTGATGAGTTATGCATGTGTGCGTAGGTACCACTATATTCTCCTAGAGATTAAGCTTGAGCAGGGAGTAGTAACTGTCTTAGACTCGAGACGAAAAGATCCCAAGGAGTATGCGGACATGACTGAAATGCTCGAGAAGTAAGTTAAATCGATCATTATCCACCATATCAGCAACTTTGTTTATTTCTGATATCAAGTAATTGTTTTCTTTGTATGGCAGGGTTTGGAGAAAATTCACCAAAAAAGCTCCGGGACTACCGAAGAAGCTGCAATTTAGACACCCGAAAGTAAGTACTATAGTAGCATATTCCACGCATCTCCTAGTGATTCAAGCGCTAGTTTCATCAATTAACATGCTTGCTAATTATCAGTTTGATGGACCTCTATTTCTTGTAAAGTGGTTGTGGCAGGAACAAGGGAATGATTTCTATGGATACTACATTTGCGAGTCCATCCGCCACACGATCTGTGAGCGGGGCTACTCTGACAAACAATATGAAGTGCGTAAATAACAATATTCACAATTTTATTTTATTACCATCATTTGTGTTGAGTTTCTTTCATTCATATATATATGTATTGACCCCCTTCTTAAAATTAGATGTTTCGGATGCGGGATGAACTACTAGCACCAGATCGCATGCGATTAATTCAAGAGGAATTGGCGGCATTCTTTCTTGACCACGTGATCGCTGAAGACGGAGAATACTATGTGGACCACGCGTCCGTATGTTAGGAGATTATTTTTGTAAAAGATAATTATTGTATATATGTAGCCAGTAGTGTCGGATAGATATACGAGAACTTGTTGTTCGACCAATCTCTCGGAGAAGGAGAGGTGGTCGATATCACTTCCGTCTGTATGCGTATATGTTCATGACGATCTTTTGTTTCCTTCGTTTTCTTACTAGCTAGCTAGCGTGTCTAGCTAGTCATCTCTATACGTATGTATAGTATGTAGCGTCGACCAAGCACGGACAAAAGAGAGGACACTTCTCTCTATTAATTAGCTAGCTAACACAATATATGAAACACCTAAATTAACCCCCCAAACCCCCCCCCCCTCCTTTTCAAAAAAAAACAAAAACCCCAGCCACAAAAATGCTGACGCGTGGATGACTATTGGTCCCGGTTGGTGCTACCAACCGGGACCAAAACCCCGCCTGGGCTCAGTAGCAGAGAGGCCACGTGGAGGCCCATCATCCGAGTTGGATTGAACCGGGACTAAAGGGCCAGGTATTAGTATCGACCCTTTAGTCCCGGTTCATGAACCGGGGCTTAAGGCCCTCACCAACCGGGTCAATAGGCCACTTTTCTTACTAGTGTGTGATTTCCTCAGGTAACACCGATACTGCTGCAATGCTTCCTTGAAAAGCACAAGCAAGCTTTGATCGTCATGACTATCCAGATTGACCCTCGCCTAGTTACAACAATGTAATGTAAAACATTGATGTGTTCGATCAGCAGAAAATAGGAAAATAATAACCATGAATAATAGCTCTTACACGTAAGTTGGACAGGAAGATGTGAAAATGGTGTTTGTCTTCACTATAATCTTCCCATGATGGGAATATATGCATGTAGTCCCTAACAACATTGAAAGCATTGTCTTTTAAACTGAGAATAAATGGAATGGGGTTCCAATCTGCAGGAATTGGCCGTCTCTGCAGTTGGGATAGGTCTTCGGCCGGTGGACTTGCTGTACTTTTTGCTGGAGTGGCATTTTTCTGTGGTACGGCTGGTGCTATGGCAAATGAAATCGGTATACCTTTTGCTAGAGTGCAGGTCCTGTGTGGTGGGGCTAGTGGTGTGGCCAGTGAAGTATGGGTACAGTCTACTGGAGTCGGTCCTATGTTTTGTGTCACTGGTTGTACAGCCAATATAAGTGGGGCGCTATCTGATTTCTCCGGCACCACCACGTTTTTCAAGGACTTTGCTGGTGCTCCTTCAGGTTCGGCAATCACCCTCTTCCTTTTTGATGTCTGATGCACAAGAACAACATTTGAGTGAAAAACATGGTATGATGATGATGGAATATGTATTGATAATGGATGGGCATGGCATCTCGAGTTATATGATGAGTAAACTAATGATGGCGGTGCAACAAAGTGGAAGAAATGCAAGACAACATATGCAAGATACGCATAATCAATAAAACCTTGCCAAATTAGAACAGCACCTTGATGGGTGAACAGGACAGGCCATCTGCCTTTGACTCCTCAAGGTTAGAATAGTCATTAGGATGATATTCTGAACAAGAGTCAACAGTTGGGGAGCGTACGAGTTTCATTGCTTCCAGAACGGCACTCAATGCCTAGGTGCCAATTTTGTAAGTCATTGCACTGTTCCACAATATTCTTCTGATGCGCGGATTCTGATATTCACTGTAATTGCGTATAATATCTGAGAATCATGGAAACATAAATAGTTGTGAGATTATCTTAGTAATGCAGATGATATTCTAATATAGGGGCGCCCCTGTAAACACTTATGTGCTATCACTGGATTCTGATGAGCGAGCTCATGTGTGCTGTAATATGGTGCCTGCATTTATATAATCTGGCACAAGTACACAAAAAAAGGCTCCAGAAGTAAGGATAGCTGGCAGATGATAGGTTCATAATATACTGTATAGAGAGTTTATTGCCAAACCATGATAACAAGAGCACACAACAACTAGGCAGATCATAGTGTACACAACAGGGGTACACCATAACCATGATATATAAATCGGGAAAGTGGAACTGGCTTGAGAATACGGTGTTGTATTGCCGCTAGTAATTGAAAGCCTATCGATCACGTACATGCCAGCTCTATCGAACATGGTAAAGAAGAGCAAGCAGATTTTGGATAATAAAATGTTGGTTGCGCAGTGCCCACACATGATGAACCAGAGCGCATTAAGAATGCAACTCCTAGTTGTCTCTCGACCATTTCAGGCGGTTGCATGAAGATCCTACGTCTCCTAACCCTTCTTCTTCCTCGTCTCTGATTCTTCCCATACAGAAAACCGCACAGGCCGCCGGCCGGACCACCGGCCCCCACCGCCCGTGTTCCTCCGCCACCCCCACCCCCACCCGATCCCCAACCCCCACCCGCGTCGAGTTCTCTTCGTTCGGCGAGGCCCCACAACCACCCGAGCCCCTTCGATCACACCGGCGAACTCCGGCGAGCTCTGAAAAATCGACTGACCCAATTTTGAAATTTAGTATACTGTGATTTAACTAGTGTGGAATATAAAAGGGGAAAACCATAAGCATTGGGAGTATAGTGTTGAGCGTGCCATGGCGGATCTGAAGGTGCAAACCGGACAAAGGCAACTTTGCAACCAAGACAAGAAATCAGAGTAAAGCAGTGGCGATCTATTTTCTTGCTGCAATAAATAAGTTGAGCAGATACGAAAGAGTGCCGCCTCTGATGCGGCGCCGTGTACGCATCTGCTGAGAATTTGACGGTGCTGCAGTAGCGATGGCTGTCGGCGGCGTGGAAGCAGATCTAGGAGGGTAGACGGTAGCAGCGGGGCGCGGTGGACGAGACGGTCGTAGGAGCGGCGCCGGCAAGGTGGACGACGGCGGGGATGAAGCGAGAGGATGGGATGCAAGGATCCCGGTCCGAAGGCGTGGATGAGAGAGTTCGATCTCTTGTAATGGACGGCGGCGTCGGGGTATCAGCTCCGGCATGGTGGAGGAGGACGGCGGTGGATGAGGTGGCGGACGGCGGCGGACGGCAGAGAGGTGGGGTGGAGAGGGTGTTTGGCGCCCACGGAGTACTGAATGGGGAAAAGGGAGGTCGAGAGGAAGGGGAACCATGTATTCAGGCGCGCTTGTCTCAAATGCGAGGAAATTTACAAACTTAGCCCCCGTTTCAAATTTCTACTACATCACATCAACATTAGTCGGTTGGGGATAGGACGGTAATCTCGCATACACCGAATATTTGCCGACGAGAGTTTGTTTTTGGCGCCCACCGTGTATGAATATGAATCGGGGAGGGAGTCGATTTCGGCCGAGGACACACTATGTTTTGGCGCCCACCGTGTATGAATCCGGGTGAGAGGCGGTTACGTCACGTTTGGGTTAAATTACAAACCTACCCCTATCGAAACCTATAGAAATCCAGCAGATAGGCTTTGCGTGGCAGGGATAGGCAGTAGTGATTTCCATCTCGCAGATTTTGGTTTCGGGCGGTTACTGCGACTTTCCCCGCTTCGTTCAAATTTTGCAGAGTGCACGTTTATCGTGCGAAGTCAATTCGAATTCCTTTGTATTCTATTTTTTTCAGGCGGGATCCATTTTCAATTGGAATTACATTCTATATACATCATTTTTTATATATACTTTCAAAAGCACCACACCATTTATACATAAATATGGTTTACAAATGGCATGATCTCAGATTCATAAGGTTGTATCCATCAATTTGAATTTTCAATTATTTGAAACCACTTTATGTTGAAATCCAATGTATGCATTCCTCGCTAACTGTCTCCAATTAATGTGTGTTTCATGCGGGTTTTTTTAACTTCTCAAACATGTATAATGTGTTTCACACACGCAACATATAGTGTAATCCCGTTTAGACATTAATTGCATATAAACCATGCATTTTTTGTAATTGAAGAATCTATGGATCACCAATATTGATAAACTATATAACATTACACGTGTGCCCAAATTCAAATGAATATGCATGTTTGATACACCAATTTGCGTCATGATATTATCGCTGTCGTGATCTCCAGTTTAAATATTTGAATCCCCTTTAACCCAGATATTCATCTCATATAGCTATCATCATGCTTATATAGGACTATCTCTCTGGACCTATACGCGTTCATCGTCTCTCAGGTATCTCTCGTGCTACCTGTATGTCAACAATGATCTTTTATCTTCAGTAACAATCGACGGTACTCTCTCCTCGACCTTCATCACTCTATCTCTCTCTAAGTATATCTCGCTCCCTGCTATGTGTCTCTAACTATGATTCTCCATGTGGAATCTCTTTCTCTCACACAAACACAAAACTTTGTCTCTCGGGGTCTTATTTCTCTCTACTATTCCCATGTGTGCCACTCGCACACCCCTCATACAGAGATGTCTTTCGCTCCTTAGAAATGAGAACCTACCACTCTTCCTCTTCAATATCTCTTTCTCACACACAAACACAAACTCTGTCTCCCAGGGTCTCATATTTCTCCATTGTTCTCTTGTATGTCGCTCACACACACCCTCTCTCCCTAGAGATATCTTGCGTTCCCTCATATGTCTCTCTAGCTATCACTCTCGTTGCGAAATATCTTTCTCTCTCGTAGACACAAAACTCCGTCTCTCTGGATCTCATTTCTCTCTGATATCTGTTTGTATGTGACTCACATGCACCCTCTCTCTATCTCTCTCACACCCACACACATAACCCAGCCTTCTGATCCACTCGACTCCTATCTCTAACGCACACTAGCTAGCATCTTTATCTTTCTATTTATCTGTTTCTCCATCAACCTTCTTTCTCTCCCTCACTCTTGATTCATATCACGCACACTACATATGTTTCTCTGTACATGCAGTCAAGTGCCCTCTCACACACATATATAACTTCACCATTTGAACCACCCGACGGTCATCTCCAACACCCAAACTAGTGGATGTCCCTCTAGCTAGCATCTCCATCTCTGTATCTATCTGTAGTTTCTCCGTCAACATTTCTTTCTCGCACGGAGTCTTGCTTCGTATCACCCACACTTTATATGTCTCTCCATACATATGCATTTATAGGTTGATCTCTTTTGGACAATCGTTACGCCTCACCCCCTATGCTCGCCATAGATGCATGCTCCAGCCACGCCACTATCTCTTAAAGACAAAAACACATGCTCAATTGTCGGGCCTTCTTCCCTGCATTCTCACATGCATGCATATTGTCATACCGATCCGTCTCTCCCTTGTCGTTGATCTTATGACTTATGTCTTCTTTCTTTTATCTCGATCATGCGCGCGCGCACACACACACATCTCACGTATACATGTATACCTCTCAGACATGCACGTTCAAGGTCTCTATGTCTCCATACGTAATTAATTACCCTCAATCCTCACGCCACATCGAATCGTTCTCCTCTTTTGTGCACATAACTTCCACCTGGATGGGTAAAACACACACTCACACTTAACAATCTCCTTCTAGCTACCCCCCCCTCTATCCCCGAAACCAATAAGACCATCCCTTTGTTTAATTCCCGCCTACATGCACCATCGATATATAGTAGTCTTCCTTGGTGTCTCTCGAACAAACACATTCTCTCGATGTCAACTCCTCTCACGCGCACGTACCTTCTCTTCCCTCTCCACGGGCATTTTCTCTCTCGCACCCCATAGTTGGTGGCCTCTGCCATACATATCACCTCTCTATGATGAAGCCATGCACACTTAATTTACATCCGCCACAGAGGACCCCGTGACACACACACACACACACACGCACGCACGCACGCACACCCCCCCCCCCACACACACACTAAGAGTCCATCTCTCTCTCGCTCTCTCACACACACACACACACACACACATGCACCCCCCACACACACATGCTTAGACTCCATCTCTCTCACACACACACACACAAACTAAGACTCCATCTCTGTCTCTCCTCTCTCTCTCTCTCTCACACACACACACACACCCCACACACACACTATGACTCCATCCCACACACACATGATCTAGGCGGAGCATTTGTTCCTACCACCCTTCATCCAACCTTACCCGTATGATAAACAATCATCTTTATTTACTTGTATAACATGGAAAAATTCCACTTTACTTTAGTAGTCAGCAAACTTATCATCTGTACCCTTATAAAAAACGAGTTGGCGATGATGGTGTGCCTGCCATCTTTTAATACAGACCGTATGATCTATATCTGACGGATAGATAGCAAACTATGATATTTTACAAAAGATACCCGCACCTCTCTCCACATCATTATCTCCCGCAACCTCATTGCTCAGCAATTAAAAAAGGAACAAGTCTCTGGAACAATCTAGCATGCATGGTGTCCGCTGCCGCCTGCCGGCGCCGTCCATCCCCATGCCTCCGCCCATTCCGACCACCAGTCGCCACCACGCTCCACTCCTCCTCGCCGTATCTATCATCTTTCATTTTTTCGATGACATTCTCGAGATACCAGTTTTCCGATAAAATTCTCGAGATATCATTAGTTTTTACACATGGGATTACTCCAGCATGGGTCAATCACAACATGTGTTTTGTAAAAAAATGCATATTGATGTTCCGTGCAATTCACGAGAATCTTGCTTGTAATTATATAACGCAAATCACGAGCAGGAAGTGACATTTTTTTTGACACAACCATGTTAACATGGCCACGTAAATCACTAGCTAAAGTAAATACCATTATACTTATATCCCGATGCAAAAGGTTGGGTACATGTACGAAGACTAGAGTCGCACACACGCACTCTGTCTCTCAGAATCTCTCTCTCTCTCTCTCACACACCAGTTACGTGACGCCCACTTAAGCAGACACGAGTATGTTACAATTTGTGCACCCGCGGGTACACGTGATGCTGCGCATTTATTTAAGCCGGAAGGCGAAACCAAACAGTAGATGCATTCATTCCCCTCCCGCCACCTCTTCTCTGGTCGCCGTCGCCTGGTAGAAATGGGCCGGCCGAAGGTAACAACATACGCCATAATCCCGCCGGAGCGGCGCTTTAATATGGAAATTTTAGTGGTCATGCATGCATCTTTTTGTGCTAGCACTCCTATATAAGGGTTGACCAGTCACTTCCCGCGGACGTGCGCGGGCGGTGGAAGAGGAAGGAGAAGGGAAGCGGGCTATGGAGTAAAGTTTATTACCACAATTTCTTAGGAAACTGAGTGCAATAATTGAGTAGTTTTGCAAACTACCAGTACTACACCAAAAACGGTTCAAAACCTATACTCCCTTGCCAGCACGCGCTTCCCGCGTGAAACGGTCAGCGTCGCCCTGGAGCGTCAGTGCCGCATTAATGCCCGACCAGAGCGGAGGCGACCACTCACTGGCACCGGCTTTGAAGTGGCGCGACGGCCGAGACAACGCCGCTTCCCGGGGCACGCGACTGCTCGGCGTCGAGACTGGCCATAGGCCTTGTTCGGATCCATGGGTTAGAGTTAGTTTGAGCTAGTTGGGGCTCAAATAGCCCTAAAGTATCCAAGCATTAGGGTTTAATTTGGAGCAAGTTGCACCGAACCCACCAAAAAACTATCCCCCAAGAGGTGCTAGCGGAGATAGTTCTCATTGGGACCCTGAAAAATCACTTTTCTCTCTCCATGAAGTGCATTTATTGTCAATCTAACCTGTCACCCAAACACCTCTTTGGCTACTGATTAGTTCAGGGTTAGTCATGAGTTAGTCTAACCTCTAGCTAAGTTAGAGTATCAAACAGAGCAGTATAGGACATGCAAGTTGCTCAAAGCATACAGGAAAATTAAATGCGTGAAAGGATTTTTTCTTTTTGAAAACGGAACGTGAAAGGAATTTTTTTAGAATGCTCTTGGCATGTCGCTAACATGTGATAGTTAACCGACCTCAATAGATGGCAGAAACGCCAGCCCGCCACAATTTGATAGAGACGAGGAGAGAGAAGCGATACATGCTGCTGGGTTACTAGAGATAGGTGTCGCACGGAAGCCAAGAAATATGGTGATAGCGTGGGTCAGCCATGTACTAGTATGATGTAACTAACTGGGCTGTCGTGTTTCGTACTCTTCCAGTCCACTGTGGAGATGATTGGTTAATTTTATATCGCTGAATAATATTAAATATTATGAGTGCAGACGCTCCACCACGAGGTTCCTTGCTCCTTCTCGGTCGTCCGGAATCTATGTTCTTCCACTCTATTTTTTTACGTGAGCTTTGTTCATCCTTTGCCAACATGCGAGACATCTAGCATCAAGGTGCACGTGTTATGCAAGGATCGTTCCATCTATATGAAGAACACGTGGGACTGGAACTACGAGACGGACATGTACCCGAGGTGGACGTCACGAACACTGAGTAATGTAGCGATGAGTAAGTGAAGTAGAAAGGCACAAATGGTATGAACATGCGTGGCATATAGGGTGTGTTTGGTTGCGTTCTCGTCTCATCATAGTTGTTCCCTCTTCATGCATGCTCAACTCAACACCCCTCTTCGTGCATGCTCTCTTCATGCATGCTTCTAGTGTATTTGTGCTAAACTAGTGTGAACTCACACAACCTCCATACACTCTACCAAACACCCAAAAGTAGGTCGAGAAGGGAACTCTTAGGCGGCATTTGTCTCCTACCACGTACTACCACTAAATGTTGTACGTGCAATGCACGGTGATGTTATGGAGTACGTGCCTAAGTACTCTACTACTACTATATTAGTTGGAGGCACATATTAAATTTTATATTTGTTTACGTGTATGCCCCGAGACCTTCCAACTAGACGTGTCTTTCTCTCCAGGTCGCACTTTGCCTCGTTCATACCACTAAGTACTACTACGAGTGGTCTCCGAACCAGAAGTGGAAGAAGTGGAGACGCTCTACCACGTTGTTTTTTTACGCTAGGCTCTACCACGCTGTTCATGTCCCACTCCCTTCACTGACGTGTGGGACATCCAGCACGTGCCGTGTTTGGCACCCTTCGTCGTAAGAGTTGAAATGCTAGCATTCATCAGAAATAAAAAATAATTATAAATCGGCAGAGATACTATTTTTTTTGTGAACCAATCAGCAGTGATACTATACCACGCGTTTTCCTTGCTCCTCGATATCGGAAAGAATACTTCTGTTCGCCAACATGTGGGACGTCGACCATCCTGGTCCACTTGCCATGCACGCAGAACTCCAAGGGAGAGTCACCCAGGTCGTCGCGCCACAGTAACAATGACTAGTGAGCCATCAAATCACAGGCCCACTTCCCACTTTGAAGTTTCTCGGACGAAGGAACCATCATGACTTCGTTGAATTCCGCTTCTTGAAGAAAACTACTGTACCAGCGAGATCGCTAGCTGATGATTTACTCCGCATTCACGCCCGACGAACCTACTCCGGCGCCAGTTGTCCATCCGTCTGCCGCGGCTCATTGCCATTCGCCCGCTATATTAACTTGAGCCCCAATTCCCAGCCAAAGCCAAAGACCCACACTTATTCTCCTCCAGTCCCTTCCTTCTATCGGCACCACTTCAACCATGGCCTCCTGGCGCTCCGAAGCTCTCTTGGACGTACTGTCGCAGGAGCAGACGAGGGACATCTACGGCTCCGCTCTGGGCGCGCTCCAAAGCTCTCTTCGACGTACTGTCGCAAGAGCAAACGAAGGAGATCTCCGGCACCCCCCCCCCGGCCGCCCTCCACCGCCACGACCACGAAGCCGGCGCGCCTGCGCGGGCGCAGCCAGCAGTGAGGAAGAGTAGTACACGGTAGGTCGCTGCTGCACTGGTCCCGGGAAGGCCACCGCTACTCCACTCAGCCGACGCCAAGCTTGGTGGGGTAAACATCGTCGGCCGATTAGCCACTTGACGGCGACGTGGAGGCGGAAATCTTAAGAACCTTGTGCTCTAGAGGAGGAGGTTATCGAGGCGGATGAGGAGCAGGCAAAGGCAATTGCCAGCTTTCTCGGGTTCATTGCCGGACATGGTGGTCGGGCGCCGGCGATCGTTTAGATTAGGTTTACAGTAGGTTTTAGTACGGTTTGTGCGAAATATGTATTGAATTTTGTCCATTTTGTAGGAAAAGTTTTCAAAATGTAATGAATTTCATCCGGTTAATTTCATCCGGTTAATTTGAAATTTGCTTTGTTTGCACGAATTTCGTCCGGTTAGTTCATATAGTTGTCGAAAGGTATGCAGGCAGCATCGGATGGCATCCATCAGTGTCCTCGGACAGATGCCGGTGTAAATTTGTGGGCCAGTGCTGGAGATGCCCTAACTATCTTGCTATAATCGCTAACAATCCTCCATTATTTGGCAGGGAACAGTTATGCCTCGATCAAAATCAGATCCAAGGTGTTTCGCACTCCTCCCGCGTAAGAGTGTAAACTGTTGCTTACATAAAAATGGAGCAAGTGGACGACACTGTAGCACATCATATCACTCGAACTAGCCCACCTAACGAGCGGGAAAGCACCGCCCTCGTCATTTTGTTCTGGATTTCTATCGATGGATCGTGCGAAAATGTTACACTTCGCAAGTTCTAAAGGAAAAGGCGGCACACTTACAACTCGTACGCGTCGCAACCCCGACAGTCCGTCTCGCACGCCGCTCACCAGGGGGGACACGCGTTGTCTTGCAATTTCACTGACATGTGGGACCCTAATTGAATAAACCGTCGATAGCCGAAATCTAATCGCTCGGCGGGCGTCGGCTGAGAAGAGAGAAACGGGGGAGGGAGAAGAGATCGCCTGCCCGCCGCGCACGGACTCCAAGAAATATATGGTGATAATGTGAGGTGGGCCATGCTGGAGTCCGGACCGTTTCGAGCCCGCTCTCACCCTCAGCCCTCAAGACGCCAGATTCCCGCTGCATGCATAGCAAGTAGTCCCCGCTTATGTGGAGGAGAGAGAGGGGTTGACAAAGTCAAGGAGTAACAGTGGAGACAATAGCTTTCATCAAAAATAAACAATCAATACTCGCTGCTCATCCTCTATATCGGAAAGAATACTTTCATTTGCCGACATGTGGGACGTCAACCATCCTGGTCCACCTTCCATGCACAAAATTATCCTGGTCTACCCCGGTCGTATCGTAGGCCCAACCTTTCCCACTATAAGTTGTTCAGACGAAGGAACCATCATGACTTCATTGAACTCCGCTTCTTCAAGAAAACTTACGTACCCGCAATACTGCTACCACACGCGAAGACTGGACGGCACTGTACCACGTCATATCACTGAAACCCACTAGGCCAAACTAGCCCACCTGGGTCATCTATTTTGGAACGGAGGGAGTACGTCTCTGCACTGCTATGATTCTGTGTTGCACGTTCTCTGTACTTTTGCTACGATTTTCCTACCCTATGAACCAAATGAGGCCTGAATGTATGTCTTCTATTATCTGATCGATTGCTAAGCCTACAATTTTAGGAGTTAGGACTATTGGTCGATCGACGAGGGATAAGTATAAGCGTACCACGAGCTCATCAGCCCCAACATTTCTCTTCGGTGAGTGTTTTGCAAGTACTATAGCTCGCACAGTAGCTAGCCTACTAACACCAAGAATCATCAAACAAGCCCTGCTAATATGATAAACAGTTCAAACTTACATCTAAGCATGCCATATATTACATCAAAAGCTGGTGAGGATACATCTGTTTCCATAACTCGGAGAGGGTTCGCATGATTCACTATCAAACAAAAGTAGCAAGATCCGCCCACACTAGATAGTGCACTAGCCCTAAGATGGTTTGATAACACGCATCGTTACGGTAATTAAACACAGGAAATGCAAACTACCACGAAGGATTAGCGCGACCAACTATTTCTTGTCATCGATCTCTCGGCAATGACCACAGACGGACAGCGGCATGGGAATCGATTTACGGGCGATGTCCACAGATCGACGCGACATCGGAATCGATCTGCGGGCGATGTCCACAAGATGGATAGCGGCATCGAATCGATCTCCGGGCGATGCCAACAGGGACGAGCCACGCCATCGAATCATCAAGGACAACCACCGCACCTGCACAACCCTAACATATTAGCAAGCACATTGCAAATAATCAAAACCACAACTATGGTAATAAGCCATTATTTTTACCTTGTGCAGCTCACGGGGATCTCATCCCTCAGGGGCCATCTCCTCGTCCTCGATGGGGGCCATCACCTTGCCAGGGGAATACTACTTCTCAACGGCGACTATCTCCTCAAACTCGGTCTTGAGCCTCACATAGGTGGCAATCAAAGTTCCTGGGGTCGGCACGGTGGGGCCCTTGTTGTTCTTCCAACTTTCTTTGAGGATTTCGTTCGTGCTTGTTTCTTGGAGTTCTTCGTCTCCATGGGTTGGCCCGCCAACATGGTCAACTCGTTGGTCGGTGCCCGCTTCCTGGAGATAGCTGTCTCCAGTGGGTTGTCCGCCGGCAACTCTTTGCCTAGTGCTCCAGGATCCATCAATGAACTGACAAACAAAAAGCAATCGAAAGGAAACCACAATCGCAATGAAAACGGGAAAAGAATAGGATGTCAGAATCGGTCAATGCTTCACAAAAAGAAGATTATTGGAATGAAAATATAGCAGCATAACTGATTCGCCCACCTTTCTTTCGTCGGTACAGAAAAAAAATGGCGGAAGTGAGTAGCCTGGAGTGAGGTTTTCTTCAAGAAATGGAAGAAAGGGCTTGAACGAGCGTTCCAATGAAATGATGGTTGCTTCGTCCAGTCCAACTTGGAGGCCACCTTACCACTGCTGGTAAAGATGTGGGTTTTGTGATATGATGGGTCATGACGTCCACACCGGGGTGACAGGTGAGTCTCGACTGTAGCACCTCGCTGTGATTTGGTGGATGGCACGCGGGCCTGGATGCTTTGAAATGTCCCGCATGTAGATAGAGCAGCTAGTCATATAGGAGTGCTCAATATTGTGCACCGCGACCAAGGCGGAGAGGAAAATGAGAGAACTATGTAATTAATGCATGAGTTTAATTAGGGTAGCTTTGTAAAGTACCAGATACATTCGTCCAATCACAAAATGCCTTGGTTCATGAGATTTGAGATTTGAGCCCTATAAACCGGAAGGGAGGGGGTACTGCACACGGTGTAGTCTAGTCACTTGTTGAAATATCTAGAAAGGCAAATACTCCTTTCCGGTTTACAGTTCTATACTACTCCCTCCGTCTAGGTGTGTAAGTCATCTTACGAAAACCAAATAGTCCCAAAACACTTAGGCGCGGTGCATTAACTTCTACCTTGTTTCTTGTTTCTTGACATATCAACCAATAAGAGATGACAGGTGTGCATGCTTTTAATGACTTGCAATGGCTAGTTCATTGCATGCAATGCTATTAATTAGCAAATAAACATTGGTGACCCCAGGACGAAACGGTGCTAAGCGCGTGGACCTATGCAGAATAAGTATCAACCAATGGATAATGGAGTTTAATTATTAAACAATACTCCCTCCTTTCCGGTTTATAGGGCTTATCTCAAAAATTTTTGTTTTCCATTTTATAAGGCTCAATTTGGTTGTTTTCCATCACATTTTCAGATTCCAAGGTGCATTAAATCATTGCATGCAAGTATTAAGAGAAAATTGACCAATGCATGTACTTTATGCATGCATGCATTGCAATTAATGCATTGATAAACATAATTTTTTGAGGAAAATAAGAGCATTAATTAGGTGCTTTTGCAAAACTACAAACTGTCTTCCACCACTCACCATCTACATTGATTGGTGAGATTTTTGAATTGAGCACTATAAACCGAAAAGGAGGGAGTAGCAATTTTGTCTCATGCAAGAGCCTGGCTAGTATATGCGTGCTCCAAGGAACCGCACCACGTGCGGGATAGCGTGTTCGGCTTGCGCTTGGCTCTTTGCCCCTTCGAGAAGAGGAACAATGCTGCTACTCCTACTTCTACAGTATCGAATCCACTGTTGCCTGCCGTCCACCTCGTGCGGGAGGGATAGCGTGTAGCGAAAGCTTCTACTTACTGCTCCTGCCTTTGCGTCTATGACAGGTGGGCCCAACAGGTGGTTGACCCTCCTATCATGCAGCCAAAGGCAGGTGCAATTAAGGCATCGGAGCTCAGTCCACGAGGGAGAGGGCGTCGTAGTAATCAAATTTCTCGGTCTTGTAGATTTGACGCGACACATCAAAGCACTGCACTCGATAAAAGTCTTTTTACACATTTCAAATGGGCTACTTCGTATGTAGGAGTAGACATATTCTGCTTTGTATGTAGTCACTTGTTGCAATCTCTAAAAAGACTTATATTTGGAAACGGAGGGATTACAACGCATGCGTGCATGCCGTGACTTTCCTTTTGATACTTGCATGTGTTGATTTGATGCACCTTGCCAAATTTTGACTATAAATTTAACTAACCAAATTTTGATGCATGTCACAAAAAATTACGGGGCTGTTTGGATTGTGACTATGTTTGTCTTATGTTGTTAGACACACTTGCCACACTTGCCTAACTTGAGTTGCTCAAATTGTTAGACACACTTTGGCTTGCCTAAGGGAATCTTTCCACAATTTTTGTGTCTATGACATGTGGGGTTCACTGCTAATAAAAAAATTCTTGTCTTAGGTGTGCCTAATAAAAAAGACTTATATTTAGGAATGGAGGGAGTAGAAAATATAAATAATAATGCATGTTGGGGCAACCCACATTTCCGCTAATTTTAGCCGTGGGCTTGTTCACAATTTTTACGAGGGGGTGGTTGTTCATTAGTGGAGGGACTTGTAGTACCAGACTTGAACGATACAAAGTTCGGCCTGGCACACCGTAACACCACTTGGAACAAGCGAGTAGCTATCTCAAAAAACAATCAACAACTAAACAAACCACGACCTGGCATGTAGTAGTACACAATTTTACACGATTGTTTTGATGGAGTGAAAAAGGAAAACTACCCCACTACTTATATATAGGCCGGAGCCTCCGCGCTTGCTTGCTAGGGTTTCTCTATTCACATACTCTCATCCTCTCCAGATCTAAACAAGATAGGGGTAGTAACACTGTCTTTCTCCCTTCAAAAAACACTGGCTTTCTATCCTCACCGCTGGTTACAGATCCGGACGTATCCCCCACCGCCGGTGAAGTGGAGGAGGGGCAGCGTTTAGCCCGTCTTCGACAACGAGGGAGGAGACCCACTGCCGGCAGCACCATTATCTCTAGCCGAGCTCCGGCGTGGGAGGTCCTCCGATCCCTTCGTCGTTGCCTGTGGGCGGATCCGGCCTCCCGCCGCCCACCTATCCACATCCCGACGACCTTCAGGTATATGTTCGTTCGAAACCGCCTTAGCTCTACTTCCCCTCGCTACGTTGCTGCATGTGCATCATTTTCTACCTCTCAGCCCCTCTTGATCGAATGGTCCAACGTCACCTATTTTTTTTCTTATATTGTTAGAGGTAAAGCTACTTCATGGAGTCGAATTTTGTACTCCCTCTGTCCGAAAATACTTGTCATTGAAATGGATGTATCTATATGTATTTTAGTTCTAGACACATCCATTTTGATGACAAGTAATTCTGACGGAGGGAGTACTTGGTTCAAACAAGAAATAAAGTGGGGTGGGGAATTTAGTATGTACATTGGACTTGGTACAAACAGGAAGGAAAGGGGTGAAAGTAGTACAGATGGTCATCCAACCGTCTCTTGGTCGAAAAAAGGAAATATAGGGGTAACGCTGTACACAAAGTGGTATGACCAGGACTAGATTTTCTATCCACACATAGGAGTAGGTGGCTAGAGTAACAAAATGGGACCAACCCAGATATGTTTCTTGGATGTTTGTTTCTCGGGCAACAAACTATGAATCACCACTTTATGCCCATGTTTACGTACATGGTGTTGTATTCTTGGTGCACCCATTGTCCCATGCCCTTATACCAAATATTTAGGCTCGATTCGGAATAAAGGGCAGAAAACATAGATCTTGATGAAAATAGAGGAATAGGAAAGGAATGTAGGTATAAAACTATGGAACAGCGAACCGAGGAAACTCTCAAGAGAATGTGTTGGATGGACTCTGAAATGTACAGATTTATTTTTTAGAGTAGCATGCTTGGCAGTATGAGATGCTATTTGTTTATTCAGCTGCACAGTGACTACTCTTGTCCTCACCTCATGTACCACACATAGGTTGATTTTTTATTCCGCAAACACAGACACAAGAACCTGTCTAACGCATGGCAGCGAGCGCCTGTCTCGGGCTTCCGCCCAAAAAATGAGCAGCGCGTGGATGTTTCTAATCCTATGGAATCAGTACTACCAGACCAGCTTTCCTATGAAACACTATTCACATTTCCCGTGTTCCGAACGGTTGGAAGGGAAAGAATACCGTAGGAATTTTGTTCCTATGAAAATCCTGCACCAAACCTATGAACCGAACGCAGCCTTAGCTGTTCTTAATATAATGTCCCTGGTAAAAATGAAGCCATGCCACTGTTTTTTGCCAGTAATTGTTTGAGACTCTGACAAGTTTAGCCAAATGTTTTTGCCTGTAATTGTTTGAGACTCTGACTATTTCCTCTATGCCTTTTTGTGCAAACAGGATATCCAATTCACACAGTTGTTGTTGTGACCTTTGGTGCTTTGCACAAAACTCTTATTAAAAGAAGTGTGTGATGTTTAACTAGAATGTCAGAATGGAACAGTTGGTTCATTTTGGTGGAACTGCACAAAGGGAGATCTGTGTTCCAATCCTCATCATCCATATTGGCGCCATAACCTTCCTTTAGGTAAGAATGATATTTAATGCATGTGTTCATCTCTATTTTCCGACTGCCATGAGAAAATAATGTTGTTTTTTACTAGTACACTTGTACTCCCTCACTAACAAAACCAATTCTGAATTAGAAGGCCAATCATGTACTTGGTTTCACCAACTGGTGAGGAGAAAGAGAAACAGAGCATGAAGAGGAAGAAGAAGAAGAATAAACAGTGCCAAGGCGATCTTGCTGAAGCCAGAGGCCTCAGTCGAGGCCATTCAAGGGCTCCGGCAACGACTACCTTACATGTGAGACGATCCTCTAGGGAGCCCTTCCACTTTTGCTGTCTCACTTAATTAATTAGGAGTACTTAAGTACCACTAATTTATTACTGCCTAATTTTCATGTTGGAGATAAACAAATCTTTAGTAGGACCCTATGCTGAATCATGTACGTGTGAATGTTTGTCTATGGAGGTGAATCATGTGGTGGAGCAGGTAGGGAATATTATTAGTATCATGACATAATAGTGCTATTGTTTTGCATGTCAATTTATTGCCATTGGTTCAATGAGGCAATGTTTTGCGTATTGTCCATCATGAATTTGATGCTACTGTTTGAGTAATATGCTAATGTCTTCCTATCCTTTCTCACTAAGCTAATGAAGGTTTCACCTTGTTCCTACTTGTGCAAACAGGGATCATGTTGTGCCAATCATACATTTTAGTGGAACTACACAAGACAATACAATGAAATGTATCCCAGCCAGTGCTTTAACTCTGCTGGAAGTTCTTGATAATCTTTCGATATAATCTCAAAGACTTTGGTAAACAAGAGTGATTTCAACCATACATTTGAAGTGCACAAAATATATACTATTGTGTGATTCCGGTGAGTGCTTTATCATCTCTTATGGGACTACATGAATAAGATTTTTTTCTCAGTTGGTGCAGGCCTAAGGCCTTCATCCATATTAGTTTGTTGTCATCTCTATTTGTATCGTACTCTTGTCATGAGAAACTCCTTTATCTTTGCACTTTTAAGTTTTGCAACCTATGATAAATGGCAATGCTTTGAGTGTTGAGTTGAGCTAATTGGCACTGATTAAATAAACTAATACCTCTCTTTAAGCAAGACTACTATGTTGCTAACTTTACCCATTAAGATAATGAGGGTGCTTCTATTTGTTAGTGTATGTTTCATCAACTAGTCCCACTATTACAGTAATCTCACTCTCTCAATATATGTGCCAACAGGGATGCTCGATTTTGGTGGAACTGCACAAAAACTTTGGGTGCTTCATTGCCTCGACAGCTTTCGTCCTTTCCTGTCAATCGCTAATCTCCGCTTGCTTTCTTCCTTTGCTGTCAGTCGCTTGGCTTATCTCGGCTTCCAGTAAAAGGAAATAGTAATTGATATGCTACCTCACACAAGTTGGTACTGGTCTTTATCCTGATTATTGTGCCTGTCATATGTATTGGTAATTTGGTATTGTGCTACTGTTTGCCGATTTCATGAAGGAGTAATTTGGAGCCTGAACTCGCAGGCAAATCATTACATCGGGTGATTTCAGTAGAACTGCACAAAATGATCAGATGGACAGGTACTTATGTTGTTGCTATGTACTCCAAAGTTCACCCAGACAAGCATCGATGTTGACAAGAAGTGCCTATATTCATTCGAGTATCAACCGCGTCAACCAATTGTCAAACTCAAGTATTAGGAGAGTGAGCGCCAAAAATATTGCTTGGTGCATAGCCCAGAAAAACGCAGTCTAGTCTTTGGTCCCAACTTGTGCCTTTTGGTTATCGGCACATATGGTAGCGAACTATATGGCATGGAGTCTAAAGATTCCGACAAGTTGGTTGACGCGTATATTCATCGGCACTTAATCGATCGCAAGCCAAGGATGCTCCATTTCGTTGAACTGCACAAAAAATTTGGGTGGTTCATTTTCTCAACCGCCTCCTTTCTCAAATCCGCAATGTAGAATTTTGGCGAGATCTGAGGACCAAGATGAGCCATAAACTAGTTGGATGAAAGTAGTGGCCAAGTTGCTCAAACCTCCCTCGCACGAGGCCACTATTTGAGGATAAACCTACAAGCAAAGTTCAGATTGTGCATTCGCCTCTTATGTACTCGAAAGTTTACTCGTACAAGAACTAATTTTAGCAAGAAGTACCTCCGATTGAACACCATTTACCGGTCTGTACCCTAGGTAATTAAAGTTAGTCCATGGATCATATTGGCTGTGATCTCAATCATTTGGATGCATAAACATCTTGAACATGTGTATATCTGAATCTTTTTGTGAATTATGTATGATTATTGTCATGTGATCTATCAATCATTTGGATGCATAGATATGTTGAGCTCGTGTATATATGAATCTTTTGAGTTGTTGATAGTGAATGTTGGCTATGAATAAGAACGTGTCCTATGAACCTGAGTTTGGTATGTATGTTTACCTTTTCTGTTGTATTTGTGTGTGAACTTTTTAGTATGCCTACTGTGGGGTATAAAACGCAGGTCTCTTATAAAAGTAATGTTGTGTCCAATTTATGTTTTCCCTTCTAACCACATTATATATATTCAAATTATTACTATTATCGTATATTTTATAGAGACTTATATATACATTATAAAAACATCCCACGTGTTATTAACTTATAAAAGTAAATGTTTAACGAAAAATCCTGGTTGTTTTTGACTCACAGGCAAGGAAAATCCTGGTGATTGCGTACAAAAGCTTGCAAAGATTTTAAGGACCAATTTAATAATAACGCGCTCATTTTTATTTTGAGCAATAACTCGCTAATGTCTTAATTTTATATATAAAAAATGTGCCTCTCCGGTTTATTCTTTGATATTAATTGCTCCTTCTAACATAACATTATATATATAATGAGCCCACCTAATACGTGTATTTCAAGGAAGTGCAAATGGGCTGGGATTTCTTAGAAAATATAAATGGGCCTGATTGACGTGAAATTATTTGTTCACCCAGCCCAGCAAATGGACTGTACATTCTAGAAAACATGGGTTAAATATATGCCACATTTTGCGGTGACATGTGGGCCAATAGGTCGAAGCCTACGCAGGGCGTTATCAACTTGGTCAACAAATGATTGTGTCATCCACAGCCATTGGATTTATATCCAACAGCCGGCATGCACCTTCAACCTCTCGTCTTCTTCCTCCAGTGTCGCCGGAACCGCCTGGTCCGGCCTCCGGCGGCTAGCGGCTCTGCTTAGCACGCATCGCTGCGAAGCGCTACCCCACCGCCGGCCAGGCTATCCCTCCACCCCTCGACACCTCCTGTTATTCTCCACAGACTATAGCCCCACGCCGCAACAGAACCAGTTATAACCCTTCTCCTCCTCTCAATCTGCGACTCCACTACCGCGTTTTCCCATCTCCGAGTCGTTCCCGTCCGGGGCCTCGCCCTCGTCCACCCCCTCGATGTGTTCAGTGCGGCGTGGTCAACAAACGAGAGTCATCAGAAGAGGACTGTATGTGGAGAGCCTGACGGCTGGGACACACGAGGTCCATGGTCGCACGCAAGGAAAGTTCCTCCTCATTAAGCTGAAAAAAATGTTTCCTCCAACTGACATCTGGGACCCGCTGGCTGTATCTTCGCACGGAACAAAGTGCCTCCTTGTTTTGCGAAAAAAATTATTCATCCCGTTGACATTTGGGACCCGTCAAATTTGGTGACTGACTTGTGGGCCTACTAAGCGGACGTGTACGCACGGCTTTGTCAACTTAATCATCAAATGATTCTAGTAGCTGGACTGTTGGATGTTAATCCAACAACCATGCTCCTTCTTCAACCTCTGTTCTTGCTCCTATCTCCCATGGGCGGCACCGCGGCTGTGCTGCTGCGCACCCGAACCAGTGAAGTTTCCCACTCCTCTCCATCTGCAACTCCACTGCCTCGTCTTCCCCATCTCCGGGTCGTTCCAGTCTGGGTGCGCTCGGCACGGTGTGGTCAACATGGTAAACAACCGTTAGTCATCGTAAGATGACTGTACGTGAGAGGCTGACAGTGGGACGCACCACTCCCATGGAAGCAAGCATGCAATGGAACGCTGCGAGGTCAACGTGGTCAAGGAACGACTTCCATCGGAAGTATACTGTACGTGGAGAGACTCAGCTGGGTCCACGGCCGCAGCAAGTAAGTGCCTCCTTATTACGTGGAAAATAATGATTCCTCCAATCGACGGCGAGGACCCTTTGGGACGGGCCACCATATTTTGTGAAAAAAACGTTTGCCCCCTGACTGCTGGGACCCACCTGAGGGGCCACCGTATTTCGCGAAAAAAACGTTCCCCCCGCTGACAGCTCGGACCAACCGGAAGTGCCTCCTTATTACGCACAAAAAAAATGAATACTCCCCCTGCTAGCTGGGACCCACCTTGGTGGGAGGCTGACTTGTGGGCCTACTAAGTTGACGGGGACGAAGGGCTTTGTCAACTTAGTCAATATGAACGATTCTAGCTCCAGTGACCGTACGATGTCCATCCAACGGCCGTAGTGCTTCTTCAACCTCTCGTCTTCTTGCTCCAGCCGCCCAAACCAGCGCCGGTCGTGCCTCATGCTCCTGCCTCCCGTGGCTGACTGTGCTGCCGCGGAGGCCTCACCGCCCCGTACTATTCCCATCGTTGGCCAAGCCCTACAGCGACGGCAGCCTCACACCGCAGCCGAACCAGTGAACCCTCATACTCCTCTCCGCACGGGCTTCCACTGCAGCGTCTTCCCCGGCTCCATGTCGTCCCCTTCCTAGGCCTCGCCGTCGTCCACCGTCTTGGTGCTCTCCGTGCGGCATGGTCAACGTGGTCAAGGAACAACTTCCATCGGAAGAGTACTGTACATGGAGAGGCTGACAGCTGGGTCCAAGGCCACAGCCCAGTTTTTTTGTGATTTGCCAAGTAAGTCGCTTTGTCAGGCCTGTTGGGCTGCAAATCTTTCAAGGCGAGGAGAGCTTTCATTCGGCTGGCCAAGAAAATGGCCCATTAGTAATGAGAAATGGGTTGTATATTTTTAAAACACATCAAACCGGCAATTAGTTTCAAATATCTTTTTTTCATTTCTAGATTTTAAATTACATTAATTATTATGCGTGGAGAATTTGTTGGATTTTATATTGATATACATTTATTTTTAAAATCAGTTTGAATGTGAGTCAAAATTTCGGGATTAAAAACAGTTCTGACTGCACCAAAATATGCAAAATTTCGTATAATTTTTTAACCGTGGCCACAATATGGGCTGTAATGCTAACAAAAAGAATATGGGCTCCAAAAAAACCTTAAGAATTAGCAAATGGGATGTAAATTATTAGAAATAATGGCAGATGGGATGTATGCTGTTTTCCACAGATTTGAGGCTTTCCTAAAAAAAAGGTTGACGCACAAGCAGTAACTGTTGGATGGCCATCCAACTGCCGTCGTGCTTCTTCAATCTCTGCTCTTCCTGCTCCAGCCGCTCAAACATGCGCCGGCAGGACTGCCTGCTCCCTCCTCCCCGCGGCCGGCTCTGCTACCACGCAGGCGTCACCGCCCCACCGTACTCCCATCGCTGGCCTAGCCATCCCTCTACTCACCCACACCTGCTGTTATTCTCTGGCGACGGTAGACGAACCAGTAAACCCTCCCCTCCGCGTGGGAAACAACTACCAAGTCTTCCCTGCCTTCGTGTCATTCCCTTCCTAGGCCTCGCCGTCGTCCACCGCCCTGGTGCTCTCGGCGCGGACTGGTCAACATGGTCAACGACCTACATGCATTTGAAGTGGACTGTACGTGGAGAGGCCGACAGCTGGGTCCACGGCCACACGTAAGGAAATGCCTCCTTATTACGCGCAAAATAATGATTCCTCCACCTGACATCAGGGACCCACCGAAAGGGCCTCTGTATTTCGTGAAAAAAAACGTTACCGCCGCTGAAAGCTCGGACCCACCAGCTATATCTTCGCACGCAAGGAAGTGCCTCCTTATTACGCACAAAAAAATGAATACTCCGCTTTGTTACGGGACCCAAAGATAGTGGCATGCTGACTTGTGGGCCTACTAAGTTGACGGGGACGGAGGGCTTTATCAACTTAGTCAATATGCACAATTCTAGCTCCAGTGACCGTACAATGTCCATCCAACGGTCGTAGTGCTTCTTCAACCTCTGGTCCTCTTGCTCCACCCGCCCAAACCAGCGTCGGTCGTGCCTCGTGCTCCTGCCTCCCGTGGCCGGCTGCGATGCGGCAGAGGCCTCACCGCCCCCTACTACTCCCACCGCTGGCCAAGCCATCCCTCTACTCAACCACACCCCCTGTTATTCTGCGACGGCGGCAGCCTCACACCGCAGCGAACCAGTGAACCCTCGTACTCCTCTATGCGTGGGCATCCACTGCCGCGTGTTCCCCGGTTCTGCGTCGTCCCCTTCCTAGGCCTCGCCGTCGTCCACCGCCATGGTGCTCTCAACGCAGCGTGGTCAACATGGTCAAGGAACGGCTTCCATCGGACGTGGACTGTACGTGGAGAGGCTGACAGCTTGGTCCACGGCCGCAGCAAGGAAGTGCCTCGTTACGTGCAAAATAATTATTCCTCCACCTGACAGCGGGGACCCACCGGATGGGCCACCGTATTTTGCGAAAAAACGATTCGCCACCCTGACTCCTGGGTCCCACCAGCTACATCTTCGCACGCAAGGAAGTGCGTTCGGGCAAAAAAAAAACGATTCGCCCCCCTGACTGCTGGGACCCACCAGCTACATCTTCGCACACAAGGAAGTGCGTCCGGGAAAAAACGACTCGCCCCCTGACTGCTGGGACCCACCAGCTACATCTTCGCACGCAAGGAAGTGCGTCCGGGCAAAAAAACGATTCGCCCCCTAATAGCTGGGACCCACCGGCTACATCTTCGCACGCAAGAAGTGCTTCCGGGCAAAAAAAAACGATTCGCCCCCCTGACTGCTGGGACCCACCAGCTACATCTTCGCACGCAAGGAAGTGCTCGATAGTCGGGACCCACCTGGTCGAAGCGCACGTAGCATTGTCATTCTGGTCGCGACGATATACGTACATCTTGGTCGTTGTAGGGCGCGCGACGCGTGTAAGTAGTAAGCGCGCATGTAGCATGTACACGCACGCATAGCCGCGAGGGTGCAAGAAAGATAAACGCCCGCGCACGCGTACATACGGGCAGGTCTCAACGCCTACTCGCGCGACACGTACATGGCTGGGTCGGAACGGAGAAACAGCGTCGTCATCGTGTTCATGGGGAGCCAACCGGCTGGGTCGGAACGGAATGCGTGGTCGTGTTCATCGGGAGTGCTTGGACGGAACAGGCGATGGAAACGAGGCCTGGCGTACCGCACAACGGAGGAAACGGACCTCCTACGTTCGAAACAGGGTCCTGTTGATCGGGAGGGGTGTGGCGTACCGCAAAACGGAGGAAACCGACCTCCGACGGTTAAAACGGGGGTCCTGTTGATCGGGAGGGGTGTGGCATACCGCAAAAAGGACGAAATGGACCTCCTACGGTCGAAACGGGGGTCCTGTTGATCGGGAGGGGTGTGGCGTACCGCAAAACGGACGAAACGGACCTCCTACGGTCGAAACGGGGGTCCTATTCATCGGGAGGGGTGTAGCGCACCGCAAAACGGGACTCCACGGGATACTGTTCATCTCCACCGTCGACCTCCTCCAGCCTCCACGGGCTCCTGTTCATCCAGCCTCCACCGCGCGCTACTCCACCGGCCTCTTGCTCAACCACCCCTCCACCGTCTCATCGCTCATCCAGCCCTCCACACCACGGGGTCCTGTTCAACCACCCCTCCACGGGCACCCCTCCACCGTCTACTGTTCATCTAGCCCTCCACCGCAACACTCGCTGTTCATCCCAGAGGCAGCATCGATCGGCTTCAGTTAGCAGCAGTAGCGAAGGAATCGCTCGATCGGGTTCGATTAACGACCATCGATCGATCGCCGGGTTCGATGAACGTAGCCTGTAGTGCAATCGCTCGTGTTCAATTAGAGCGCAACGCCTTGCTCGGGTTCAGTTAGGGCCAACGCCTCTCGCACACACGCAGCAGCGTCACGTACGAGAGAAAGCGCGCATCTTCGCCCCGACCTCCCACCGTAACCGGAACTCCCTGAAATTTTCCTCCCCCTCGCTTCTACCACGGTTTTTTCCGTCATGGACGGCCCAAAGAATGTCATGCAGCTGCGTCTCCGTCCCGCCCAGGATGAAAAGCCCATTTTCGGTCATGATTTTTTGTCATAGTATTAGGAGCCCACCACATCTATGATGATACCGGGTTTTGTCACAATTATCGTCATAGAAGTGTCATATGTATGACAGGAAAAAAATTCATTTGGCCCAAAATGTCACAGATGTCTTTTTTTTTGTAGTGAAGCTACTAGTATTTGGTTAGAGGATTTGCTGCCAAGAAAGATCCATCCACAGAGAGCGCCACACATCCCACTGGTGGTGGTGGATGCCAATGCGTGCATGGAGCATGGTTGGTGTCGGTAATTTTTACTTGGCACACCTCGCACTCTGCATATATGCCGGATCCATCCGTACATTTGTGCAGTTCCACCAAAATGTAGCTGAATAACCCTCTTTGCACAGATAATGAAAAAGCGTGATTACATTATAGTGGCACTAGTTGATGAAACATACACTAATACATAGAAGAAAATATTGTGATAGCATCATAGTATGCCATGCTGCGAGGGCGAGATGGGCCCTGCGACGCCTCATACGGTACGCCTCGTACTGGAAATCGACCCAAGTCTCCCCGATACACATTCTTCCAGTGATGAACATCAGTGTATAGCGGTAGTACAAGGAGGGGCCTTGAGACATTCCAATCTCTATTTTTGTGCAGATCAACTAAAATTAAGCACCCCAGTTTGCAGAAGCGCTTAAACATTAACAATGGGACTAGTTGATGAAAGATATACTAACAAAGAGAAGCACTTTCTTTATCTACATTGGAAATGAAATGATAGAGAGGACACTCGCTCTATTTTAACTGTATTATTACTCCATTTTATCAGTGGCACTAGGGTCGAGATGGTGGCAAACAAGGTGTACCGTCCGTCACAAGGATGGAGGCCGGGGGTGCTTAGACTGGGATGCTGAAGCTGCCTCTTTCAGTCCCTATCTTCCCCCTTGATGTTTCTGTGGTAGCATTTGGGTTGTAATCCAAACTTGGTCGAGCTCCTGATGCGTGCCCCTACCTACGTAGCTTATGTGGCGAACTTGTCTCCTGCTAGTACTCAGTCCGTTCTAGTAGTAGTTGCATAACTGCCCGTTTACACTGAGATGTTGTCCGACAATTGTTCTCTATGGTTGGGTTTCTTTAATGAAATCGGAGGAAACCCCCTCTTTCGATATATAAAAAAAATCAGTGGCACTAGCGGTGCCAAAATACTGCCTCAAATTAATAGTGCCGCTAGATTAAGGTGCAAAATAATAACATTACTGTTTTATCATGGCAGTGCCAAAACAGTAGCACAAGAGCAAACTCAACATGCAGGATCTTTGGCAAACGGCCAGACCAAAAGGGAACATACCTCATGATGGGAACGATATCTAGAGTCAACGCCATCATAGAAGGGATAACACCAGTCACCAACATGGATGATTCAATTCATGGACCTTTTGGTGCAGTTCACCTAAAATGAAGCAATGTCCCATGAGCTAGCAGCTTCTTCATTTTTTTAAGAAAAGGGCTCCATCCCCGGTTCCATTTCCATCAAAAAACAAAACTCATAGAGCTTCTTCTTCATTAGTTGCAATAAAATTGAGCCACATTAAGGTTGGTTGTGAAGCTCCTGGAATGTTCAACTATAATTTGGATATCATTTGTGCAGTTCAACTAAAATCAAGCGTGAAATGTATATCTCTGTTTGCACAAAAAAGGTGGAAAGGAGGGTGACTAACAAGTGATGAAACATACATCAAATGAAAATAAGCATGTTCCTTATCTGAATGGCAATCCCACAAGGACAGTAGCCATTTCTAAAGCAGCATCATTGCTAGATATTAGTGTGGGAATTAGGATTAACTATGACAATCGTTAAATACGAAATTACTTTAATGGTGCCATTGCTTCATTTTACCAGCAACATTACATTAACAACTGCTATAGAGTTGGTATTTGGGCACGGGAGAATACGCGGACCAGGACAGTTGCATTTCTGATGAAAAGAAGCTACTTATCTTAATGGGAAATTAAGGAGGACATGAAAAAAGTGCCAATGATTCATATTACTGGAGGCATTACATTGAAAACAACATTGGTTTAACATGTCCTTACTTTTAACAGTGCGCTGCTACTTTTTACCAGTGGCATTACATAAGAGTGGCTCGGGGCAACAAACATCAGAACAGGATATCTGGGTTGGTACCATTTTTGTTCGGTATAGCCACCTTATATTGTGTGAGGCTAGCAAATCTAGTGCTGGACTTACTCTGTTGACTTGTCCCCAGTCCCCACTTTGTTTCCTTTTTCAACCAATAGATCGGGTTTATATTGAGTTTGTACTGTGTTTCCCTTTATTTCCCTATTAGACCAAGAGACCAGTTGAATAGTTAGTCTCTGCTACTTTTGGCCCCCATTATTTCCTCTTTCAACCAAGTCCTAGATTCAGGTAACAAATCTTCCCCCACCCCCACCCCTTTCTTCCTTGTTTGAACCAAGTAGTACTAGATTCGAGTGCATGAACTAGTTTTACCTCTTAACAGTAAAAATTTAGGTGGCTTTGGAACAGCCGATTGATCCTATCTACGAGGGGGCCTGAGAAATAGTAAAAGATACAAATGCAGCGACGTCAGGAGCTCGGGAAGTAGAGCAAGGCTGGTTTCGAAGGAAGTTATACCGGAGGGTCACCGGGATGTTGCTAGGTGGGCGGCGGGAGGCCGGATCTGCCCACACTATGGTAGCGAGGAAGAAGGGGTCGGAGGCCCTCCTTAGCCAACGGTGCTTGGGAGAGAACAGCAAGGCATGCTGATCGGGACGCGCCGACAGTGGTAAGAGCCGTCGCCGAGGACGACCGCGTGAACATTGCACCTTCTCACCTTCCGTGACGGAGAGGATCCGGTTGGATCTGTGACCTGCAGTGAGCAGAGAGAGAGTGTGTGGCCACCGCTGTCGAGTTTAGATCTGGAGAGAACGAGATAGTGTGAAGAGAGCAACACAGCAAGCAAGCACGAAGGCTCCTGCCTATATAGTCGAGTACTAGTTTTCTTTTGTCTACCGGAGCCGGCTTGACCTTGTCAATGACTGTCGAGAAGTCTTCATGCACGTGCCCCGGAGGTGCAGTTGTCGTCATTTTGATCTGAAGCACCGGATTATAACATATACCACAAAAAAATGGCACATGACAAGAAACTGTAACCTCACTGCCCAAAGGAGACAACATGAATCCTGACGGACAAACTAGATGAGGATCAAATCTCAAATTAAAGATAAACTCGTAGAAAAGGGGTCCATCGATAGATGTTGTAATTGACATAGCCGGCTTGACCTAGATGGCAGCCGACTAGTCTTCGTGCATGTGCCCCCAATGACCAGCGCCTTGGAGGAAGTCAATTGTCGCTGTTTAACCCTCGCAGTGATCCAAAGCACATGACACCTAATATTGCAAGATGATAAGAAACCTTTCTTTTTATTTCTCATCAGAACTACAACCCTGTACAACACAACCTGCACGATATGTAGACGATAGCCAATCCAGGCGTGTCTGCTGGAGTCTGGTCACATGCATGGACGAACTGATCTTTCATGTCATGCAGCGATCGTCCAGGCACCAACATCTGTACAACACTTCTCTAGTAATCTGCTATCGCTCATCTCTCTCTTCTATTAACTCACCCAACTTGCGGGGCCGGGGAGTGTGCATATGGTCGGTTCTAAATTGCGGTCCCACATGTGTGTGCAAACGCAATATGACGCACGTTCCATTCGAGAGCAGCGTGCCAGACCGACCGACCGTCTGGGGTGCGACGCGAACGCGACGGGCATGTTGTATATTCCGTACATGTGTACCACCGTTTTCTTGAGACTTTGCTCCATGGCGCAATCCATGGATACAAAATTAGTATACTGTACTATTTAAAAGTTGAGGGCGGGGATTTTCCCGCGCAGTAGGCGGGGCAGTTCTGCCTAGTCGGTTTGACAAAGACGCGAGAAGATGAGGTAGTAGGCTGCTGCAAACGTAGGGCTGTGTGATTTGACAACGAGTTACTGCTGGACAGGTGGGGCCCCGTGATTTGACTTGCTACAATCATTTTAACTGCGGCGCAACGACCGGCATGAGTCTCCCGATTCCTGACCACCTCCATGGTATACAAGTGCCTCTCCCAATGCTCCACCATGTAGAGGCTGGCTCTTGCATGAGAGCCCACTCCTCCACTTTTTCCTTGCCTCTTTCCTCCACATATGCAAAAATGCCATGTAAGCGGGCTTATAGCCCACTATCGTACTTGCTCGTACAGGTGCTAAGCCTACCACATAGGCATAGAGTCTGATGTGGCAAGTTAATTAAGAAGAGAGAGACTAGTTTGGTGACCCCAGCAAGAAACGATGCTAAGCGTGTGTACCTTGGTGAAAAGACAATTTTGAGTCTATAGCTAATTAAATGAAGCAAACTTAGCAACAAAAAACTAAGCACCTGTCGGCGTTCTGGGAATGGGGGTCCCCAGACTTGCCTGCCTGAGGCCTGCGGCGTGGCTCAAAGGAGGCCCAGGACAGCCCATCTTCATCAACACAAGCTCAAGACCCTCGCGAGGGGCCATGCCTCGCGGGGCGGACGACAAGGAGCTTCCTCAGGCACGGCCTCGTCAGGCTGGCTCATGAGGAGGCGGAGAGTTCAAGGCAGGGTACCTCGCGAGGTGCCCATGACGCAAGCCATGATGACCAAGGCGCCCGATCGAGGCGCCGGCCTGGCGTCCTCCTTTCCTCTTTGGTGCAAAGGGAGAAAGCGCAGGCGAGAGCATCAAGCAAAGGCATCAGTTTTGGTGCAACAAGACCAAGACCAGCCCCAACGGCTGGAAGGGAGTCATGGTGGAGCCCAAGCAGGCGTCATCACCAGAGCCTTTGGCTGGCGAGGACCAACTTTAGTCAGGATAAGTGTACCCGTTGTTCCCCTTCAAAATGGCCAATTGTTGGCGCCCTTCCCGCTCAATATTTGGGAAGAGGCCCAGGGCCTTCGTCTATATAAGTAGAGCTAGCCACCATAGTAGGGAGGTGGGCATTTTGGAATCCAGAGAGAGAGATAGGGACCCGATCCTCAAGCTAGAGCGACGGAGCACCACCTAGCAGTTCATCACACCCACCAAGAACAGACCCTCGCGAGGCTGTTCTTCCTCAGATTCCTCCTCATCAGCCCAAGGGCAATCCACCACACCACAAACTAGAGTAGGGTATTACACCACAACGGTGGCCCGAACTAGTATAAATCTTGCGTCTCTTATGCTTTTCTTTCTAGTAGTTTAGGTCCCTGCGATTCGGCGAGGTATGAGGCAGTGGAGGTTGGATCTCCGCAGCTCCCCGAGTTCGAACCTTAAGGATCTGCGAACCGAAATCCGACATTTGGCGCGCCCGGTAAGTGCGCCGAATCGCCTCTCGTCGCCTCGTTCTTCCCTCGCCACATAACCATGTTCGACGCTCGTCGGGCCCGCGAAGCGCCGAGCCGCCCTCGCCTCTCATGTCGCCTGACAGCTCCGTCGGCGGGCATCCTCGTCGTTCCCCATCGCCTGCCGTCAACGCCGCCACCGGCCCGGCGGGGAACGAGAAGCAAGCGTCGTCCTAGCACCCGTCCATGAGGCGGGACGGCCGCACCGCGACGCCTTCGCTCACCCCCGCTAGTTCTTCGCCACGCGCGCCAAGCGCTTCATGGAAGGCCCGAGCTGCGCTCATCGCGCTAACGAGCTCTGCGCTACCGCCCGTCGATGACGCGTCTACAAAGAATGGCTCGACCGAAGTCGTCGAGCTTCGTCTGCGCTGCAGAGGCGACCCCACGCCGTCCGTCTCGCTGCACGCACCCGCCCAGCTGCGGGCGATGAAACTCTGGGCGCCTCGGCCGCCTCCTCCTCAAAAGGGCGCCAGCCCCAAAAGGCACGCGCCCCGGCGGAACCTGTTCCGCCAGCGCGCCAGCAGCAACAAGCAGAGCTGTCAAGAAGTCCCTCGCCCGCAAGAAGCCGCCCGAGCGGTCCCCTCTCCAGCACGTCAAGACCCTGCGCTGCACCCAGCCACGGGGCTGGGAGGCCCACAAGACCAGGCCCTCTGTCGTCCGAGGCCCCCCGCGGCCACGGCGGGCTGCCGCGCCTTCACCTCCGAGCTGCGCAGCGTCGCGTGGCCCGCCAAGTTCAAGCCAGACCTGCCTTCACGCTACGACAGCACGGCTGACCCTACGGAGTTCCTCCAGCTCAACGAGCTGGGCATCGAGCCTGCCAACGGGGATGAAAAGGTCATGGAGAATTGGTTTCCCATGGCGCTCAAGGACGGGGCCCGCACCTGGCTCCTGAATCTGGCCCCAGGCACGATCTCTTCACAGGCGAGATGCGCACTCCGCTTCATCGCCAACTTCCAAGGTACTCGCGACCGGCCACTGCCGTGGCGACGGCATGCGTCGAATCAAGCATCAGCCCGGAAACCTGCAAAAGTACATCCAGCGCTTCAACAACGCGCCTCAAGATCCCTGTGGTAACGGAGGAGGCCTTCATCTCTGCCTTCTCCGACGGCGCGGCGCGACGTCAAGATGAAGGAGGAGCTGGCGATGCATGAAGATCATGCACCTCCACGGAGCTGTTCAACTTGGCGACCAAATCGCCGGGGCTGAGGAGGCGCCTCTCCCTCCTCGAGCTGCCTGCCGCGGATCCCGAAGAGAAGAAGTCCAAGGCCAAGGACGTGAAGCGCAAGGGGGCTGCCGTGCTCGCGGCCGAACCAGACACCAAGCGAGGCAGAGATCAGCCCGAGTCCTCCAAGGGCAGCCGGATGCTGCGCGCGTATTCACGACCTCCACACCCACAACACCAATGAATGTCAAGAGCTCCGGGCCGTGCGCGAAGGAAGGGTCGGCAGACGCCCCGAGCGCAGCGACCGGGGCTACGGCCGAGGAGGAGGAAGGAATGCAGGACGCTGGGAAGACCGCGGCCCGCGCCAAGGGTGGCGCGACCAACCTCGCGAGGACCGCTGGCAAGACCCACCTCGCGAGGGGGGCTGGAGGGATCAGCCTCGTGAGGATCGCCCGCAAGGGAACGCAGGCCTCCCTCCGCTGCCGCCGCCACCAAGGAGAATCGAAGACCGTCATCAGGACGAGGGGGCTGGGGGCTTCCAGGAAGCGCGTGCGATCGCCTGCATCCTGGGTGGAGCTCAAGCCCCAGCCTCTCACCGCATCTTCAAGCAGTTCGCCCGCGAAGTGAATGCAGTCCTCCCCAAGCTCGAGTCCACGCGCCCTCTCAGGTGGTCGGCGTGCGCCATCACGTTCAGCTCAGCGGATCAGCTCAAGTGCGCAGCCACAGCCGGAGTTCTCCCGATGCTTTGCTCCCCAATCATCAGCAATGTGCTAGTCACCAAGACCCTCATCGACGGCGGAGCAGGGCTCAACGTCCTGTCCGTGGAGACATTCAACAATCTTCAAGTGCCTTACAGTCAGCTTCAGCCAACCAAGCCTTTCTCCGGAGTCACCGACGGCTCCACGGTCCCGATCGGGCAGTTCCGCCTTCCTGTCACCTTCGAGGCCCGCGACAACTACCACACCGAACTCATCGACTTCGACATCGCCCACATTTGCCTGCCGTACAACGCCATCCTCGGGTACCCAGCGTTGGCCAAATTCATGGCCGTAACCCACCACGGCTACAACGTCCTCAAGATGCCAGGAAGCGGCGGAGTCATCACGGTGCCCGTGGAAGAGAGAGACACAGTGTGCTCCACGGAGCGAAGCCAGCCGCATCGCTGGAAGACCTGCACCACAGCAGCAGGAGGCCTCCCGAGGCCGCACGCAAGAAGAAGAAGACATCACCCGCCCGGCTCTTCAAGAGACAGGCCTCGTGGTCCGTGACCGGGCGGGGGGAGCCTCCTTCCATCGCATAGGAAAGCGCACAGGCGCCCTCCTCAGCGGGGCTGGGGCTCTCCCCTGGAGGGCCGCCGACCTCGCCAAGGTCTCGAGGGAGGCGCTTGGGCACCACGTGGAAGCGTGTTTCGAAGCACGTTTCCTGCAAGTAGGAGCAAGACCAGGAGGACAGAACCCTCAAGAGTTCATCAGCCAAGGCCATTCAGAGCTCAGGAGTCAAGGGTCATGAGGGGCAGCCGCCGCCACTCAGCTGTGGCCCCCCATCCAGGAGAGGATGGTGGGCTGCGCGTCTGCATTGACATACCAGGGCTCAACCGAGCCGCATCTCAAGAGCGCCTCTGGCCCTCGCGAGTGGGACATTGCGAGGGTTCGCCCCACAGCTACGTACGCATGCCTTATGGCCTACTAAACACGGCTGCTGCGTACCAGTGTCTCATGAGGACCATCCTGGAGGCTCAAGAGGTCAGGCACGCCGCAGCCCTGGCGGAGATGGAGATGGCCCCTAAGGAGCCGCCAGCACCTCCGGAGCCTCCCGAGGCCCCGGCACTGGGGCTCATGAGGATCGGCTCCGCAGCCCACCGAGTCTGCTACATCAACAACCCTTCATCCCAAACATCACCAGTGACATTTTAAGTTTTATTTCCTACTGGGGCGCCTTGAGGTCGCATTATTCCCGAGGCCGCGTGGGTCCGTCCTGCGGCATGTATCCTTTTATTTCATGTCTTTAGCTTATCTGTTGGGGCGCCCCTCGGGCTGCATCATCCCAAGCCACTCGGGCCATCCAGTGGCATGTATCCTTCTTGCGTTTTCCTTAGGATTATGCCTTCGCTCCACCTTGTTTGTTATTTGGTGCCTTTCCTGGGTGGCGGAATCTTGCACGTTAAAGGGGGGGTGCCTGAGCATCACGACTCAGGGCTCCTACCGGCTCTCCGGCCCTCACCCTCTGGTCTTGTCCATGGCATCGCGACCTGGCTTGCCAACACGGCCGAGACCAGCCGAGAGGGACCCGAGGACGAGAGTTTCGCCATCAACCCAGCTTGCAGCGTTAAAGGCGCTGAGCATCGCGACTCAGGGCTCCTACCGGCTCTCCGGCCCTCACCCTCTGGTCTTGTCCATGGCATCGCGACACGGCTTGCCCGGACGGCTGAGACCAGCCGAGAGCGGGACCCGAGGCGAGAGTTGCTACATCGACCCAGCTTGCGCGGCGTTAAAGGGGGTGCACGAGGATCGCGACTCGGGGCTCCTACCGGCTCTCGGCCCTCACCCTCTGGTCTTGTCCATGGCATCGCGACCTGGCTTGCAACGACGGGCTGAGACCAGCCGAGAGCTGGGACCGAGGGCGTGGGGTTGCGTCATCTAACCTAGCTTGCAGCGTTAAAGGGGGTGCCCGAGAATCACGACTCGGGGCTCCCTACCGGCTCTCGGCCCTCACCCTCTGGTCTTGTCCATGGCATCGCGACTTGGCTTGCCGGCACGGCCGAGACCAGCCCGAGAGCCGGGGCCCAAGCGTGAAACACCGACATCGGCCAAATTAGCAGGAACACACTCGAAGATAAGGCCCGAGCCAGCGCAACCCGCCTTGAGGTAGGGCCTCGTGAGTCCCGTCTCTGTCTCACGGGTGCCCAGATACACCTCGTCCAGCCCTACCGTGCCAGCCACGTGTCGGGGTGGGGCTGACACGCCGGGGGCTCCTTGGGAGGAGCCCCTCCCACGTTCGATGGAAGCACCATGCTCCGCGACCTGGCCGCGACACTTGCCGAGGAGGCGGCTATTCCCGTCGCATGCGAAGCGCTTATGCTCCGCGGCTGGTGATAAACAAGCGAGGGTGGCCTCGGGTCGCATCAATCTCTGGGAGCCCAGAGCTCGGTGTCAGCCACGTCGCCGCGCCTCCCTCGGGCGCCAGCGAGGGGCTGGGCACGGGCTGCGTCTGGGTCACGCCCATACGCACGCCACCCAGCCAGGCTCCTCGGGCCTGGTTCATCGCACGTCACTCCCCGGCGGAGCCAAGGTGCACGCATGTCGTTTGGCGTCAAGGGGACTCCCGAGCATCGCGACTCAGAGCCTAACTGGTCACGTAGCCCCTCACCCCTTAGTTCCGAAGGCTAACGGCGGTTGAGGTATGCTGGGCAGACTCTGCAGAACATAATACGGTGGATCCGCCGCGCCTCACCTCCCTACTTGCTGTTCGTGCACCAAGGGGACTCCTCGAGCATCGCGACTCAGAGCCTAACTTGTCATGTAGCCCCTCACTCCTTGGTCCCGCCCTGGTTTCCGGTCGGGGCTAACGGGCGGCTGAGGTATCTTGTGGGCCGGGCTCTGCGGCGAGAACATAAGCAAGTAGGAAGCGCAAATTTCAATGAATTCAAAAGCAAATATTACAGTCCACGCTGTTATCGCAATACCAAACGCAAGTTTAAACGCCTCCCCGAGGCATGATACATGTGCAGGAATTAAAAGCAAGACAGGAGCCACAACGGAGTCACTTGTCGGTGGTGGAGCAGCGCGGAGTGGGCTCGCCTCGTGAAGCAGCAGGGCCGGCAGCGCCTCGCTTCGGCTTGGTGTTGTAGGCCCGGAACTTCCCCAACAGAGCCTCCGCGCGACACTTCACAGCCTCGGCACCGGCAGCTGCATGCTCGCCGCTTGCCGGCTCCAGCAGGTTGTCCATGTCGACGCTGGGATCGCGAAGATAGATGTGGGTGAGGATCCGCGTCAGTGCAGTAGAAGACAAGACACGCGCCTCGGCCTCACTCGTGGGGCCAAGACCAAGGGAGACATCTTCAAGAGCACGAATCAAGAAGGGAAGCAACTTGGCGGGGCCGTCCTCTGCGCCGGCCAGTGGGCTCTCCAGACCGCTATCATAAAGCTCCCTCAGCAAGGCGCGGGCCTTCACCTCCATATCCATGAAGGCCACGCGATCTTCAGCAAGTACCCGCGCCTTGGCGTCTAGCTCGACCTTCCTCGCCTCCAATTCCTGCTCCAGCGTGCCTAGGCGATCACGACGCTTCTTCAGCTTGGCCTCCGTGTCCTTGACGGCCACCTCGCGAGCCTTCATGCTTTCCTCCTGCTCCTGGCAGAGGCGGGCCTCCTCGGCAAGCTGGTTCTGCAGGCCCTTTAGCTCGCCCTCCAGCGTCTCACAGCGACCTTGGATGCTGGCTGCCTCCCCCAGGGCAGCATCGCGGGCTACCTTCGCCTCACGAATAGCCTGCTTCTCCTCGTCGCAAGCCGTCGAGGCCTGGACCAGCGCCGCCCGAATCAAAGCATTGGCGCGAATCCAGCCAGAGGCCAGCTCCAAGCGCTTGGCCACCAATCGGCGTTCGGCGCCTAGAAGATCTGCCGCGGCGGTCCAATTCAGCGGCAGCATGATCCGGGGACAGTGGGGAGTCGGAGACAGCAGTTGGTGGAGTAGGAGGAGATGGCGGCGGCGTAGCCACTGCGCCTCGAGGTGGAACCAGCGGCGCCACGACAACAGCGGAGGTAGCGCCAAGCAAGGGCACCTCGGGAGTCGCCTGGGCCAAGGGGGCTGAGCTCACCCCAGCGGGCTCAGCCAGGCCTCGCGAGGGCGCCCGGGCAGGAGAGGCCTGGGCGTCAGGATCATCTTCCTTTTCGGGCAGCGGCACCATCACGGATGGAGCCTCAGGAGCCCCCTTCAGCTTCTTCGCCGCGGGCGCCGGCCTGGCCGAAGAACATGGACATCAGACCTCGTCGACGGGGCAATAATCAAGACGGGAAGCAGGCACTTACAGGTCGTCGCTGGTGGACTCGAGCAGCCTCCGGCCATACTTGAAGCCCGAGAGCCGGCTGCAGGGATCAGCCTCAAGGGGACCAAGAGCAGGAGGCGCGTCAGCGGATCGCCCCGGGGCCGGGGCGGACCCGCGGGGGACCAGCCCATCCGGTCCTTCTTCGGGATCGGGGGCAGGCTTCTGCCTCCCCGCTCACCCTCATCCTCGTCGTCATCACTATTGGGGAGGCGGAGAACGCGGGGCCTGCGCCGCAGGGGGGGAGCCCTCGACTCTGCCCCCGAATCAACCCCCTCTCCTGGCTCTTTTTCCTCCACCTCTTCACCGGAGTCGGAAGAGGACACGTCCACCAGGTCCTCCGGAGCCTCCACGGGCACGGGCCCGTCCCCACGAAGGAACATGGGCCCAACTACTTGCTCCCAATCCTCACAATGGAACAAGGGCGCGGGGGCGCCCTCCAGTCTCGCCACATCGCCCCCGACCAAGGACTGGAGGACCGTCGCCAGGTCCTCGCTGGCCAGGGCCACGGGGCTCGGGTGAGGCCTCCACATCGGAAGCGAAATCTTGGTGGCGGAGCCGAGTTGGTGCTCCAGAACTCCCTCGGCATGACAAGATGGTCAGCCTTGGCCGCCGCAGCGTCGGACGGCTTCAGATCTGCATCCATCTTCTCCAGCACCAGCTTCACGCGGGGATCCCGAAGCTTCGCTCGGGACCAGTTATCGGAGCTCTCGGCGGGCTCCGTGGGCAGGATCAGCTGTGGGTGGATACGCCCAGCATCCACCAAGACCCACTTGCTCCTAAAACCCTCAATCCGCTTCCCAGGGTTTGAAATGGCGATGGCTCCGCCGTATGCAACGAAGCTCGCGCACGCGGAGGCGGAGCCACGGGAGGTTCGGAGGAAGAAGTAGTGGCGCAGCAAGGCCACCGAGGGTTTCACCCCAACATGGTCCTCACAATAGTAGGAGAAGATCGCCAGAAGAAGGACGGAGTTGGGATGAAGGTGCAGAGCTTGGATGTTGTAGTGACGAAGGACGGAGAAGAAGAACTCAGAGAAGGGAGGCACCAGCCGAGCAATGATGGCGCTTCATGAAGAACGGGTAGAAGGTACTCCCCGACCACGAGGGGCGGAGGAGCCGGCCTTGAGCACCGCTGTTCCATTGGCGCCCTGCGCCTCCGCCAACCCGGCGATCGGGCAAGGCTCGCGCTGACACATTTGGCGGGTCCAAGGTAGGAGAGTACCAGGCTCCGGCCGTGGTTTGGCGAGCCATGACGGCTAGGGCAAGGCGGAGTGGATCTGAAGGTCTTGGAAGGGAGGAGAGGCGCAAGAAAGGGGATCTGAGCAGCAAGCGGAGAAAGAAAAGGAGGCAAGGAAGATGCCGCTCTTTTATCAACAGCGCTGTTGCAGGGCTCCAGCGTCCAATCAACCGCCACGCTGCACCCAAGGCCGCAGAGCTATTAGGACCTGACGCCAGACTTACCCTTTCGCCTCTCACGGCTCGGCCAAGTTGGCGCGCCGTGGGCCAGGGGCTCTTGTCGTGCGTTACGGGAACGGGGTCCCAGGACTTGCCTGCTCATGGCGTGGCTCAAAGGAGGCCAGGACAGCCCATCTTCATCAACACAAGCTCAAGACCCTCGCGAGGGGCCAAGCCTCATGGGCGGGCGACAAGGCTTCCTCGAGCACGGCCTCCTCGGGCTGGCTCATGAGGAGGCGGAGAGTTCAAGGCAGGGTACCTCGCGAGGTGCCCATGGCGCAAGCCATGACGACCAAGGGCGCCCGGTCGGGCACCAGCCCAGCAGCGCTCCTCCTTTCCTCTTTGGTGCAAAGGGAGCAAGCGCAGGCGAGAGCATCAAGCAAAGGCATCCATTTCGGTGCAACAAGACCAAGACCAGCCCCAACGGCTGGAAGGGAGCCATCGTGGAGCCCAAGCAGGCATCATCACCAGAGCCTTTGGCAGGCGAGGACCAACTTTAGTCAGGATAAGTGTACCCGATATTCCCCTTCAAAATGGCCAATTGTTGGCGCCCTTCTCGCTCAATATTTGGGAAGAGGCCCAGGGCCTTCGTCTATATAAGTAGAGCTAGCCACCATAATAGGGAGGTGGGCATTTTGGAATCCAGAAAGAGAGATAGGGACCCGATCCTCAAGCTAGAGCGATGGAGCACCACCTAGCAGTTCATCACACCCACCAAGAACAGACCCTCGCGAGGCTGTTCTTCCCTGTACTGTTCCTCATCAGCCCAAGAGACAATCCACCACACCACAAACTAGAGTAGGGTATTACACCACAACGGTGGCCCGAACTAGTATAAATCTTGCGTCTCTTGTGCTGTTCTTTCTAGTAGTTTAGGTCCCTGCGATTCGGCCAGGTACGAGACAGTGGAGGGTTGGATCTCCGCGTGCACCCCAGAGTTCGAACCTTAAGGGTCTGCCGGAACCCGAAATCCGACAGCACCTATTCATTGGGGACTTGAGTTGCTAAGCCATTTAATGCCCTTAGCACCTCATCTAAGCACCATTTCATTGGAAGAGGTCACTCCTTGGCAAATGCAATAAATACTACGAAGAAAGAGATAGAGAGAAGTAAAAAAATACTCTTATAGCCAACCTTATAGCTAACCTTGTTGTATGAGTGACTAAGTGATGACTATGTATGACATGCCAACATCAGATAACCTAACGCACCATGTGAAATCTCCAAGGGCGTGACCGCGCGAGCAAGGCGACGGTCATGGTAGGCGCGGCCATGATACAAGCTGCTGGCAGCCCTTGGATCTGAGATCGAACGGTCGCATGCTAAGTTGCTGAAAATTTGTAGAATAACCCTCCGGAATAGGATATTCACCCATAAGTCTAGAATCACGGCATGCAACCATTCGATCACAGATCGAAGGGCTCTCGGAAGCCCGTATCATGAGAGAATGGAAAGCTTCATATCACCTGTAATTTTCCCGACGCTTGACATGACATCGAAAGCCATTTAATTGGGCGTTGAGTAGACATGACATCTAATTGGGCCCCCATAGTACTGTGCATGAATCCATTTATCCACTAGGCAAGCCACTACCCTGCCATTCGCACACCCCACTCAACATTTTTACAATCGAAAAACCGATGGCAGCTCGCTCCTACTCATCCCCGGACGTCCTTTAACATTATGGCAGTTCGCTCCTAGTCATCCTGTCCTTTCACATTACGGCAGTTCCACTAATCCTAACCCTCCTCCCAAATCCATGGTGTCCCAAATCTCCATGATCTGCAGTGAGTACAAGGTTAGAACCATCACCGGTGATGAGTTCGACGTCATCTACACCCGTTCTTCCGCGATGGTGAAAGGATGCCTTTTTCACTTCAGCCGCATGTTCGAAAACTCAAATGATGAGTGGGTCGCTGGGCTAGATGTTGAGTACACCACAACCCTGGAGAAAGAGAAGAATCTAAAGGAGTAAGAGAAGATGAAGCCCACCGTGATCCAGGTTTGCATGCATGACTTATGCTTGGTCTACCACATATGCCATGTCGACATTAAGTGCGAGGAATTTAAGAACTTCCTCAGGGCGGCCTAGTCAAATCCGTTACTATAGACTTTATGAATGACAGAACAGTCCTGGGTCAGATAGGCCTTGTTGTAGGCAACCCCTTCGACCTCTAGAAGAATGGGATGGTGCCCTCCCTTGATCAGCCTTCAATGCTGACCCTGGCAGGAGCCATGGTTCATCCTTCGTACGATAAACTGAAGAAACCTCCGCCCAAGTTTCATCGTGCATGGCAGTGGAATGTACTAGATATAGACCACATCCACTACGCTGCAATGGATGGCTACCTTTGTTTCAATATCTACAAGGGTTGGATGAAGAGCAAGAGCCAAGTGTGCGGTTCAAGCAAAGAAATATCGCCCAAGAGGAAGAGGGACAAGGACGAAGTCAAGCACGTGGACAAGGAGTCCGAATAAGGTGGCAGTGTCGTTACTCATGGTGGTTCTAATGTAATGTCTACTGGATTAGTTGCTTAGTTTAATTTCAGGTGTGCTTAGTTTTGTTTGAGGGGTGTGTTGTGTTGAGCCCCCAGCAGAACTATGTTATGTTCCTTCTCGTTACTTTAACTCTTTAGTACGTACATACTAGTATTTCTTACAGTTCATCTTTTAGTTGGTATAGTACTACCACTCATTTCTTCACATTATATGCGTACAATATACATGGCCAACATCATTTAGCCAGCAATTTAGTTATCAAAGAATTTCAGGGTGCTTAGTTTTGTCAAAGAATTTAAGGGTGCTTAGTTTTATTTGAGGGGTGTGTTGTGCTGGACACCATTATTGTGACTCAAATCTCTTTTGCCATGTTATAATGACATAAATACCGATGGACCAACATGCCAGCTCTCCCTCTATCTCACTACAGTAAAATAAAGTGTGGGGCCTACTTGATCCCAACAGCGTTATTATTTTCCTGTAAAATTACTCGCTTGGTTACTCTTGACAAGCGGGGCCACACTTATCATTCTGAGAATCCGCTTATTTTTGTCATATAACATGGTCAACGGGTTTGACGTGAAAATAACAATGTCTACTGGCATTTTTGAGCAAACATCTAACTTAACGGTAGCATTTTTAGATATCTAATTGCATCTTTGAGTAGGCATCTCATGGATCGGTGGCATTTTTTAGTAGTTGTAACTTCTAATTGCAAAACTGAGTAGTGATACTCAACTAGTGGCATATAAATAATAAGAAGCCAAGAATTAAATAGGTATGCTAATTTATTTAATAGAATTTAGCACCCCATTTAAGCACGTACTAGATTTTTTAATAGTACTATGTGCATAATTGCGCTCTCCATATGTACCACCTTTTTTCTTTGATTTCATCTTGTTAGTTTTGCTCCATGGCGCAATCCATAGATACTACTACTGTACAAAAGTATACATTTTTTAAAAGGCTAGAGGGTGGGGTAGTCTAGCTTGGTCGGTTTCAAGAGAGGCGGGGGCCTTTCTGATTTGACGGCTCGTTACTGCTGGAATGCGGGGCGTTGTGATTTGACTGCTCGTATAAATGTGCCAACGACCTGAGGAGGAGCAAAGAACCGTGCGGTATACTCAAGTTTTCCACTGGAGTACGATGGAGGAGCACGAAACATTGCAGCCCAATGCCATATGGCGATAAAAATGATCTAATTTGCTAGTCATCTCATTGTTAGCATTGTTCTATTCATGCCTCGCAGAGAACGTGACACGTGCGGCGAAACACCCAAAGCAAAAGAAGAAACACAGGAGCAAAAGAGGAAGGAAGATTATCACCCCAAAAAAAGAAGGAAGACACAGACACAAGTCTGGAGCGCTGCTCTCTACTACATGAAGGGTTGCTGGCCACGGAGTCGTAACTGCTTCTTCATCGCCTCCACGACCTCCATATCCTTGCGCGTCTCCTCCGCCATCTTCTTCATTCTATCCATGATGCGGGATTTCTCGATGCGAGCCTTCATCGTCTGTTCCACGGCCGCATTACGTACCATGACAGCAGCCGAGTGCTCGATGCGGAGCTTCGCCAACTCCTCCTTCTGTTCCATGACGAGGGCCTACAGCATCTTCATCGAGGAACTACTATTCTCATGCAGCTTCTTCCAGCCGGCGTTCTCCTCCCTCAGCAGGTCGAGCTTGTGGCAGAGCTTCGCCTTGTCCTCCTGAAGTTGTAGGATTTCGCCACTCGCCTTCTTCTCCGAGGCAATGCTCTTCTTCAGCAGCATCACCAAGCCGGCGGTCAACTCCCCCTGCTCATTGAGCTCAGCGGGCATGTCGTTGAGGCTCTCCTTCAGCAGCTCCACCAAGCTGTGGATGAACTCCTTTTGCTTATTGAGGTGCTTATTGTTGGGTTCTACGGTAGGATGCGTCGACTGCAAATTAAAAATTCCTACACGCAGAACATCCAGGAACATGCTACGGGAGATGGATCACAGTTTGTTACCACTAGACGCGCAGTGCCGTGCAGCGGAAGAAGAGTTGGGGCAGCGCGTCCGCGTGGATCGTCTCCTCCTTGTTTGATCTCCCTCGAGCGCCGGTCGTCCGATCCCACGCACGAAGTTCGCCGGCGGCGCAAGTGCACCACCTCTAACAAAGATCCGCTGCAAGGGAGGAACGTCAGGCGGCGGACTGCTAGGTCCGATCACACATCGGTGGCAAGTGGAGGTGGCTCCCGAGGCCGGCGATCAACCTCCCGAGGCCAAGCGATCTGCCTCCCGAGGCCAAAGCGCCTTACTCGAGTGTGCCGCACTCTACTTTATATAGGCGTCCGTCAGAAGCTCAACACTTGGGCCTCGCACGGACCCTAAAGCCCAAAGTCTACTCGGTCACATTCCTAGTCCAGTTCGGATCACATCCGACCAAAGGTCCTACGAACTGACCTCGAGGTTCCTTCCCTTAAGCGCGACCCCTTAGGTTCAAGTCGGCTTGGTCACAGCTCGATCACCTCCGACCTGCACGGTTGGTAGCGCCTCTAGCAAGGCGTGCCGACCACCAAGCGACTATGAAGCTGGTTAGGCGAACCGCATAACGTGTCACACTTCGCTCCTTTGCCACACGATATATGTTGTCGGGCTCAAGGCGAGACTGTGATCCTTGTGCTAACCCGACCTCTTTCTCGTTCCAGTGATACCGACCACTATCAGGATTATCTCATAATCCTTGTCGCATGGCCAAGCTATTCCTGGTCAGATCACACGAGGGGCCCAGAGTATATCTCTCCTGATCGGAGGGGCAAATCCCATCTTGCTCAACCATGTCTCGCAACATGGGATTGGACAAACCCGAAACCTACCTTTGTAACTACCCAGTCACGGAGTAGCATTTGGTCGGCCCAAAGGAAGTCTGTCACCATCTCGAGTACATGCGTCAGCTCAGGTCTTAGGACATAGAACGTATGTTGTACTAGAGACTCACAAATGACATATCGCTGCGTCTCATAGTTGGGTCTGTCCGACTCGGACCTTATCTCGACTCGGATCCGACTCTGTCGAATCCGACCAGACCTTTCCAAGTCCATATTATCCGGTTAGCATCCAATGCTCCATGGCTAGTGAGACCGAGCCATCGACCGTGTCATATGCTAGTCTAGTCGGCTGCTGGCGTCCACACAGCCCTTTCGACTAGGGACCTTTAGGACAGTCATCATACAATGCATAGTCCCACAAACAAGTCACGTACTTGCTGATACACATCATTGATAATGTCCAAGGACTATCTTTATTCATAAACACATAGGAAATATCATCATACATGATTGCCTCTAGGGCATATCTCCAACACTTATTGAGTTGATCGGGCATGCCGTCGATGGATAACGACTCCAGCGCCGCCAGTTAGGCATGTTCGCCTCCGCGGCTAGGGCGCTCCTGGGAGCCATCGCCTGCCCGTGAGAGATCTTTTGAGGTCTCTACGAGGTGGCGAGCCCACTCTTTATTTCCGCCGCCTTGGTTGACGCTCCCTTGTTACGAGTAGTTCTCGGCGGAAAAAGTCCATTTTAAACCCTGAATTCGTGTGGGTTCGGCGAAACGAACCCTCAAATCGAAATCCCCGTTGATTGCACCCTGAACTATGCAATCCCGGTCTAAATCGAACCTTCGAGTCATTTGGATGCCCGGGATTGGAACATTTCACAGAGGGTGCACACCAGCTCCCTGCTGGGCCGGCCCGCTTTAATTTTTTTCGTTAAGAAACAAAAATTCACCAAGGGCGCTACACCTGCTCCTGCTGGGCTGTCCAAGATAATATTTTTCGTTAAAAACAAAAAGTTCGCTACCAGCCTGCTGGTGCTGTTTGATCGAAAACCAGTGGCCATCTTAGTAGGAAATGACAAACGAAAAAAAAGAAACTTGTGAACTAGAATTTCAAAATAAAAACTGGTATAACGCACAATTGTTGAATACTTATTCAGAATTGTTCAGCATATACTACAAAAATGTTCATCTATTCATATTTTTTCAAAAATAATATCATATATTTGCCATGAAGTTCAATAATTTTCCACGCACCTCTTTCATTTTTCATTAATTTGTGAAGTTGCATATTTGCAAAAATAAGCTTAACAAATAAGAACCGTGAACCAGATTTTCAAAATAATATAAAGTTGTTCATGAACCAGATTAAAATATTGTTAAGAATGTTTTGTCCCATATTATTGACAAATTTTAAAGAAATGTTTGTGATTTTAAAATTTGGTTCCGCTTTCAAAATTCTTCAGAAATTTAAAAATGTTTGTGTGTTCTAATTTTGTTCGAGTTTCAAAAATATTCCTATATTTCATAAAATTCTATAAATGTTTGTGTTTTCAATAAAAAATTAGGAGTTTGAAAATGTTTCCGCTTCAAAATTGTTTGTGAATTTTAAAAACTTTCATGTGCATACATGTGTGGTTGTTCTGTGTACAGTTTGGCCCCACTTTCCTCCTCTTTTGCATTTAAACATCACTCTTTGGAACGCACGCCGGCTGATTTCGTGTGATTCCGCTCTCTGTTCAAGGGCAACTCTGCATGCACGCACATCAATTTTCTTTCCGATGTTTTGTACCTCCTTCCCTTTCTCGCTCCTACACTTTCCTTTCCTCGACCGAGCAGGCCCTTATTGTTTTGTGTTGCCATATGAACGATTCGGTCGTCGCTTCAGTTGGTTGTACCAGCGCATTTGTTGTTGCAAATACTCGCTAACGCTTTACGCCGTCGGCGCATGACTAGAAAAATAAAGACACTTTTTTTAGCAAATAAAAAAAAATGGGCTGGCCCAGCGCGAAGGACCGGCGCACACGCAGTGGTCAACATGCCGCTCCTTCGTCCAATAGCTAGACAAATCCCGGTTGACTTTTGCTAGGGTTTAATTTAGATCGGGATTGCATAGTTCAGGGTGCAATTGACCGGGATTTCGACTTGAGGGCTCGTTTCGCCGAACCCTTACGAATTCAAGGTTTAAAATGGACTTTTTCTAGTTCTCGGCCTAGATCTCTACACACCGGCCATGGCAAGGACGGACGAACAAGGACTTATGAGGAGGAAGGTAGAGTAATTTTTGGTTAGGTAGTTCCTCTTTTTATAACCTAAGTACTAGCACTAGTACTAAAACCTGCAACGTTCAGGTTTGGTATGTACTAATAGGTGTGAGCAGGCTTGTACTTAATTGTAGCACTAGTACTTTGGAATGTGATGGGAACAAGGTATAGATTAATTGATGGTTTTGGTTTTGAGGCCCGAAACGGCTCCCGATGAGTTTAGTTGAACATAAATTTCAAGTATTCCCTCCATCTCAGTTTACAAGGCTTGCACGTGTATCTAAGTCGTCAATGTAACTTATATAAAATAAATTGTTTAACATAAAAAAATATCATTAAAAAATAGAATATTTGAAGTTTGTAATGATATATTTTTCATAATGTATGACTCTTATTCAGTTGGTCAAATTAACAACCTAGGCACACGTGAAAGACTTGTAAACTGAGACAGAGGGAGTACTACACTGTTCAAATGCGGTCGCACAAGTCAGTGATGTAACTGGTCGTACATGTCAGACCAAGCCGATGTGTGTCCCTTCGGTGAGATGCGGGTCCGACCGACCGTCTGTTGGTGCGACCGACCGTAAAGTATTGTGCGATGGAGACTTCTGGTTGTGGCTTCGGTTGATTGTCATGACGAGGCATTCTAAAACTAGTGATAAATCAATTACCACCTTTTTCCAAACGACCAAGTATTTTCACAGGAATACAATACATATGAATGGAGTGATTGTCAAGGTTGCAAACCGACATGGCGTTGCAAGTTCACTGCAGCAGCAACCGACTAGGTCACTGCATCGCTGGCGAAGGAGGGTAGCTCACCTCGCCTACGATGCATGCCCAGCGGTGCCGCCGCAAATGGTCTCGGGATTGGCTTCTCCTACCGCCCATTTGAACAGCTTGTCGCCGCGCTCGGGAACGGGGTACCAGACTTGCTCGCTCTGCGCTGGCATGGCTCAAGGTGGCCCAAGACGCCCATCTTCATCAACACAAGCTCAAGACGCCATGAGGGGCCAAGCCTCACGGGCGGACGACAAAGCTTCCTCGTGCACGGCCTCATCAGCTGGCTCATGAGGAGGCGAGAGATCAAGGCGGGTACCTCACGAGGTGCCCATGACGCAAGCCATGACGCACCGAGGGCGCCAGGGGGCGCCAGCCCGCAGTTGTCCTCATTTCCCTTTGGTGCAAAGGAGGCAAGCGCAGCCAAGGCATCGTGCAAAGGCAACCATTTCGGTGCAACAAGACCAAGACCAGCAGAGCGGCAGGAAGGAGGTCATCAGGAGCCCAAGCCGTATCACCGCCGAGTCTTTGGCAGGCGAGGACCGACTTTAGTCAGGATAAGTGTACTAGATGTTCCCCTTCAAAATGGCCAATTGTTCGCGCCCTTCCCGCTCAATATTTGGGAAGAGGCCCAGGGCCTCCCTCTATATATAGGACTAGCCACCACCAAGGCAGGGGAGATCAATCCGGAAGAGACCTATCAGATAGAACCCTAGCAGAGAGAGAGAGGCAATCGAACTCATCCAAGAAGTTCATCGCACCAGCTCAAGAGCAGCCCCTCGTGAGGTTGTTCTCCCTTTGTATTGTTCATCATCAGCCCCTGAGGCAATCCACCACACCACAAACTGGAGTAGGGTATTACACCACAATGGTGGCCTGAACCAGTATAAACCTCATGTCCCTTGTGTTGTTCTTTGTGTAGTTTAGATCCTTGCGAGGCGACGAGACGTAGGTAGGTTGGAGGTGCGATCTCCGTGTGCACCCCAGAGTTCAAACCTCTGTGGTCTGCGGAACCTGAACCGACATTTGGCGCGCCAGTAGGGGTGCACCGAATCCGCCTTCGCCGCCTCGCTCTTCGCTGCCTCGTGATCCATGTCGACGCCTGCCGAGCTCGCGAAGCGCCGGGCCGTTTCACTACTCGCCGCCCAGACGGCCTGCTGGGGCCGCTTCGCCATTCCCGCCGCTTTGCCGTCAACACCGCCACCGCCCGGGGAACGAGCAGCAGCGCCGCTCTCAGATCCTTCGATGCGGCAGAAGGTCCGATCGCCCACCCGCCGCTGACTCCAGCGGTTCTTCGTCCCACACCGCGCCTCATGGACGCAAGACGCCGCATTGCTCCTGCATCGGAACTCCTGCACTACCGCCCCTGGCCAACGACCTCTATGACGAGTGGCTTGCCCGCATCACCGAGGTCGGCGCCGCCGGGGATCCCTCGCCATCCTCTCGCTGCACCGCGCCCGCCTATGCGTGAGCGATGAAGCCCGGGCGCCCAGCCGCCTCGAAGAAGGCGCTTTGGCCCCAAGGCGTGGGCCTGGGCGGAACCCTCCGTCCGCACAAGCACAAGAAGATAAGAGCTGCCAAGAGGTCCTCGCCCCTAAGAAGCTGCCCGAGTGCTCCTCGCGACCGCCCGTCACGCATCAAGGCCTCGCTCCAACAAGGCTAAGACCCCACGCTGCTCCGGGCGGCAGCACGGAGACCTCCAAGATCAAGCCTTCGTCACCAAAGGCCTCCGTGGTACATCGCGTAGCTGCCGCGTGCGTTTCACCGCCGAAGCCGCGCAGCGTGGCCTGGTCGGGCAAGTTCGCCGACCTGCCCCACGCTACGATGGCACGGCCGACCCTGCGAAGTTCCTCCAGCTCTATGAGTTGGGCATCGAAGCCGCCAATGGGGACGAGAAGGTCATGGCGAACTGGTTTCCCATGGCGCGCAAGGACGGTGCCCGCACCTGGCTCCTAAACCTGGCTCCTGGCACGATTTCCTCCTGGAACGAGATGCGCACCCGATTCATCGCCAACTTCCAAGGCACCCGCGATCGGCCCCTGGCCATGAGTGACTTGCGCTGCATCAACCAGCAGTCAGGGGAGACCCTGCAATAGTTCATCCAATGTTTCAACATCGCTCGCCTTAAGATCCCCAGGGTGTCTGAGGAGGCCATCATCTCAGCCTTCTCCGACAGTGTGCGTGACGTCAAGATGAAGGAAGGGCTCGCGATCCATGAAGACCTGTGCAAATCCCTGGAGCTGTTCAACTTGGCAACCGCGCGCTTAGGGCTGAGGAAGGACGCCTTCCTTCTCGAGCTGCCGCCGCCACCCGTAAGAGAAGAAGCCAAAGGTCAAGGACGTGAAGCGCAAGGCTGCCGCTCTGCGGCAGAGCCGACACCAAGCGAGGAAGGAATCAGCTCGAGTCATCCAAGAAGCGGCGGTATCAATGTGGTACCATGACTCCACACCCACAACACCAACGAATGCCAAGAGCTCTGTGGTTGTGCGGGCGTACGGCGTGCGGCCGATGCCCCGAGCGCAGCGACCGGGGCTATGGCCGGGGAGGAGGAAGATGTGGAGGACGATGGAAATACCATGGCCCTTGCCAAGGGTGGCGTAACCGACCTCGCGAGGACCGCTGGCAGGATCAGCCTCATGAGGAGGTTGAGGACCCGCCTCGAGGGAGGCCGAGGATCAGCCTCGCGAGGATCGCCCACAAGGCAACGCAAGCCTCCCTCCTCTGCCACCGCAGCCAAGGAGAAATGAAGACCATCATCAGGACGAGGGGGCAGGGGGCTTCCAGGAGCCGCGCGCAATCGCAGAGGGAAGCAGGGATTTGTAGAGGTGCCAGAGCTCGGTTTTGAAATAGAGATAAATGATATTTTGAGCGGCATACTTTCATTGTCAACATGACAACCAAGAGATGGCAATATCTTCCATGCTACACACATTATAGGCGGTTCCCAAACAGAATGGTAAAGTTTATACTCCCCCTCCACTAACAAGCATCAATCCATGGCTTGCTCGAAACAACGAGTGCCTCCAACTAGCAACAGCCCCGGGGGAGTTTTGTTTGCAATTATTTTGATTTAGTTTGCATAAAGCATGGGACTGGGCATCCCGGTGACCAGCCATTTTCTCGTGAGTGAGGAGCGGAGTCCACTCCTCCTGAGAATAACCCACCTAGCATGGAAGATAAGGGCAGCCCTAGTTGATACATGAGCTATTCGAGTATACAAAACAGAATGTTTATTTCAAGGTTTAGAGTTTGGCCCAAAGAAATTTACTTGGAACGGCAGGTAGATACCGCATATAGGAAGGTATAGTGGACTCATATGAAATAACTTTGGGGTTTAAGGGATTGGATGCACAAGCAGTATTCCTGCTTAGTACAAGTGAAGGCTAGCAAAATACTGGGAAGCGACCAACTAGAGAGCGACAACAGTCATGAAACATGCATAAAAATTAATAAAGATTGGATACAAGAATGAGTAGGATATAATCCACCATGAACATAAATATCGTGAAGGCTATGTTGATTTCTTTCAACTACATGTGTGAACATGTGCCAAGCCGAGTCACTTAAATCATTCAAAGGAGGATACCACCCCACTATACCACATCACAACCATTTTAATAGCATGTTGGCACGCAAGGTAAACATGTCGGAGTAATGGGCCACGGGTAGGCAAACCCGAGCCCCAGGACCTTTCAAAATATCGGGGCAGACTGTGCCCCTCAAGAACCCAAGACGACGAGCCGCCTTCTAAGAGTCGGCGATGGAGTCGCCGACTACCCCTCCCAGCCGAGTCCCAGAGACGGCCTCAAGACAAGCCGACTCCAAGACTAGCGACTTCCGATGAAGCCAGCTACAGAGAGTCGGCCCGCGACTCCATCCACCTCCTGCCTGAGCAACCACGAGCGGGATGGGATAAAGCCGCCTTGCGGCCCGCCCTGCCCCGCCATAAAGAGCTGGTATGGCTACAAGCGCCAGATCGACGGAGATCTCGCCGGGCGCGCATCAGAGCTAAACTGCCTCGACGCCACTGCGGGCGGATTCCTCGCACCCACGATGGCCTGTCTATACGATCCGAAGACGGCGGGACCCGCCGCCGACGGAGTGAAGACGGCGATAACGCCTAAAGACGGACCCGCTGGAGTCGGCCTCCGAGAGTCGGCCGCCCCTCCCACGGGCTCCAAGCGCCATTAACCGAGATAAGATAGGAATGACAATAAGGATCGCCACAAAGCGGCGCGACATTGCTGTGACCCCATGACCAAGCTCATCAAGCAGCCTGCTACAGAACTCTGCAGCGGCAAGACTCCGCCGGGCGACAAGGGCTGTTGGTCCTATGTTGATCACAAGCGGGCCCACTAATCGGCGGGCCCTGTGAGTCGGGGAGAAGACGGCGACTTAAGAGATCGACGGTGGGGACTCAAGGCCCCACTGGATTACCATTGTACCCCTGGGGGGTAGGCCTATATAAACCCCCCGGGGCACCCATGCAAAGGGTTGGACCCCAATAGTTTTAGACACACATAGAGGGAAGAGAAGAGCTAGCCGTGCCCTTCTCCTTCCTCACCCCGAACAGCTCAAGGAGCAACCTTGTACCCACTTTGCCATAGTGATCATGCGGAGACCCCAGAGTAGTAGTAGGGTGTTATCTCCTGAGAGCCCTAAAGCTGGGTAAGATTCGGCCGCGGCCCATGTTCGCCCATCCTGCTCCTGTGCACCGCGACATTCTACTCGCCTCCATGATAAGCCATCCTTGGCATATGTCGCACCCAACCCCGACATTTGGCGCCCATCGGGCTAGGTGCACCGCCGTCCGGAGACTCCGCTCGACGGGAACCTCTTCCTCCTCGGGCGAGTGCAGCCAGTCCAAGACGCCGACGGAGTTCGCGCCGACGCGCTGCATGGCGCTGAGGTCGCTTGCGCGGGCGAGCTGCCTTGTCAACTTGTCGGCGAGGTTCGCTCTCCGACGAGCCGTGCATCCGACGCAGTAACGGATGGGCCCGAGAACCTCCTCGGGCCTCTCGAGCAGCCGCACGCCGGGCGAGCCTGCCGACCTGGAGTCTCGAGGGCTCCACCGACCCGGCGCTGGTCGACTTCGACACCGCCGCCGCCGACGCTTCCCCACCAACGGGTGGTTCGGCGACGAGCCGCTTCCTCGCTGAGAGCGGGCGGAAGGCCGCCACGGAGGTGCTCGCCATCGGTCACAGCCGAGCCTTCCGCGAGGGAGCTCGTGACCCACTCGACGCGGTTCGCAAGACCTGACCGCCTTGCTCCGGAAGACGCCGACGCTGACGCTGAAGCGCCGCCTCCAGCTCCTCGTGGGTGCATGAAGTCGGGCAAGCATGAGACGCTTGTCGAAGCCTACCAACAGCGAGATGGATCGCGTTGGGCGCTCGCTGCCCAATCGCCTAGCCGCCAGGCACGGTTCAGCGCCGCGTAGCTATCGCCACTGCTTGGGGCTAATCGCCTGCACGCCACGCCCACGAGAATATCCGCGCTACCAGCGCGCGCGCATTTAGCTGGATAACTTCGAGGGCGAGCGCCGCTTAATGACGGAGCGAGTCCAGCAGCTCGACGCTGCCGCCGCGAAGACGATAAGCCGGTTGCCGCAGACGGGGCGCCACCGACAACACGGCGATTTGCCTCCCGCCGAGATCAAGGCGCGACGTCTCGGACGCCCGGATCGGCGGTGTCCGTGGAAGAAAGAACAAGGATCCGCTGTCAGCCATAGCCGGACTCACATCTCCATCGAGTGTGACGAAGACGGGCCGCTTAAGAGCAAAGGGAGCGGCGGGACGACCATCCGCCTCCTCCTCGCAGAGAAAGGCGAAGTCTCCCGCCACCCGCCGAAGCATCCGACTTTGGCGCACTCACCTTGGCCACCGAGAGGAGTCGGAGAAAACGACGCCGCCACCGGATCGAGCGACTCCATCGATCCCCGTGCCGAAGAGGAAGACGAAGGCCCGCCTGTTTCGGACCTCGATCCGAGACGAGCCCTTCCCTGCAGGATCTACACTCCCCGAGACACACCTAAGTACACCGCCCGTGGAAGCCGAGGATCGCTAGTGGATTACCCACGGCCGTCAAAGAAAGCTAACGACAACAAGCGTCGTCAAAGTATGTTCCCTCATGCCCTGTGGCACGCCGGACATGGTTGAACAACTTGAAGCCCCGCAAGATCAACAGCTGGTCGATTTCACCGCCTCCGTCCGCAAATTCACGAGCACATACAAGCGACCTCCCAAGCCTCGCCAGCTTTTCCCAGCGTAAGGTCCCAACGAAGTCTACTCGCGACTACCTCACGCTACTGGCCGAGCTCCGAACTCCCGCGAGGGAGTGCATGAGGTGCAGCAATCGAGTACTTCACCGCCGGTGTAGAGAAGGCACCTCCTCAAGCACAAGCCTTTGAGACGAGCCGAGACCTCGACGAGCTGCTGATCATAGCGCATAAGTACGCTGACACCACTCCTCCATGAAGTCGGAGATCAAGTCGCGGCGACGCAAAGTGGCTCATGCTCCTTAACTCCGCCGGCGACGCTTAGTCGCCGATAGCAGCAGAATGATCACAAGCGCAGGCCCCGCAGCCGCTTCCAACAGCCGGCAATTGTGTGGCGGCACCGAAGACCATGAGGGGCCGCCTCAAGCGCGTAAAGGCGGCAAGTCCAACTGGTTGCCGGCCTTCTTCTTATGAGCAGACTCGATGGACCCTACATGTTCCATTGCGCGCGGTTGCCGAATCACACCACCCGGAAGTGCCACCGCTCACCAGATCGCTAAGGAGACGGGTTTGTCCCTCCTTCCGCTGGGCCGCCGCCCACCATCGCTTCAAAGACGTCGTCTGTCGTGCCGATCGGCGCAGACAAGACGAGTACCCGTAAGAGCATGGTGCCTATGTAGTGTTCACCACAGGGCTGACGATCGCCACAAAGAAAGCGGCAGCAATAGCTAGAAGCGTAATGCAGAGCATCGATGCTCCAATTCATGCATCGTCGAGAAGCCCATCGCTTGAGCCGAGCTGATCACCCAGTGATGTCAATCCGGCCCTATGCCCTAGTCTTGGGAGCCACCCTTGCAGCGATAGGCGGCCGCCGCTTCTGTGCGAGTGTGCCGATAGACGGAGGTAGCAGATCCACATCCCTGCATAAGGATACAATGGAGAAGTTAGGAATCAAGCAAAGACAGCTTCAAAGACAATGGATTGTGTTCCACGGAATTGTACCGGCCTTTCCTGCCACCGATTGGCAAGATTCTCGATAGACGCCCTCTTTGGGGACAAAGATCACTTTCGCCGAGCCGGCCTGGTTCAAGTGGTGGACCTCAAAGCCCCTACCATGCTCGCTTGGCCGACCTGCTCCTGCCAAGTTCATGGCGGTCCCCACTACGCCCACCTCAAGATGAAGATGCCGAAAACCAAGGGGATTCACCATAGCCGGCGACTACAGAAAGTCGTCCACTGCAGCAATTAAAAAGCAATGGCTGGCCGAGTCCCCGTGATCGCGAGCCGAGAAGCTGCTCCTTGATCGGGTGTATGGCGATGGCGGCAAGCAGCCGAGATGTCGCCGAGCCAAGGAGTCGAAGTCGAGGGCTCTGCCTGCCGCCAAAGAGACCAAGAAGATACCCTTGGACCCGAGCACCCGGAGATATCTGTTGTCGAGGGTGCAAGAAGGGCGGAGTTGGGATGAAGGTCACGAGCTTGGATGTTAGTGGCAGAAGGGCGGAGAAGAAGAACTTCGAGAGAAGGAGGCACCAACCGAGCAATGATGGCGCTTCATGAAGAAACAGGTGAAGGTACTCCCCGACCACTGAGGCGGAGGAGCAACCTTGAGCACCGCCGTTCCATTGGCGCCCTGCGCCTCCATGGCAATGAATCGGAACAAGGCTCGTGACACATTTAGCGGGTCCAAGGTGAAGAGTACAGGGCTCGGCCGTGGTTTGGCGAGCCATGGTAGCTAGGACACAGGCGAGTGGATCTGAAGGTCTTAGGCGGGAGGAGAGGCGCCAAGAGGGATCGAGCAGCAATGGGAGAAAGAAAGGAGGCAAGGAAGATGCAGCTCTTTTATCAACCAGCAGTTGAGGGCTCCGCGTCCAATCAACCACCACCAGCGGCACCCAAACCGCAGGCTATTAGGGCCTGACCCACTTACCCCTTCGCCTCTCGGCTCGGCCAAGTTGGTGCCCCGTGGGCCAGAGGCTCTGTCGTGTTACAGGCAGAGGTCCCAGGACTTGCCTGCTGGGCGTGGCTCAAGGAGGCCGGACAGCCCATCTTCATCAACACAAGCTCAAGACCCTCGCGAGGGCAAGCCTCATGAGGCGACAAGGGCTTCCTCGGCCACGGCCTCTCGGGCTGGCTCATGAGGGAGGCCCGGAGAGTTCAGGCAAGGTACCTGCGAGGGGTGCCCATGGCCTAACCATGGCGACCAAAGAGGCGCGATCGGGGCACCCGCCAGCGCAGCCTCCTCCTTTCCTCTTTGGTGCAAAGGGAGCAAAGCGCGAGCGAGAGCATCAAGCAAAGGCATCCATTTGGTGCAACAAGACCAAGACCACCCCCAGCGGCTGGAAGGAACCATCGTGGAGCCCAGCGAGGCATCATCACGAGCCTTTGGCGAGGCGAGGACCAACTTTAGTCGGGATAAGTGTACCCGATATTCCCTTCAAAATGGCCAATTGTTGGCGCCCTTCTCGCTCAATATTTGGGAAGAGGCCGGAACCGTCTCTATATAAGTGAGCTAGCCACCATAATAGGGAGGTGGGCATTTGGAATCAGAAGAGAGATAGGGACCCGATCCTCAAGCTAGAGCGATGGAGCACCACCTAGCAGTTCATCACACCCACAGAGCAGACCCTCATGAGGCTGTTCTTCCTATCTTATTCCTCATCAGCCCAAGAGACAATCCACCACACCACAAACTAGAGTAGGGTATTACACCTGGCAGTGGCCCGAACTAGTATAAATCTTCGTCTCTTGTCTTTCTTTCTAGTAGTTTAGGTCCCTGCGATTCGGCCAGTGCAGGGGCAGTGGAGGTTGGATCTCCATGCGTGCACCCGAGTTGAACCTTGGGTCTGCGGAACCCGAAATCCGACAGCACCTATTCATTGGGGACTTGAGTTGCTAAGCCATTTAATGCCTTAGCACCTCATCTAAGCACCATTTCATTGGAAGGAGGTCACTCCTTGGCAAATGCAATAAATACTACGAAGAGATGAGAAGTAAAAAAATACTCTTATAGCCAACCTTATAGCTAACCTTGTTGTATGAGTGACTAAGTGATGACTATATGACATGCCAACATCGGATAACCCTAACGCACCATGTGAAATCTCCAAGCGTGACCAAGCGAGCAAAGCAGCCGGTCATGGTAAGTGAACCATGATACAAGCTCTTGGCAGCCTTGGATCTGAGATCGAGATGCGCATGCTAAGTTCTGAAAATTTGTAGAATAACCCTCGGAATAGGATATTCACCCATAAGTCTAGAATCACGGCATGCAACCATTCGATCACAGATCGAAGGGCTCTCGGAAGCCCGTATCATGAGAAGAATAAAGCTTCATATCACCTGTAATTTTCGGCCAGCTTGACATGACAGCCATTTAATTGGGCGTTAGTAGACATGACATCTAATTGGGCCCCCATAGTCTTATGCATGAATCCATTTATCCACTCAGGGTAGTAAAGTGGAGCTGCAGCAAGTTTACTAGCATATATGGTGGCTACATCGCAAAAGAGAGCGAGAAGAGAAGCAAAGCACGGTCGTGAAACTAGTAGCGATCAAGAAGTGATCTGAACTACTTACGGACATAACTCCAACATCGTGTTCACTTCCGGACTCCGCCGAGAAGAGACCATCACGGTTACACACGCGTTGATGTGTATTTTAATTGAGGTCAACTTTGGGTTTTCTACAACCGACATTAACAAATTCCCATCTGCCTCATAACGCGGGCACGGCTTTCGAAAGATATTACCCGCAGGGTGTCCCAACTTAGCCCATTATAAGCTCTCACGGTCAACGAAGGATATTCCTTCTACCGAAGACCCGATCAATCTCGGAATCCCGGACTACAAGACATTTCGACAGCAATAAAACAAGACCAGCAAAGCCGCCTGATTGTGCCGACAAATCCCGATAGGAGCTGCACATATCTCGCTCTCGTGGCACATCCGGATGAGACAGCTACGAGTAAAACCAAGCCTCGAGTTTCCTGTGGTGGCCCCAAGGCGGTTTCGGTTTGGGCCAGCACTCGAAGGAGCACTGGTCCGGGGTTAAAATAAAGATGACCTCGGCTCGCGAAAACCCGGGAAAAAGGCTTAGGTGGCAAATGGTAAAACCAAAGTTGGGCCTTCTTTGGACGAGTCTTATTCAAAGCGAACTGTCAAGGGGTCCCATAAATCACCCAACCGTAAGGAACGAAATCAAGGAACATAACACCGGTATGACGGAAACTAGGTGGCAAGTGGAACAAAACACTGTGCATAAGGCCGAGCCTTCCACCCTTTACCAAGTATATAGATGTATTAATTATAGCAGATATATATTGTGATATCCCCAACAAGTAAACATGTTCCAAAAGGAACAACATCTCCATGTTCCAACAAGGAACAAACTTCATCTTCACCGCAACTAGCAACGCTATAAGAGGGCTGAGCAAAGCGGTAACATAGCCAATCAACGGTTTGCTAGGAAAAGGATGGTTAGGGCTGACATGGCAATATGGGTGGCATGATATAGCAAGTGGTAGGCATCGAGCATAGGCATAGCAAAAGAGCGAGCAACTAGCATAGCAAAGATAGAAGTGATTTCGAGGGTATGGTCATCTTGCTCGCAATGTTCTCGAGTTGTCGAAAGCTTGATCCTCGTAAGCGTTCTCAACAGGTTCCTCGCTCACGCACTCGCCTCCCGACTCTACCCAAAGCAACAACACAAACAAAGGAACCACAATAAATCACGGTGCAATGCACAATCAACATGATGCAAAACATGACATGATATGCGGATGTGATATGCAATGCGATATGCCCGGAAGGAAAATGATGAACCAGGCATCAACTTGGCAAACCAAGTATGCCACTGAAAGATGAGATGATTTCGTTGAAATCGATATAAAGATCACGGAATCGGATGCACGGTTTGCAAATGACAAGCAAAACAAGAATGGCACAAATCTGCCATTAACAGCATGATGCCACTTAGCAAGCAACAATTAATTAAGCTACTGCACCCAAACGTATCAACAAAGCACATGGCAGTGATCTACACAAGATGCTCGACAAAAGATGAGCACTGAGCTACGGCTAGTTCACATCATAACAGGTTCAAACAAGCATGGCAAAAGTGCACAAAATATCAGGCTGGACATGGCAAAAACAGCATCAGGTTGCAATGTTCAGAGCAGCAAAACTACATGCTACAGGAACTTAAAATAGCAAAACATGGCATGGCATGAATCTACTCAAAGCATAGAACAAAAGTCCCTTACTGACCATAAGCCAAACAGGATTAGAAAATATAGTAACACCCATGTCAATATTGAAAGTTTCGTTAACAGATTCAGCAACATGGCATGTCAAAAACTGATAACGAGTAAGCATGTTTACAAGCTCAATGCACACACTACAGAGCCTTAAATGATAAACTAAGCATACATAAATCAAGAAGACATGGCATAGAAGACATACATGGCAAGAACAATAACATAGCATATATGGATCAACCACAACAAGCTTGGCAAAATTGAATAACATGTAAACAATCTGCCAGGAAACATTTGATAGCAAAAGTAGAGCTCGATTGACTCAAGCTATGGCACTCCATAATTGCAAACAAAGGCATGGATGGATAGATCAAGGCATGTTTTACAAAACATCCTTACTGAAGTATCTCAAAATATGCATAGATCTCTTGGTATCAACAAGTTAACATGGCATCAAAATCAGCTAAAACAGGGCTGAAAACAGCAACATCAGGACACCTACTTTGCATGCTTGTGCTAGTCACCACATAGATCACAAAAATACATGGCATACACCCCTGGAAAGATGGCATGGCATATTTCAAAACACATGTAGGACTCAAATTCATAGGGTGCACACATTAATCATGGCAAAAATAACAAAAGTGCAAGTTCTGTTAAGAAACAGAAACTAACATCACATAGCACTCTTCCAACAGCATTTCGGGCATCAAGATGAGCTCAAATGAAAATGATGCAATGAGATGAAATGATCTACTCTTCGAGGCGAACATTTTGACATATTATACGCGCAAAATGGACCTACAGATGCAAAGATATACCACTTCGAAAATGCAACAAAATAACAAATATCTCAAGACTTAGGGAAAAAAAGGGAAGGGAGAGACAGGTCAACGGGCGCTCGGCCCGAGGCCGGATCCGATCGAGGCCGCACCGCTTGGGGAGCTCCGGCGTCGGCGGCGGCGGATCCGCGGCGGGGAGGAGGCGGCGCGGCGGGATCCGATGGAGGAGGGGCCGCACGGCTGGATCTGGCTGGAGGAGCGGCGCGGGTGGGATCCGTGGAGGAGCTCGCGGAGGGAGGGCGCCACTGGGCGGTGGCGGGAGGGGCTGACCGGGCGGCCGGTCGGCGGAGGAGCGGGCGCTGGCTCGGGCGCCATGGCGCGCGACTCGGCCAGAGGGCTCTGCGCTGGGCGGGGCAGGCGCGCGCGGCGGGCGATCTGGGGACCGGGCGGTGCCACGTGGCACGCCGCGTTGGTTGTCGGGCGGCGGGCGGACGGTCCCGCGCGCGAGGGGCAAATTGCTAGGGTTTCGGGGAGGATGATCCGGATTTTTCGGGGGAGGTGTTTAAATAGGCATAGAGGGAGCTAGGAGAGTCCAAATGAGGTGTAGTTTTCACCACACGATCGTGATCGAACGACGGAGAGCATGGAAGTGACTTAGATGGGTTATTGGGCTGTTTTGAAGGGTGTTGGGCTGCAACTTAAAAGAGGCCTTTGTAAGAGTGCGGTTAACCGCTGGAGTACCAAACGAGCTCCAAATGACCGAAACTTGACCGGTGGTCTACGGTGGTATACCAAGGCCACTAGACAAACCTCGTCCATTTCGAGAAGGTTTAATACCCGCACACGGAAAAACGTAAAAGGGACCGCCGGGGAGATAGGAGTGCCGGATTGCAAAACGGACAACGGAAAAATGCTCGAATCATGAGACTAACACGTATGCAAATGCGATGCACATGATGACATGATATAAAATGCATGACATGGACAAAATGCAAAATGAAGAAAACCCAACCACGGAGGGAATATCATATCACAATGCCGAAAATGGCAAGAGTTGGAGTTACAAATATGGAAAGTTACTTCCGGGTGTTACAACACTCCACCACTACAAGAGGATCTCGCCCCGAGATCTAGGACTGAAAGAACTCCGGATATTCGAACGGAGGTGATCCTCGCGCCCTGTGTAGCTTCTCGGTCGGAATGGTGTGACCACTTCACTTTCAGGAATTTGATTGACTTGTTGCGAGTCTTGCGCTCGGTTTCTTCAAGAATAGCAACGGGTGCTCATGATAAGAGATCTTCTTGAAGGTCAATCTCTTGAAGTTGATAGTGCGCTCAGAGTCTTGAAGCACTTGCGAAGCTGTGACACGTGAAACACATCGTGCACGCTTGCAAAGTTGGATGGAAGCTCGTTGATAGGCTAGATCGCCTCTTTTGCCAATGATCTTGAAAGGACCCACGATCTAGGGCAAGCTTCCTTTGATACCGGGGCGACGAGTGCCTTTCATTGAGAGACGGAGGTAGACATGGTCTCCGATTTCAAAAGCCACATCACGGTGCTTATCATCATAATAGCTTTTCCGCGCGATTATGCTGCTTTGAGATTCTCACGAATGACTTGGCACATTTCTTCCGCTTCAGGATCAAGTCATTGCCAAGAAGTTGGCGCTCACCTGTCTCTGCACCAATTGAGAGGAGTACGGCACTTTTCGCCATAGAGAATTTCGAATGGGGCCTTGCCCGAACTCGCTTGGAAGCTGTTGTTGTAGGAGAACTCGCATATGGAAGACAATCTTCCCACTTCATACCGAAGGAAATGACACAAGCCCCGAGCATATCTTCAAGGATTTGATTAACTCGCTCAACTTGGCCACTTGTTTGAGGATGGAAAGCTGTCTGTCAAACGAATGTTGGTGCCCATGGCCTTCTCAAAAGAATCCCAAAACTTGGAGGTAAAGATGCTGCCACGGTTCAAGAGATCACTTGTGGAATGCCGTGCAAGGAGACAATCTCGAGGTGTATAGCTCGCCAACCGAGCTGCTGTGATGGATTCTTTGATAGGAAGAAAATGAGCCACTTTAGTAAGCTTGTCAATGACAACGAAGATAGCATCATTTCCACGCTTGGACTTTGGAAACCCAGTCACGAAGTCCATTTCAATATGATCAAACTTCCATTCCGAATAGCAAGAGGTTGGAGGAGACCAGCTGGTCTTTGGTGTTCTGCTTTCACTCTTCTGCAGACATCACACTCATTCACGAATTGAGCAATTCTCGCTTCATTCGAGTCCACCAATATGACTGCTTGAGGTCATGGTACATCTTCGCATTTCCGTGATGAATGGATAGAAGCGAATTGTGAGCCTCGCTCATAATGACTTTTCTCAGATCACCCTTAGGAACCACAATCCGTCCTCAAAGAAAAGAGTATCTTTGTCATCAACGTGGAAGCACTTGTACTTGAAATGCCCTTGTCGATACCACGCTTCACCTTTTTCACCATGGTATCCAGAAGTTGAGCCTCACGAATCTGATCTTCCAAAGTAGGAGAGACTATGAGGTTGGCAAGAAAGCCTTGAGGAACAACTTGAAGATTCAGCTTATGGAAAGCTTCACGAGATCCGGTGAAAGGGCTTGAGGATTAGACTGCAGATAAGCCTTCCCGCTCAAAGCATCTGCAATGACATTGGCCTTGCCCGGAGTATATTCAATACTTGGGTTGTACTCTTGAATCATTTCACCCATCGAGTCTGCTCGAGGTTGAGGTTGGGCTGAGTGAAGATGTACTTGAGACTCTTGTGATCGGTGAAAATGTCCACTTTCCTTCCCAACAAGAGATGTCTCCACGTTATCAATGCATGGACAATCGCCGCCAACTCAAGATCGTGAGTGGGGTAGTTCTTCTCGCTGGGCTTCAATTGGCGAGAGGTATAAGCCACAACTCTCTTCTCTTGCATTAACACAGCACCGAGACCTTGAAGAGAAGCATCATGTAAAACTTCAAATGGCTTGGATTCATCAGAGGAGTCAAGCACAGAGCTGTGACGAGTTTCTCTTTGAGGGTATTGAAAGCAACGTCACACTCGGAGACCGTACATACTTCACATGCTTCGAGAAGGTTGGAAAGAGGCTTTGCAATCTTGGAGAAGTTCTCAACGAATCTTCGCAATAGCTTGCAAGACCAAGAAAATCATGGAGCTGCTTGACATTTCGAGGAGGTTCCCAATTCACAATTGCGGACACCTTCTCGGATTAACAGCGATGCCCTTGGCGGAGATGATATGACCAAGATAAAGCACTTCATCAAGCCAAAATTCACATTTGGAGAACTTAGCATAGAATTGATACTCTCGAGCTTGTCTAGCACCAATCGCAAATGTTTGGCATGATCCTTCTTATTCTTGGAGAAGACCAAAATATCATCAAGATAGACCAAGACGAATTCATTGGTGTAGGGGTTGAAAATGAAGTTCATCATCCGAGAGAATGTTGGAGGAGCATTGACAAGGCCGAAAGACATGACAATATATTCATAAGAACCAAAGCTTGTTCTGAATGCTGTCTTGGGAATATCTTGTTCACGAATGCGAATCTGATGATAACCCATACGAAGGTCAAGCTTGGAGAACACTTTAGCACCTTTGAGTTGCTCAAAAGCTCATTGATGTTGGGAAGTGGATACTTGTTCTTGATTGTCTTCTTATTCAATGGACGGTAATCGACGCAAAGTCGGTCCGTGCCATCCTTCTTCCGGACAAAAGAACACCACAACCCCAAGGAGATGAACTCGTCCGATCAAACCAGACGCTCTTGTTCATCGAGCTGCTTCTTCAATTCCTTCAGCTCATCAGGTCCAAGCTTGTATGGACGCTTGCAAACGGGTTCAGTGCCAGGCTCAAGATCGATAACGAACTCAACTGGCCGATGAGGAGGCATACCCTGGAAGCTCTTCTCGAAAGACATCTTGGTACTCACAAACGATCGAATCGAGAGATAGCATTCAGTTCGCCCTTCTCATTGAGAGAAAACAACCGAATGGTTTCATCACGAAGGCATAGATGATCACATCATTAGAAGAGTGAGTCAATTGAATTTTCGGCAGCACAATCAAGCTGAGCTTTGTGCTGATAAAGCCATCCATCCCGAGAATAAGATCAATATCCGAGTCACCAAGAACAATAGGTTTAGCAGAAATCTATAATCGCCCATCTTGATACCGACATTTGGAACCAACATGGTAGATCTCAAACGCTTAGCCGGAGAAATAACTTGCATAGCTTTAGGTAATGCCTCTCGATCAAAATTGTGCTTGATGCAAAAGGATATGACATGAAAGAATGCGATGCACCAAGATCAAATAAGACTTTTGCAGTGAATATCATTAATCGAGAGATTACCCATTATCACATCGAAGATTCCTCCGCTTGAGCTGCATTCATCATATTGACCTTTGCAAACTTGGGATTATGCTTGACCACCGCATTGCTGGAAGATTTCACAGAGGAGGAGGCGGAAGGCGCCTCTGGTTGAAGCACTTGTTAGATAGTGACCTTTCTCACGACATTTGTTGCAAGTCACTTCGAGAGCGGACGGTGGTAAGGAGCACTTGACCTTGGAGCTTGAGAATTAGACTTGTTACGATAGCTTGGGTTGGGTGGGTGGGAAGATCCACGGCCACCTGAGTTCTTCTCACGATAAGGCCGACGGAACGGAGGAGGAGGAAGGTAAAACTTCGCTGCTTAGCTGCCACTTGAGAGGAAGAAGAAGACTGAACTGCATCCCCGATTCTCTTCTTAGAAGCCTCACATTTGAGCTGGGCAGCTTCTTGCTTGAGCCATGTTGTAGAAATCATCATACTTATCTCGCTCAAAAAGCACAAGAGCTAATTGCAGATCTTCTCTCGCACCACCTCTGAATTGATAGATCATACTCTTTTCATCGTGCACGCCTTGCTTAGCAAAACGAGCGAGCTTCGAACTGGATATTGTATTGATAGACAGACATGTTGCCCTGCTTGAGATTGTGGAACTCCTCACGCTTGCTCTCAACAACACTTTTCGAATGTGATGAGCTCAAATCACGGCGGAACTCATCCTGTAATGACACGACCTCCTCGAATCTTTGTATTCTGGTACCACTCAGCAGCTTGATCCTTGAGTTGAAACGATGCAAACTTGACAAAGTCCTCGTGTCCGACATTGCTACAATCAAAGTGCTTGCAGATGTCCACTAACCAATCGTCGGCGTCGTGGCCTCGACACGTAAACCGAAAGACTTCTGATTGTTGCCTTGAGTTGAAATGATTAGCGAGGAACCGATCGAGAGTAGCAAAGTGCGGCTGATTGTTGCCTTGACCTTGATTTCCTTGATTGCCTTGCCTCGAGTACGTTCTTGCAAGAGCTGCAAAATCATCGAGCATTGGCATTGGTGGCTGCCATGATAGCTTGCCGGTGCCTCGGAGGCGGAGGTGGAGGTGGAGGTGGAGGTTTGATCGATCCCCATCATTGCGATCCGGATTCGAGACGTTGGCGGAGCCATCCTCAAGAGGGTGACATCCGTTAGTCCTTTGATAGACAAATAGTCAAGTAGAATCAACGGATAGAAATTGCAACATATAGTCTTCACAATAAACATTCAACAAGAATGAACGAATGAATTCAAAAGTTAATCATCACACGTCCATTAAGGTGAGAAGCCACTTAGATAAAGATATGGAAACAACATCTGTCTTAGAAACAAATCGAATATCACAACTGAAAACAAAAGATTGGCTTCTAGAATGAGCCGAACAAACACATGATAGAGATTTCACCAAAGTGTTAGTGGTGGGGCCCACACGGACACGACGATATAGCGGACGTCACGAATGACAAACAAGACGCCCCGAATCAGCATAGCCAAGGATTCTTTAAGACGCCTCGCGACCATCGTAGAATCGACCGTGAATGGGCGGACCACTAGACGTTGAACCCCAATCTCAAATCATACATCCGCCGGAAAGAATATCCCGTAAGCTACTAGAATTCCCACCTATAAACTCCCGAAACTTTACGGTTATGCAATCTGGTGTTGGGGATACAGGGACAAAAATATATCACCCAAACTAACAATACCTAGATCCATTTGTATCCATCCACAACACATAACCAAGAAATCCTCGAAATCGTGTACCTCGACCTTCAAAAACATCCGTTATACAAGTCATGGCAATACTCCCTTTTCGCCACAAGATCGGGCTATCAGGGTTATCTCACCAACAACTGCACAAAAGAGATTTTGATGTCGGTAAAACTCGGTATTCTAGAATCGCAACGATAAAATTGTGACGACAACACCTCGGAGCTCAACTCCCGGACACCGCCACAACCCCTAAATGTTAGGAGGCACCAAGAACAATGTTCTCGCCACAAAACCATCGAACGATTCCAAGATACCCACGTGATCCTAAAAAATTTTTAGTGAAATTTGAGGAGAGAAGAGTCAAACACTACGTCGGGATACCTCACCAGAGCGACGAAGGGACTGGGAGTAAAAGAATCCTACTCTCCGATATATATAATCCTAAGACTCAAAACATTTTCCATTCTAGACTCAACAACGCCAAAGAAACAATCAAGTAGGGGGCTCCTAAGTCGGGAAGGCTCGATTACCAACTTGAACGCCTCGATGCGGCTATATCTCCCACGGTCGAGGCACGACTTAGAGGCATAACCGCATTGAAAGCAATGTCGCAAGTGAGGTAATCTTCACACAACCCATGTAATAATTAAGGAAAGAGATACATAGTTGGCTTACAATGCCACTTCACACAAGACATAAATAAACATCCATCATTCGAGTACACTCAAGGTCCGACTACGGAACCAAAATAAAAGAAGATACCCCAAATGCTACATGATCCCCGATCGTCCCAACTGGGCACCACTATCGATCATCAGGAAAAGACACATAGTAACGACCACGTTCCTCGTCGAACTCCCACTTGAGCTCGGTTGAGTCACCCTGACCGCATCCTCGGAACCTGCAACTGTTTTGAAGTATCTGTGAGTCACGGGACTCAGCAATCTCACACCGCGAGATCAAGACTATTTAAGCTTATAGGAAGGACAGGGTAGTAAAGTGGAGCTGCAGCAAGTTTACTAGCATATATGGTGGCTACATCGCAAAAGAGAGCGAGAAGAGAAGCAAAGCACGGTCGTGAAACTAGTAGCGATCAAGAAGTGATCCTGAACTACTTACGCCGACATAACTCCAACATCGTGTTCACTTCCGGACTCCCGAGAAGAGACCATCACGGTTACACACGCCGTTGATGTGTATTTTAATTGAGGTCAACTTTGGGTTTTCTACAACCGACATTAACAAATTCCCATCTGCCTCATAACCGCAGGCACGGCTTTGAAAGATATTACCCTGCAGGGTGTCCCAACTTAGCCCATTATAAGCTCTCACGGTCAACGAAGGATATTCTTCTACCGGAAGACCCGATCAATCTCGAATCCCGGACTACAAGACATTTCGACAGCAATAAAAAAAGACCAAGAAAAGCCGCCCGATTGTGCCGACAAATCCCGATAGGAGCTGCACATATCTCGTTCTCGTGGCACATCCGGATGAGACAGACTACGAGTAAAACCAAGCCTCGAGTTTCCCGTGGTGGCCTCAAGAAGCGGGCTCGGTTCGGGCCAGCACTCAAGGAGCACTGGTCCGGGGTTAAATAAAGATGACCTCGGCTCGCGAAACCCGGGGAAAAAGGCTTAGGTGGCAAATGGTAAAACCAAAGTTGGGCCTTGCTGGACGAGTCTTATTCAAAGCGAACTGTCAAGGGGTCCCATAAATCACCCAACCGTAAGGAACGCGAAATCAAGGAACATAACACCGTATGACGGAAACTAGGTGGCAAGAGTGGAACAAAACACTGCATAAGGCCGAGCCTTCCACCCTTTACCAAGTATATAGATGTATTAAATATAGCAGATATATATTGTGATATCCCCAACAAGTAAACATGTTCCAAAAGGAACAACATCTCCATGTTCCAACAAGGAACAAACTTCATCTTCACCGCAACTAGCAACGCTATAAGAGGGCTGAGCAAAGCGGTAACATAGCCAATCAACGGTTTGCTAGGAAAAGGATGGTTAGGGGCTGACATGGCAATATGGGTGGCATGATATAGCAAGTGGTAGGCATCGAGCATAGGCATAGCAAAAGAGCGAGCAACTAGCATAGCAAAGATAGAAGTGATTTCGAGGGTATGGTCATCTTGCTCGCAATGTTCTCGAGTTGTCGAAAGCTTGATCCTCGTAAGCGTTCTCAACAGGTTCCTCGCTCACGTACTCGCCTCCCGACTCTACCCAAAGCAACAACACAAACAAAGGAACCACAATAAATCACGGTGCAATGCACAATCAACATGATGCAAAACATGACATGATATGCGGGATGTGATATGCAATGCGATAAAGCGCCCGAAGGAAAATGATGAACCAGGCATCAACTTGGCAAACCAAGTATGCCACTGGAAAGATGAGATGATTTGGTTGAAATCGATATAAAGATCACCGAATCGGATGCACGGTTTGCAAATGACAAGCAAAACAAGAATGGCGCAAATCTGCCATTAACAGCATGATGTCACTTAGCAAGCAACAATTAATTAAGCTACTGCACCCAAACGTATCAACAAAGCACATGGCAGTGATCTACAGAAGATGCTCGACAAAAGATGAGCACTGAGCTACGGCTAGTTCACATCATAACAGGTTCAAACAAGCATGGCAAAAGTGCACAAAATATCAGGCTGGACATGGCAAAAACAGCATCAGGTTGCAATGTTCAGAGCAGCAAAACTACATGCTACAGGAACTTAAAATAGCAAAACATGGCATGGCATGAATCTACTCAAAGCATAGAACAAAATTCCCTTACTGACCATAAGCCAAACAGGATTAGAAAATATAGTAACACCCATGTCAATATTGAAAGTTCCGTTAACAGATTCAGCAACATGGCATGTCAAAAACTGATAATGAGTAAGCATGTTTACAAGCTCAATGCACACACTACAGAGCCTTAAATGATAAACTAAGATACATAAATCAAGAAGACATGGCATAGAAGACATACATGGCAAGAACAATAACATAGCATATATGGATCAACCACAACAAGCTTGGCAAAATTGAATAACATGCAAACAATCTGCCAGGAAACATTTGATAGCAAAAGTAGAGCTCGATTGACTCAAGCTATGGCACTCCATAATTGCAAACAAAGGCATGGATGGGTAGAGCAAGGCATGTTTTACAAAACATCCTTACTGAAGTATCTCAAAATATGCATAGATCTCTTGGTATCAACAAGTTAACATGGCATCAAAATCAGCTAAAACAGGGCTGAAAACAGCAACATCAGGACACCTACTTTGCATGCTTGTGCTAGTCACCACATAGATCACAAAAGTACATGGCATACACCCCTGGAAAGATGGCATGGCATATTTCAAAACACATGTAGGACTCAAATTCATAGGGTGCACACATTAATCATGGCAAAATAACAAAAGTGCAAGTTCTGTTAAGAAATGAAACTAACATCACATAGCACTCTTCCAACAGCATTTCGGGCATCAAGATGAGCTCAAATGAAAATGATGCAATGAGATGAAATGATCTACTCTTCGAGTCGAACATTTTGACATATTATACGCGCAAAATGGACCTACTGATGCAAAGATATACCACTTGAAAATGCAACAAAATAACAAATATCTCAAGACTTAGGGAAAAAAGGAGGGAGAGAGAGTCAATGGGGCGCTGCCCGAGGCGGATCCGAGAGAGGCCGCACCGCCGGGAGCTCCGGCGCCGGCGGGCGGCGGATCCGCTGGGCGGGAGGAGGCGGCGTGGGGATCCGGTGGAGGAGGGGCCGCCACTGGATCCGGTGGAGGAGGGGCGGCCGGTGGGATCCGGTGGTGGCGGCGCTGGCCGGTTCCGGTGGAGGAGCTCGCCGGAGGGAGGCGCCACGGCGTGGCGGCGAGGGGCCGGACCGGCGGCCGGTCGGCGGAGGAGCGGGCGCGAGCTCGGCGCCCGCATGCGGGCGGCGACGGCCGGGAGGGCTCGCTGGCCGGGCGGGCAGGCGGCGGCGGGCGATCTGGGACCGGGCGGTGCCACGTGGCACGCCCGTTATCGGGCGGCGGCGGAGGCGGACGCGTCCTGCTCGCCGGACGTGTCGGGCGGCGCGAGGGCAAATTGCTAGGGTTTCGGGAGGATGATCCGGATTTTTGGGAGGTGTTTAAATAGGCATAGAGGGAGCTAGAGAGTCCAAATGAGGTGTAGTTTTACCACACGATCGTGATCGAACGACGGAGAGCATGGAAGTGACTTAGAAGGGTTATTGGGCTGTTTTGAAGGGTGTTGGGCTGCAACTTAAAAGAGGCCTTTGCAAGAGTGCGGTTAACCGCTGAGTACCAAACGAGCTCCAAATGACCGAAACTTGACCGGTGGTCTACGGTGGTATACCAAGGCCACTAGACAAACCTCGGTCCATTTCGAGAAGGTTTAATACCCGCACACGGAAAAACGTAAAAGGGACCGCCGGGGAGATAGGAGCGCCGGATTGCAAAACGGACAACGGAAAAATGCTCGAATCATGAGATTTAACACGTATGCAAATGCGATGCACATGATGACATGATATAAAATGCATGACAAGGACAAAATGCAAAATGAAGAAAAACCCAACCACGGAGGGAATATCATATCACAATGCCGAAAATGGCAAGAGTTGGAGTTACAAATATGGAAAGTTACTTCCGGGGTGTTACAGGCCCAGTCCATCCTGAAGTTCTTAGTAAGCGGAGAGCTACCAACCGATGAGATCTTGGCTCGGCAAGTGCAACGCCGAGAAGGAGCCTACACTATAGTCAATAGAGAGCTGGTCAGGCGCAGCGTCACTGGTGTCTACCAGCGCTGCGTCGAGTCAGAGCAAGGCCAAGCAATTCTCGAAGACATCCATCAGGGCGAGTGTGGCCATCATGCAGCCTCAAGAGCACTCGTCGCCAAAGCCTTCCGACACGGTTTCTTCTGGCCGACTGCCCTAGAAGAGGCCAAGGAATTAGTTCAAAATGCAAGGTGCTGTGTGTTCCGCTCCAAGCCGCTTCACCGGCTTCGCGCCAATACTATCCCCATCGCCTGGCCCTTTGCTGTTTGGGGCCTGGACATGGTGGGACCATTCAAAACGGCACGAGGTGGCCTAACTCACTTACTTGTCGCGGTGGACAAGTTCACCAAGTGGATAGAAGCAAAACCCATCAAGAAGTTGAATGGTCCCACTGCAGTGACTTTCATCGCCGACATCACGACTCGGTACGGCGTACCACAGAGCATCATCACCGACAACGGCACAAATTTTGCCAAAGGCGCCCTGGCCCGTTTCTGCGCGACGCAAGGCATCCGACTGGACTTAGCGTCCGTTGCCCATCCGCAGTCAAACGGCCAGGTGGAGCGAGCGAACGGCCTCATCCTGTCTGGCATCAAGCCTCGACTGGTCGAACCATTGGAGTGTTCGGCCGGCTGCTGGCTTGAAGAGTTGCCAGCCGTCCTCTGGAGTCTGCGCACGACTCCAAACAAGTCAACCGGCTTCACACCCTTCTTCCTCGTCTACGGTGCCAAAGCCGTCATCCCAACGGATATAGAGTTCGACTCCCCGTGAGTCACCATGTACACCTAAGAGGAAGCAGAAGAATCACGTCAAGACGGCGTCGATCTACTGGAAGAGGTCCGGCTGTTGGCACTCCGCTGGTCCAGCATCTACCAGCAGAGCCTGCGTCGCTACTACAACAATAAGGTCAAGCCAAGATCATTCCTAGAGGGCGACCTTGTGCTCCGGCTGATCCAAAGAAACAGCCGCCAAGACAAGTCGTGTCGGCGCCTTTGGGAAGGCCCATTCATCATCGCCAGTGTCTGGGCAACGACTCCTACTACCTGATCGACGTCGGAAGCCCCTAGCACGCAAGAGGGACGACTCCGGCAAAGAGACGGAACGGCCATGGAATGCGAATCTCCTCCGAAGATTTTACAGTTGATGCAGTATGTACCACGCCACCCTTTGTGTTTAAAGTACCAAGACTCTGGGCCCCCCGAGACGAGCTCGGGGACTGCCCTCTTTTGTTATCTGTATGATAAGAATTATGCCTTTGAGTATGTTACTCTTTGATTATGCTGTTTGGCACCGGGCTCGACTAGTCGGCCCGGGGACTCGCCGCCTTTGGGCTACGAAATGCTTCCTGCAGTCAGACAAGTAACGTGCGGTCCCTAAGCCGTCTCCTGTTAGAAACCGCAGCTCGCAGAGCGACTGTTTGGTGGGCAGGAGTAAGGTCGAACGGGCGCCCACACGAAAAAATGGCTAAGGACCCAAAGCATAAACATAGTTTAAATCGGCTTCCAGCCCGTTTCGTAAAACCGACTCTTAAGTAGTCGGCTTGCCGCTTTCTACCCAACTTGCATAACGACTCTAAAAAATGGCCAAGTACTTGCCTTCTCAAAGGTAGCCAAGCACTTGACCTAGACGGCAATCCGCAGAGCAGTTGCCCGATGGGCAAGGCGGCATCTAAGGGAAGGCGGCAAAGGAAAAAGCCACAAGAGCAATAAGCAAGGAAGGATAAAATTAGAATAATATTTACATAAGCTTAGGCCCTTGGCCGGATCTTCGGACAGAAGTTCAGAATACACCCCGCGGGTGGAATTGTGCGAATTAACAAGTTCTTTCAAAGACTAGCAAAACAGATAAAATAAGGCAAGGCAACAGCCGAAGAAGCGGCAGATGGGGTTGGAAGGCCGGAAGCGGCGGCGGCGTCAGGCGCCGGGGCGGCAGGCTGGGCGGTCTCGGCTTGATCGTCTCCGGCGGCAGTCGGCCCAGACGGTCGCGGCTCGTTGCTGGAAGTGCGATCGAGCTGAGGCTGGTCGCCCGCTCCGTCTTCTGGCGCCTCCATGTCGTCTCCTTCCTCCGCCTCGTCTTCCTCCTCGGCGCCGAGTCGATCACTCGCCGACTCGCCGTAGTCCGGTTCATCCCAACCACTCGGTGGTGCTCCCCATCGCCCTCAGCCCGCCAGGACGAAGACGCTGGTGTCCGTAGTCGCCAATCGCCGCCGACGCCGACGAGGGCGTCCTCGCGCCAGCAGCTCCGCTTGGGCCTTCGACCGAACGCTGCTAGCCGGTCCAGATCCAGCCTCGATACCACGCCTTGATTTAACTCTGTGGCTCGGCGAGCTCGCCCGAGCCGCTGAACCCTTCCAGCCTCAAGACGGCCAGCCGCGACTTCCGGCCGGCCGGCGGTCCGGGCTGGAGGCGCATGTCGGCATGTCCGACCACGAGCAGCGATCGCTGGCGCCGACATGAAGCCGGGCGCAACATCCGATGGGCCGCCACGACGAGCCTCAATGCTCGGAGCTGCTCGCCAAGGGTCCGAGCGAGCGCTGCGATTCAGCACCACCCGCCCCTTCGGCCGCGATCAGCCTCGATGGCTTGATTGGCTGCCGCGATGACGGGGAAGAAGTCTGCCAAGAAGAAGAAGAAGCAAGTCGAAATCGAGTCGGCTCGACCCATAGTCGGCGACCCAAAAGAAGAAGTAAAAGCAAGCTCACCATCGACGATATCCTCGATTTCATGGAAGCCGGAGGTCAGCTGCGCTTCCCTGTCGGTCCAGGAGGAACGCTCGCTCTCGAATTCAGCTAGGAGAGCGGCCTCTTTCTTCTCCGCCTCAGCCTGCGCCGCCTTGAGAAGCTCCCTCTGCTCCTCCAGCTGCGTAGCCAGCAGGTCGCGCTCTGCAGCGAGCTTGCCGCACTCCTCCTCTTTGGCGCGCAAAGCGGTATCGGCCGTACCCAGCTGCCCCCGAAGAGTGGCGTTGGACTCTGAAGGATAGAAAGAAGAAGGATGCGAAGTCGTCAGCTAAGAAGGTCGCCAGGAAGATCCGGCCCGACCGCAGAAAGGCCGTCTCAATCTCGGGACTACAGCCCGTGGTGCGCCAAGGCCCTCGCGAAGAAGAAAACTCACCTCGGCTCCCCGCCAAGTCGGCAGTCCGCTTGCTCAGCTCCTCAATGTTGCGGTTGAAGGCAGTGGTGCGGAGGTTGTGATACTCTTGCGACAGGAGTTTCGCATAAAGGTAAAACTTGAGGTACAAGAATAGATTCCGAGCCGCTCGCCAGCAGCCGCCCAAACTCGTGGATTACACCCAGCAGTGCGCTGCGCCTTCACGAGAAGAGCTAGAATAGTTCAAAAGAAACATACCAAGACGGGCGGATCGCGACGCTTAGGTGCGCCTTTGGTGAGGTTCTCGATGGCGCCGCCAGCTCGCAGTCGCCGACGCCCGTAAGCGCCGTGTTCACCGGGCCCGTGCCGCCTCCTCGCACCCACCCAATGGGCGCGGCGCTTGTCGCCTCGGCGTCAGGAATGGCTGAGCTAGCGGCGCCGGTCTCAAAGGGGCGCGGCGCGAAGTCGCCTTCTCAAGACGGTGTTGCGCTGGCGAGGCGACTTGAAGAAGCAGCTGCGCCACGGCCTCGCTGCCGGTCGGTCGGCACAGCGGGTCCGCGGGCTGCTTGCCTCAAGGCCTCGGACTGCGGTGGAGGCGGCGGAGGTGGCGCGGCCGTGCCCGGTAGGGAGACCTCGCCGCCTTCCCTCTCTGCGACGGGGACCTCACCGCCGACTCCCTCCGACTGCCCCGTGAACTCCTGCGGCGGTGGTGCAGAGCTTAGCGGGGTGACGAGCAGCACCGACTGGAGGCGCGCGGCCTCCTCGGCTCGCCTCTTGGCTGCAGCGGCGGTTTCGACCTCCTCAAGATTTTTCTGGGCGGAAGCCGCCGCCTTCTCAGCCTCCGCCTTCTCCAGACGGGCGGCCTCCTCCGTCAAGGCTTCTCCTGCGAGATTCCACTCGCTGCCTCCCTGAGGGCGGCCGCAGGGTCAACCCGCCGACTATTGGCGGACGTCTCTGCCGACCCCATGACGGAGGCGGCGGCGACCCTCTCCAAGGTGAGGGGAGCCCTGATGAGAAAAAAGACATGTGGAGACTTGGACAAGACGGACCAGAAGAAAACAAGACAAAATAAAAGTTACTTACGAGGAGACCAGCGGTGGCTTCTTCACTTCCTCGCGGAAGCGGTTAGCCTTCGCGACCGCCTCTTCAGCTGAGTCGCGCGGCCATTCCCCAATTTTTCGCCCGCCACTGGCAGACTCGGCCCGCCCGCGCTTCACGCTACCGACCACCTGTGGCGGCGGAGGAACTCGCTACTGGATGGCCGGCTTTCGGGCGGCGGGGACGACTTCCTTTCGCCCATCGCAAAGCCGCCGACAAAGGTTGCCAAGGCCTGAAGTCGCCGGCCCCTCCTCCTCCTCGGCGCCGGTCTCCATCGCCGCCATGCCCATGTCAGGTCGCTGTGGTCGCTTCCGCCCGGTCGGGACGACCACGAGCCGCCTCAAGGGCGCCACCGAGGGCTGCATGAGGGGATTCTGAATCGAAAAGACCAAGGAAAATTAGAGCCGATTCGGTGAAGAAGGAAACAGAGAAGCAAGAGATGACTTACCAAGGGCGGGGTTTGCTACGAGTATGGCTCCTTGCCGAACTGCCATTCCTCCGTGAGGCCGCAGTTCGCCAAGAAGTTCACCGTGTCCACCACCTCCGTGGGGCATGTCTTTGGAGCACAGCCGGTGGTCTCGCGCCGCCATCCGACAGATCGATGAGGTCGGCCTTGAAGAGGAAGGACTCGGCGGCGCTCGGCGGCGTGCCAGCAAGTCCGCCCCAGCCAGACCTCCGACCGCGTGATCACGTGGAGTCGCGACGGCGGCGTTGCTCGCGGAGTCAGCGTCCGGCCCGATGGGACCAGCTGGAGGTCGCCCGCCAACTCACCGCCACGTAAGGCGGCAAGTTGACCCGGTCGCCTCGGTGGCGACGTTTGACGAGAAGTATGTGCGTTGCCACATCTTCACCGACTTGATGAGGGGATGGCAGGAAAAGGGTTCTCGGGACCGCCTCCTCATGGCGATGAACGTGCGCATGAGCCGCACACGAGCGACATGGGTCCCGAGCTTGGCTTGAATAATTCCCCACAGATCGATGGTGGGAGAACGCCAAGAAAGCCCTCGATAAGGATGTGAAGGCCCAGCAGCACCACCGTGTTGGGGTGAGGTGGTGCGGCTGGAGCCCGAAGAACTCCAAGAACGCGCGGAAGAAGCCGCTCGCAGGCAGCCCTAGCCCGCGCATGAGGTGCGAGCGGAAAATGACCTGCTCGCCCTCCTCCAGCGCCGGTGTGATTTCGCCCTCCGGCGCGGCGCGGGTCCTCACTAGGTGGCTGCCGGGGATGCGGCGCGTTTGGCGAAGAAACTCGATAATGTCGTCGTCGATGATGAAGCCATCCCACACGCCGGAGCGCACGGTGGGAGGCGCCACGGCGGAGGAAGAGCTCATCTCCGCGGCGCGGCGAGGTTCGGCGCGGCGGAGCGAGGAAGAAGATGAAGCAAGAAAGGAGACGGCGAGGAGCGGAGGGAGCGGGAAGAGGGTGCGCGCGCCGCTGCCCCCCTCCCCCCGCCTACTTATAGGCGCCTAGGCTGAGAAGCCGAGGGGCGGGCGTGGATTAATCGCGCCACGCCCCCATGACCCCATGATTTATCCACGACGTTATCGCGCGCAGCAGTAACGGCGCAGAGCCAACCGCCGCACGGCCGCAGCGATCCGCCAGGCGCCGAGGCGCGGTAGTGGCGGGCCCGCCGACGGGCCCGTCTAGTCGCGTGCGTGGGCTGGCAGGCTGGCCCTGCCGCGTGGCGTCACATGGCGGGCCCGCAATGGGCAGCTGCCTGGAAGCTTGTCAGGCACGCCGCTCGGACCCTGCCGCGACCTTCGAAACCTCAGAGGAGCAAGACGGCCTCCTGCAAGGCCGACTGCAGCTAGTCGGCTCAAGATAAAGACGGCAAGACCAAGCCCAGATTCTTCCACTAAAGGGATGAAACCGTTGAGGCTCCTCGACGTGTCGCCCTCGACGCCTCACCAGCTTCGGGGACTACTGTCGGAGTAATGGGCCACGGGTAGGCAAACCCGAGCCCCAGGACCTTTCAAAATATCGGGGCAGACTGCGCCCCTCAAGAGCCCAAGATGACGAGCCGCCTTCTGAGAGTCGGCGACGGAGTCGCCGAATACCCCTCCTAGCCGAGTCCCAGAGACGGCCTCAAGACAAGCCGACTCCAAGACTAGCGACTTCCGATGAAGCCAGCTACAGAGAGTCGGCCCGCGACTCCATCCACCTCCTGCCTGAGCGACCACGAGCGGGATGGGATAAAGCCGCTTATGCCCGTCCTACCCGCCATAAAGAGCTGGCATGGCCACAAGGCGCAGATCGACGGAGATCTCCGTCCGGCGCTGCATCAGAGCCACACTGCCCCGACGTCAGCCCGTGGGCAGATTCTCGTACTCCACAATGGCTGTCTGCACGACCGAAGACGGCGGGACCGCTACCGGCGGGAGTGCGTAAGACGGCGAGAACACCCCAAAGACGGACCCGTTGGAGTCGGTCTCTGAGAGTCGGCCGTCCCCTCCCACGGGCTCCAAGCGCCATTAACCAGACAAGACAGGGAATGACAACAGTGATCGCCCGCCAGGCGGCGGCACTGTTGCCATGACCCTACGACCAAGCTCGCGTCATCAGAAGCGCGGCTACAGTAACCTGCAGCTGGCAAGACCCGCCCGCGACGGACAAGGGCTGTCGGCCCTATGCTGGACCGCCGGCGGGGCCCACTAGTTGGCGGGCCCCAGGAGTCGGCGGAGAAGACGGTGACTTAAGAGACTGACGGCTGGGACCTGCATCCAGCCGGATTACCATTGTACCCCCGGGGGGTAGGCCTATATAAACCCCCCGGGGCACCCATGCAAAGGGTTGAACCCCAATAGTTTTAGACACACATAGAGGGAAGAGAAGAGCTAGCCGTGCCCTTCTCCTTCCTCGCCCCGAACAGCTCAAGGAGCAACCTTGTACCCACTTTGCCATAGTGATCATGCGGAGACCCCGCAGAGCAGCAGTAGATGTGTTATCTCCTCGGAGAGACCTGAAGTTGGTAAGATTCGGCAAGGCATGTCTTCGCCTCATCCCGTTTCCAGGCACCGGCGACGTTCTACTCGCCCCCTCCATGATAAGCCATCCTTTGGCATATGTCACACCCAACCCCCGACAAAACCATGATAACTCATAGCTAATTAAACATGGCACGAGCAACTATAATCTCTAATTGTCATTGCAAACATGTTTATTCATAATAGGCTGAATCAGGAACGATGAACTCATCATATTTACAAAAACAAGAGAGGTCGAGTTCATACCAGCTTTTCTCATCTCAGTCAGTACATCATATATCGTCATAATTGCCTTTCACTTGCACGACCAAACGATGTGAAAATAATAAGAGTGCACGTGCATTGGACTAAGCTGGAATCTGCGAGCATTCAATAAATAGGAGAAGACAAGGCAATATGGACTCTTGGTTAAATCAACAATAATGCATATAAGAGCCAGTTCAACAATTTAATTATGTTCTTCTCCTATCGACCCCCAAAGAAAAGAAATAAAACTATTTAACCGGGCAAGCTCCCAACAAGCAAAAGAAGAAGGGGAAATCTTTTTGGTTTTTTCTTTTAATTACTACTACTACAGCAAGAAAAGTAAACTAACAAAAAGTTACAACTAAGTTTTTTGGTTTTTCTTAAGATTTATCAAACACACAAGAATAAAGCAAGAAAAATAAAATAAACTAGCATGGATATTACAGTGAAAGAGTATGAGCACCGACATCTAGCAATGATTGTGTGTGAACATAAATGTAATGTCGGTGGGAAATATGTACTCCCCCAAGCTTAGGCTTTTGGCAAAAGTTGGTTCATTGCCAACGATGGCCTGGCGGATACCCGTAGGTGTAGCTGGGGTCGTACTGAGATGAAGAAGACTCTGACTGCCATTGGCTGGCAGTCATCTCCGGATCCCAAAAGTAATCAGACTGTCGTGGAGGCTCAAATTGTGGTTCCGGCTCCGGGGCTGGTGTAGGGTTCCGGTAGGCTTGAATGGCCGCCCATGGAACGAGATACAGACCTTTAGATAAATTAAACAAGGAAGGAGCAGGCAAGGTAATAGTCTCAGGGTGATGTTTATCAAAGAACAATTTGTATTTAAGCTCCCCTTCCTTGTTCTTAACAATAAAGTCATGCGCTAACATACTCTTATAATCTAAATAAGCATTGGGCAACAATTTTTCTTCTTTCTCATAGAGCCTAATAGGTATATTATAATATGCAGCAAGGCGTGAAGCTTAAATACCTCCAAAGATGGGACCCTTAGTACGGTTCAAACTTAACCGTTTAGCAATAATACCGCCCATACTAACAGTGTTATCGGAAAATAAACCATGGAACAAAATGATAATATCAGGAACACTAAGGTTTCCATAGTTTCCGCGACCAATCAAGCAACGACTAGCAAATATGGCAAAGTAGCGTAAAACAGGAAAATGTATGCTAGTGATTCTTGCATCAGAAACCTAGGCAGCACAAATTTGCAATGAATAAAGAACTAGAACAAAAACTAATTGGACCAATGGAGGAGTCACATACCAAGGAACAATCTCCCCAAGCAGTTTTGTGAAAGGTGCTTTGAGCAAGGAGATCGAAAATCGCAGCAAAATGAGCTAGAACTCGTGCTTGAGCTGGATATTGGTGTTTGTGGGAGTATGGGTGCGGGAATAAGTGGAGGGGGCCACCATGGGCCCACGAGGCAGGGGGCGCGCCCAGGGGGTAGGGCGCGCCCTCCACCCTCGTGGCCAGGTGCTTGCCCCTCCTGATGTGTTCTCCGTGCGAGATATTCTCAAATATTCCAGAAAAAATCATATTCCATTTTCAGGGCATTTGAAGAACTTTTATTTTCGGGGTATTTTTATATTGCACAGATAAATTAGAAAACAGACAGAAAAATACTATTTTTACTTTATTTCAATCAAATAACAGAAAGTAGAAAGAGGGTACAGAAGGTTGTGCCTTCTAGTTTCATCCATCTCATGCTCATCAAAAAGGAATCCACTAACAAGGTTGATCAGGTCTTGTTAATAAACTCATTCCGAATAACATGGAACCGGAGAAATTTCGAATAACACTATGTTTCCTCAACGGGGATATGCTCATCCCCAATAATAAGAATATCATATTTCTTCTTGACAGTAGGAAGAGGAAATTCAAAACCTCCAAATATAATTGATGGAATTTTTCCAATAGAATTGATACTATGAACTTGAGGTTGTTTCCTTGGGAAGTGTATCGTATGTTCATTACCATTAACGTGAAAAGTGACATTACCTTTGTTGCAATCAATAACAGCCCCTGTTGTATTCAAAAAGGGTCTTCCAAGAATAATAGACATACTATCATCCTCGGGAATATCAAGAATAACAAAGTCCGTTAAAATAGTAACGTTTGCAACCAGAACCGGCACATCCTCACAAATGCCGACAGGTATAGCAGTTGATTTATCAGCCATTTGCAAAGATATTTCAGTAGGTGTCAACTTATTCATATCAAGTCTACAATATAAAAAGAGAGGCATAACACTAACACCGGCTCCAAGATCACATAAAGTAGTTTTAACAAAATTTCTTTTAATGGAGCATGGTATAGTGGGTACTCCTGGATCTCCAAGTTTCTTTGGTATTCCACCCTTAAAATTATAATTAGCAAGCCTGCTGGAAATTTCAGCTTCCGGTATCTTTCTTTTATTTGTAACAATATCTTTCATATACTTAGCATAAGGATTCATTTTGAGCATATCAGTTAATCGCATACGCAAAAAGATAGGTCTAATCATTTCAGCATAGCGCTCAAAATCCTAATCATCCTTTTTCTTGGATGGTTTCGGAGGAAAAGGCATGGGTTTCTGAACCCATGGTTCTCTTTGCTTTACCATGTTTCCTAGCAACAAAGTCTCTCTTATCAAAACGTTGATTCTTTGATTGTGGGTTATCAAGATCAATGATGTCTACTACGCAACCTTCTTTTTGTAGACGTTGTTGGGCCCTGCAAGTGCACAAGTTTGTAGGACAAGAGCAAATTTCCTCAAGTGGATGACCTAAGGTTTATCAATCCGGAGGAGGCGAGGATGAAGATGGTCTCTCTCAAGCAACCCCGCAACCAAATAACAAAGAGTCTCTTGTGTCCCCAACACACCCAATACAATGGTAAATTGTATAGGTGCACTAGTTCGGCGAAGAGATGGTGCTACAAGTGCAATATGGATAGTAGATAAAGGTATTTGAAATCTGAAATAATAAAAACAGCAAGGTAACAAGTGATAAACGTGAGCATAAACGGTATTGTAATGATAGGAAACAAGGCCTAGGGTTCATACTTTCACTAGTGCAAGTTCTCTCAACAATAATAACATAGATAGATCATATAACAATCCCTCAACATGCAACAAAGAGTCACTCCAAAGCCACTAATAGTGGAGAACAAACGTAGAGATTATGGTAGGGTACGAAACCACCTCAAAGTTATTCTTTCGGAGCGATCTATTAAAGAGTTCATACTAGAATAAAACCTCAAGACACAAATCAATGAATTCAAAAGCAAATATTACAGTCCACGCTGTTATCGCAATACCAAACGCAAGTTTAAACGCCTCCCCGAGGCATGATACATGTGCAGGAATTAAAAGCAAGACAGGAGCCACAACGGAGTCACTTGTCGGTGGTGGAGCAGCGAGTGGGCTCGCCTCGTGAAGCAGCAGGTCGGCAGCGCCGCCGGCTTGGTGTTGTAGGCCCGAACTTCCCAACAGAGCCTCCGCATGACCCTTCACAGCCTCGGCAGCGGCAGCTGCATGCTCGCCGCTTGCCGGCTCCAAAGAGGTTGTCCATGTCGACGCTGGATCGCTAAGATAGATGTGGGTGAGGATCCGCGGTGCAGCAGAAGACAAGACACGCGCCGGCCTCACTGTGGGGCCAAGACCAAGGGAGACATCTTCAAGAGCACGAATCAGAAGGGAAGCAACTTGGCGGGCCGCCCTCTGCGCGCCGCCTGGGCTCTCCTGCACGCCATCATAAAGCTCCCTCAAAGAAGGCGCTGGCCTTCACCTCCATATCCATGAAGGCCACGCGATCTTCAGCAAGTACCCGCGCCTTGGTGTCCAGCTCGACCTTCCTCGCCTCCAATTCCTGCTCCAGCGTGCCTAGGCGATCACGACGCTTCTTCAGCTTGGCCTCCGTGTCCATGACGGCCACCTCGCGAGCCTTCATGCTTTCCTCCTGCTCCAGGCGGAGGCGGGCCTCCTCGGCAAGCTGGTTCTGCAGGCCCTTTAGCTCGCCTCCAGCCGCCTCACACGGCGACCTTGATGCTGGCTGCCTCCCCTGTGGCAGCATCGCGGGCTACCTTCGCTTCACGAACAGCCTGCTTCTCCTCGTCGCAAGCCGTCGAGGCCTGGACCAGCGCCGCCCGAATCAAAGCGTTGGCGCGAATCCAGCCAGAGGCCAGCTCCAAGCGCTTGGCCACCAAGCGAGGTTCGGCGCCTAGAAGATCCTGCCGCAGCCGGTCCAATTCAACGGCAGCATGATCCAGGACAGTGGGAGGAGTCGGAGAGACAGCAGTTGGTGGAGTAGGAGGAGATGGCGGCAGCGTAGCCACTGCGCCTCGAGGCGGAACCAGCGGCGCCACGACAACAGCGGAGGTAGCGCCAAGCAAGGGCACCTCGGGAGTCGCCTGGGCCAAGGGGGCTGAGCTCACCCCAGCGGGCTCAGCCAGGCCTCGCGAGGGCGCCCGAGCAGGAGAGGCCTGGGCGTCAGGATCATCTTCCTTTTCGGGCAGCGGCACCATCACGGATGGAGCCTCAGAGCCCCTTCAGCTTTCAGCGCCCTGGCGCCGGCCTGGCCAAGAACATGGACATCGACTCGCCGACGGGCAATAATCAAGACGGGAAGTGCACTTACAGCTCGTCGGCCGGTGGACTCGAGCAGCCTCCGCCATACTTGAAGCCCGAGAGCCGGCTGCAGGATCAGCCTCAAGGGGACCAAGAGCAGGAGGCGCGTCGCCGATCGCCTCGGGCCGGGCGGACCTGCTGGGACCAGCCCGTCCAGTCCTTCTTCGGGATCGGGGGCAGGCTTCGCCTCCCCGCCACCCTCATCCTCGCTGCCGCTATTGGGGAGGCGGAGAACGCGGGCTGCGCGCCGCAGGGGGGAGCCTCGACTCGCCCCGAATCAACCCCTCTCCGGCTCTTTTTCCTCCACCTCTTCACCGAGTCGGAAGAGGACACGTCCACCAGGTCCTCCGGAGCCTCCACGGGCACGGGCCCGTCCCCACGAAGGAACATGGGGCCAACTACTTGCTCCCAATCCTCACGATGGAACAAGGCGCTGGGCGCCCAGCCTCGCCACATCGCCTCGACCAAGGACCGGAGGACTGCCGCCAGTCCTCGCTGGCCAGGTTCACGGGCTCGGGTGAGGCCTCCACATCGAACTCCTCAAGAAGGACAAGATCCTGGTCAGCTTTCTGGCCACCAGAAGGCCGGACGGCTTCAGATCTGATCCATCTTCTCCAAAGACCAGCTTCACTGGGATCCCGGCTTCGCTCGGGACCAGTTATAGGAGCTCGGCGGGCTCCGTGGGCAGGATCATTTGTGGGTGGATACGCCCAAAGATCCACCAAGACCCACTTGCTCCTCGAAACCCTCAATCCGCTTCCTGTGGTTTGAAATGGCGATGGCTCCGCCAGATGCAACGAAGTCACACGCGCGGAGGCGGAGCCACGGGAGGTTCGGAGGAAGAAGTAGTGGCGCAGCAAGGCCACCGAGGGTTTCACCCCAACATGGTCCTCACAATAGTAGGCGAAGATCGCCAGAAGAAGGACGGAGTTGGGATGAAGGTGCAGAGCTTGGATGTTGTAGTGACGAAGGACGGAGAAGAAGAACTCAGAGAAGGGAGGCACCAGACGAGCAATGATGGCGCTCGCGAAGAACGGGTAGAAGGTACTCCCCCGACCCTGAGGGGCGGAGGAGCCGGCCTTGAGCACCGCCGTTCCATTGACGCCCTGCGCCTCCGCCAACCGGGCGACCGGGCAAGGCTCGCCACGACACATTTGGCGGGTCCAAGGCAGAGAGTACCAGTGCTCCGGCCGTGGAGCCATGAGGAGCCATGACTGGCTAGGGCACAAGGCGGAGTGGATCTCAAGGTCTTGGAAGCAGGGAGGAGAGGCGCAAGAAAGGGGATCTCGAGCAGCAATCGGAGAAAGAAAAGGAGGCAAGGAAGATGCCGCTTTATCAACCCGCTGCTGTTGCGGGGCTCCCACGCCCAATCAACCGCCACGCTGGCGCCCAAGGTCGCAGCTGTTAGGGCCCACGACGCTCAGACTTACCCTTTCGCCTCAGCTCGCCAAGTTCGGCGCGCCAGGCCCAGGGGCTACTGTCGGCGTTCTGGGAACGGGGTCCCAGACTTGCTCGCCATGGCGTGGCTCAAAGGAGGCCCAGACAGCCCATCTTCATCAACACAAGCTCAAGACCTCGCGAGGGACCAGCCTCATGGGCGGACGACAAGGAGCTTCTCAGCACGGCCTCGTCAGGCTGGCTCATGAGGAGGCGGAGAGTTCAAGGCAGGGTACCTCGCGAGGTGCCCATGACGCAAGCCATGACGCACCAAGGGCGCCATCGGGCGCCAGCCGCAAGCAGCCCCTCCTTTCCTCTTTGGTGCAAAGGGAGCAAGCGCAGCGAGAGCATCAAGCAAAGGCATCCATTTCGTGCAACAAGACCAAGACCAGCCCCAACGGCTGGAAGGAGTCATCGTGGAGCCCAAGCAGCATCATCACTAGAGCCTTTGGCGGCGAGGACCAACTTTAGTCGGGATAAGTGTACCCGATGTTCCCTTCAAATGGCCAATTGTTGGCGCCCTTCTCGCCAATATTTGGGAAGAGGCCCAGGCCTTCGTCTATATAAGTAGAGCTAGCCACCATAATAGGGAGGTGGGCATTTGGAATCCAGAAGAGAGATAGGGACCCGATCCTCAAGCTAGAGCGACAGAGCACCACCTAGCAGTTCATCACACCCACCAAGAATGCACCCTGCGAGGCTGTTCTTCCCTCAGACTGCTCCTCATCAGCCCAAGAGACAATCCACCACACCACAAACTAGAGTAGGGTATTACACCACAACGATGGTCCGAACTAGTATAAATCTTATGCCTCTTGTGCTGTTCTTTCTAGTAGTTTAGGTCCCTGCAATTCGCCAGTACGAGACGGTGGAGGGTTGGATCTCGCGCACCCTGTAGTTCGAACCTTAAGGGTCTGCCGAACCCGAACCGACAAAGACCTATTCATTGGGGACTTGAGTTGCTAAGCCATTTAATGCCCTTAGCACCTCATCTAAGCACCATTTCATTGGAAGAGGTCACTCCTTGGCAAATGCAATAAATACTACGAAGAAAGAGATAGAGAGAAGTAAAAAATACTCTTATAGCCAACCTTATAGCTAACCTTGTTGTATGAGTGACTAAGTGATGACTATGTATGACATGCCAACATCAGATAACCTAACGCACCATGTGAAATCTCCAAGGGCGTGACCGCGCGAGCAAGGCGACGGTCATGGTAGGCGCGACCATGATACGAGCTGCTGGCAGCCCTTGATCTGAGATCGAACGGTCGCATGCTAAGTTGCTGAAAATTTGTAGAATAACCTCCTAATAGGATATTCACCCATAAGTCTAGAATCACGCAGATGCAACCGCTCGATCACAGATCAAGGGCTCTCGGAAGCCCGTATCATGAGAGAATGGAAAGCTTCATATCACCTGTAATTTTCCCGATGCTTGACATGACATCGAAAGCCATTTAATTGGGCGTTGAGTAGACATGACATCTAATTGGGCCCCCATAGTACTGTGCATGAATCCATTTATCCACTAGGCAAGCCACTACCCCGCCATTCGCACACCCCACTCAACATTTTTACAATCGAAAACCGATGGCAGCTCGCTCCTACTCATCCCCGGACGCCCTTAACATTATGGCAGTTCGCTCCTAGTCATCCTGTCCTTTCACATTACGGCAGTTCCACTAATCCTAACCCTCCTCCCAAATCCATGGTGTCCCAAATCTCCATGATCTGCAGTGAGTACAAGGTTAGAACCATCACCGGTGATGAGTTCGACGTCATCTACACCCGTTCTTCCGCGATGGTGAAAGGATGCCTTTTTCACTTCAGCCGCATGTTCGAAAACTCAAATGATGAGTGGGTCGCTGGGCTAGATGTTGAGTACACCACAACCCTGGAGAAAGAGAAGAATCTAAAGGAGTAAGAGAAGATGAAGCCCGCCGTGATCCAGGTTTGCATGCATGACTTATGCTTGGTCTACCACATATGCCATGTCGACATTAAGTGCGAGGAATTTAAGAACTTCCTCAGGGCGGCCTAGTCAAATCCGTTACTATAGACTTTATGAATGACAGAACAGTCCTGGGTCGGATAGGCCTTGTTGTAGGCAACCCCTTCGACCTCTAGAAGAATGGGATGGTGCCCTCCCTTGATCAGCCTTCACGCTGACTGGCAGAGCCATGGTTCATCCTTCAGACGATAAACTCAAGAAACCTCCGCCCAAGTTTCATCGCATGGCAAAGTGGAATGTACTAGATATAGACCACATCCACTACGCTGCAATGGATGGCTACCTTTGTTTCAATATCTACAAGGGTTGGATGAAGAGCAAGAGCCAAGTGTGCGGTTCAAGCAAAGAAATATCGCCCAAGAGGAAGAGGGACAAGGACGAAGTCAAGCACGTGGACAAGGAGTCCGAATAAGGTGGCAGTGTCGTTACTCATGGTGGTTCTAATGTAATGTCTACTGGATTGGTTGCTTAGTTTAATTTCAGGTGTGCTTAGTTTTGTTTGAGGGGTGTGTTGTGTTGAGCCCCCAGCAGAACTATGTTATGTTCCTTCTCGTTACTTTAACTCTTTAGTACGTACATACTAGTATTTCTTACAGTTCATCTTTTAGTTGGTATAGTACTACCACTCATTTCTTCACATTATATACGTAAAATATACATGACCAACATCATTTAGCCAGCAATTTAGTTATCAAAGAATTTCAGGGTGCTTAGTTTTGTCAAAGAATTTAAGGGTGCTTAGTTTTATTTGAGGGGTGTGTTGTGCTGGACACCATTATTGTGACTCAAATCTCTTTTGCCATGTTATAATGACATAAATACCGATGGACCAACATGCCAGCTCTCCCTCTATCTCACTACAGTAAAATAAAGTGTGGGGCCTACTTGATCCCAACAGCGTTATTATTTTCCTGTAAAATTACTCGCTTGGTTACTCTTGACAAGCGGGGCCACACTTATCATTCTGAGAATCCGCTTATTTTTGTCATATAACATGGTCAACGGGTTTGACGTGAAAATAACAATGTCTACTGGCATTTTTGAGCAAACATCTAACTTAACGATAGCATTTTTAGATATCTAATTGCATCTTTGAGTAGGCATCTCATGGATCGGTGGCATTTTTTAGTAGTTGTAACTTCTAATTGCAAAACTGAGTAGTGATACTCAACTAGTGGCATATAAATAATAAGAAGCCAAGAATTAAATAGGTATGCTAATTTATTTAATAGAATTTAGCACCCCATTTAAGCACGTACTAGATTTTTTAATAGTACTATGTGCATAATTGCGCTCTCCATATGTACCACCTTTTTTCTTTGATTTCATCTTGTTAGTTTTGCTCCATGGCGCAATCCATAGATACTACTTCTGTACAAAAGTATACATTTTTCAAAAGGCTAGAGGGTGGGGTAGTCTAGCTTGGTCGGTTTCAAGAGAGGCGGGGGCCTTTCTGATTTGACGGCTCATTACTGCTGGAATGCGGGGCGTTGTGATTTGACTGCTCGTATAAATGTGCCGACGACCTGAGCAGGAGCAAAGAACCGTGCGGTATACTCAAGTTTTCCACTGGAGTACGATGGAGGAGCACGAAACATTGCAGCCCAATGCCATATGGCGATAAAAATGATCTAATTTGCTAGTCATCTCATTGTTAGCATTGTTCTATTCATGCCTCGCAGAGAACGTGACACGTGCGGCGAAACACCCAAAGCAAAAGAAGAAACACATGAGCAAAAGAAGAAGGAAGATTATCACCCCAAAAAAAGAAGGAAGACACAGACACAAGTCTGGAGCGCTGCTCTCTACTACATGAAGGGTTGCTGGCCACGGAGTCATAACTGCTTCTTCATCGCCTCCACGACCTCCATATCCTTGCGCGTCTCCTCCGCCATCTTCTTCATTCTATCCATGATGCGGGATTTCTCGATGCGAGCCTTCATCGTCTGTTCCACGGCCGCATTACGCATCATGACAAAGAGCCGAGTGCTCGGCGCGGAGCTTCGCCAACTCCTTCTCGCTCCATGACGAGGGCCTACAAGATCTTCATCGAGGAACTACTATTCTCATGCAGCTTCTTCCAGCCGGGCGTTCTCCTCCTCAGCAAGAGGTCGAGCTCGTGGCGAGTCGCCTTTGTCCTCCGGTTGCAGGATTTCGCCACTCGCCTTCTTCTCCGAGGCAATGCTCTTCTTCAAGAAAGCATCACCAAGCCGGGCGGTCAACTCCCCCGCTCATTGAGCTCAGCGGCATGTCGTTGAGGCTCTCCTTCAGCAGCTCCACCAAGCTGTGGATGAACTCCTGTTGCTTATTGAGGTGCTTATTGTTGGTTCTACAGTAGGATGCGCCGATCGCAAATTAAAAATTCCTACACGCAGAACATCCAGAACATGCTACGGGAGATGGATCACAGTTTGTTACCACTAGACGCGCAGCAGCGCCGCAGCGGAAGAAGAGTTGGGGCAGCGCGTCCGCTGTGGATCGCCTCCTCCTTGTTCGATCTCCTCGAGCGCCCGGTCGTCCGATCCCACGCACGAAGTTCGCCGGAGCGGCGCAAGTGCACCGCCTCTAATAAAGATCCGCGGCAAGGGAGGAACGCCAGGCGGCGGACTGCTAGGTCCGATCACACAGCCGGTGGCAAGTGGAGGTGGCACCGAGGCCAAGCGATCAACCTCCCGAGGCCGGGCGATCTGCCTCCCGAGGCCAAAGCGCCCTTACCTCCGAGTGTGCCGCACTCTACTTTATATAGGCGCCCGTCATGAAGCTCAACACTTGGGACTCGTGACGACCCTAAAGCCCAAAGACTACTCGGTCACATTCCTAGTCCAGCTCGGATCACATCCGACCAAAGGTCCTATGAACCGACCTCGAGGTTCCTTCCTTGCTGCCGAATTCTTAGGTTCAAGTCGGCTTGGTCACAGCTCGATCACCTCCGACCTGCACGGTTGGTAGCGGCCTCTAGCAAGGCGTGCCACCACCAAGCAGACTATGAAGCTGGTTAGGCTAACCTGCATAACGTGTCACACTTCGCTCCTTTGCCACACGATATATGTTGTTGGGCTCAAGGCGAGACTGTGATCCTTGTGCTAACCCGACCTCTTTTCGCTCCAAAGGATATCACCACTATCCGGATTATCTCATAATCCTTGTCGCATGGCCATGCTATTCCTGGTCGGATCACACGAGGGGCCCAGAGTATATCTCTCCCGATCGAGGGCAAATCCCATCTTGCTCAACCATGTCTCGCAACATGGGATTGGACAAACCCAAACCTACCTTTGTAACTACCTACCACGGAGTAGCATTTGGTCGGCCCAAAGGAAGTCTGTCACCATCTCGAGTACATGCGCCACTCAGTCTTAGGACATAGAACGATGTTGTACTAGAGACTCACAAATGGCATATCGCCGCGCCTCATAGTTGGGTCTGTCCGACTCGACCTTATTCGACTCGGATCCGACTATGTCGAATCCGACCAGACCTTTCCAAGTCCATATTATCCGTTAGCATCCAATGCTCCATGGCTAGTGAGACCGAGCCATCGATCGTGTCATATGCTAGTCTAGTCGGCTGCTGGCGTCCACACAGCCCTTTCGACTAGGGACCTTTAGGACAGTCATCATACAATGCATAGTCCCACAAACAAGTCACGACTTGCCGATACACATCATTGATAATGTCCAAGGACTATCTTTATTCATAAACACATAGGAAATATCATCATACATGATTGCCTCTAGGGCATATCTCCAACACTTATTGAGTTGATCGGGCATGCCGTCGATGGATAACGACTCCAGCGCCGCCAGTTAGGCATGTTCGCCTCCGCGGCTAGGGCGCTCCTGGGAGCCATCGCCTGCCCGTGAGAGATCTTTTGAGGTCTCTACGAGGTGGCGAGCCCACTCTTTTTTTCCGCAGCCTTGGTTGACGCTCCCTTGTTACGAGTAGTTCTCGGCGGAAAAAGTCCATTTTAAACCCTGAATTCGTGTGGGTTCGGCGAAACGAACCCTCGAATCGAATCCTGCTGATTGCACCTGAACTATGCAATCCCGGTCTAAATCGAACCTTCGAGTCATTTGGATGCCCGGATTGGAACATTTCACGAGGGTGCACACCAGCCTCGCTGGGCCGCCCGCTTAATTTTTTTTTTCAAGAAACAAAAATTCACCAAGGGCGCTTACACCGCTTCTCGCTGGGCTGTCCCAGATAATATTTTTCGTTAAAAACAAAAAGTTCGCTACCAGCCTGCTGGTGTTGTTTGATCGAAAACCAGTGGCCATCTTAGTAGGAAATGACAAACGAAAAAAAAGAAACTTGTGAACTAGAATTTCAAAAATTAAAACTGGTATAACGCACAATTGTTGAATACTTATTCAGAATTGTTCAGCATATACTACAAAAATGTTCATCTATTCATATTTTTTCAAAAATAATATCATATATTTGCCGCGAGTTCGAATAATTTTCCACGCACCTCTTTCATTTTTCATTAATTTGTGAAGTTGCATATTTGCAAAAAATAAGCGAACAAATAAGAACCGTGAACCAGATTTTCAAAATAATATAAAGTTGTTCATGAACCAGATTAAAATATTGTTAAGAATGTTTTTGTCCCATATTATTGACAAATTTTTAAAGAAATGTTTGTGATTTTAAAATTTGGTTCCGCTTTCAAAATTCTTCACAAATTTAAAAATGTTTGTGTGTTCTAATTTTGTTTTGGAGTTTCAAAAATATTCCTATATTTCATAAAATTCTATAAATGTTTGTGTTTTCAATAAAAATTTAGGAGTTTGAAAATGTTTCCGCTTCAAAATTGTTTGTGAATTTTAAAAACTTTCATGTGCATACATGTGTGGTTGTTCTGTGTACAGTTTGGCCCCACTTTCCTCCTCTTTTTGCATTTAAACATCACTCTTTGGAACGCACGCCGCCTGATTTTCGTGATTCCGCTCTCCGTTCAAGGGCAACTCTGCATGCACGCACATCAATTTTCTTCCGATGTTTTGTACCTCCTTCCCTTTCTCGCCCTACACTTTCCTTTCCTTGACCGAGCAGGCCCTTATTGTTTTGTGTTGCCATATGAACGATTCGTCGCCGCTTCAGCTGGTTGTACCAGCGCATTTGTTGTTGCAAATACTCGCTAACGCTTTACGCCTGTGCGTATGACAGAAAAATAAAGACACTTTTTTAGCAAATAAAAAAAATGGGCTGGCCCAGCCAAGGACCGCGCACACGCAGTGGTCAACATGCCGCCCTTCGTCCAATAGCTAGACAAACCTGCTGACTTTTGCTAGGGTTTAATTTAGATCGGATTGCATAGTTCAGGTGCAATTGACCGATTTCGACTTGAGGGCTCGCTTTCACGAACCCTCATTTAATTCAAGGTTTAAATGGACTTTTTCTAGTTCTCGCCTAGATCTCTACACATCGGCCATGGCAAGGACGGACGAACAAGGACTTATGAGGAGGAAGGTAGAGTAATTTTTGGTTAGGTAGTTCCTCTTTTTATAACCTAAGTACTAGCACTAGTACTAAAACCTGCAACGTTCAAGTTTGGTATGTACTAATAGGTGTGAGCAGGCTTGTACTTAATTGTAGCACTAGTACTTTGGAATGTGATGGGAACAAGGTATAGATTAATTGATGGTTTTGGTTTTGAGGTCCAAACGGCTCCCCGATGAGTTTAGTTGAACATAAATTTCAAGTATTCCTCCATCTCAGTTTACAAGGCTTGCACGTATCTAAGTCACAATGTAACTTATATAAAATAAATTGTTTAACATAAAAAATATCATTAAAAAATAGAATATTTGAAGTTTGTAATGATATATTTTTCATAATGTATGGCTCTTATTCAGTTGGTCAAATTAACAACCTAGGCACACGAGAAAGACTTGTAAACTGAGACAGAGGGAGTACTACACTGTTCAAATGCGGTCGCACAAGTCAGTGATGTAACTGGTCGTACATGTTAGACCAAGCCGATGTGTGTCCCTTCGGTGAGATGCGGGTCCGACCGACCGTCTGTTGGTGCGACCGACCGTAAAGTATTGTGCGATGGAGACTTCTGGTTGTGGCTTCGGTTGATTGTCATGACGAGGCATTCTAAAACTAGTGATAAATCAATTACCACCTTTTTCCAAACGACCAAGTATTTTCACAGGAATTCAATACATATGGATGGAGTGATTGTCAAGGTTGCAAACTGACATGGCGTTGTAAGTTCATCAGCAGCAGAACCGATTAGGTCATCGTGATCGCGGGCGAAGGAGGGTAGCTCACTCGCCACGATGCATGCCCAGCGGTGCCGCCGAAATGGTCTCGGATTGGCTTTCCTACCGCCCATTTGAACAGCTTGCTATCGGGCGCTCGGGAAGGGGGTACCAGACTTGCTCGCCCGCGCCGCTGGCATGGTTTCAAGGTGGCCCAAGACGCCCATCTTCATCAACACAAGCTCAAGACGCCATGAGGGGCCAAGCCTCACGGGCGGACGACGTAAAGCTTCTCGTGCACGGCCTCATCAGCTGGCTCGCGAGGAGGCGGAGAGATCAAGGCGGGTACCTCACGAGGTGCCCATGACGCAAGCCATGACGCACCGAGGGCGCCAGGGGCGCCAGCCCGCCAAGAAGTTGTCCTCATTTCCCTTTGGTGCAAAGGAGGCAAGCGCAGGCCAAGGCATCGTGCAAAGGCAACCATTTCGTGCAACAAGACCAAGACCAGCAGAGCGGCAGGAAGGAGGTCATCAGGAGCCCAAGCCGCATCACCGCCGAGTCTTTGGCAAAGCGAGGACCGACTTTAGTCAGATAAGTGTACTAGATGTTCCCTTCAAATGGCCAATTGTTCGCGCTTCTTCCCGCCAATATTTGGGAAGAGGCCCTGTGGCCTCCTCTATATATAGGACTAGCCACCACCAAGGCAGGGGAGATCAATCCGGAAGAGACCTATCAGATAGAACCCTAGCAGAGAGAGAGAGAGGCAATCGAACTCATCCAAGAAGTTCATCGCACCAGCTCAAGAGCAGCCCCTCGTGAGGCTGTTCTCCCTTTGTATTGTTCATCATCAGCCCCTGAGGCAATCCACCACACCACAAACTGGAGTAGGGTATTACACCACAATGGTGGCCTGAACCAGTATAAACCTCATGTCCCTTGTGTTGTTCTTTGTGTAGTTTAGATCCTTGCGAGGCGGCGAGACGTAGGTAGGTTGGAGGTGTGATCTCCGTGTGCACCCCAGAGTTCAAACCTAGAGGGTCTGCCGAACCCGAACCGACATTTGGCGCGCCAGTAGGGGTGCACCGAATCCGCCTTCCGCCGCTTCTTTTCGCCGCCTCGATCCATGTCGACGCTGCCGAGCTCGCCGCCGAGCGCCGGGCCGTTTCACTACTGCCGCCCAGACGGCTCTGCCGGCAGCCGCTTCGCCATTCCCCGCCGCCTGGCCAACACCGCCACCGCCCGGGGAACGAGCAGCAGCGCTGCTCAGATCCTTCGATGCGGCAGAAGGTCAGATCGCCCACCCGCCGGTGACTCCAGCCGTTCTTCGCCCCACACCCGCCGCTCCTCGCGGATGCGCACGCCGCATTGCTCCCGCATCGGAACTCCTGCACTACCGTCCCGTCAACGACCTCTATGACGAGTGGCTTGCCCGCATCACCGAGGTCGCCGCCGCTGGGGATCCTCGCGCCATCCTCTCGCTGCACCGCGCCCGCTTATGCGGGCGATGAAGTTCGGGCGCCACCCGCCTCCCCTCAAGAAGGCGCTTTGGCCCTAAGGCGCTGGGCCCTGGGCGGAACCCACTCCGTCCGGCACAAGCACAGCAAGATAAGAGCTGCCAAGAGGTCCCTCGTCCCCAAGAAGTTGCCCGAGTGCTCCCCGCGACCGCCCGCCACGCATCAAGGCCTCGCCCTGCTCCAGCGCTAAGACCCCACGCTGCTCCCGGGCGGCAGCGACGGAGACCTCCAAGATCAAGCCCTTCGTCACCAAAGGCCTCCTGGTACATCGCAGTCGCCGCGTTTTCACCGCCGAAGCCGCGCAAAGATGGCCTGGTCGGGCAAGTTCAAGCCAGACCTGCCCCCACGCTACGATGGCACGGCCGACCCTGCGGAGTTCCTCCAGCTCTATGAGTTGGGCATCGAAGCCGCCAATGGGGACGAGAAGGTCATGGCGAACTGGTTTCCCATGGCGCGCAAGGACGGTGCCCGCACTGCTCCTAAACCTGGTCTCGCACGATTTCTCCTCGAACGAGATGCGCACCTGATTCATCGCCAACTTCCAAGGCACTCGCGATCGCCCTCGCCATGAGTGACTTGGCGCCAAGATCAACCAGCAATGGGAGACCCCGCAATAGTTCATCCAATGTTTCAACATCGCCGCCTTTAAGATCCCTGTGGTGTTCGAGGAGGCCATCATCTCAGCCTTCTCCGACAAAGCAGCGGACGCCAAGATGAAGGAAGGGCTCGCGATCCATGAAGACCTGTGCAAACCTCGAGCTGTTCAACTTGGCAACTGGCGCGCTTAGGGCTGAGGAAGGACGCCTTTCCTTCTCGAGCTGCCGCCGCCACCCGTAAGAGAAGAAGCCAAAGGTCAAGGACGTGAAGCGCAAGGGGCTGCCGCTCTTGCGCAGAGCCGACACCAAGCGAGGAAGGAATCAGCCCGAGTCATCCAAGGGCAGCCGGTATCATGTGGTACCATGACTCCACACCCACAACACCAACGAATGCCAAGAGCTGTGGTTGTGCGGGATGCGGCAGCCGGCCGATGCCCCGAGCGCAGCGACCGGGCTATGGCCGGGAGGAGGAAGATGTGGAGGACGATGGAAATACCATGGCCCTTGCCAAGGGTGGCGAACTCGACCTCGCGAGGACCGGCTGGCAGGATCAGCCTCATGAGGGAGGTTGAGGGACCCGCCGCGAGGGAGGCCGGAGGATCAGCCTCGCGAGGATCGCCCACAAGGCAACGCAAGCTCCCTCCTCCGCCACCGCAGCCAAGGAGAAATGAAGACCATCATCAGGACGAGGGGGCAGGGGGCTTCCAGGAGCCGCGCGCAATCGCAGAGGGAAGCAGGGATTTGTGTGCCAGAGCTCGGTTTTGAAATAGAGATAAATGATATTTTGAGCAGCATACTTTCATTGTCAACATGACAACCAAGAGATGGCAATATCTTCCATGCTACACACATTATAGGCGGTTCCCAAACAGAATGGTAAAGTTTATACTCCCCCTCCACTAACAAGCATCAATCCATGGCTTGCTCGAAACAACGAGTGCCTCCAACTAGCAACAGCCCCGGGGGAGTTTTGTTTGCAATTATTTTGATTTAGTTTGCATAAAGCATGGGACTGGGCATCCCGGTGACCAGCCATTTTCTCGTGAGTGAGGAGCGGAGTCCACCTCCCGAGAATAACCCACCTAGCATGGAAGATAAGGGCAGCCCTAGTTGATACATGAGCTATTCGAGTATACAAACAGTAATGTTTATTTCAAGGTTTAGAGTTTGGCCCAAAGAAATTTACTTGGGACGCAGGTAGATACCGATATAGGAAGGTATAGTGGACTCATATGGAATAACTTTGGGGTTTAAGGATTGATGCACAAGCAGATTCCCGCTAGTACAAGTGAAGGCTAGCAAAATACGGGAAGCCACCAACTAGAGAGCGACAACAGTCATGAAACATGCATAAAAATTAATAAAGATTGGATACAAGAATGAGTAGGATATAATCCACCATGAACATAAATATCGTGAAGGCTATGTTGATTTCTTTCAACTACATGTGTGAACATGTGCCAAGTCGAGTCACTTAAATCATTCAAAGGAGGATACCACCCCACTATACCACATCACAACCATTTTAATAGCATGTTGGCACGCAAGGTAAACATGTCGGAGTAATGGGCCACGGGTAGGCAAACCCGAGCCCTGTGACCTTTTCAAAATATCGGGCAGATCAGGCCCTCAAGAACCCAAGACGACGAGCCGCTTTCGAGAGTCGGCGATGGAGTCGCCGACTACCCTCCCACCGAGTCCCCGAGACGGCCTCAAGACAAGCCGACTCCAAGACTAGCGACTCCGGCGAAGCTAGCCACAGAGAGTCGGTTCGCGACTCCATCCACCTCCCGCCCGAGCAACCACGAAGCGGATGGGATAAAGCCGCCTTTGCGGCCCGCCCTGCCCCGCCATAAAGAGCCGGCATGGCTACAAGGCGCCAGCATCGACGGAGATCTCCGCCTGCGGCATCAGAGCTAAACTGCCTCGACGCCAGCCCTGCGGGCGGATTCTCGTACCCACGATGGCCTGTCTATACGATCCGAAGACGGCGGACCCGCCGCCGACGGAGTGCGTAAGACGGCGATAACGCCTAAAGACGGACTCGCTGGAGTCGGCCTCCGAGAGTCGGCCGCCCTCCCACGGGCTCCAAGCGCCATTAACCGCATAAGACAGGAATGACAACAAGGATCGCCACCAGGGCGGCGGCACTGCTGCTGTGACCCCATGACCAAGCTCACATATCAAGCGCTGCCACAAAGAATCTGCAGCCGGGCAAGACCCGCCTGGGCGACAAGGGCTGTTGGTCTTATGTTGATCACAAGGGCCCACTAGTCGGCGGGCCCTGTGAGTCGGGCGGAGAAGACGGCGACTTAAGAGATCGACGGTGGGACTCAAGGCCCAGCCGATTACCATTGTACTTCGGGGTAGGCCTATATAAACCCCCCGGGCACCCATGCAAAGGGTTGGACCCCAATAGTTTTAGACACACATAGAGGGAAGAGAAGAGCTAGCCGTGCCCTTCTCCTTCCTCACCTCAACAGCTCAAGGAGCAACCTTGTACCCACTTTGCCATAGTGATCTGCGCGGAGACCCCGCAGAGTAGTAGTAGGGTGTTATCTCCTGAGAGCCCTAAAGCTGGGTAAGATTCGCCGCGCCCATGTTCGCCATCCTGCTTCTGTGCACCGCGACATTCTACTCGCCTCCATGATAAGCCATCCTTGGCATATGTCGCACCCAACCTCGACATTTGGCGCCCACCGTGGGGCTAGGTGCACCGCCGTCCGGAGACCTGCTCGACGGGAACCTCTTCCTCCTCGGGCGAAAGTGCAGCCAGCCCGCACGCCAGACGGAGTTCGCGCTAACGCTGCTGTATGGCGCTGAGGAATGCCGCGCGGGCGAGCTGCTCTTGCCGAACTTGTCGGCGAGGTTCGCCCGACGAGCCTGCATCCGACGCAGTATGGATGGGCCCGAGAACCTCCTCGCGGCCTCTCGAGCAGTTTCCACGCCGCCGGGCGAGCCTGCCGCCGACTGGAGTCTTTAGGCTCCACCGACCCGGATGCTGGTCGACTCGACACCGCTGCCGCCGACGCTGCTCCCCACCAACGGTGGTTCGCGACGAGCCGCCTCGCTGCAGAGCGGGCGGAAGGCCGCCACGGAGGTGCTCGCCATCGGTCACAGCGAGCCTTCCGCGAGGGAGCTCGGACCCACTCGACGCGGTTCTCGCAAGACCTGACCGCTTGCTCCGGAAGACGCCGACGCCGACGCTGGAAGCGCCACCTCCAGCTCGTGGGTGCATGTAAGTTGGCAAGCATGAGACGCTTGTCGGGTTTACCAGCGCGAGATGGATCGTGCGGGCGGCTCGCTGCTCCAATCGGGCCTAGCCGCCAGGCACGGTCCAGCAGCGCGCGTAGCTATCGCCAGCCTGCTTGGGGCTAATCGCCTGCGTACGCCACGCCCACGGAGAATATCCGCGCCGCCAGCGGCGGCGCATTTAGCTGGATAACTTCGAGGGCGAGGAGCGCCGCTTAATGACGGAGCGAGTCCAGCAGTTCCTCGACGCTGCTGCCGCAAGAAGACGGCCGCTGCCGCGACGGGGCGCCATACGACAACACGGCGACTTGCCTCCCGCCGAGATCAAGGGCGACGCCCTGGACGCCGATCGGCGGTGTCCGTGGAAGAAAGAACAAGGATCCGGCTGTCAGCCATAGCCGGACTCACATCTCCATCGAGTGTGACGAAGACGGCCGCCCGAGAGCAGTGGAGCGGCGACGACCATCCGCCTCCTCCCCCGCAGAGAAAGGCGAAGTCTCCCTGCCACCCATCGAGCATCCGACTCTTGGCGACCACCTTGGCCACCGAGAGGGAGTCGGAGAAAACGACGCCCGCCACCGGATCGAGCGACTCCACCGATCCCTGGTGCTGGAAGAGGAAGACGAAGGCCCGCCTGCTTCGACCTCGATCCGAGACGCAGCCCTTCCCTGCAGGATTCACACTTCGAGACACACCTAAGTACACCGCCCGCGGAAGCCGAGGATCGCTAGTGGATTACCCACGGCCGCCAAGAAAGTTTAACGGCAACAAGCGCTGCCGTCAGAAAGTATGTTCCCTCATGCCCTGTGGCACGGCCGACATGGTTGAACAACTTGAAGCCCCCAAAGATCAACAGCTGGTCGATTTCACCGCCCATCCGCAAATTCACCAAGCACATACAAGCGACCTCCCAAGCCTCGCCAGCTTTCCTCAGCGCGCAAGGCCCCAACGAGTCTACTCGCGACTACCTCACGCTACTGGCCGAGCTCCGAACTCCCGCGAGGGAGTGCATGAGGTGCAGTAATCGAGTACTTCACCGCCCGTGTAGAGAAGGCACCTCCTCAAGCACAAGCTCCTTTGAGACGAGCCGGAGACCTCGACGAGCTGTTGATCATAGCGCATAAGACGCTGACAGCCGACTCCTCCATGAAGTCGGAGATCAAGTCAAGGCGACCGCAAAGTGGCTCCTCATGCTCCTGTAACTCCGCCGGCGACGCCAGTCGGGCGATAGCAGCAGAATGATCATAAGCGCAAGGCCCCGCAGCCGCTTCCAACAGCCGATGTGTGGCATGGCCAAGACCAAGAGCTGAGGGGCAGCCTCGCCAAGCGGCGTAAAGGCGGTAAGTCCAACTGGTTGCCGCCTTCTTATGAGCAGACTCGATGGACCCTACATGTTCCATTGCGCGCCGGCCGCCGAATCACACCACCCGAAGTGCCACCGCTCACCAGATCGCCAGGAGACGGTTTGTCCTCCTCCGCCGGCCGCCGCCCACCATCGCTTCAAAGAGCCGGGCCGTCGTGCCACCGGCGCAAAGACAAGACGAGTACCCGTAAGAGCATGGTGCCTATGTAGTGTTCACCGCCAGGGCCGACGACGCCACAAAGAAAGCGGAAGCAATAGCTAGAAGCTTAATGCAGAGCATCGATGCTCCAATTCATGCATCGTCCGAGAAGCCCATCGCTTGAGCCGAGCTGATCACCCGTAGGTGATGCCGAATCCGGCCCTATGCCCTAGTCTTGGGAGCCACCTTGCAGCGGATAGGCGGGCCGCTTCTCGCGAAAGTGCCGATAGACGGAGGTAGCAGATCCACATCCTGTATAAGGATACAATGGAGAAGTTAGGAATCAAGCAAAGACAGCTTCAAAGACAATGGATCAGGTTCCACGGAATTGTACCGCCTTTCCCGCCACCGATTGGCAAGATTCTCGATAGACGCCCTCTTTGGGGACAAAGATCACTTTCGCCGAGAGCCAGGCCCGTTCAAGTGGTGGACCTCAAAGCCCCTACCATGCTCGCTTGGCCGACCTGCTCGCCAAGTTCATGGCGGTCCCCACTACGCCTACCTCAAGATGAAGATGCCGAGTACCAAGGATTTCGACCATAGCCGGCGACTACAGAAAGTCGTCCACCAGGCAGCTAAAAGCAGCCGGCTGGCCGAGTCCCCGTGATCGCGTGAAAGCTGAGAAGCGGCCCTTGATCGGTTGCCAGGCGATGGCCGCAAGCAGCCAGAGATGTCGCCCGAGCCAAGGAGTCGAAGTCGAGGGCCTGCTCTGCCGCCAAAGAGACCAAGAAGATACCCTTGGACCCGAGCACCGGAGAGATACGCTGTCAGAGGTGCAAACCTCGACAAAGAATAGGAAGGCGAAGCCTGCCGATTTCCTCCGTGAGAATTGGGACATTTTCAAGATTGTCCCCAAAGACATGCTGTGTACCGACGGAATTCGCCGAGCACAAGTTACATGTCCGATCTGATGAAGCCCGCCAGCAGCCCTTGCACCGCCTGGCCAAGAGAAAAGAAGAGTTGTTGGAGAAGAGATAGCCCGGCTCCTCGCAGCCGGTTTCATCATGGAAGTATTCTTCCTAGAGTGGTTAGCGAACCCGGTCTTGGTACTAAAGAAGAACAAGCAGTGGCGGATGTGTATTGACTACACAAGCCTCAACAAAGCCTGCCCCAAGGACCCGTTCGCTTTGCCAAGAATTGATCAGGTGATAGACTCCACAGCCGGATGCGAGCTGTTGAGCTTCTTAGATGCATATTATGGATATCACCAGATCAAGCTGAACCCGTCCGATAGATTGAAGACCGCCTTCATCACGCCGTTTGGAGCCTTCTGCTACCTGACCATGACGTTCGGCTTGAGGAATGTCGGCGCCACCTTTCAGCGTTGCATGCAGAAGTGCCTCCTCAAGCAGCTTGGCAGAAATGCCCATGTTTACATGGACGACGTGGTGGTGAAGACGGAGAAGCGAGGAACGCTGTTGGAAGACCTCAAGGAGACCTTTGAAAATCTGCGCCGATTCCAGATCAAGCTCAACCCAGAAATGCGCTTCGAGTACCACCGCCAGCTCCTTGGCTTCCTGGTCTCCGAACGCGGCATAGAGTGCAACCCCGTGAAGATCAAGGCGATCGAAGGATGGAAGTACCCCGCCGACTGCTAGATGTGCAAAAGTTCACCGCTGCTTTACGCCTATCGACGATTCATCACCCATCGGGCGAGAAAGCTCTTCCTCCGCACTCAGCTCATGAAGAAGACCACCTTCTTAGAATGGAACTCCAAGGCGACGAGGCTTTTCTCCGCTTGAAGAAGATGTCGACTACTCCTCAAGTGTCTGGCGGTTCGACACCAAAGGAGCCCATGCTCCCAGACATTGCCGCCACCAAAGCAGGGTAGTCAAGACGGTTATCGAAGTTGAACGCAAGGAGGAAGGCAAGGCGCTACCTGTCCGTAGACCGTTTATTACCCGATCAAGTACTCGCCGACCTCCAAGCGTAACTACCGCCACTACCGTAAGATGTGTTACGGTGCACTTTGCCGCCAAGAAGTTGAAGCCTTACTTTCAAGAGCATCCAATCACCATGGTTTGCACGGCCCCACTAGCAGAGATCATCGGAAGCCGAGATGTTTCGCCAAGGGCCAAATGGGCCATAGAGTTGGCCCCTATACCATCTATTACCAGCCCCGCGACCGCCATCAAGTCACAAGCACCGGCCGATTTCGCCGACCGGGCCGAGACTCCAAGATTGCCGCCAATACCGACTCCACCCATTGGCGATGCACTTTGATGGCTCCAAGATGCGCACCGCTTGGGAGCCGCATGGTCCTCACTTCCCCAAGGGAGACAAGCTCAAGCACGCTACCGCAGATCCGCTTTCACCGCTTCCAACAACGCCGCCAATACGAGGCGCCATTCACGGCTCCGCTTGCCAAAGAGCTTGGCATTCGCCGGATCCTCGTATATGGCGATCCGACTTGGTGGTCCAACAGTCATCCGCGACTAGGACGCCAAAGATGCAAATATGGCGAAAGCTGTCGCTTCGGTACAGCAGCTGAGTGGATATTTTGAGGGTGCGAAGTTCCTCCACGTACAAGAAACGACAACGACCAACCAGACACTTCGCAAGAATCGCTCCACCCGCCAGTAATACCATCCGCGCCGCCTTTAGCGCCTCGCCATCCGCTGCTGCCACCAGAGTCGACTCCATTTTTGTGCCGGCTCTCAAGAAGTCGGATCCGACTCAAAGCCTCAGCAGACAAAGATAAGAATCTTGCAGACGCTTTCAAGAATGCGGTAGCCGGCCGCCCGGGACTTCGTAACCCGCCCGGGACTGCCGCGACCATTGCGAAGACTCCAAGATTGCCCGGGATCGCGCCACCGTCTCGGGACTTCTTCAACCCAGAAGTTGCTGCGGACTCCAACCCGCCGCCCCAGCCCAGCCGCCTCGGCCCAAGTAGCAAGATTAGCAATGAAGAAATAGCAGCACCCTCATGGGCCCACCATCCTGAAGTTCTTAGTAAGCGGAGAGCTACCAACCGATGAGATCTTGGCTCGGCAAGTGCAACGCCAGAAGGAGCCTACACTATAGTCAATAGAGAGTTGGTCAGCGCAGCCACACGGTGTCTACCAGCGCCAAGGCCGAGTCGAGCAAGGCCAAGCAATTCTCAAGACATCCATCGTATGTAGTGTGGCCATCATGCAGCCTCAAGAGCACTCTGCCGCCAAAGCCTTCCGACACGGTTTCTTCGGCCGACTACCCTAGAAGAGGCCAAGGAATTAGTTCAAAATGCAAGGTTCCTGTGTTCCGCCTAAGCCGCCTCAGCCGGCTTCAAGGCCAAGACTATCCCCATCGCCTCGCCCTTGCTGTTTGGGGCCCGGACATGGTGGGACCATTCAAAACGGCACGAGGTGGTTTAACTCACTTACTTGTCGCGTGGACAAGTTCACCAAGTAGATAGAAGCAAAACCCATCAAGAAGTTGAATGGTCCCATCGCAGTTGACTTTCATCGCCGATATCACGACTCGCACGGCGCATCACAAAGATCATCACCGATAACGGCACAAATTTTGCCAAAGGCGCTCGCCCGCTTTCGCGCTGACGCAAGGCATCCGATCGACTTAGCATCCGCTGCCCATCCGCAGTCAAACGGCTAGGTGGAGCGAGCGAACGGCCTCATCCTCGTCTCGCATCAAGCCTCGATCGGTCGAACCATTGAGTGTTCGCCGCTCATGGCTTGAAGAGTTGCTACCGCCCTTCCGAGTCTCGCGACGACTCCAAACAAGTCAACCGCTTCACACCCTTCTTCCTCGCTTCACGTGCCAAAGCCGCCATCCCAACGGATATAGAGTTCGACTTCGTGAGTCACCATGTACACCTAAGAGGAAGCGTAGAATCACGCCAAGACGGCGCCGATTCATCGAAGAGGTCCGGCTGTTGGCACTACCGTCCAAGATCTACCAGCAGAGCTCGCGCCGCCATTACAACAATAAGGTCAAGCCAAGATCATTCCTAGAGGGCGCACCTTGTGCTCCCCGCTGATCCAAAGAAACACCGCCAGCACAAGCCGCCTCGCCTTTGGGAAGGCCCATTCATCATCGCCAGAAAGTGTCAGCAACGACTCCTACTACCCGATCGACGCCGAAGCCCCTAGCACGCAAGAGGACGACTCCGCAAAGAGACGGAACGTCCATGGAATGCTAATCTCCTCCAAGATTTTACAGCTTGATGCAGATGTACCACGCCACCCTTTGTGTTTAAAGTACTAAGATTCTGGCTTCGAGACGCAGCTCGGGACTGCCTCTTTGTTATCCGTATGATAAGAATTATGCCTTTGAGTATGTTACTCTTTGATTATGCTGTTTGGCACCGGGCTCGACTAGTCGGCCCGGGGACTCGCCGCCTTTGGGCTACGAAATGCTTCCTGCAGTCAGACAAGTAACGTGCGGTCCCTAAGCCGTCTCCTGTCAGAACCGTGAGCTCGCAGAGCGAATCGCTTGGTGGGCAGGAGTAAGGTCGAACGGGCCCACACGAAAAAAACGGCTAAGGACCCAAAGCATAAACATAGTTTAAATCGGCTTCCAGCCTGCTTTCGTGAAAACCGACTCTTAAGTAGTCGGCTTGCCGCTTTCTACCCAACTTGCTTAACGACTCTAAAATGGCCAAGTACTTGCTCTTCAAAGGTAGCCAAGCACTTGACCTAGACGGCAATCCGTAGAAAGCTGTCTGATGGGCAAGGCGGCATCTAAGGAAGGCGGCAAAGGAAAAGCCACAAGAGCAATAAGCAAGGAAGGATAAAATTAGAATAATATTTACGTAAGCTTAGGCCCTTGGCCGATCTTCGGATGGTTCGTAATACACCCCCCGGTGGAATTGTGCGATTAACAAGTTCTTTCAAAGACTAGCAAACAGATAAAATAAGGCAAGGCAATGTACCAAGAAGCGGCAGATGGGGTTGAAGGTCGGAGGCGGCGGCGGCGCCAGCGCCGGGCGGGCGGCTGGGCGGTCTCGGCTTGATCGCTCTCCGCGGCAATGCCCGTGCACGGTCGCGCTCGTTGTCGGAAGTGCGGTCGAAGCCGAGGCTGGTCGCCTGGCCCGCCTTCTCGGGCGCCCATGTCGCTCCTTCTCCGCCTCGCCTTCCTCCTCGGCGCCGAGTCGATCACCTCGCCGACTCGCGTCAGAGTCCGGTTCATCTCAACCACTCCGTGGTGCCTCCCACCGCCCTCAGCCCGGCCAGGGACAAAGACGCTGGTGTCCGTAGTCGCTTAATCGCCGCCAGACGCCGACGAGGGCGCCCTCCGCGCCGCCAGCAGCTCCGCCGGGCCTTCGACCGAACGCTGCTAGCCGGTCCAGATCCAGCCTCGATACCACGCTTGACTAACCTGTGGCTCGGCGAAGCTCGCCCGAGCCGCGGAACCTTCCAGCCTCAAGACGGCCAGCCGCGACCTCCAGCCTACCGGGCGGTCCGCTGGGAGGCGCTAGTCGGCATGTCCGACCACAGAGCAGCGATCGCCTGGGCGCCGACACGCTGAAGCCGGCGCAACATCCGATGGGCCGGCCACAGACGAGCCTCAATGCTCAGGAGCTGCTCGCCAAGGGTCGGAGGAGCGTTGGCTGCGATCTCAGCACCACCCGCCCTTCGCGCCTCGCGATCAGCCTCGATGGCTTGATTGGCTGCCTGCGTATGACGGGGGAAGAAGTCTGCCAAGAAGAAGAAGAAGCAAGTCAGAAAAACAGGAGTCGGCCTGACCCATAGTCGGCGGCCCAAAAGAAGAAGTAAAAGCAAGCTCACCATCGACGATATCCTCGATTTCATGGAAGCCGGAGGTCAGCTGCGCCTCGCCGGGTCCAGGAGGAACGCCGCCTCGAATTCAGCTAGAGAGCGCCTCTTTCTTCTCCGCCTCAGCCAAGGCCGCCTTGAGAAGCTCCTCTCCTCCTCCACCATGTAGCTAGAAGCAGTCGCTCTCATGGGCGAAGCTTGCCGTGACTCCTCCTCTTGGCGCAAGAAAGCGGCATCGGGTTGCACTCCAGCTGCCCTCAAGAGTGGCGTTGACTCAAGGATAGAAAGAAGAAGGACGCCAAGTCGCCGCCTAAGAAGGTCGCCAGAAGATCCGCCCGACCGCAGCAGCCGGCCCGAATCTCGAGGACTACAGCCCTGGTGCGCCAGCTCGCGAAGAAGAAAACTCACTCGCCCCCGCTAAGTCGGCAGTCCGCTTGCTCAGCTCCTCAATGTTGCGTTGAAGGCAGTGGTGCGGAGGTTGTGATACTTTTGGCGACAGGAGTTTCAGCATAAAGGTAAAACTTGAGGTACGCGAATAGACTCGATTTACCGCCAAAGAGCCGCCCAAACTCGGGATTACACCCAGGAGGCGCTTATGCCGCTCTACGAGAAGAGCTAGAATAGTTCAAAAGAAACATACCCGACGGGCGGATCGCGACGCCAGGTGCGCTTTGGTGAGGTTCGATGGCGCCGCCTCAGCTCGCAGCTTCGCCGACGCCCGTGGTGCCGGTTCACGGGCCTGCAGCCGCCTCGCACTCCACCCAATGGGCGCGGGCGCTTGTCGCCTCGGGGCCAGAATGGCTGAGCTAGCGGCGCCGGTCTCTGGGGCGCGTGCGAAGTCGCCTTTCAAGACGGTGTTGTACCGGCGAGGCGACTTGAAGAAGCAGCCACGCCACGGCTCGCTGCCGGTCGGCGGCACAGGCGGGTCCGCCGGCTGCTTGCTCAAGGCCTCGATCCGCGGTGGAGGCGGCGGAGGTGGCGCGCTGCCCGGTAGGGAGACTCGCCGCCTTCCTCTCGCGACGGGGACCTCACCGCCGACTCCCTCCGACCGCCCTGTGAACTCCTGCGGCGGTGGTGCAGAGCGAAGGGTGACGAGGAGCACCGACCGAGGCGCTGCCTCCTCGGCTCGCCTCTTGGCTGCAGCGGCGTTTCGACCTCCTCAAGATTTTTTCGGCGGAAGCCGCCTTCTCAGCCTCCACCTTCTCCAGACGGGCGCCTCCTCCTCGTCCGCTTCTCCAGATTCCACTCCGCTGTCTCCTGAGGGCGGCCGCAGGGTCAACTCACGACTATTGGCGGACGCCTCCGCCGACCCCATGACGGAGGCGCGGCGCACCCTCCAAGGTGAGGGGAGCCCTGATGAGAAAAAAGACATGTGAAGACTTGGACAAGACGGACCAGAAGAAAACAAGACAAAATAAAAGTTACTTACGCTGAGACCAGCGGTGGCTTCTTCACTTTCGCTGAAGCTGTTAGCCTCGCGATCACTTCAAGGCTGAGTCGCGGCCATTCCCTGAATTCTTCGCCCGCCACCGCGACTCTGCCCGCCCAGCGCTTCACGCTACCGACCACCTGTGGCGGCGGAGGAACTCGCCTGATGGCCGGCTTTCTGGCGGCGGGGACGACTTCCTTTCGCCACATCGCTGCCAGCCGACAAAGGTTGCCAAGGCCCTGGTCGCCGGCCCCTCCTCCTCAAGGCCGGTCTCCATCGCCGCCATGCCCATGTCGGGTCGTCATTGCCGCTTCCGCCGGGGGACGACCACGAGCCGCCTCAAGGGCGCCACCGAGGGCTGCATGAGGATTCTGAATCGAAAAGACCAAGGAAAATTAGAGCCGGATTCGCTGAAGAAGGAAACAGAGAAGCAAGAGATGACTTACTAAGGGCGGGGTTGGCGCGAAAGTATGGCTCCGTCAACTGCCATTCCTCCGTGAGGCCGCAGTTCGCCAAGAAGTTCACCGTGTCCATCACCTCCGTGGGGGGCATGTCTTTTGAGCACAGCCGGTTGTCCCGGCGGCCGCCATCCGACAGATCGATGAGGTCGGCCTTGAAGAGGAAGGACTCGGCCAAGGCGGGCGCCAGCAAGTCCGCCTCTACCAGACCTCCGACCGCGTGATCACGCCGGAGTCGCTGGCGACGGCGGCGTTGCTCTGCGGAGTCGCCGTCCGGCCCGGCGGGGACCAGCCGGAGGTCGCCGCCAACTCACCGCCACGTAAGGCGGCAGTTGACCTGGCCGCCTCGTGGCGACGTTTGACGAGAAGTATGTGCGCTGCCACATCTTCACCGACTTGATGAGGGGATGGCAGGAAAAGGGTTCTCGGGACCGCCTCCTCATGGCGATGAACGTGCCGCGCATGAGCCGCACACGAGCGACATGGGTCCCGAAGCTTGGCTTGAAGAATTCCCACAGATCGATGGTGGGGAGAACGCCAAGAAAGCCTCGTGATAAGGATGTGAAGGCGGCCAGCAGCACCACCGTGTTGGGGTGAGGTGGTGCGGCCGGAGCCCAAGAACTCCAAGAACGCGGAAGAAGCCGCCGCAGCAGCCCTAGCTCGCAGATGAGGTGCGAGCGAAATGACCCGCCGCCTCCTCCAGCTGTGTGATTTCGCCCGGCAGGGCGCGGGTCCTCACTAGGTGGCTGCCGGGGATGCGGCGCGTTTGGCGAAGAAACTCGATAATGTCGTCGTCGATGATGAAGCCATCCCACACGCCGGAGCGCACGGTGGGAGGCGCCGCGACGGAGGAAGAGCTCATCTCCGCGGCGCGGCGAGGTTCGGCGCGGCGGAGCGAGGAAGAAGATGAAGCAAGAAAGGAGACGAAGCGAGGAGCGGGAGGGAGCGGGGAAGAGTGGTGTGCGGCCGCTGCTTCTCCCCCCGCTTACTTATAGGCGCTTAGGCTGAGAAGCCGAGGGGCGGGCGTGGGATTAATCGCGCCACGCCCCCATGACCCCATGATTTATTCCCACGCTATCGCGCGCAGAACGGCGCGGGGAGCCAACCGCCCGCACGGCCGCAGCGATCCGGCCGGCGCCGAGGCGCGTAGTGGCGGGCCCGCACCGACGGGCCTGCCTAGTCGCTGGGCGGGCTGGCAGGCTGGCCCTGCCGCATGGCGTCACATGGCGGGCCCGCAATGGGCAGCTGCCTGGAAGCTTGTCAGGCACGCCGCTCGGACCCTGCCGCGACCTTCGAAACCTCAGAGGAGCAAGACGGCCTCCTGCAAGGCCGACTGCAGCTAGTCGGCTCAAGATAAAGACGGCAAGACCAAGCCCAGATTCTTCCACTAAAGGGATGAAACCGTTGAGGCTCCTCGACGTGTCGCCCTCGACGCCTCACCAGCTTCGGGGATCACTGTCGAGTAATGGGCCACGGTAGGCAAACCCGAGCCCCAGTGACTCTTTCAAAATATCGGGCGATCAGCGCCTCAAGAGCCCAAGACGACGAGCCGAGAGTCGGCGACGGAGTCGCCATACCCCTCCTAGCCGAGTCCCAGAGACGGCCTCAAGACAAGCCGACTCCAAGACTAGCGATTCCGGCGAAGCCAGCTACAGAGAGTCGGCCCCGACCATCCACCTCCCGCCCGAGCGACCACGAGCGGATGGGATAAAGCTGCCTTGGCGTCCGCCCTACCCCGCCATAAAGAGCTCGCGATGGCCACAAGGCAATCAGATCGACGGAGATCTCCGTCCGCGCTGCATCAGAGCCACACTGCCTGTGACGCCAGCCCTGCGGGCAGATTCCCGTACCCACGATGGCTCTGTCTCAGACACACCAAGACGGCGGGATTTACCGTCAAGCGGAGTGCGTAAGACGGCGAGAACGCCCAAAGACGGACCCGCTGGAGTCGGTCTCGAGAGTCGGCCGCTTCTCGCACGGGCTCCAAGCGCCATTAACCGCATAAGACAGGAATGACAATAAGGATCGCCGCCAGCGGCGGCACTCTACATGACCCCACCACCAAGCTCACACATCGGTTGCGCTGCACACAAGAATCGCAGCTGGCAAGACCTCACCACGACGGACAAGGGCTGTCGGCCCTATGTTGATCACAAGGGGCCCACTAGTTGGCGGGCCCCAGAGTCGGCGGAGAAGACGGCGACTTAAGAGAATGACAGCTGGGACCTGCATCCAGCCGGATTACCATTGTACCCCCGGGGGGTAGGCCTATATAAACCCCCCGGGGCACCCATGCAAAGGGTTGAACCCCAATAGTTTTAGACACACATAGAGGGAAGAGAAGAGCTAGCCGTGCCCTTCTCCTTCCTCGCCCCGAACAGCTCAAGGAGCAACCTTGTACCCACTTTGCCATAGTGATCATGGAGACCCCGCAGAGCAGCAAAGAGGGGTGTTATCTCCTGAGAGCCCCTGCTGGGTAAGATTCGCCGGCGTGCATGTTCGCCTCATCCCGCTTCTGCACACCGCGACGTTTCTACTCGCCCCCTCCATGATAAGCCATCCTTTGGCATATGTCACACCCAACCCCCGACAAAACCATTATAACTCATAGCTAATTAAACATGGCACGAGCAACTATAATCTCTAATTGTCATTGCAAACATGTTTATTCATAATAGGCTGAATCAGGAACGATGAACTCATCATATTTACAAAAACAAGAGAGGTCGAGTTCATACCAGCTTTTCTCATCTCAGTCAGTCCATCATATATCGTCATAATTGCCTTTCACTTGCACGACCAAACGATGTGAAAATAATAAGAGTGCACGTGCATTGGACTAAGTGGAATCATGAGCATTCAATAAATAGGAGAAGACAAGGCAATATGGACTCTTGGTTAAATCAACAATAATGCATATAAGAGCCAGTTCAACAATTTAATTATGTTCTTCTCCTATCGACCCCCAAAGAAAAGAAAGAAAACTATTTAACCGGGCAAGCTCCCAACAAGCAAAAGAAGAAGGGGAAATCTTTTTGGTTTTTTCTTTTAATTACTACTACTACAGCAAGAAAAGTAAACTAACAAAAAGTTACAACTAAGTTTTTTGGTTTTTCTTAAGATTTATCAAACACACAAGAATAAAGCAAGAAAAATAAAATAAACTAGCATGGATATTACAGCGAAAGAGTATGAGCACCGACATCTAGCAATGATTGTGTGTGAACATAAATGTAATGTCGGTGGGAAATATGTACTCCCCCAAGCTTAGGCTTTTGGCAAAAGTTGGTTCATTGCCAACGATGGCTCATGGATACCCGTAGGTGTAGCCGGGTCGATCGAGATGAAGAAGACTCGACGCCATTGGTGGCAGTCATCTCCTGGATCCCAAAAGTAATCGACCGTCGTGGAGGCTCAAATTGTGGTTCCGGCCCGGCTGGTGTAGGGTTCCGTAGGCTTGAATGGCCGCCCATGGAACGAGATACAGACCTTTAGATAAATTAAACAAGGAAGGAGCAGGCAAGGTAATAGTCTCAGGGTGATGTTTATCAAAGAACAATTTGTATTTAAGCTCCCCTTCCTTGTTCTTAACAATAAAGTCATGCGCTAACATACTCTTATAATCTAAATAAGCATTGGGCAACAATTTTTCTTCTTTCTCATAGAGCCTAATAGGTATATTATAATATGCAGCAAGGCGTGAAGCTTAAATACCTCCAAAGATGGGAACCTTAGTACGGTTCAAACTTAACCGTTTAGCAATAATACCGCCCATACTAACAGTGTTATCGAAAATAAACCATGGAACAAAATGATAATATCAGAACACTAAGGTTTCCATAGTTTCATGACCAATCAAGCAACGACTAGCAAATATGGCAAAGTAGCGAAAAACAGAAAATGTATGCTAGTGATTCTTGCATCGTAAACCTAGGCAGCACAAATTTGCAATGAATAAAGAACTAGAACAAAAACTAATTGGACCAATGGAGGAGTCACATACCAAGGAACAATCTCCCCAAGCAGTTTTGTGAAAGGTGCTTTGAGCAAGGAGATCGAAAATCGCAGCAAAATGAGCTAGAACTCGTGCTTGAGCTGGATATTGGTGTTTGTGGGAGTATGGGTGTGGAATAAGTGGAGGGGGCCACCATGGGCCCACGAGGCGTGGGGGCGCGCCAGGGGTAGGGCGCCTCCACCCTCGTGGCTGTGTGCTTTCCTCCCGATGTGTTCTCCGTATAGATATTCTCAAATATTCCGAAAAAATCATATTCCATTTTCAGGCATTTGAAGAACTTTTATTTTCGGGTATTTTTATATTGCATGATAAATCAGAAAATGTATGTAAAAAATACTATTTTTACTTTATTTCAATCAAATAACAGAAAGTAGAAAGAGGGTACAGAAGGTTGTGCCTTCTAGTTTCATCCATCTCATGCTCATCAAAAAGGAATCCACTAACAAGGTTGATCAGGTCTTGTTAATAAACTCATTCCGAATAACATGGAACCGGAGAAATTTCGAATAACACTATGTTTCCTCAACGGGGATATGCTCATCCCCAATAATAAGAATATCATATTTCTTCTTGACAGTAGGAAGAGGAAATTCAAAACCTCCAAATATAATTGATGGAATTTTTCCAATAGAATTGATACTATGAACTTGAGGTTGTTTCCTTGGGAAGTGTATCGTATGTTCATTACCATTAACGTGAAAAGTGACATTACCTTTGTTGCAATCAATAACAGCCCCTGCTGTATTCAAAAAGGGTCTTCCAAGAATAATAGACATACTATCATCCTCGGGAATATCAAGAATAACAAAGTCCGTTAAAATAGTAACGCTTTGCAACTGTAACCGCACATCCTCACAAATGCCGGAAGGTGTATAGCAGCTTGATTTATCAGCCATTTGCAAAGATATTTCAGAGGTGTCAACTTATTCATATCAAGTCTACAATATAAAAAGAGAGGCATAACACTAACACCGGCTCCAAGATCACATAAAGTAGTTTTAACAAAATTTCTTTTAATGGAGCATGGTATAGTGGGTACTCCTGGATCTCCAAGTTTCTTTGGTATTCCACCCTTAAAATTATAATTAGCAAGCTCGCTGGAAATTTCAGCTTCCTAAGTATCTTTCTTTTATTTGTAACAATATCTTTCATATACTTAGCATAAGGATTCATTTTGAGCATATCGCTTAATCGCATACGCAAAAGATAGGTCTAATCATTTCAAGATAGCGCCAAAATCCTAATCATCCTTTTCTTGGATGGTTTCGAGGAAAAGGCATGGGTTTCTGAACCCATGGTTCTCTTTGCTTTACCATGTTTCCTAGCAACAAAGTCTCTCTTATCAAAACGTTGATTCTTTGATTGTGGGTTATCAAGATCAATGATGTCTACTACGCAACCTTCTTTTTGTAGACGTTGTTGGGCCTGCAAGTGCACAGGTTTGTAGGACAGTAGCAAATTTCCCTCAAGTGGATGACCTAAGGTTTATCAATCCGGAGGAGGCGTAGGATGAAGATGGTCTCTCTCAAGCAACCCTGCAACCAAATAACAAAGAGTCTCTTGTGTCCCCAACACACCCAATACAATGGTAAATTGTATAGGTGCACTAGTTCGGCGAAGAGATGGTGCTACAAGTGCAATATGGATAGTAGATAAAGGTATTTGAAATCTGAAATAATAAAAACAGCAAGGTAACAAGTGATAAACGTGAGCATAAACGGTATTGTAATGATAGGAAACAAGGCCTAGGGTTCATACTTTCACTAGTGCAAGTTCTCTCAACAATAATAACATAGATAGATCATATAACAATCCCTCAACATGCAACAAAGAGTCACTCCAAAGCCACTAATAGTGGAGAACAAACGTAGAGATTATGGTAGGGTACGAAACCACCTCAAAGTTATTCTTTCAGAGCGATCTATTAAAGAGTTCATACTAGAATAACACCTTAAGACACAAATCAACCAAAACCCTAATGTCACCTAGATACTCCATTGTCACCTCAAGTATCTGTGGGCATGATTATACGATATGCATCACACAATCTCAGATTCATCCAACCAACACAAAGTACTTCAAAGAGTTCCCCAAAGTTTCTACCGGAGAGTCAAGAAAACGTGTGCCTACCCCTAAGCATAGGTTCATGGGCGGAACCCGCAAGTTGGTCACCAAAACATACATCAAGTGGCACGTGATATCCCATTTTCACCACAGATAAACACGGCAAGACATACATCAAGTGTTCTCATCATAAAGACTCAATCCAATAAGATAACTTCAGAGGGGAAACTCAATTCATCACAAGAGAGTAGAGGGGGAGAAACATCATAAGATCCAACTAATATAGCAAAGCTCGGGATACATCAAGATCGTGCCATAGAGGGAACACGAGAGAGAACACGAGAGAGAGAGATCAAACACATAGCTACTGGTACATACCCTCAGCCCCGAGGGTGAACTACTCCCTCCTTGTCATGGATAGCGCCGGGATGATGAAGATGGCCACCGGTGATGGGTTCCCCCTCCGGCAGGGTGTCGGAACGGGCTCCCGAGAGGTTTTCGGTGGCTACATAGGTTTGTGGCGGCGGAACTCCCGATCTATCTTCTGTTCTGGAATTTTTATGATACGTAGGTATATATGGGTGCAGGGGGTACATCGGTGGAGCTTCAGGGGCCCCATGAGGCAGGGGGCGCGCCCTAGGGGGGTGGGCGCGCCCCCCACCCTTGTGGCCAGCTCCCGTATTTCTGACGTAGAGTCCAAGCCTATCTGGTGGCTTTCCTTCCAAAAATAACTTCTCCAGTTGATTTCGTTCTGTTTCGACACTGAAATAGGCATAAAACAGCAAATTTGGGTTGGGCCTCCGGTTAATAGGTTAGACCCAAAAAAATATAAAAGTGGATAATAAAGCCCAATATTGCCCAAAACAGTAGATAATATAGCATGGAGCAATCAAAATTATAGATACGTTGGAGACGATCAAGCATCCCTAAGCTTAATTCCTGCCGTCCTCGAGTAGGTAAATGATAAAAAGATAATTTTGATGTGGAATGCTACTTGGCATAATTTCAATGTAATTCTTCTTACTTGTGATATGAATATTCAGATTCGAAAGATTCAAGACAAAAGTTCATATTGACATAAAAATAATAATACTTCAAGCATACTAACAAAGCAATTATGTCTTCTCAAAATAACATGGCCAAAGAAAGTTATCCCTACAAAATCATATAGTCTGGCTATGCTCCATCTTCCCCACACAAAATATTTAAATCATGCACAACCCCGATGACAAGCCAAGCAATTGTTTCATACTTTAAAATTTTCAAAACTTTTTCAATCTTCACGTAATACATGAGCGTGAGCCATGGATATAGCACTATATGTGGAATAGGATGGTGGTTGTCGAGAAGACCAAAAGGAGGGAAGATAGTCTCACATCAACTAGGCGTATCAACGGGCTATGGAGATACCCATCAATAGATATCAATGCGAGTGAGTAGGGATTACCATGCAACGGATGCACTAGAGCTATAAGTAAATGAAAGCTCAACAAAACAAACTAAGTGGGTGTGCATCAACTCGCTTGCTCACGAAGACCTAGGGCATTTGAGGAAGCCCATCATTGGAATATACAAGCCAAGTTCTATAATGAAAAATTCCCACTAGTATATGAAAGTGACAAAATGAGAGACTCTCTATCATGAAGATCTTGGTGCTACTTTGAAGAACAAGTGTGGTAAAAGGATAGTAGCATTGCCCCTTCTCTCTTTTTCTCTCATTTTTTTTATTTGGGCCTTTTCTCTTTCTTTTTTATGGCCTCCTTTTTTTCATTTTTCTTTTTTTTATTGTTCGTCCGGAGTCTCATCCCGACTTATGGGGGAATCATGGTCTCCATCATCCTTTCCTCACTTGGGACAATGCTCTAAAAAATGATGATCATCACACTTTTATTTTTCTTACAACTCAACAATTACAACTCGATTCTTAGAACAAAGTATGACTCTATATGAATGCCTCCGACGGTGTACCGGGATATGCAATGAAACAAGAGTGACATGTATGAAAGAATTATGAAAGGTGGCTTTGCCACAAATACGATGTCAACTACATGTTCATGCTAGCAATATGACAATGATGGAGCGTGTCATAATAAACGGAACGGTGGAGAGTTGCATGGCAATATATCTCGGAATGGCTATGGAAATGCCATGATAGGTAGGTATGGTGGCTGTTTTGAGGAAGATATATGGTGGGTGTATGATACCGGTGAAAAGTGCGCGGTATTAGAGAGGCTAGCAATGGCGGAAGGATGGGAAAAAGTGCGTATAATCCATGGACTCAACATTAGTCATAAAGAACTCATATACTTATTGAAAAAATCTAGAAGTTATCAAAGCAAAGTATTACGCGATGCTCCTAGGGGATAGATTGGTAGGAAAAGACCATCGCCGTCCCCGACCGCCACTCATAAGGAAGACAATCAATAAATAAATCATGCTCCGAAGTTCATCACATAACGGTTCACCATATGCATGCTACGGGAATCACAAACTTGAACACAAGTATTCTTTAAATTCACAACTACTCAACTAGCATGACTCTAATATCACCATCATCATATCTCAAAACAATTATCCAGCATCAAACTTTTCTTAGTATTCAACGCACTCAAAATAAAGTTTCACATATCTTGAATAACAAGTATATTAATATTAAGTAAATTGCCATGCTATTAACGACTCTCAAAATAATCTAAGTGAAGCATGATAGATCAATAGTTTCTATAAAACAAATCAACCACCATGCTCTAAAAGATATAAGGGAAGTACTACAGCAAATGACAGACTACTCCGAAAGATATAAGTGAAGATCAATGTCGGGTGGTAGGTGCGACATATGCCAACGGGTGGCTTATCATTGTGGGAGCCAATAAGACGTCGCCGGTGCCTGGAAACGGGATGAGGCGAAGACATGCACGCCGGCGAATCTTACCCAGCTTCGGGGCTCTCCGTGGAGATAACACCCTCATCGCTGCTCTGCGGGGTCTCCGTGATGATCACTAGATGAACAAGTGGCTACAAGTGGCTCCTTGAGCTGTTCGGTGAGAGGAAGAAGAATTGCACGGCTAGCTCTCCTCTTCCCTCTAGGTGGTGTTTAAAACTCTAAGAGATCAACCCTTTGCATGGGTGCCCTCGGGTTTATATAGGCCTACCCCTGTGGGTACAATGGTAATCCGCTGGGCACGGGCCCCAGCCGCCGCTGTCTTCACTCGCCAGCTCCTCCCGCCGGCTGGGCCCGCCGACCGGTGGGTCCCGCCGAGTCCGGCTTGGTCGACAAGTCGACCCCACCGCCGAGGGCCTTGTCTGGGCTGGTTATCGCTGCCTCAATCCTCGATGACGAGGGCTTTGTCGGGTAAGCATGGCTGCTGCCGCCTTTGGCGGTGATCACCGCTGCCTCACCTCGCCTTGTCTCCTTAATAAGGTGCTTCCTTCGAGGGAGGGAACAAGCCGGCTATGGGAAGCCGGCCATATCTCATCCGACCGGGGAGGCCAAGCCGCCTTCGGGCATCTCTCTGACTGGAGGGGCCCGCCACCGCTGGTCGCATCGACAACTGTCGTGGGTGATGTCGTGGTCAACATGGTAACAGTTGCCACGGACGGGTGATGGCTGCCCCATACGGGCGCATCAGAGCCACGCTGCGCTCCCGGATGCGGGGTGGCAGGCTTCACCAGAGCCACGCCCGCCTCATCGCCATTATGTGGGTGCAGATTCGAGGCGCGCCTTGGCCGCTTTGGGAGGTCGGCTTGGTGGAGTCGGCCCTTTGGTAGTCGGCCTGGAAGCCGCCCTCTTGTGGCCTTCTTCCCAGAGTTTAGGTCGGGCCGCCGCCCGACAGCCGGCCTAAGGGGCAGCCGCCGGGGAAGGCGGCCTGCCTTGGACGTTGGATGGCTTGATTGGCTTGTAATTTTTTCAGAAGTCCCAGGGGGAGCCGGCTAGGCTACCCGTGACCATTTACTCCGACAGTAGTCCCCGAAGCTGACTGAGCTTCGAGGCTGAAAGCGGGACAAGAAGCTCGATCAGCTTCCTATCTTGAGGAGCCGACAGCTAGGAGTCGGCCTTGAGCGGGTGTGCCGTCTTCGGGAAGATCTGCAGCCAGAAGGTGAGAACGCGCGCCGAATCACGCGTTGACCGCGCGCCACCCTGCGCGCCACGTGGCCAGAAATGCCTACCATCCCACGCGCGCGACGGGACGTCGCCGCAGGCTGGGGCCCACCATACCTAGGCCTCGGCCCATGTGTGGATCCTCTACGGCCCGAACGGACCGCTCGCCTTCCCGCGGCGGTTTCGGCACGCCTTTAGGGCACAATAATCGCGAGATGTGTGGGGAGGGGGCGCAGTTAATCCCACGTTCCCCCATGCCTCGCCTCCTTGGCTCCGCCGCGCGAGCTTATAAATAGGGGGAGGAGGGGGAGCGGCAGACACTCGCACGCTCGCCCTCGCTCCACCTTTCCTTCTGCCTCCTTCTCCTTCCTTCCACCGCCGCAGCGCCCTCACCACCGCGCCGTTCCACTGCCAACCCTCTTGGTTTGCGCGGTTCCTCCGCAGCGTGGCTGTGCTCTCCTCCGCCACGCCTCTCTCATTTCCTCTTGGTCCCATGGCGCTGTCTAGCTCATGGGATGGCTCCAACGTCCATGAAGACCACATCGATTGGCTTCGCAAGACGCGGCGGTTGCCGGGCGAGGACCTCGTGAAGACCCGCCTCGCGCCGGAGGCGGAGGTTTCGCCGGCGCCGGAGGAGGGCGAGCGGGTTATCTTTCGCTCGCATTGCGTGTGTGGCCTCGGCCTGCCGGCGAGCGGGTTCCTCCGCTCCTTCCTCGAGTTCTATCATCTCCAGCCGCATCACCTCACCCCCAACACGGTGATGCTGTTGTCGGCCTTTGTCACCCTGTGCGAGGGTTTTCTTGGAGTCCTCCCCACCCTTGAGCTCTTTGGGGAGTTCTTCCAGTGCATGCTCGGCACTGCCTCATGGTGTGCTCACCTGTGGCGCCTTCATCGCCAAGCCGGAGGACAGCCGACAACAACCCTTTTCGCCTATCCCGTTATCCAATCGGTGAAGCCTCGCAGCAATCATACTTACGTGAAGAACATCGCCGCAAGGCGACTACTTGAATCGCCGGCTTACGAGCCGCCCGCCACCGGGAGGCAGCCGTCTTGGTCCTTCCGAGCCCGGTCGCTCTCCCTGGCCGGGAACGCCGCCGTCACCCAGCTCCGGGTGATGATCCAATCGGAGGGCTTGGTGGGGGCCAACCTGGTCGCCGCCTTCATGGAGCGCCGGGTGCTCCCGCTCCAAAGCCGGCCGCACATGATCTGCCAGATGAGCGGCCGCTTCAACCCATGCCGGCTGAGCACCAGAGAGATGCCTCGTGGCGAGGTATCTTACATGGTGAATTACATCTCCAACTGCAAGCTCACTGAGGAGTGGCAGTATGGCAAGGCGCCGTATTCTCGGGCTGATCCCCCGCCTGTGGTGAGTTTTCTTTACTTTCTTCTTCTTTTGTTGCCGGGTTCGCGACGGCCGACTCTTGACTAGTCGGCTTGTCTTTGAGCAGAACCCCCTTCTTCGACCGGCGCCCGAGGCTGCAGGGACGGAGCGCCAGTTTATGGCCGACCGCACGGTGGACGACCCCGACGACCCAGATCTGGGGGCGGCCGCCATGGACGACGCAATAGACGGAGCCGGAGGAGAGGTAGGCAGCCCCGAGCTCACGGCCGGCTTCAGGGACTGGCCGGATGATGACGAAGCCGAGGCCATCCCACGCTGCCAGCCGGCGGCCGATTGCCAAGGCGCGGTACCTTCTGTCGCGCCAGCTGCTCGGGGTGGCGCGCAAAAGCGTCGGGCCGGGCCGGATCTCTTCGGCAGCCGGCCGAAAAAACCCAAGGGCTCCGCGGCGGAGACCAAGCAGGACGAGGCGGCCGCGAAAGCAGCCCACTTCCGCAAGGTGGTGAAGCAGCCACAGGCGGTCTCGGCGTAAGTGTTGGATGTCTCGTACTTTTTTGTTGTCTTCTTTGGTTTGGTTGGGGATCATCTAAGCCGTCTTCTTGATTTGCTGAACAGGGCGCCGCTTTCCCTTGAACGGGTTGACGCCGCCGCATGGATCCCCGCGCCGACCTCATGGAGGCAACGGAGCGGAACGCGTGGGAGGCGCGGGAAGAGCGGGAAGCGGCGGAGTGGAGGGCCATCCAGGAGGCGGCGGAGAAGTCGGCCGAGGCGCAAGCCTATGCGACGGCCAAGGCCCAGGCGGATGCCGCGGCCGCGGAGATGGAGGCAGAGGCTCTGCGCAATCAGCCTCCGTAGCTCATCATTCCTCTTCGCGCCATGGCTCCCAACATCCCCGTGCCTCCGTCGGAGGAAGCCGACCACGACCAGCCGGTGATGAGAGGAGGGAGGATGACGTGACCATCCTCCGGGAGGCGCCACAGCCGGCGCCGACTAGAGCGGGCCAAGGAGGCCGACCTGCTGCGGCGCCTGAGCAGCCGGCCGGGGCGAGTCGGCAGCGGGGGCGGATCTTGTGGTGCAGTCGCTGCCTTGCCGGCGCGCGGGAGAAGCGTCCTCGGCACCGGAGCCGCAATGAGCTGTGGGCGCCAGCTCGACGGCTCAGGACCTGGAGGCGACCAGCGCCAGCACGTCCGAGTGGACGCCCAGCGGTGGAACGACCGAGCTGAACGTGGCGGTGCAGGAGGTCCGACGCCGGCCAGACTCCAGCCGCTCACTGAACGGGTACACCCAGACTTTCGCTACGCGCCGTCATCCGTGAGTCTTCCGCCTTGGTCGATTTCTTTTTGATTTCTTCCGTGGGGGCGCCTCGCACCCACCGGGTGTAGTCCCCGCAGTTGCGAGTCGGCTGGCGAAAGCAAAGCGGCTTGGAACTTTTTAGCGTGCCTTGGCGGCAATCTTATTCTGATTCAGACTCCGTCTGATTTTGGAGTATCACAATCTCCACGCGGCTGCCTTCAACTCCTGTGCCCGGGAGCTGAGCCAAAAGGTCGCCGACCGACTACTAGCCGAGTGAGTACTTTGTTTTTTTATTCATGTGGGGCGCACCGCGACTCCACCGGGTGTAGTCCTCGAGATTCGGGCCGACTGCTGAGCAATCGGGTCGGATCTTCCCCGACGACTTCTTCCTTATTGCTTTTTCCTTTTTCTCCATGCTTGAAGAGGCCAATGCTGACTTGAGGGAGCAGCAAGGCGGGGCCCAGACCGCCCTTCGCGCCAAGGAGGCTGAGAGCAGCGCCTTGGCCTAGGAACGTGACCGCCTGGCCAAGAGACTGGCCGACCTGGAGGAGAGCCATAAGGCGGCCCTGAAGAAGGCGCAGGACAGCGAGGCCACCCTTAAGGCCGAGTTCGAGACCGAGGCGGCGGGCTGGGCTGAAGCGAGGCAAGCGGTGAGCGAGGGCTATGGACGAGTTGAGGATCTGATCGACTGTAAGCCGCCTTCTTTTTCACCCCTTTGCTTGCTCCTTGCCCTCTTGTTCAACTTCTGATTCTTGTGATGTTTCTTTTCTCTTCACGCAGATTACTTCCCTGGTTACTCCGTCGCCGCCAGCCAAGCCATCCAGGCCCACCGCGAGACACGCCGGCAAGCAGGGGTTGAGATCGCGCCAGACGCCAGCCGGACGCTTGAGGAGCAACTTTGGCGATCCAGTTCGCTGCAGCCGCTCAACGCATGCTCACGGCTTTAGCGTCCGGGCGCAAGTCTTGACCGCTCTCGCCCGGGCGAGGTGATTCTCGCACCCCAATCGGATGCCGACCGGGCCGAGGTTGCGGTTGGCCGCGAGGCCTGGAAGGCTTCCGCTGCTCGGTCCGCGCCAGCGGGCGCTGGAGTTCGTTCGGCCTGGTATCTGGGCTGAGCTTGCGCCAGCTGAGCACTTGGAGGCAGGAAGTTGACGAGGAGCTGGTGGCGGTGCGGCCGGCTATCATCCAGCGCGCCTCGTCTATCGCCGAGTATACCGACACCAGCACTTTTGCTCCTGAAGTGAATGACAACGGCGTCGCCCAGCCGGAGGAGTGGTTCGGGCTGAGCCCGGCGGAAGGTGAGGACTCGGCGGAGGAGATTGCTTCCAGCGACGAAGGCGAAGACGAAGAAGATGGAGGGCGGCGGAGAAGTCGTGCCTGACGGTGAAGCGACCAGCCAGCTTTAGCCTGATCGTGCCTCCAGCAACGAGGCGCGCGCGAGCGCACCGCCTGCCAGGGGTGATGATCAGGCCGAGACCCACCAGCCGGCCACTCCTCTGGCCAGCACTGCCGCCTCCGCCGACCTGCCCGGCTCGCCTGTCGCTCCCTTGGCCTGATCTGCCGCTCTTGCTTTCCTGTTGTTACTCTATGAACAACTTTCTATTAAACTTGCGCAGTTCCACCCACTAGGGGTGTATTCAAACTACGTTGAATGTCGGCCTTTCGAAGGCTTTTGTGTAAATATAATTAAGCATGTGTTTGGCTTCCATTCAAATTTGCTTTTTATCCTTAGGTTGTTTCCTTTGCCGCCTTCCCTTGGTCGCCGCCTTCCTAGCCGAACAGCTGCTCTGCAGTCTGTGGCTTGGGAGGAACTTGGCTATTTGTGGGAAGGCAAGTACTTGAGCTTTCTTGGATTGTGGCAAGGTGGAATGGGAAGCCGGCCGGCCGGCTACTCTGGTAGCCGGTCGGCAATGGGAGGAAGCCGGCTTTTGTTATATGAGTTCGTTAGTCCTTAGCCGTTTTTCGTGTGGGCATCCTTTCCTGCCTTTGACTCTTGCCAGCCGGACAGTCGGTTCTTCGAGCTGCGAATTTTGACAAGAGAGGGCTTGGGTGTCGGCACACTACTTGTCTGACTGCAGGTGGAACTTGAATATAACTCATATGCTACCCCGGCCGATCGGTCGAACCGGAGCCGGACGAGGAGGAAGAGTGTAATGACAAAATCAAAAGCATGATACTCGTCATTCATAGATAAAAGGTGGCAGTCCCCGAGTGCTCCTCGGGGGGGCCCATTGTCTCATACTTAGTACAAAACGTAGCGTGATAAATACTGCATTTTAACTGTAAAATCTTCGGAGGAGGTTGGCGTTCCATGGTCGTTCTGACTCCTTGCCGGAATCATCTCTCTTTCGTGCCTTCGGCTTCTGTGCGTGGATTAGGTAGTAGGAGTCGTTTCCCAATGCTCTGTTGATGACGAAGGGACCTTCCCAAGGGGCCGAGAGCTTGTGCTGGCCGGCTGTTCGCTGGATCAGCCCGAGCACAAGGTCGCCCTCTTGAAAGGATCTTGGCTTGACCTTTCGGCTGTGGTAGCGGCGCAAACCCTGCTGGTAGATGGCGGAGCGGCTGAGGGCTAACAGCCGGCTTTCTTCCAGTAGGTCGACACCGTCTTCTCGTGCTTCTTTGGCCTCTGCTTCCATGTATATGGTCACCAGAGGCGAGTCGAACTCGATGTCAGTTGGGATGACAGCCTCGGCACCATATACAAGGAAGAAAGGGGTGAAGTCGGTTGACTTGTTCGGGGTAGTGCGCAGACTCCAGAGGATGGCCGGCAGCTCGTCGAGCCAACATCCGGCCGAACGCTCCAGCGGCACGACCAGCCGGGGCTTGATGCCGGAAAGGATGAGGCCGTTGGCTCGCTTCAACTTGGCCGCTTGATCAAGGGTGGGCAACGGACGCTAGGTCCGGTCGGATGCGCCGCGTCGCAGTAAACGCGCCAATGCTCCCTTGGCAAAATTCGCGGCCGTTGTCGGTGGTGATCTTGTGTGGCATGCCGCATCGAGTTATAATGTCGCGATGAATGTCACGGCAGTCAGCCCGTTCAGCTTCTTAATCGGCTTTGCTTCGATCCACTTCGTAAATTTATCCACGGCAACAAGCAAGTGTGTCATGCCGCCGCGCGCTGTCTTGAATGGGCCCACCATGTCCAGTCCCCGGACTGCAAAAGGCCAGGTGAGGGGAATGGTCTTGAGTGCCGAAGCTGGCAGGTGTTGCTTGGAGCTGAAGACTTGGCACCCTTTGCAATGTTCGACCAACTCCTTGGCGTCGTCCAAAGCGGTCAGCCATGAGAATCCATGGCGGAAAGCTTTGGCAACGAGTGATCTTGAGGCTGCGTGGTGGCCGCATTCGCCTTGGGGAATGTCCTTGAGGATTGCTATGCCCTTCTCTGGCTCGACGCTGCGCTGGAAGACTCTAGTGACACTGCGTCTGACGAGCTCTCTGTTAGCAATAGTGTAAGCTTCGGCTCGGCGTTGGACTTGTCTTGCCGCGATCTCGTCAGCTGGCAGTTCTCTGTTTACCAGGAAGTTGAGGATGGGCTGAGCCCATGATGGAGCTGTGACTTCTTCTATAGCCAACACGCCATCGCAAACTGGCGGGTGGGCTGGGTGGTGAAGAGCTGGAGTTGGCCACCGCCTGTGGTGTTGATGCGATCCCGGGCCGACATCAGAGTCCCTAGGCCGGGTTCTGAAGTCCCGGGCCGGGTGTGACTATGGCAGTCCCCGAGCCGCCTGCTTGGCTCCCCAAGCCGGATCCGCCTGCGTCGGGGTTAGGCGGCACGAAGATGGAGTCGGATTCTGGAGATGGCTTGATAGACGGCTTGAGGAGGCGTTGGAGAGAGACGCCGGTTGGTATAGCTTGTCGAGTGGAGCCTATTCGTGCCATGGGCATCTACTTGCTCGTTGTCGGCCCGTGGCACGTGGAGGAACTCGCATCCTTCAAAGTACCCACTGATTTGCTGAACGAGGAAGCGGTAGCTTGCCATGTTTGCATCCTTGGCGTCCGAGTCACCAGATGACTGCTGGACCACCAAATCTGAGTCGCCATAGCACAGGATCCGGCGGATGCCGAGCTCTTTGGCTAGCCGGAGCCCATGTATGAGCGCCTCGTACTCGGCCACATTGTTGGAGGCGGCAAAGTGAATTTGCAATGTGTATCTGAGTTTGTCGCCTTTGGGAGAGGTGAGGATGATGCCAGCTCCCAAGCCGGTGCGCATCTTGGAACCGGCCGGCGCATCCGCCAATGAGGGGAGTCGAGGCGCGGCGATCTGGGTCTCGGCCCAGTCGACGAGGAAGTCGGCCAATGCTTGGGACTTGATGGCGGTGCGAGGCTGGTAGAAGATCATGTAAGGGGCCAACTCAATGGCCCATTTTTCCACCCGGCCGGATGCGTCCCGGCTGCCTATGATCTCGGCGAGCAGGGCGGTGCATACGACCGTGATGGGGTGTTCTTGAAAGTAGGGCTTCAGCTTCTTGGCGGCGAAGTACACGCCATAGCACATCTTCGGTAGTGCGGTAGTTCGCTTCGAGGTGGACAAGATTGCTTAAGTAATACACCGGTCTCTGGACTGGCTGAGCTCGGCCTTCTTCTAGGCGCTGGACCACGATGACGGCGCTGACCACCTGGCTGGTGGCGACAATATAAAGGAGCATGGGCTCTTTCTCAGTCGATGCCGCCAAGACAGGCGGCGTGGCAAGCATCTTCTTTAGCTCATGAAAAGCTTGGTCGGCTTGGTCGTTCCACTCGAAGTGAGTGGTTTTCTTCATGAGTTGGTAGAGGGGGAGAGCCTTTTCTCCAAGCCAGCTGATGAAGAGGTTCAGGGAGGCCAGGCACCCGGTAAATTTCTGGACGTCTCGCAGCTTGGTGGGAATCTTCATTCTCTTAATGGCCTTGATCTTTACTGGGTTGCATTCAATGCCGCGTTCGGAGACCAGGAAGCCTAGAAGCTGGCCGGCTGGTTCTCCAACACGCATTCTCGGGTTGAGCTTGATCCGAAACCGCGCAGTTCTCAAACGCTTCCTTGAGGTCTTCTAGAAAGGTGCCGCTTCTCCGTCTTCACCATGATATCGTCTACATAGACGTGGGCATTTCGCCGAGTTGCTTGAGGAGGCATTTCGCATGCAACGCTGAAAAGTGGCACCGCATTTCTCAAGTCGAATGTCATAGTCGTAATGTAAAGTCCGAATGGTGTGATGAAGGCGGTCTTCAGGCGGTCAGCCGGGTCCAACTTTATTTCGTGGTAGCCCGAGTAGGCATCCAAGAAACTCAGCAGCTCGCATCCGGCTGTGGAGTCTATCACTTGATCAATCCTTGGCAAGGCGAAGGGATCTTTGCGGCAGGCTTTGTCGAAGCTTGTGTAGTCTATACACATGCGCCACTTGTTATTCTTTTTCAGCACGAGCACCGGGTTGGCAAGCCACTCCGGAAAGAACACTTCCATTATGAAGCCGGCCGCCAGGAACCGGGCTATCTCTTCTCCTACAATCCTTCTCTTCTCCTCCGACAGCCGGCGGAGGGGCTGCTTGACTGGCTTTGCATCTGCTCGGACGTGTAGCTTGTGCTCGGCGAATTCCTTCGGAACACCTGGCATGTCCTTGGGGGACCATGCAAAGATATCCCGATTCTCACGGAGGAAATCGACGAGCTCGCCTTCCTATTTGCTGTCCAGGTTTGCCCCAATGACGGCAAACCTTTCTGGGTGCTCTGGGTCCAGAGGTATCTTCTTTGTTTCCTTGGTCGGCTGGAAAGAACCTTGGGCATCACATTCCTTGGGGTCAGGGGATAGGTATGGCTACTTGCCGGCCATGGCCACGACTCGGTCCAACGTCTTCTTCTCTTCAGCGATCACAAGGGACTCAGCCAGCCGGCTGCTGGCTGCAGCGCACTCGGCGGATTTCTTGTAATCGCCGGCTATGGTGATGATGCCCTTGGTACTTGGCATCTTCATCTTGAGATAGGAGTAGTGGGGCACAGCCATGAACTTGGCCAGGGCAGGTCGGCGAAGCAGCGCATGATAGGGGCTCTCAAGGTCCACCACTTCAAACCAGATCGCTTATCGGCGGAAATGATCCTTGTCTCCAAAGAGAACATCTATCTTGATCTTGCTGATTGGTGAGCAGGATAGGCCGAGTACAATGCCATGGAACACGGTCAGGCTTGGCATGAGGTGCTTGGCCTTGATATTTAGCTTTTCCATGGTGTCTCGGTACAGGATGTTGATGCTGCTCCCGCCCGTCTATCAGTACGCGGGAGAATCGGGCAGCAAGCCTGTCTGTTGCTAGGGTTGCCTCCAGAACCAATGCATAAGAGCCCGGGGACGGCATCACCTCTGGGTGGTCGGCCCGGCTCCAGCTGATTGGCCTTTCTGACCAGTGCATGTACTCGGGGTTGTTGGCGGCGACCGCGTTGACCTCTTGGTGTTGTCGGCGACGGCTGTGCTGGTCTTCAGGCTGGCTTGTAAAGACGACATAGGCGGCATGCTCTTTGGGGAACTCGTCTTGGACGGCCCCGACTTCTGGTCGAGCGGCCGGCTGTTGAGGAGCCGGAGGCGGCTGTCCAGCTGGCGGAGGTGGCACCAGCCCTTCGCCTTTGGTGATTCGGGTGAGCCAGTGGCACTTCCGGGTCGTATGGTTGGACGGCCTCGCGCCGCTGTGGAACTTGCAAGGGGCATCGAGGGCTTGCTCGTAGGAGAAAGCCGGTTGCCAAGCCGGCCTGCCGCCCTTCGGCTTCTTGGGCGCGGGCCGCCCTTCAGGTTGCCCGTCCTCGACATTGGCCACCTGCCGACTGGTTGAAGGCGGCATTGGGCCCTTGCGCTTATTGTCATTCTGGTACGGATGTCGGCTGGAGTCGCCAGCCGGCATTTTGGGAGCCGGGTTGAGCACCTTCCCGGAGGCGTCCACCCGGAGCTCGGTCTTCATCGAGGAGTCGGCGGTAGCGTACTTGTCCGCTATGACTAGTAGCTCGTCGAGGGTAGTCGGCTCGTCGCAGAGAAGCTTGTGCTTGAGGAGGGTGCCTTCTCGTCACCCGGCGGTGAAGTACTCTATGGCTTGAACCTCGTACACCCCCTCACAGGAATTGCGGAGCTCGGCCCAACGCGTGAGGTAGTCGCGAGTCAACTCGGTGGATCCTTGTACGCACAAGGAGAGCTGTCTGGGCTTGGGAGCCCGCTTGTAGGTGCTGGTGAAGTTGCGGATGAAGGCTTCGGTGAAGTCTAGCCAACTATTGATGCTATACGGCTTGAGACTGTTGAGCCAGGTTCGCGTTGTGCCCTGAAGCATGAGGGGCACATATTTCACGGCAACGCGCCTGTTGCCGTTCGCTATGCTGACTGCGGTGGAGTAGTCGATCAGCCAATCCTCTGGCTTCACAGAGCCGTTGTACTTGGGCATGTCTCTTGGGAGCGAGAACCCTTTAGGGAAGGGCTCGTCGCGGATGCGGGGGCCGAAGCAAGTCGGACCGACATCATCTTCTTCTTCCAATGCCAGGGATCGCGCTAGGCGGTCGATCCGGTGGCGGGCGTGGTTTTCGCCGACTCCTTCGCGGCGGCCTAGTCGGCCGCTGAGAGTCGGATGCGTGACAGGCGGTGGGGTAGGATATCTTTCCCTGCGAGGTGGCGGAGGGGGCAGGTTACCTCGCCGCTCCACAGCTCGAGGACGACCTTCTGCGTCGCGCTCAATGGAGATCCGGGTTCGGCTGTGGCTGGCAGCCGGCTCCTTCTCTCGCCGTGAGCGGGTGTTGCCCGTGGTCGGCGTGCGCGACGTCGCGCCGTGCTCTCGGCGCGGGGAGGGATTTCGGCGCGGGAGCCGTCTTCATACCGCTCTACGGCCGCGCCAATCAGTTGCTGGATGCGTCTAGCCATATAGGGGAGCTCGTCGGGCCCTAGCCCGTTCAGCTCTTCTACGGCCGCCTGGGCGGCGCGTAGGTTCTCGAGGGGCGTGGCGTAGACTATGCGGTCCGCTCCCAGCATGTCGGCGATGACTGCGCCGCTTTTCTTGACAACGCCGATTCGGCTTGGCCTGTCATTGGGTGGCGTGCCAAAGGCGGCGCGGTCGACTTCGAGCTGGTGAGCCTCAGTGAGGCGTCTCATGGATGCTATCCTCTGGCCCTCCGCATGGAGGGCGAGGCGGCGCGCCTCCAGTGCCTCGGCGTCGGCGTCGGCCGGGAGAGGTGCGGACAGGTCGTGCAGCGCCGCTTGCAGGGTGTCGTGGGCGTTCTCACCAGAGGGGCCGCCGTGACTGATGACCAGCACCTCGGTGATGGCACTGCCACAGCTTTCGGCTTGGGGGAGCGGGTCGTCGAAGATCACGATGTTGGTGGGGAAAGCGTCGAGTGATGCGGTGTCGGAGTCGACAAGCATCGGGTCGGTGGAGCCAACCGACTCCAAATCCACAGCAGGCTCGCTGGAGATGTGGAGTTGGTCTAGGAGGCTGACGAGGTGGCTCTCGAGGCAGCCTGTGCCCGCGTCGGATGCGGGCTCGTCGGAGATGCGAGCCTCGCCAAGAAGGTCGGCGAGGCAGCTCGCTGCGTAAGCGTCAGCGATGCCTTGCAGCGCGTCGGGGCAAGCGCCATCGGGCGTGCCGGGCTGGCTACGCCCGCGGGGGAGGAAGAGGGTTCCCGTCCAGAACAGGTCTCCGGACGAAGGTGCACCTAGCCCCACGGTGGGCGCCAAATGTCGGGTGGTAGGTGCGACATATGCCAACGGGTGGGTTATCATAGTTGGAGCCAATAAGACGTCACCGGTGTCTGGATACGGGAAAAGGCGAAGACATGCACGCCGGCGAATCTTACCCAGCTTCGGGGCTCTCCGTGGAGATAACACCCCTATTGCTGCTCTACGGGGTCTCCGCATGATCACTAGATGAACAAGTGGCTACAAGTGGCTCCTTGAGCTGTTCGGTTAGAGGAAGAAGAAGGGCACGGCTAGCTCTCCTCTTCCCTCTAGGTGGTGTTTAAAACTCTAAGAGATCAACCCTTTGCATGGGTGCCCTGGGGGATTTATATAGGCCTACCCCCCAGGGGTTCAATGGTAATCCAGCTGGGCGCGGGCCCTAGCCGTCAGTGTCTTCGCTCGCAAGCTTCTCCGCCGGCCGCTGGGGCCCGCCGACTGGTGGGTCCCGTCGGCTGCCGGCTTTTTGGTCAACAAGCTGACCCCACCGCTGAGGGCCTTGTCGGGGGCGGGTTACTGTTGCCTCAATTCTGATGACGAGGGCTTTGTCGGGGTAAGCATGGCTACAGTGCCACCACCTTGGCGGCGATCACTGTTGCCTCACCTCGTCTTGTCTCCTTAATGAAGCGCTTCCTTCGAGGGAGGGAACAAGCCGGCTATGGGAAGCCGGCCATATATCAGGCCGACTGGGGGAGGCCGAGCCGCCTTCGGGCATCTCTCTGACCGGAGGGGCCCGCCGCTTGCGGGTCGTACTAATAGCCTGTCATGGGTGATGTCATGGTCAACGTGGTAATAGTGCGCGCCGGACGGGTGATGGCTGGCCCGTACGGCGTACTGTAGCCACGCGCGCTCCGGGATGCGTGGGTGGCAGGCTTCACTGTAGCCACGCCCCGTCTCATCGCTGTTAGGTGGGTGCAGATTCTGAGGGCGCGGCCTTGGCCGCTTGCTGGGAGGCCGGCTTGGTGGAGTCTGCCCATTGGTAGCCGGCTCCTTGGAAGACGGCCCTCTTGTGTCCTTCTTCCTGTAGGTTTTGGGGCCGGGCCACCTCCTGACAGCCGGCCTAAGGGGCAGCCGGCCATGGGAAGGCGGCCCTGCATCTTGGATGTTGGATGGCTTGATTGGCTTGTAATTTTTTCAGAAGTCCCAGGGGGAGCCGACTAGGCTACCCGGGGTCATTTACTCCGACAATCAATGAGTAGTCGGATAATTATACAACTATGTGAAGACTCTCCCATTTAATAATTTCGGAACTTGGTATTTTATTCAAACAGCAAGCAAAGCTAAAGAAAATGACATGACGCTCCAAGCAAAACACATACCATGTGGTGAATAAAAATATAGCTCCAAGTAAAGTTACTATTGAACAAAGACGAAAGAGGGATGCCTTCCGGGGCATCCCCAAGCTTAGGCTCTTGGTTATCGTTGAATATTACCTTGGGGTGCCTTGGGCATCCCCAAGCTTAGGCTCTTGCCACTCCTTATTCCATAGTCCATCGAATCTTTACCCAAAACTTGAAAACTTCACAACACAAAACGTAACAGAAAACTCGTGAGCTCCGTTAGCGAAAGAAAACAAAACACCACTTCAAGGTACTGTAATGAACTCATTCTTTATTTATATTGGTGTTAAACCTACTGTATTCCAACTTCTCTATGGTTTATAAACTATTTTACTAGCCATAGAGTCATCAAAATAAGCAAACAACACAATGAAAACAGAATTTGTCAAAAACAGAACAGTCTGTAGTAATCTGAAACTAATGCAAACTTCTGGAACTCCAAAAATTCTAAAATAAACTGGTGGACCTGAGGAATTTGTCTAGTAATCATCTGCAAAAAGAATAAACTAAATAGCACTCTCCAGTAAAATGCTGAAGCTAATCTCGTGAGTGCTAAAGTTTCTGTTTTTTTCAGCATGATCATAAAGACTTCACCCAAGTCTTCCAAAGGTTCTACTTGGCACAAACACTAATTAAAAAACAAAACCACATCTAAACAGAATATAGATGTATTATTTATTCCTAAACAGAACCAAAAAGCAAGAAACTAAAATAAAATTGGGTTGCCTCCCAACAAGCGCTATCGTTTAACGCCCCTAGCTAGGCATTATGATTTCAATGATGCTCACATAAAAGATAAGAATTGAAACATAAAGAGAGCATCATGAATGATATGACTAGCACATTTAAGTCTAACCCACTTCCTATGCATAGGGATTTTGTGAGCAAACAACTTATGGGAACAACAATCAACTAGCATAGGAAGGCAAAACAAGCATAACTTCAAAACTTTAAGCATATAGAGAGGAAACTTGATATTATTGCAATTCCTACAAGCATATATTCCTCCCTCATAATAATTTTCAGTAGCATCATGAATGAATTCAACAATATAAGAACCACCTAAAGCATTCTTTTCATGATCTACAAGCATAGAATTTTTATTACTCTCCACATAAGCAAATTTCTTCTCATGAATAGTAGTGGGAGCAAACTCAACAAAATAACTATCATATGATTGGAAATTAAGATCAAGATGACAAGTTTCATGGTTATCATTATTATTTAAAGCATACGTGTCATCACAATAATCATCATAGATAGGAGGCATGCTTTCATCATAATAAATTTTCTCATCAAAGCTTGGGGGACAAAAAATATCATCTTCATCAAACATAGCTTCCCCAAGCTTGTGGCTTTGCATATCATTAGCATCATGGATATTCAAGGAATTCATACTAACAACATTGCAATGATGCTCATCATTCAAATATTTAGTGCCAAATATTTTAAAGCATTCTTCTTCTAACACTTTGGCACAATTTTCCTTCCTATCATACTCACGAAAGATATATAAAAGGATGAAGCGTATGAGACAAACTTAATTCCATTTTTTTAATTTTCTTTTATAAACTAGACTAGTGCTAAAACAAGAAACAAAAAGTTTCGATTGCAAGATCTAAAGATATACCTTCACTTACCTAGCCTCCCCGGCAATGGCGCCAGAAAAGAGCTTGATGTCTACTACGCAACCTTCTTCTTGTAGACGTTGTTGGGCCTGCAAGTGCACAGGTTTGTAGGACAGTAGCAAATTTCCCTCAAGTGGATGACCTAAGGTTTATCAATCTGTAGGAGGCGTAGGATGAAGATGGTCTCTCTCAAGCAACCCTGCAACCAAATAACAAAGAGTCTCTTGTGTCCCCAACACACCCAATACAATGGTAAATTGTATAGGTGCACTAGTTCGACGAAGAGATGGTGATACAAGTGCAATATGGATGGTATATAAAGGTTTTTGTAATCTGAAAATATAAAAACAGCAAGGTAACAAGTGGTAAAAGTGAGCGTAAACGGTATTGCAATGAGTTTAAACAAGGCCTAGGGTTCATAGTTTCACTAGTGCAAGTTCTCTCAACAATAATAACATAGATAGATCATATAACAATCCCTCAACATGCAATAAAGAGTCACTCCAAAGCCACTAATAGCGGAGAACAAACATAGAGATTATGGTAGGGTACGAAACCACCTCAAAGTTATTCTTTCGGATCGATCTATTAAAGTGTTCGTACTAGAACAACACCTTAAGACACAAATCAACCAAACCCCTAATGTCACCTAGATACTCCATTGTCACCTCAAGTATCCGTGGGCATGATTACACGATATGCATCACACAATCACATATTCATCCAACCAACACAAAGTACTTCAAAGAGTGCCCCAAAGTTTCTACCGGAGAGTCAAGAAAACGTGTGCCAACCCCTATGCATAGGTTCATGGGCGGAACCCGCAAGTTGGTCACCAAAACATACATCAAGTGGCACGTGATATCCCATTGTCACCACAGATAAACACAGCAAGACATACATCAAGTGTTCTCATCATAAAGACTCAATCCAATAAGATAACTTTAGAGGGTAAACTCAATTCATCACAAGAGAGTAGAGGGGGAGAAACATCATAAGATCCAACTAATATAGCAAAGCTCGGGATACATCAAGATCGTGCCATAGAGGGAACACGAGAGAGAGAGAGATCAAACACATAGCTACTGGTACATACCCTCAGCCCCGAGGGTGAACTACTCCCTCCTCGTCATGGATAGCGCCGGGATGACGGAGATGGCCACCAGTGATGGGTTCCCCCACCGGCAGGGTGCCGGAACGGGCTCCCGAGATGTTTTTGGTGGCTATAGAGGTTTGCGGCAGCGGAACTCCCGATCTATCTTCTGTTCTGGAAGTTTTACGATACGTAGGTATATATGGGTGCAGGGGGGCCCCACGAGGCAGTGGGCGTGCCCTAGAGGGGTGGGCGCGCCCCGTACCCTCGTGGCCAGTGATGACCCACAAGTGTAGGGGATCTATCGTAGTCCTTTTGATAAGTAAGAGTGTCGAACCCAACGAGGAGCAGAAGGAAATGATAAGCGATTTTCAGCAAGGTATTCTCTGCAAGTACTGAAATAAGTGGTAACAGATAGTTTTGTGATAAGATAAATTGTAACAAGCAACAAGTAGCAAAAGTAAATAAGGTGCAGCAAGGTGGCCCAATCCTTTTTGTAGAAAAGGACAAGCCGGAACAAACTCTTATAATAGGAAAAGCGCTCCCGAGGACACATGGGAATATCGTCAAGCTAGTTTTCATCTCGTTCATATGATTCGCGTTCGGTACTTTGATAATTTGATATGTGGGTGGACCGGTGTTTGGGTGCTGTTCTTACTTGAACAAACATCCCACTTATGATTAACCTCTATTGCAAGCTTCCGCAACTACAACAAAAGTATTAAGGTAAACCTAACCATAGCATGAAACATATGGATCCAAATCAGCCCCTTACGAAGCAACGCATAAACTAGGGTTTAAGCTTCTGCCACTCTAGCAACCCATCATCTACTTATTACTTCCCAATGCCTTCCTCTAGGCCCAAATAATGGTGAAGTGTTATGTAGTCGATGTTCACATAACACCACTAGAGGCTAGACAACATACATCTCATCAAAATATCGAACGAATACCAAATTCACATGACTACCAATAGCAAGACTTCTCCCGTGTCCTCAGGAACAAACGTAACTACTCACAAAGCATATTCATGTTCATAATCAGAGGGGTAATAATGTGCATAAAGGATCTGAACATATAATCTTACACCAAGTAAACCAACTAGCATCAACCACAAGGAGTAATCAACACTACTAGCAACCTACTAGCACCAATCCCGGACTTGGAGACAAGAATTGGATACAAGAGATGAACTAGGGTTTGGAGATGAGATGGTGCTGGTGAAGATGTTGATGGAGATTGCCCTCTCTCGATGAGCGTTGGTGATGATGATGACGATGATTTCCCCCTCCCGGAGGGAAGTGTCCCCGGCACAACAGCTCTGCCGGAGCCCTAGATTGGTTCCGCCAAGGTTCCGCCTCGTGACGGCGGAGTCTTGTCCCGAAAGGTCGCTTATGATTTTTTCTCATCGAAAGACTTCATATAGGAGAAGATGGACGTCGAAGAGCCACCAGGGGGCCCACGAGGTAGGGGGCGCGCCCAGGGGGGAGGGCGCGCCCCCCACCCTCGTGAGTAGGGTGTGGGCCCCCTGGCCTTCATCTTTGGCGACGATTTTTCTTTATTTATTTTAAGGTATTCCGTGGAGTTTCAGGACTTTTGGAGTTGCGCAGAATAGGCCTTCAATATTTGCTCCTTTTCCAGCCCAGAATTCCAGCTGACGGCATTCTCCCTCTTCATGTAAACCTTGTAAAATAGGAGAGAATAGCCATAAGTATTATGAAATAACGTGAAATAACAGCCCATAATGCGATAAATATCGATATAAAAGCATGATGCAAAATGGACGTATCATTTCCCCCAAGCTTAGACCTCGCTTGTCCTTAAGCGAAAAGCCGATAACAATAAATATGTCCTCATGTTTAGAGGTAGAGGCGTCGATAAAAATAAAATACGGACATGAAGGCATCATGATTATTCTCATAACAGCAACATATATTGATTTGTCATATGATTACTCATGTTCAAATGATGATCTTTTCACAAAGCCAAAGTATGAATCAGAAACCTTATTGAGCACCAACAAATTATACCCTTAGTCATTGAAACAATTGCAATTTATCATAACATCAGAAAGATTCTATGTCAGAGCTTAAAACAAGTCCACATACTCAACTATCACTTAGTCTTTCATAATTGCTAACACTCAAGCAATACTTGTGGTTACGGAGTTTTAACCGGACACAGAGAAAGATAGGGGCTTGTAGTTTTGCCCCACAACATTTTACCTCAAGGCTAATGTCAACAATAATAATTCATGCTCCCCTACATCCAATTTTATATATATAACACCCCGGATGTAACTTTCCATATTTGTAACTCCAACTCTTGCCATTTTCGGCATCGTGATATGATATTCCCTCCGTGGTTGGGTTTTTCTTCATTTTTGCATTTTTTCCATGTCATCATGTGCATCTCATTTGCATACATGTTCGTCTCATGATTCCGAGCATTTTCCCCGTTGTCCATTTTGCAATCCGGCACTCCTATGTCCCCCGGCGTCCCCTTTTACGTTTTTCCGTGAGCGGGTACTAAACTTTCTCGGAATGGACCGAGGTTTGTCAAGTGGCCTTGGTACACCACCGTAGACCACTGTCAAGTTTGGGTCATTTGGAGCTCGTTTGGTACTCCAACGGTTAACCGCACCTCGCAAAGGCCTCTTTTAAGTTGCAGCTCAACACCCTCCAAAATAGTCCAATAACCCATCTAAGTCACTTCCATGCTCTCCGTCGTTCGATCACGATCGTGTGGCGAAACCGCACCCCATTTGGAGCTTCCTAGCTCCTTCTACCTATAAAACACCCCTACCCGAAATCCCGGATCAAATCCGCCCCTAACCCTAGCCCCGCTCCTCTCGCCGCCAGCGGACACGTCCGGCGGAGCAGACACGTCCGCCGCCGCCGGCCAACAGGAGCCGCCACGTAGCCCGTGCCCACATCGCCGCCGCCCGCGCTGGGCCCGTCTCCGCCCCCCAACCCGCCCGCCGCGCGCAGGCGCTTCGGCCGTCTGCAACCCGCCCGCCGCCTGGCCGCCGGACGCGGCGCCCAGCCCGATCGCGCCGCCCAGTGCCGGCCGCCACCGACCCGCCGCCTGCCACCGCCGCCTCCGGTCGCCGCCTCGCCCGGCCGACCCGTCGGCCCCGCCTCGGCCGCCGTCGCCGCCACCACCGCCCCGGCCCGCGCCGGCCTCTTCCTCCGGCCGGCCTCTCGTCCTCCGGCCCCGAGCAGCCGCCGGCCACCTCGCCCCGATCGGATCTGGATCCAAAGATCCCCCTCGGTTGACTTTCTCCTCCCCCCGAAATCGCCTGTCTTATTCCGTGAATAATTTGTTGCATTTTCATCATGCCATAACTCTCTGCATATTGCTCCGTTTCGTGCGTGTAATATATCAAAATGTTCGTCTCGATGAGTAGATCATTTCATCTCATTGCATCGTTTTCATTTGAGCTCATCTTGATGCCCGAAATGCTGTTAGAATAGGGCTATGTGATGTTAGTTTCTGTTTCTTAACAGAAAATGCACTTTTGTCATTTTTGCCATGATTGATGTGTGCATCCTATGATCTTGAGTCCTAAATGTCTTTTGTAATATGCCATGCCATGTTTACAGGGGTGTATGCCATGTATTTTTATGATCTTTGTGGTTACTAGCACAAGCATGCAAACTAGGCTTCATGATGTTGCTGATTTCAGCCCCTGTTTTGCTGATATTTTTATGCCATGTTTACTTGATGCTACAGAGCGATCCATGCATATTCTGAGATACTTCAGTAAGGATGTTTTGAACATATGGTTATGCTATATCCATCCATGCCTTTGTTTGCAATTATGGAGTGCCATATCTTGAGTCAATCGAGCTCTACGTCTGCTATAAAATGTTTCCTGGCAGATTGTTTACATGTTATTCAATTTTGCCAAGGTTGTTGTAGTTGATCCGTGTACGCTATGATGTTGTTCTTGCCATGTATATCTTCTATGCCATGTCTTCTTGATGGATGTATGCTTAGTTTATCATGTAATGCTCTGTAGTGAGTGCATCGAGCTCTTAAACATGCCTACTTGTTATCTGTTTTTGTCATGCCCTGTTGCTGAATCTGTTAACGGAACTTGCTATATTGACATGGGTGATATTGTATCTTCTGATCCTTTTTGGCTCATGGTCAGTAAGGGACTTTTGTTATATGCTTTGAGTAGATTCATTCCATGCCTTGTTTTGCTATTATAAGTTCCTGTAGCATGTTGTTTTCTTGCTCGGAACATTGCTTCCTGATGCTGTTTCTGCCATGTTCAGTAATTTCACCAAGTCTGTGAAGCTGATATGTTTTGCACTTTTGCCATGCTTGTTTGGACCTGTTATGATGTGATTTAGCCGTAGCTCAGTGTTCATCTTTTGTCAAGCATCTTGAGTAGATCACTGCCATATGCTTTGTTGGTACGTTTGGATGCAGTAGCTTAATTTCTTGTTGCTTGCTATGTGGCATCATGCTGTTAATGGCAGATTTGTGCCATTCTTGTTTTGCTTGTCATTTGCAAACCGTGCATCCGATTCCGGTGATCTTTATATCGATTTCAACCGAAATCATCTCACCTTTCCAGCGGCATACTTGGTTTGCCAAGTTGATGCCTGGTTCATCATTTTCCTTCCGGAGCACGCATACGCATTGCATATCACATCCCGCATATCATGCCATGTATTGCATCATGTTGCTTGTGCATTGCACCATGATTTATTGTGGTTCCTTTGTTTGTGTTCTTGCTTTGGGTAGATCCGGGAGATGAGTACGTGAACGAGGAACCTGTTAAGAACGCTTACGAGGATCAAGCTTTCGACAACTCTGAGAACTTTGCAGGCAAGATGACCATACCCTCGAAATCACTTCTATCTTTGCTTGCTAGATGCTCGCTCTTTTGCTATGCCTATGCTACGATGCCTACCACTTGCTATATCATGCCACCCATGTTGCCATGTCAGCCCCTAACCATCCTTTCCTAGCAAACCGTTGATTGGCTATGTTACCGCTTTGCTCAGCCCCTCTTATAGCGTTGTTAGTTGCAGGTGAAGATGAAGTTTGTTCCTTGTTGGAACATGGAGATGTTCTTCCTTGTTGGAACATGTTTACTTGTTGGGGATATCACAATATATTTGCTATAATTAATGCATATATATACTTGGTAAAGGGTGGAAGACTCGGCCTTATGCCTGGTGTTTTGTTCCACTCTTGCCGCCCTAGTTTCCGTCATACCGGTATTATGTTCCTTGATTTCACGTTCCTTACACGGTTGGGTGATTTATGGGACCCCGTGACAGTTCGCTTTGAATAAGACTCGTCCAGCAAGGCCCAACTTTGGTTTTACCATTTGCCACCTAAGCCTTTTTCCCCCGGGTTTTCGCGAGCCCGAGGGTCATCTTTATTTAACCCCCCGGGCCAATGCTCCTCTCGGCGTTGGTCCAAACTAGAGCCACTTGCGGTGCCACCACAGAGGCAACTTGGGGCATCTTCGGTTGCCGACGCATCTGCTCATCCGGTGTGCCCTGAGAACGAGATATGTGCAGCTCCTATCGGGATTTGTCGGCACATTCGGGCGGCTTTGCTTGTCTTGTTTTATTGCTGTCGAAATGTCTTGTAGTACGGGATTCCGAGACTGATCGGGTCTTCCCGGAAGAAGGAATATCCTTCGTTGACCGTGAGAGCTTATAATGGGCTAAGTTGGGACACCCCTGCAGGGTATTATCTTTCGAAAGCCGTGCCCGCGGTTATGAGGCAGATGGGAATTTGTTAATGTCCGGTTGTAGAAAACCCGAAGTTGACCTTAATTAAAATACACATCAACCGCGTGTGTAACCGTGATGGTCTCTTCTCGGCGGAGTCCGGGAAGTGAACACGGTGTTGGAGTTATGTTTGACGTAAGTAGTTCAGGATCACTTCTTGATCGCTACTAGCTTAACGCCCATGCTTTGCTCCTATTCTCGCTCTCTTTTGCGAACGTAGCCACCATATATGCTAGTCGCTTGCTGCAGCTCCACCTCAAAACTCTGTCCTTCCTATAAGCTTAAATAGTCTTGATCTCGCGGGTGTGAGATTGCTGAGTCCCCGTGACTCACAGATTCTACCAAAACAGTTGCAGGTGCCGATGATGCCAGTGCAGATGACACAACGGAGCTCAAGTGGGAGTTCGACGAGGAACGTGGTCGTTACTATGTGTCTTTTCACGATGATCGTAGTGGAGCCAGTTGGGACGATCGGGATCTGTGTAGCATTTGGGGTATCTTCTTTTAATTTGGTTCCGTAGTCGGACCTTGAGTGTAATCTGAATGATGGATGTTTATTTATGTATTGTGTGAAGTGGCTAATGTAAGCCAACTATGTATCTCTTTCCTTATGTATTACATGGGTTGTGTGAAGATTACCTCACTTGCGACATTGCTTTCAATGCGGTTATGCCTCTAAGTCGTGCTTCGATCGTGGGAGATATAGCCGCATCGAGATATTATATATATATATATATATATATATATATATATATATATATATATATATATATATATATATATATATATATATATATATATATATATATATATATATATATATATATATATATATATCATGTTCTTTCCAACATATGGGCTTGCCAAAGGATAAAATGAAAAAGGAAAGGTGAAGATCACCGTGACTCTTGCATAAGGTAGAGGATAATAATAAAAGATAGGCCCTTCACAGAGGTAAGCATAGGTTGCCATGCGCTTTTATGGTCAGATGCACAAAATCTTAATGCAAAAGAACGTCACTTTATATTGCCCCTTGTATGTGGAACTTTATTATGCAGTCCGTCGCTTTTATTACTTCCACAACAAGTTCGTACAAAGCTTATTTCTCTGCACTAATAAGTCATGCATAATTAGAGAGCAATTTTTCTTGCTTGCACCGATGACAACTTACTTGAAGGATCTTACTCAATCCATAGGTAGATATGGTGGACTCTCACGGCTAAACTGGTTTAAGGGTATTTGGAAGCACAAGTAGTATCTCTACTTGGTGCTGAGAATTTGGCTAGCATGAGGGGGAAAGGCAAGCTCAACATGTTAGAGGATCCATGACGACATACTTTATCTCAGATATAAGAAAACATAACTCATTATGTTGTCTTCCTTGTCCAACATCAACACTTTAGCATGTCATATTTTAATGAGTGCTCCCAATCATAAAAGATGTCAATGATAATATATCTATATGTGAAACCTCTCTCTCCTTATTACTTCCTATTAATTGCAACGACGACCAAAGCTATATTTGCCAACTCCCAAAAACTGTTAATCATCATACTCTTTCTATGTGGAGTCATTACTTTCACTAAGATCAATATAAACTCTTTGATTCTTTTTATCCCCTTTTTTTATTCACCCAAGATCATGGCAAAGTAATCAAGCCCTTGACTCAACACTAATCTTTATTATATATAGCTCAGGACTCGATTGCATAGAGGGATCATAAAGAAAAACTTCAAAACTAGATCATGCCATGACTTTATTCTGCTAAATCAAGATACTACTAATAGGATCGAACTAAGAAAAATGGTAAAGATAGGAGTTGTGATGGTGATACGATACCGGGGCACCTCCCCCAAGCTTGGCAGTTGCCAAGGGGAGTGCCCATACCCATGTGATTATGTCTCCTTCTTTGTTGTTGGCGGTGGAGGTGTTGTTGATGATGCAAGCTTGTCGTCCACCTTCCATGGCATAGGCTCACCCTCATAGAAGGATGATCGAGTCTCCGGAATCCTCAAATCCGCAGCCAAACTCATCCTTTTGAATCTATATTGATACTCACAGTTTTGGTTTTGCAGATCATAGATTTGGGCTTGGAGGTGCTCGATCTTCTCATGTAGCTTGAAGATGGCTTCCTTGGTCTTCTTGGCATCCGGCTCGTAGTTATTGGTGAACTCCGCGAGCATCTTGTGGGTAGTGTTGATTCCACGCTCCACCATCCCCTGGCACATGAAAACTTGTTGCTCCATTGCTTCGAGCCTCAACTCCATGCTTCCAGTTCCCTTTGGTCCCTCAACATCGCGGATGTGCAGCAACCCATCACGCATCTCGATGGTTTGAGGGTGTTGCAGCACCTCCGCGAGGTAAGGGTTGATCACCTTCTCGAAGATCTTATCCTTGGAAGCACTTGTGGTCGTCATGATGATCTAGACCTGTCAGAAAAACAGCTCAAAACAAGAACAGAGGATATTTGCGTGATACGGGAGTCAAAACCTTTAGGAGAATATATAATGAACTTTTACCAACCAAAATACGTATCGTGCAAGAAAACGGAGTCCGGAGGGCACACGAGGTGCTCACGAGGTAGGGGGCGCGCCCAGGGGGTAGGGCGCGCCCTCCACCCTCGTGAAGGCCTCGTGTCCTTCCCGGACTGCTACTTATTTTTCTATTTTTCTAAATATTCCAAAACAGAGAAATATTGCCTTGAAAATTGTTTTGAGTCGGTTTACTTACCGTACCACATACCTATTCCTTTTGAGTGCAGGCGTTCGAAAGTGTCCCTTATGTATTCCTTCCGGTTACGGTTTCAATAATATTGGTTTCAACATTTATGGGATTACACGAGATATAGTGTTTGATCCTTTGACCGTTTACCACCTTGGATTTGTGCTGCGAAGTTTTTCATTTTATGGCACCGAACGATAGACCTCCTCGATAACGTAGGGACCTTCCCATTTAGAGAGAAGTTTTCCTGCAAAAATCTTAAACGAGAGTTGTATAGCAACACATAATCACCTACATTAAACTCACGCTTTTGTATCCTTTTGTCATGCCATCTTTTAACTTTTTCTTTAAACAACTTGGCATTTTCATAGGCTTGGGTTCTCCATTCATCAAGTGAGCTAATATCAAATAACCTCTTCTCACCGGCAAGTTTGAAATCATAGTTGAGCTCTTTAATAGCCCAATATGCCTTATGTTCTAGTTCGAGAGGTAAGTGACATGCTTTTCCATAAACCATTTTATACGGAGACATACCCATAGGACTCTTATATGCAGTTCTATAGGCCCATAATGCATCATCAAGTTTCTTGGACCAATTCTTTCTAGACCTATTAACAGTTTTTTGCAAAATTAATTTGAGCTCTCTATTACTCAATTATACTTGACCACTAGACTGTGGGTGATAAGGAGATGCAATTCTATGATTAACGTCATATTTAGCAAGCATTTTACGAAAAGCACCATGAATAAAATGTGAACCACCATCAGTCATTAAATATCTAGGGACTCCAAACCTCAGAAAAATAACTTCCTTAAGCATTTTAATAGAAGTATTATGATCAGCACTACTTGTTGGAATAGCTTCTACCCACTTAGTAACGTAATCAACAGCAACTAAAATATGAGTATATCCATTAGAGGCAGGAAAAGGTCCTATATAATCAAAGCCCCAAACATCAAATGGTTCAATAACAAGTGAATAATTCATAGGCATTTCTTGACGTCTACTAATATTACCAATTCTTTGACATTCATCACAAGACAAAACAAACTTACGGGCATCTTTGTAGAGAGTGGGCCAATAAAAACCGGATTGCAATACCTTATGTGTAGTTCTATCTCCAGCGTGGTGTCCTCCATAAGCTTCGGAGTGACACTTGCGTAGGATCTGTTCCTGTTCATACTCAGGTACACAACGTCTAATAACACCATCTACTCCTTCTTTATAAAGATGTGGATCATCCCAAAAGTAATGTAGCAGGTCATAAAAGAACTTTTTCTTTTGGTATGTGAAGCTAGGTGGTATAAATTTAGCAACAATATAATTAGCATAATCAGCATACCATGGAGTGGTACGAGAAGTGCTTATGACATTTAATTGTTCATCAGGAAAGCTATCATCAATAGGTAGTGGGTCATCAAGAACATTCTCTAACCTAGATAAGTTGTCTGCAACGGGGTTCTCAGCTCCTTTTCTATCAACAATATGCAAATCAAATTCTTGCAGCAAGAGAACCCATCTAATAAGTCTAGGTTTAGCATCTTTCTTTTCCATGAGATATTTAATAGCAGCATGATCAGTGTGAATAGTTACTTTAGAATCAGAATTATATAGTTCCTTTTCGATAGTAGCATAATTCCTTTGAGCATTGTGTAGAGTCTTACTAGCATAATGGATAACATTTAACTTCTTATCAACTCTTTGCCCTAGAACAGCACCTACAGCATAATCACTAGCATCACACATAATTTCAAAGGGTAAATTCCAATCGGGTGGCTGAACAACAGGTATAGATACTAATGCTTTCTTAAGTATTTCAAATGCTTCTATACAATCATAATCAAAGACAAATGGTACATCTTTTTGTAATAAATTAGTCAGAGGCCGAGAAATTTTTGAGATGTCCTTAATGAACCTCCTATAAAACCCATCGTGACCAAGGAAACTTCTTATACCTTTGATGTCCTTGGGACATGGCATCTTTTCAATAGCATCAACCTTGGCTTTATCAACTTCAATACCTCTTTCAGAAACTTTGTGCCCCAAGACAATACCTTCATTAACCATAAACTGGCAGTTTTCCCAATTCAAGACAAGATTACTTTCTTCACATCTCTGCAAAACTCGATCAAGATTGCTCAAGCAATCGTCAAAAGAAGAACCATAGATGAAAAATTCGTCCATGAAAACCTCACAAATCTTTTCACAAAAGTCAGAGAATATAGCCATCATGCATCTTTGAAAGGTAGCAGGTGCATTACATAAACCAAAAGGCATACGTCTATAAGCAAAAGTACCAAAAGGGCATGTAAAAGTAGTCTTTGATTGATCTTTAGCAAACACGGTATTTGAGAGAAACCAGAATAACCATCTAGAAAGCAATAATGTGTATGTTTGCATAATCTTTCTAGCATTTGATCAATAAAAGGTAAGGGGTAACGATCTTTCTTAGTGGATTTATTTAATTTGCTGAAATCAATTACCATCCTATAACCTGTGATAATTCTTTGCGGAATCAATTCATCTTTATCATTAGGGACAACAGTAATACCTCCCTTCTTAGGGACACAATGGACAGGACGTACCCACTGACTATCAGCAACGGGATAAACTATACCTGCCTCCAGGAGCTTGAGTATTTCTTTTATTACAACTTCTTTCATTTTAGGATTCAAACGCCGTTGAGGATCACGAACTGGTTTGGCATCCGCTTCCAAATTTATTTTATGTTGACATAGAGTGGGACTAATGCCCTTAAGATCATCGAGAGTATATCCAATAGCTGCGGTGCTTCTTGAGTTTTCAATAATCTTTCTTCTTCATGCTCGAAAGGTTAGCACTAATAATAACAGGATATATTTTCTTTTCATCAAGATAAGCATATTTAAGATTATCGAACAACGGTTTAAACTCAAACACGGATCACCCTTGGGTGGAGGAGGATCCCCTAAGTTTCAACAGCAAATTGTGTTGAGAATAGGTTCTGTTTAAAGAATACTTCATCTATTTCCTTCTTTCATTCATGAACATATCATTTTCATGGTCTAGCAAATAATGTTCTAAAGGGTCACTAGGAGGTACAACAATAGAAGCAAGACCAATAATTTCATCATTACTAGGCAATTCTTCCTCACGATTTTGTTTACTAAATTTAGAGAAATTAAACTCATGAACCATATCATCCAAGCCAACAGTAACAACATTCTTTTTGCAGTCTATCGTAGCATTAACAGTATTCAAGAAGGGTCTACCAAAAATAATGGGACAAAAGCTATCTTGTGGAGAACCAAGAACAAGAAAATCAGCGGGATATTTGGTTTTTCCACACAAGACTTCGACATCTCTAACAATTCCCATTGCAGATATAGTATCTCCATTGGCAAGTTTAATTGTAACATCAATATCTTCTAACTCAACAGGTGCGATTTCATGCTTAATTTCTTCATACAAGGTAATAGGTATAACACTAGCACTAGCACCCATATCACATAAGCCATGATAACAATGATCTCCTATTTTAACAGAAATAACAGGCACACCTACCACAGGTCTATGTTTATCTCTATCACAAGGTTTAGCAATTCTGGCAGTTTCACCACAGAATTGAATAACATGCCCATCAATATTATCAAACAAGAGATCTTTAACAATAGCAATATTAGGTTCTACTTTGACTTGCTCTGGAGGTGTATAAGTTCTAGTATTGCTTTTACGAACAACAGTTGAAGCTTTAGCATGATCCTTTACTCTAACGGGGAAAGGTGGTTTCTCAACATAAGAGGTGGGAACAATAGGATCATTATAAGTGATAGTCTTTTCTTCAACTTTAATAGGTGCAGCAACTTTTACTTCTATGGGAGTATGATATTTAAACCACTTCTCCTTAGGGAGATCAACAGAAGTAACAAAACATTCACAGAAAGAAGCTACTATCTCAGAGTCAAGTCCATATTTAGTGCTAAACTTACAAAAAATATCGGTATCCATAAAAGATTTAACACAATCAAACATAGGTGCCATACCTGACTCCTTACCTTCATCGAGGTCCCAATCTTCAGAGTTGCGTTTAATTCTATCCAATAAATTCCATTTGAATTCAATAGTCTTCATCATAAAAGAGCCAGCACAAGAAGTATCGAGCATGGTGCGATTGTTATCAGAAAGCCGAGCATGAAAATTCTGAAGAATTGTCACTTTTGAGAGCTCATGATTGGGGCATGAATATAACATTGATTTAAGCCTCCCCCAAGCTTGAGCGATGCTTTCTCCTTCGCGAGGCCAAAAATTATATATATATATGCGATCATGATGAACAAGATGCATAGGGTAATTGTCGGTGTCAAAACCGGCGGATCTCGGGTAGGGGGTTCCGAACTGTGCGTCTAGGCGGATGGTAACAGGAGACAAGGGACACGATGTTTTTACCCAGGTTCGGGCCCTCTAGATGGAGGTAAAACCCTACTCCTGCTTGATTAATATTGATGATATGGGTAGTACAAGAGTAGATCTACCACGAGATCAGAGAGGCTAAACCCTAGAAGCTAGCCGATGGTATGATTGTTGTTAGTCCACGGACTAAAACTCTCGGTTTATATAGACAGGAGAGGGCTAGGGTTACACAGTCGGTTACAATGGGAGAGATCTACATATCCAGTATCGCCAAGCTTGCCTTCCACGCCAAGGAAAGTCCCATCCGGACACGGGACAAAGTCTTCAATTTTGTATCTTCATAGTCCGAGTCCGACCAAAGGTTATAGTCCGGCTATCCGGACTCCCCTAATCGAGGACTCCTCGGTAGCCCCTAAACCAGGCTTCAATGGCAGCGAGTCCGGCGGCATGATTGTCTTCGGCATTGCAAAGCGGGTTCCTCCTCGAATACTTCATAGAAGATTTTGAACAAAAGGATAGTGTCCGTCTCGCAAAATAAGTTCCACATACCCTTGTAGAGAATAATATTTACACAAATCCAACCTCTTGGCGTATTCATCGTGACATCACCCACAGCCAAGCCTTTATTGAATCGTTTTCTTGTCCCACCTCAGCGCACTTAGCGAGGCGATTTCCTTAATACGCCTTTGTCGAGCAGAGATCGTGTCCTTATTTTGGAATTCTCATCAATACAGTGGGTAACCCAACCGTGCCATTAATTCTGGCGCTTGGGAGATAAGTGAGTTTTACCAGGCTGGTGGGGGCACATAGCCGTCCGCCCATATAAGGGATAAGGATCCACCTTTTCATCTCGCCATCTTCCTCCTTTGCTTATCCATTTTAGCGCACTCAAGCTCCAACGCCCAAGTCCGCACGCCCCACCTCAACCTTCTCCAACCATGTCCGGAGGCGGGAGGCGGTGGATGGTCTCCTCCGTCACGGAGGACACATCAGCTGAGGGAGGCGGATGCTTGTCTAACAACATCACGCACGGCTCCTAGAAGAGGGGCAGCTCATCCCCCCAGGCCCCATGAGAGGTGGTGTTCCTCACCATTTCCTCCATGGACTAGGCTTCCCTCCACCCATTTGTCCGTGGGCTCATGTTCTACTACGGCCTGGATTTCCATGATCTAGCCCCGAACTTCATCCTCAACATCTCGGCGCTCATTGTCGTGTGCGAGGCCTTCCTCTGCATCCAGCCCCAGTTCTTCTTATGGCTGAAGACCTTCAATGTCAAGCCGAAGGTAGTGGGCGGCCGCCAAGCGGAGTGCGGAGGAGCCATGGTGGGAAAGATGCCTAACGTCCTATGGCTCGAGGGCTCCTTCGTGGAGACCATAAAGGGGTGGCAATCGGGATGGTTCTACATCACCGAGCCGCGCTGCCCTGCATGGGTCGCCGCCCCTGAGTTCCGATCTGGAATCCCCATGCGGCTCACCTCCTGGAAAAAGAAGGGCCTGCCGGGGGCGGAAAAGGAGAGCTGACCGGACTCCAAACATGCATCCAAAGCCTGGCGAGCAAGAAGCTCAAACTCGTTAACGTAGTCCAGGTCATGCTCATCCGCCGGATCCTCCCGTGCCAACAACGGGCTTTCAGCTTGTGGGAGTTTAACCCGGCACAACACCAAACCCTGAGCAGGCTTTTCGACACTACGTACGAAGATGCCTGGAAGGTGCTGTTCAAGGGCGCCGAGGCTCCCGTATCCGCTACCGAGGATCGCGGATTCAGCGCGCAGTGTCAAACCAACACGGTGAGCTGTCTTTACCTCTTACAGGATATTTGTCTTTCATAGTTTGACTTCATGCGGGATCTAAACTCCCTTACCTTTGACAGGATTGGCAGGAGACGTCCCGGCAGATCAGTTGTCCGGCTCCCTTGCCCGAAGACCCAGCGGGCCGCCGCAGCGGGGCTGCTGGTTCCGGACCCCTATGTGGTGCCGAAGAAGAAGGCCAAGAAGAAAGCCACGGGAACTCGAAAGTGTTACCGGCGCCTGGTGGTGTCGGACTCATCGTCCGATGACTCTGAGGCGGACTCCTCCCATGAAAACGAGGAGGAGGAAAGAGAGGTCTCGCCCGGAAGTGGAGAAGAAAGGAAGGTCGCCCCAGCGAGGGAGGCGGAGGTCAAGAAAGGAAGGAACCTCCTTCCGGACTACGCCACCAACGCCGCCGACAACGAAGAGGAGTGGCCGCATAGGGCCAAGCCCTTGGCGAAATCGTAAGTGTTTGGATACCAGAATGACTCATGGCGTTCCTTTATTGCACAATATCTTCGGCGCGAATATAATCATGCAGTCCGCCCATGGCCCGGCTCGGCCGCCGTCGGCGGCTCCCTGAATTCGTCGGATGTGAATTCGCTTCGACCGCTACCTCCCCTCGCCCTCTGAGACAATGCCGAGATGGAGTCCCAAAGGGTCCAAGCAGGAGAAGGAGGTCTGGGCGCCGCAAAGCGACCTCCTGTACTCAGTGCAAAGGGACAAAACCCCAAGGGCTCCAAGTCCGGCCCGGGCGGACACCGCCGGAACCTTCAATGGTTACGGAGTCGGCGGCGGCCCCCTAGTAAGAAGGGCAAGCCTGCGGCGCGGTGACCTCTGTCCAATTGGAGGCACGGATAATTTCTTGGAGGTGTAGCAGCGCCTCCATCGACGAGAGCACCGCACTATTATGAGTGCGGTGATCCGAAGGTTCGATCCACCAAGGCGGGCTGGTAAGCTGTGCCAGCCTTCTAACAGGCTTTGAGGTATGTATTTAAGATATGTAAAAATATTACCGCATAAGCGGTAGCCCATGATGCTCGGTTTGGTGTTAGGAAGAAAAGCGAAGCGAGGATCTAAAAGATATATGCTGGAGTCTAACATAAGTATGTCAATATGGGAATGCAGGCTGCTTGCTGCGACCTCTGCTGCCTGCTTGCTGGAGGTCGATGCATTAAGCGAGCCTCGGCGGTCGAAACGAGCTCGGCCTTGCCAAGCAGCTCGAGGACAAGGAAGGTAAGTAATACCTTATGTAAGTATATAAAAAAGATGTGGTTGCAAAAAATGACAGGACCAACGTGAGTATTATAGGGGCCACAACCGAGGTGGCGACCTTGAAGAAAGCGCTGTCCAAGGCCGAAGACAATGCGGCCGTGGAAGCGCGCCAGCGAGGCGGGGAGGCGGGTGGCAGAGGTGCGGCAAGAGCTCCAGGCTCTCGTGAAAAAACACGAGAGTTTGGAGCTTGACTCAAAGACTCGAGAGTCCGAGCTTGACTCAAAGACTCGAGAGTCCGAGCTCGCCTCGACCCTTGAGAGCGCCAAATCTGCTAAGGCCGAAGCCCAAAAAGCCCTCCAGGAAATTGAGGCGATGAAGAAGATAGCGGCAGGTAAGACATTCTTTATGCAAAGCAAGCACGTGAAAGTGAATTACCTATTACTTACGAGTCGGAGCTCTCCGGGAGCATTCGCAGATCTGCCCTTGATGTGTCGATGCTACCACATACTACCGAGCCGAGGAGGGGGCTCGGCGGAGAAGGTGTTCGGTCTCGACATCTTTGAGGCCGACACCAGTGCCCTTGAGCGACCAGTGAAGCAGCTGGTCGAGCTCCATAAGGTGGCGAATAGGCCATGAAGAACCTTATAGTCGGCTATGGCCTAGCGAGGTCATGCTTGGTAGCTACTTTGGGTTGGTGAGGCGGCTGGCGGATGCCTGTCCACGGCTTGAAGTCATCAAGCGCTCTGTATGCATCGAAAGGCGCCGTAGGGAATGCCCCGTGTTAAAGTGCCTTTGGGGCAAGATGGATCTTTGAGAAGCTGGTGACAGATGGGCCACCACAGGGCAAGGAGCATCGCAAGCCGAGATGTATTATGAGGCGTCTGAAGGGAGCCGCCTTGTGGCGGATAGATATTTCAAGGATGTAATTTTTAGTAAAACTCGCTCGTGTTATCCTGTATGCTGAAAACTTGTTCATATGCACTAAGCAATGATTTTTGAATTTAAAATATTACCTACATGCGGCCGTTTTTTAAATCGAGAGATGGCGAGTCATCGGCACGCCCCATGCCACAGTGCTAGGTTGTTGGGATAAAACTGGCGCTCTTTTTCCATTCTTGGGTCCTTGAGGCGCTCGGCACAACAAACACGGCAATCGGACTATAATGCTTTATCACTCTCCTTAGCCATAGAATTCTATAATTTTAAAATTTGGTGAAGCCCTAGTATTGGAAGACTGAGTTTGAGGCGCTATCACGCCTAGGCGGACAAAGCCGACTCCTCGCTCTAAGCGGCATAAGTCTTTAGGGACTCGAAACCTCTCGAACAGCGACCAGCTCTCGCCCTATCATGGCCGGTCAGTTTAGCTTTCTCTACTTAGGTGCTTAACCCAGCTCAACGAGGCACAATCACGGTAGTTCTCCAGCGCTACCTTAGCCAATATAGCGGGCGTAAGGTACCAAAACATGGGGCAGGGCAAACCCAACTATTGACCCAAGACATGATTGAACCGATGCATATAATGCTATAAGTTCGGGTGCCCTTTTCGTGAGAGTGTTGGACTTCTCACACCATATTCTGGGATACTTAAGCCCCTGGTGTATTGGTCGTACCAAAGTGTACGGTTGCATAATGTCATAACTGAACATATTTACACAAAAAGGAATGCAATAATAGACAAAACCTATGTATTGTTTATTCGAAAAAGCTGCGGTAAAAGCAGAACGATACAAATAGTGTGATAAGCAAGAGATGGGACTATTTGACATGTCCCCCTCCAGGGGCGAGCAGCGGGATGATATGTGAAACAAGTATACTGCTCGTTATAGAGACCACCTGGACATTAGTCCTAGCTTTCTGCCTCCCTAGCCGTTGCATCGTATGTTCGGCGATTGTACTGCCAGACGGGCCTTCCGGAGAGTGGAGTCCTGAAAGTAAGAAAAAAGGAATGAAAAATCGGGAGCCCCTAGTGCGGTTGAGCGCATTTTGGGCGTGCCGTGGTTGTGCCCTCCTTATGCCCATGGTATTTCCAGGCGTAATTATATGCGTGTAGTAGTGGTTTCATGATTTAGCGAGGCTGGGGTTGAGGCCGCATTACTTACGCTTACGGAACATGCCGAGCGGTCTTGTTGTAAGTTACTCGGGCGCTTAGCGGTGTCGGGACGTTTAATAGCGGATGGAGAATTTCCTTGAGAGGCTACTTGGTACTTCCGCCGCGAGGGCGCTGTATGCTCCTCCGTTCGGAGAGAGCATTGGTGTTCCGTTGACCGTAATGACTCGCCGAGGACTGGCATCTTGAGCTTGAGGTATGCGTAGTGCGGCACCGCATTGAACTTTAAATGCGGTTCGTCCGGCGATGTGTGATAGCCCTGCGGAGCAGGACTATGTCGAAGATTAACTCCTCACCGGAAATTGTCAGGGATCGAAGACCACCTCAAGTGTGGCGAGCTGTCTGATTGGCCTCTACACGGTATGGCGCCTTTAAAGGTCGTCTTTGTGGGTTTAATCCTTGAGGATCTATGCCCATTTTTACGCCTTGTATCTGATAAAGCAGGTTCAGGCTGCTGCCCGTCCATAAGGACTCAAGTGAGGTGAAATCTGTCAATGATTGGGTCTAGAACCAATGTGGCGAATCCGCCATGGCGGATGCTAGTGGGAGTGGTCCCTTTGATCAAAAGTGATGGGCGGGAGGACCACGGTTGAACTTTAGAGCAGCTGGCTCCAACACATATCGTCCACGAGTGCGCTTCGCTCCCTTTTGGGTATGTGGGTTGTGTATATCATGTTCACCGTCCGCACTTGTGGGGAAGCCCTTACATCCCCTATTTTTTGGGGCGGGGCTCCTCCTCGTCATTGCTATGCAGCCCGTGTCTCTATTTTGGCATTTAACTTGCCTGCCTGCTTGAACACCCAAAATCCCTGTTGGTGTGATTGGATGGTTTTGAAGTGCGTGTATACGCACAGCGATCAGTATTCGGTCCAAAGCTGGGCGGGCAGATATTTCTTTTAAATGGCTTTTTCGTGACGCGTTTAGAGCCTCTAAATCCGGCATTAACTGCCGTATCCTCGGCATTATGGCGTTAATGCGGCACTTGTGCGTGTTGCGTAGCGACCTGCCATTGTTGTCCTTGGTATTGAATTACGGGGCTCTTGGTCATATTATTACTACAAGCTAGCCAGCTGTCTTCTCCCATAAAAGCAGGTCATGAGTGTTGTGAGGGCTGCCATGGATTTGGCTTTTTCTGTCTAGGTGCCGGGCAAGCCACTAAATCACGGATGTTATGCTTGAAGGCTGCGAGGGCCTACGTGTCCGGACGGTCGACTATTTGATTTTTCTTGGTTAGGAACCGTGTCGAGAATTTTACGGCGATTCCTCTGGCTGCTGAATTATGTGGCTTAGGTCATGGCGTCGGTGGTGGCATAGGTGCCCTTGAAATTGTCGAGAATGCGGCTTCCAGGTCCTCCCAACAACCAATTGACTCTGCTGGCAAGTTGTTAAGCCAATGTCGAGCTGCTCCTTTAAGCTTGAGTGGGAGGTATTTGATGGCGTGTAGATCGTCACCCTTGGGCCATGTGGATATGAAGGAGATAATCCTCGATCCATACCGCAGGATCTGTTGTGCCATCGTATGATTCGATGTTCACGGGTTTGAAACCCTCGGGGATTTGATGATCCATTACTTCATCATGAAGCATAGTGGGTGTCTTGGCGCCCTGTCTTTGGGCTATATCACGGCGTAGCTCGAATGAGCTTTGTCTCTTGTGTTGGCCGGCGGGTGCCATTTCGGCATGGCAGATTATCGTCACACATGTAAGTAGGCGCCGCGATCCGTGGATCGATCTTGTTTGCTCTACCTTGCTCTCAATATATTTTGCAGGTCGGCGCATTTCCCGTGCCTTTGTATTTTTGGCGGCGGGAGTGCGGCTTGAGTGGAGGGCGAGAGGCCTCTCTGTCGTGACCACGAGGTGGCGATCGGCCTTCGTCGCTGGTGATGTAGGTTTAGGTGCTTCCTCCTCTAATCGGGGTAGCAACCTGCGCTTTGGTAGCTCTTGGAGGCGTTCGAGTTCGTACTCTTGACGCAAGGACTTGATCCATCTGTCGGCTAACAAGTCTTGGTCAGCTCTAAGCTGTTGCTGTTTTTCTTGAGGCTGCTACGCCGTGGCCATAAGCCTGCGTTTGAAATGCTCTTGTTAAGCGGGATCCTCGGGCACGACAAATTAAATCGTCGTCGAGGCTTGCCTCATCTTGAGAGGAGGCATGTAATTATCGTCATCTACCTCTCATGCGCGCTCTCTCATGAGGCTGGCTTCTCCATCCTCTGTGTTGAATCTTCTTTGGAGGGTTGTCTTGACCTTGTCGGGGTGTTATTATCTCCCGTGCGGAATACGCCGTTTTGCTTTGGCGGGATTTAGGCGGCACCGCTGGCCGGCGTTTAGGCTGCTTCTTGGGTGGTCATCCTCCATTGTTCCATCGCCCTTCCCTTCTTTTGGGGTGTCCACCATGTATATGTCATCTGACGAGGTGGCCTTCGATTGCCCTATATCGCTGGTTCTTGGTCGTCTCCTGCGCCGGCGTCCATACCGTCGATGTCTTGGTCGAGTTGAGCATGTCGGCGGTATGGGCGCCGATGCAGGAGGCGACCAGAACCAGCGCCTATATTGGCGATTGAATCAATGCAGTTCAAACCTCGTGACGTGATCTGACGTCAGCTTCAGCAGACCGTGGATAGCGCGCAGCTTGCATGCACTATCGAAGGCAGACCGAGGACTAAGTGCGCATCGTACATGAGCATATGGCGCGCATGCGCATGAATATAGCCACTAAGCGTTAGAAACAGCAAACTTCTATGAATGGATGGAATTCGACCATGCTCATTGCCGATATGGGCGCCGACTCGAAATACCACGGGGTATCAGGCGTAATCAACGGCGAGCAGATCATGACAGATTCGGGCAAGTTGCTGACGAGCAGCTAGCCCGAAAGTGCGCCTTGAGCTACATGCACGGTGAACTTGACCTGAGCAAAGTGGATCGGTACGAGCTCGCTCGCAGCAGGTAATCTGCGAACAGATCGAGGCGATGCTCAACTCGATGGCTTGCCGAATCTTACAGTGTCATGCTCGGACCTTAGGGCTTGACTCAAGCTTTCAGCTGGTGGCAGCTAGACTACGGTGAACACGTGACATCTGAAGAAACACTGCTTCACGTACGTCAGCCTTCTAGGCTTTCGGCAGCGTCGAAAGCTGCGCACGTGCATGCAAGCTCCTCTAGCTCGACGAAACTCAGTGCTGGCACTCTCAGGCTGAGGTAGCATTGCTTGAAAGACCGCCCTATGCAAGTAACTGCCGTCTATCATGAGCAGTTTGTTCGAACTGGCTCGCTGCCTCACGGCCCAACAAGCTTCGGGACTCTCAAGATCTGGATCAGAACTCAGATAGCATTCGGATTATTCGTTCACCTGCTGGTGATGGCAACAGGCTCGGTTGCACCTGCCGAACCGACCGCGCATCGCTCGTCTGCGCCAGGCTCGTCTGGCAGCTGGTGTCTTGACGCTTCGGACACATGGCATTGTCTTCAGGATTAGCCAGCATAGTACAGCTGTAATGCTCACGATTGAGCGGTCCTGTCATTTCTTACGAAGCCCCAAACGGGGATTTTCAACCGGAAAACCCTGGCAGCCAGAATAAACCCCCCGGTCCCAAGGCTGGTTCCTTTAAACGGCCGCCCGGGTGACATGACATCTTCAACCTCGAACCTAAACCCGCACGTAACCGGTTATCGACGGGCCGTGTAACCGTTAAAACCCCAAACCGCTCCTCGGGCTCTGCGTCCCATGACCATTGGCGGGCCTCAGTACAGGCCCTGACATTAGTTTGAGGATTTGGTGCGCAATTCCGCTTGCACGAACTTATCTGGCCACATTCACAGTCTGCGCTGCAATCTGCGCACGCCACTGCGGTCCGGTGACAACGGCAACGTCAACCCGCGTGCTGTGCCGCGGAGTCTTGGCCAGGAACCCGCTCGGCAGTGGGCGTAAAGGCATGGCCGCTGGTCAGGCACCACCGGGGCGTCAGGTTCTGTGGCACCATGGGGTCGGGAACAGCTCGGCGGCTGATCAAGCGTTGACTGACCCTGGGATTGTGCGGATTAAAGCTGACTGCGGGAGGTACCTGGACTCGTTGAGCAGGCTGACTAACTCCACAAGCTGAAAGCCCATTGTTGGTACGGGAGGATCCGTGAATGAGCATTACGGACTACGTTGGCGAGTTTGAGCTTCTTGCTCGCCAGGCTTTGGATGCAAGTTTGGAGTCGGTCGCCTCTCCTTTTTTGCCCCGCACAGGCCCTTCTCTTTTCGAGGTGAGCCGTGTAGGGGATTCCAATCGGAACTCGAGGATCACGACCCATGCGAGGTCCGCTGCTCGGTGATGTAGAACCACCGCGATTGCCACCCTTTATGGTCTCCACGAAGGAACCCTCGAGCCATGGGGCGTTGGGCATCTTGCCCACCATGGCACCTCCGCACTCCGCGCCATGCTGCGCCGCCTACCGACCCGGCTTGACATTGAAGGTCTTGGCCATAAGCGAAGTGGGGCTGGATGCAGAGGAAGGCCTCGCCACCACACGATGAGCAGCGAGATGTTGAGATGAAGATTCGGGGCGGATCGTGGAAATCCAGGCCATAGTAGAACATGAGCCCCCGGACAAATGGGTGGATTGGGAAGCCCTAGTCCATGGAGGAAATGGGTGAGAACACTACCCTCTCATGGGGCTGAGGGGGTGGGGATGAGCTGCCCCTCTTCCGGGAGCAGTGCTTGCGATGTCGTCAGACAAGTATCCAGTCTCCCTCACTTTTTGATGTCCCTCAGCGTGACGGAGGAGACCATCCTGCCTCCCGCTCCGGACATGGGAGAGAAGGTTGAGGTGGGGAGTCGGACTTGGGCGCCTGGGCTCGAGGGCGCCAAATGGATAAGAAAAGGAGGAAGAAAGGCGTGGATGAAAAAGGTGGATCCTTATCCCCTTATATGGGCGTAGATGAAACTATGTACCCCCACCAGCAAGTAAAACTTCGCTTATCTCCCAAGCACTCGTAACTAATAGCGCACGGTTGGGTTACCCGCGTATTGATGAGAATCCCGGAATAAGGGGACACGATCTCTACTGACAAGAGGCGTGCCAATGAAACCACCTCGCTAAGTCTTGCTGAGGTATTCTGATAAAAGCGAGTTCGAATAAAGGCTTGGCGTGGTGTGATATCGCGCCGCGGAATACGTCGGCGAGAGTTGGATTTGTGTAAAGATTATTCTCTCTCGGTGGTATGTGGAACTTATTTTGCGAGCCGGACACTATCCTTATGTTCAAAATCTTCTATGAAGTATTCAGAGGAGGAACCCGCCGTGCAATGCGAAGACAATCTGCAGCGCGCGGACTCGTCGTCATTGAAGCCTAGTTCGAGGGACTCTTGAGGAGTCTGGATTAGGGGGTGTCGGATAGCGGGACTATAACCTTGGCGGACTCACGGACTATGAAGATACAAGATTGAAGACTTCGTCCCGTGTCGGGATGGGACTTTCCTTGGCGTGGAAGGCAAGCTTGGCGATACGGATATGTAGATCTCTTCCCATTGTAACCGACTCTGTGTAACCCTAGCCCACCGGAGAGTTTTAGTCCGTAGGACGAGCAACAATCATACCATAGGGTAGCTTCTAGGGTTTAGCCTCTACGATCTCGTGGTAGATCTACTCTTGTACTACCCATATCATCAATATTAATCAAGCGGGAGTAGGTTTTACCTCCATCTAGAGGGCCCGAACACAGGTAAAAACATCGTGTCCCTTGTCTCCTGGCCTACCATCCGCCTAGACGCACAGTTAAGGACTAACTAACAGAACACAGGTTTAAGTTTCTGTCACTCTAGCAACCCATCATCTACTTATTACTTCCCAATGCCTTCATCTAGGCCCAAATAATGGTGAAGTGTTATGTACTCGACGTTCACATAACACCACTAGAGGCTAGACAACATACATCTCATCAAAATATCGAACGAATACCAAATTCACATGACTACTAATAGCAAGACTTCTCACGTGTCCTCAGGAACAAACGTAACTACTCACAAAGCATATTCATGTTCATAATCAGAGGGGTAATAATGTGCATAAAGGATCGAACATATAATCTTCCACCAAGTAAACCAACTAGCATCAACTACAAGGAGTAATCAACACTACTAGCAACCTACTAGCACCAATCCCGGACTTGGAGACAAGAATTGGATACAAGAGATGAACTAGGGTTTGGAGATGAGATGATGCTGGTGAAGATGTTGATGAAGATTTCCCTCTCCCGATGAGAAGCGTTGGTGATGATGATGCGATGATTTCCCCCTCCGGAAGGTGTCCCCGGCGAACAGCTCTGCGGAGCCCTAGATTAGTTCCGCCAAGTTAGCCTCGTGGCGTAGTCTCGTCGAAAGGTTGCTTATGATTTTTCTCATCGAAAGACTTCATATAGGAGAAGATGGGCGTCGGAGAGCCACCGGGGGCCCACGAGGTAGAGGCGCGCCAGGGGAGGTCGCCCCACCCTCGTGAGCAGGTGTTGGCCCCTGGCCTTCATCTTTGGCGATGATTTTTCTTTATTTATTTTAAGGTATACCGTGGAGTTTCAGGACTTTTGGAGTTCTTGCGAGAATAGGCCTTCAATATTTGCTCCTTTTCGACCACGAATTCCAGTACCGGCATTCTCCCTCTTCATGTAAACCTTGTAAAATAGGAGAGAATAGCCATAAGTATTGTGACATAACGTGAAATAACAGCCCATAATGCGATAAATATCGATATAAAAGCATGATGCAAAATGGACGTATCAGCCAGCTCCCGTATCTTCTGACGTAGAGTCCAAGCCTATCTGGTGGCTCTCCTTCCAAAAATAACTTCTCAAGTTGATTTCGTTCCGTTTCGACTCCGTCTGATATTCCTTTTCCTTGAAACACTGAAATAGGCATAAAACAGCAAATCTGGGTTGGGCCTCCGGTTAATAGGTTAGTCCCAAAAAATATTATAAAAGTGGATAATAAAAAGCCCAATATTGCCCAAAACAGTAGATAATATAGCATGGAGCAATCAAAAATTATAGATACGTTGGAGACGTATCAAGCATCCCCAAGCTTAATTCCTGATCGTCCTCGAGTAGGTAAATGATAAAAATATAATTTTCGATGTGGAATGCTACTTGGCATAATTTCAATGTAATTCTTCTTACTTGTGATATGAATATTCAGATCCGAAATATTCAAGACAAAAGTTCATATTGACATAAAAATAATAATACTTCAAGCATACTACAAAGCAATTATGTCTTCTCAAAATAACATGGCCAAAGAAAGTTATCCCTACAAAATCATATAGTCTGGCTATGCTCCATCTTCCCCACACAAAAGATTTAAATCATGCACAACCCCGATGACATTAGCCATGTAATTGCCCAAATAATCATATAAGAATTTTGTTTTAATTATCTACCAAAATAAGCATTGAAATCTTCTTGCTTAACCATAAAGTTATCAAACTCATCCAAGCATTGGCTAGTAATTTTAGTAGGAGGGATTTCAGCTTTATCATATCTATAGAGAGAATTTACCTTTACTACATGTGTAAGGTTATTCAATAGGTAGAGGATTAAGATCATATGTTTCTTCAACAGGCGGTAGATTAAGACCATGTATTTCTTCAATAGGAGGTAAATTCTTAACATCTTCAGCTTTAATACCCTTTTCTTTCATAGATTTCTTTGCCTCTTGCATATCTTCAGGACTGAGAAATAGAACACCTCTCTTCTTCGGAGTTGGTTTAGGAATAGGCTCAGGAATTGGCTCAGGAGCTAGCTCAGGAAGTGTCCAATTATTTTCATTTTTCAACATATTATTCAATAGAATTTCAGCTTCATCCGGTGTTCTTTCCCTGAAAACAGAACCAGCACAACTATCCAGGTAATCTCTGGAAGTATTGGTTAGTCCATTATAAAAGATATCAAGTATTTCATTTTTCTTAAGAGGATGATCAGGCAAAGCATTAAGTAACTTGAAAAGCCTCCCCCAAGCTTGTGGGAGACTCTCTTCCTCAATTTTCACAAAATTGTATATATCCCTCAAAGCAGCTTGTTTCTTATGAGCAGGAAATATTTAGCGGAAAGTAATAAATCATATCCAGGAACTACGCTTTTAACCAGGATCAAGAGAATTAAACCATATCTTAGCATCACCCTTTAATGAGAAGCGGAAATATTTTAAGGATATAGAAGTAGCGAGATCTCTCATCATTAGTGAACAAGGTGGCTATATCATTTAATTTAGTAAGATGTGCCACAACGGTTTCAGATTCACAGCCATGAAAAGGATCAGATTCAACCAAAGTAATTATATCAGGATCAACAGAGAATTCATAATCCTTATCAGTAACACAGATAGGTGAAGTAGCAAAAGCATGGTCAGGTTTCATTCTATCATTAAGAGATTGTTGATTCCATTTAGCTAATAACCTCTTGAGCTCATATCTATCTTTGCAAGCTAAAGTAGCTAAAGTAGCTTCTTTATCAAAAACATAACCCTCAGGAATAACAGGCAAGTCTTCATCATCACTTTCATCAATATAATCGGTTTCAATAATTTCTTTGTCTCTAGCCCTAGCAATTTGTTCATCAAGAAATTCACCAAGTGGCACAGTAGTATCAAGCATAGAAGTGGTTTCATCATAAGTATCATGCATAGCAGAGGTGGCATCATCAATCACATGTGACATATCAGAACGAATAGCAGAAGCAGGTTTAGGTGTCGCAAGATTACTCAAAATAGTAGGTGAATCAAGTGCAGAGCTAGATGGCAGTTCCTTACCTCCCTTCGTAGTTGAGGGATAAATTGTTGTCTTAGTGTATTTCAAGTTCTTCACAGTGACCAGCAGATATAAATCCAAGTGACTCAAAGAATAGAGCTATGCTCCCCGGCAACGGTGCCAGAAAATTGTCTTGATAACCCACAAGTATAGGGGATCGCAACAGTTTTCGAGGATAGAGTATTCAACCCAAATTTATTGATTCGACACAAGGGGAGCCAAGGAATATTCTCAAGTATTAGCAGTTGAGTTGTCAATTCAACCACACCTGGATAACTTAGTATCTGCAGCAAAGTGTTTAGTAGCAAAGTAATATGATAGTTGTGGTAACGGTAACTAAAGTAATGGTAGCAAAAGTAATATTTTTGGTGTTTTGTAGTGATTGTAACAGTAGCAACGGAAAAGTAAATAAGCGAAGAACAATATGTGAAAAGCTCGTAGGCATTGGATCGGTGATGGAGAATTATGTCGGATCACGGTTCATCATGTAACAATCATAACATAGGGTGACACAGAACTAGCTCCAATTCATCAATGTAATGTAGGCATGTATTCCGAATATAGTCATACGTGCTTATGGAAAAGAACTTGCATGACATCTTTTGTCCTATCCTCCCGTGGCAGCGGGGTCCTAGCGGAAACTAAGGGATATTAAGGCCTCCTTTTAATAGAGTACCGGAACAAAGCATTAGCACATAGTGAATACATGAACTCCTCAAACTATGGTCATCATCGGGAGTGGTCCCGATTATTGTCACTTCGGGGTTGCTGGATCATAACACATAGTAGGTGACTATAGACTTGCAAGATAGGATCAAGAACACACATATATTCATGAAAACATAATAGGTTCAGATCTGAAATCATGACACTCGGGCCCTAGTGACAAGCATTAAGCATAGCAAAGTCATAGCAACATCAATCTCAGAACATAGTGGATACTAGGGATCAAACCCTAACAAAACTAACTCGATTACATGATAGATCTCATCCAACCCATCACCGTTCAGCAAGCCTACGATGGAATTACTCACGCACGGCGGTGAGCATCATGAAATTGGTGATGGAGGATGGTTGAAGATAGCGATGGCGATGAATCCCCTCTTGGAGCCCGAGCGGACTCTAGATCAGCCCTCCCGAGAGGTTTTAGGGCTTGGCGGCGGCTCCGTATCGTAAAACGCGATGAATCCTTCTATCTTATTTTTTTCTCCCCGAAAGCAAATATATATGGTTGGAGTTGAGGTCGGAGGAGCTCCAGGGGGCCCACGAGGTAGGGGGCACGCCCTAGGGGGGCAGGCGCACCCCCCACCCTCGTGGACAGGATGTGGGCCCCCTGGTCTTCATCTTTTGCAAGGATTTTTTATTATTTCCAAACATACGTTCCGTGAAGTTTCAGGTCATTCTGAGAACTTTTGTTTCTGCACATAAATAACACCATGGAAAGTCTGCTGAAAACAGCGTCAGTCCGGGTTAGTTCCATTCAAATCATGCAAGTTAGAGTCCAAAACAAGGGCAAAAGTGTTTGGGAAAGTAGATACGACGGAGACGTATCAGTCGGCGACTCTCCTTCTGAGCAACATGTGACATGTACTGCCCCTTGGCCTGCATGCAGAACAAAGCCTTCATCTTGGTCTTCAGCTTCTTAGCCAAGAAGGCTCAGAAGATGAAGGCGAGTAGCCAGCAGAGATGTCCTCATCAACATCCTCATCCTTGATCTCATCCTCATCCACATCCATCTGAGCAGCCGCTGCCTCAGCATGGGTAGTGGTGTTGGCCCACTGGGTCTTGATGCGGAGCTTGATGGGCTCATGACGAATCCAGTCAGGGGCAAGAAACTCATCATCGGGATAGAGCTTCTCCCAAGTCTTCGTGATCAAAAGAAACAGGTAAGGTCCATAGATGGGTACCTTACGGTTGAAAACCGCAAACCGAAGCTCGCACCACATGATATGTGAGACATCAAGTGGTTGTGTCTAAGCATGACGCGCCTCCTCACAAATGAGCATCATATCTACAAGATAGGCATGCACCTTGTCCTTGTCACCAATGCGCGGAAAGAGGGAGTTGCGGAAGATGCGATGCATAATTTTAAGGAATGAGTTCAGCACCCACGCCTTCTTGCCATTGGGAAACGTCTTCTCAACATAGTAGGGCTGAAGCTTGTTCTTGCTGGCTGACTCGGGATTGGCATGAAGGCGTACACCAACAGGCGTGTTGAGCCCCTCGTCAGGAACCTGAAGAAAATCCATGAAGTCCTTCCACGTAGCAGTCATCTGTTGTGCATTGGTCATCCAGGTCATGGTCCGTTCCTCAACAGGATGGAAGTGGACCGAAGCAAAGAACTGAGCCACAATCTCAGGGTCAAAGTCCAGATGGAAAGTGATCAAGTCCTCAATGCCAAACTGCTCTACCAAGTCCAAAGCCTCACCAAAATAGCCACGGTGCTTATCCTGCCTCATATGATTCATATCAATCCAGTGCACATCCACGTAGATGTTCTGCTTGGCCTTGATCACATCTAGATAGATAAGATTCTGCTGCTTGGTCCAGAACAAATCATTCCCTATGAAGTTTGCACGAGGATTCACATAGGGGTTGATCTTCCTTCGAGTAACAAACTCAGCCAGTGGTACCTCATCCATGCCCATTGAGGGCTCCTTTGTTCTTGTTGGCGGTGGTCTTGGTTCTGCGTTGGGGGCATTGGAGCCCTCTGGAGCTTCATCTTGGTTGCGCAGGCGCTTCGAGCCCGTGTCGTGAACGGGGTTCGACCGACAGACATTGGAACCGGAGCTACCATCTATGACACACAACACAAGAACATGCAAAAGAAACGAGAAGGATCAATGCAAAGACCACAGCAAAACAAGTGAAACAAGTAGAAAGAGCATTGGGTAATTGCCACATGGGAGATTTGACATCAACGGTAGTACCGCACGGATGTGCGGAACTAAAATTTTAGTACTGCTCTAGCCATGGTAGTACCATGCCGTGATGGCACGGTAGTACCGCCACGCCTAGAGTGGAAGTAAAATTTTACTTGCGCGCCTCGCTCGGTAGTACCGCACGGGGTCGGATCCGAGACAGAACGAATCTGAACACAGCCATGACAATGGAGCGGTACTAAGGTTGATCAAATCTACCAAGGAGCAACATACCAAATACCATCTCTATGCATTACTACTCTCCTACACCCTACTCTTGCAAAGATTTGGCCTAAAATCTCAAGAACAACATGCATCTCTCCCCAAAAACCTAGAGACGAAATAGCAAGCCAAAGAGAGAGGGATTTGGGAAGAAACCTTGTTCCATGGCAAGAGGGCGTGGTGGGGAACGATCCCACCGGATGGAATGCAAGGAGAGCGGCCGGAGACGGAGATCAGGCGAGGTCCTCCGGCGCCGTTCTTGGGCAGGAGAGAGAGAGACGACGTGAGGAAAACGAGTTGAATGGGTATGCGGGAGTTGGAACTCAGCCCTGCCCGCTCTTAACCCCCACGCGCTCGCGTTTACGCGGTAGTACCACCCGGGTGGAAGTACCGCACGCTGGGCTGTAGTACCGCTCGTCCAGCGGTAGTAAAAACTTACTGCTGTGCTGGTTGCAGTAGTGTCGTGCATAGCTCCTGCGGTAGTACCGTGGCAAGCCACGGTAGTACCCTAGACCCAAGAAAATGCAAGTTTCGCAAAAAGAGAGGAAAGCAGCCTTTACAAAGCAACCTTTAAGGGAACGGACACACGAAAGAGCTAACACACGAGACAACACACGCAAGCTCTGCACGAAGAAAGAAGGCAAGAGACAACAAGGACTAAACACGCAACACACCTCTCCAAGAGAGGGCGGTGGCCGGAGCCACCTGATACGTCTCCAACGTATCTATAATTTTTGATTGCTCCATGCTACTTTATCTATTGTTTTGGACTATAATGGGCTTTATTTTCCACTTTTATATTACTTTTGGGACTAATCTATTAACCGGAGGCCCATCCCAGAATTGCGGTTTTTTGCCTTTTTCAGTATTTCAAAGAAACAAAATATCAAACGGAGTCCAAACGGAATGAAACCTTCGGAAACGTGATTTTATCACCGAACGTGATCCAGGAGACTTGGACCCTGCGCCAAGGAACATCGGAGGCGGTCACGAGGGTGCCCCCCCTAGGGCGTGCCCCTGCCTCATGGGCCCCGATGCTCCACCGGCGTACTCCTTCCGCCTATATATACCTCATTGCACCCCAAGCGATCGAACAGGAGCCAAAACCTAATTCCACCGCCGCAACTTCCTCAGTATCCACGAGATCCCATCTTGGGGCCTGTTAGGAGCTCCGCCGGGGGGGCATCCACCACGGAGGCTTCTACATCAACACCATAGCCTCTCCAGATGAAGTGTGAGTAGTTTACTTCAGACCTTGGTCCATAGCTAGTAGCTAGATGGCTTCTTCTCTCTTTTGGATCTCAATACAATGTTCTCCCCTCTCTCGTGGATATCTATTCGATGTAATCTTCTTTTTGCGGTGTGTTTGTTGAGACCGATGAATTGTGGGTTTATGATCTAGCTTATCTATGAATAATATTTGAATCTTCTCTGAATTCTTTTATGTATGATTGAGTTATCTTTGCAAGTCTCTTCGAATTATCCGTTTGGTTTGGCCAACTAGATTGGTAGTTCTTGCAATGGGAGAAGTGCATGGCTTTGGGTTCAATCTTGCGGTGTCCTTACCCAGTGACAGAAAGGGTTGCAAGGCACGTATTGTAATGTTGCCATCGAGGATAACAAGATGGGGTATTTATCATATTGCATGAATTTATTCCTCTACATCATGTCATCTTGCTTAAGGCGTAACTCTGTTTTAACTTAATACTCTAGATGCATGCTGGATAGCGGTCGATGAGTGGACTAATAGTAGTAGATGCAGAATCGTTTCGGTCTACTTGTCTCGGACGTGATGCCTATATACATGATCATACCTAGATATACTCATAACTATGCTAAATTCTGTCAATTTCTCAACAGTAATTCGTTCACCCACCGTAGAATATGTATGCTCTTGAGAGAAGCCACTAGTGAAACCTATGGCCCCCGGGTCTATTCTCATCATATCAATCTCCATCACTTTTATACTTGCTTTGTTTTTACTTTGCTTTTTACTTTTCACTTTGCATCTTTATACCAAAAATACCAAAAAATATTATCACTATCGGATCTCACTCTAAGTAAGTGACCGTGAAGGATTGACAACCCCTAATCGCGTTGGTTGCGGTAGCTATCGTTTGTGCAGGTACGAGGGAGTCGTGCGTGGCCTCCTCTTGGATTGATACCTTGGTTCTCAAAAATTGAGGGAAATACTTACGCTATTGTGCTGCATCATCCTCTCCTCTTCGGGGAAAACCAACGCAAGCTCAAGACGTAGCAAGAAGGATTTCTGGCGCCGTTGACGGGGAGTCTACGCAAAATTTTCCTCTCCCCCACTTCACCCTTTCCGTTTTATTCGCCCTCTCTTTCCCAATCTCCTCCTCTTTTTCCCGTTGCCTTTTCCTCGTCCGCTTGTTTGCTCGTGTGTTGGATTGCTTGTTTGTCGCGATGGCTCAAGATGCTACGAAATTGTGTGACTTCACCAATACCAATAATAATGATTTCCTTAGCACTCCGATTGCTCCTCTTGCCAATACTGAATCTTGTGAAATCAATACCGCTTTATTGAATCTTGTTATGAAAGATCAATTCGCCGGCCTTCCTAGTGAAGATGCCGCTACTCATCTGAATAGCTTCGTTGATTTATGTGATATGCAAAAGAAAAATGATGTCGTTAAATTGAAGCTATTTCCTTTTTCGCTTAGAGATCGTGCTAAAGCGTGGTTTTCATCTCTGCCTAAAAATAGTATTGCTTCTTGGAACAAGTGCAAAGATGCTTTTATCTCTAAGTATTTTCCTCCCACTAAGATTATCTCTCTTAGAAACGATATTATGAATTTTAAGCAACTTGATCATGAACATGTTGAACAAGCTTGGGAGAGAATTGTCGGCGTTGGGGGCAGGGGTCCCAGACTTGCACTGCGGCGGCTGCTGGCGTGGCTCAAGGAGGCCAGGACAACCCATCTTCATTAGCATAGCTCAAGACCCTCGCGAGGCCAAGCCTCATGAGGCGGACGACCAGGGGCTTCCTCGGGCATGGCCTCGTCAGGCTGGCTCATGAGGAGGCGGAGAGTTCAAGGCAGGGTACCTCGTGAGGTGCCCATGGCGCAAGCCATGCGACCAAGGGCGCCCGATCAGGCGCCAGGCCAGCGCAGCGTCCTCCTTCCCCTTTGGTGCAAAGGGAGCAAGCGCGGCGAGAGCATCAAGCAAAGGCATCTGTTTGGTGCAACAAGACCAAGACCAGCCCCAGCGGCTGGAAGGAGTCATCATGGAGCCCAAGCGAGCCATCATCACGAGCCTTTGGCGGCGAGGACCAACTTTAGTCGGGGATAAGTGTACCGTTGTTCCCCTTCAAAATGGCCAATTGTTGGCGCCCTTCCCGCTCAATATTTGGGAAGAGGCCCAGGGCCTTCGTCAATATAAGTAGAGCTAGCCACCATAGTAGAGGGGGTGGGCATTTTGGAATCCAGAGAGAGATAGAGACCCGATCCTCAAGCTAGAGTGACGGGACACCACCTAGCAGTTCATCACACCCACCAAGAACAGTCCCTCGCGAGGCTACTCTTCCTTGTACTGTTCTTCATCAGCCCAAGAGGCAATCCACCACACCACACACTAGAGTAGGGTATTACACCACAGCGGTGGCGAACTAGTATAAATCTCGTGTCTCTTGTCTTGTTCTTTTTAGTAGTTTAAGTCCCTGCGATTCGGCGAGTGCGAGGCGGTGGAGGGTTGGATCTCGCGTGCACCCAGTGTTGAACCTCAAGGGTCTGCGGAACCGAAATCCGACATTTGGCGCGCTAGGTAAGTGCGCCGGAATCTGCCTTTAAATCGCCTCGTTCTTCCCGACCACGCAACCATGTCGGCCTTCGTCGGGCCACGCCCGCGCCGAAGCCGCCCTCGCCTTCCATATCGCCCAGGCGGCTCCGTCGATGGGCGTCCTCGTCGTTCCCGTCACCTGCCGTCAACGCCGCCACCGGCCCGGCGAAACGAAAGCAGCAAGCGTCGTCAAAGCACCGTCCATGAGGCGGGGCGGCCGCACCGCCACGCCGCTCACCCGCTGGTTCTTCGTCCGCGCGCCACGCGCTGCCATGGAGGCCCGAGCTACACTTCATCGCGCCAGCGAGCTCTGCGCTACCGCCCGTCGGCGACATCTCGAAGAATGGCTCGACCGAAGTCGCCGAGCTTCGTCGCGCTGCAGCAAGCGACCCAGCGCCGTCCGTCTCGCTGCACCGCACCCGCCCAGCGGCGATAAACTCTGGCGCCTCGGCCGCCTCCTCCTCAAGACGGCGCCCTGCCCCAAAGCGCGCGGTCCTGGCGAAACCCGTTCCGCCCAGCGCGTGGCAGCGGCAAAGCGAGCTGCCAAGAAGTTCCTCGCCGCAGAAGCTGCCCGGCGCTCCCGCTCCAGACGTCAAGACCTGCGCTGCCCCAGCCGCGCCGCGGGAGGCCCACAAGACCAAGCCCTCGTCGTCCGAGGCCCCAGCGGCCACGGCGGGCTGCCGCGCCTTCACCTCCGAGCTGTGCAGCGTCGTGTGGCCCGCCAAGTTCAAGCCAGACCTGCCTCCACGCTACGACGGCACGGCTGACCCTACGGAGTTCCTCCAGCTCTATGAGCTGGGCATCGAGGCTGCCAACGGGGATGAAAAGGTCATGGCAAACTGGTTTCCCATGGCGCTCAGGGCGGGGCCGCACCTAGCTCTGAACCTGGCCCGAGCACGATCTCTTCGTGGGCGAGATGCGTACTGCTTCGCCGCCAACTTCCGGTACTCGCGACGGCCACCGCCGTGGCGACATGCGCCGAATCAAGCAGCAGCCGGGAAACCTGCAAAAGTACCTCGGCGCTTCAACAACGCGCGCCTCAAGATCCCGGGGTGACGGAGGAGGCAATCATCTCTGCCTTCTCCGGCGGCTTGCTGACGTCAAGATGAAGGAGGAGCTGGCGATGCATGAAGATCATGCACCTCCACAGGTTGTTCAACTTGGCGACCAAGTGCGCCCGAGGGCTGAGGAGGGGCGCCTCTCCCTCCTCGAGCTGCCTGCCACGGATCCCGAAGAAAAGAAGTCCAAGGCCAAGGACGTGAAGCGCAAGGGGGCTGCCGTGCTCGCAGCCGAACCAGACACCAAGCGAGGCAGAGATCAGCCCGAGTCCTCCAAGGGCAGCCGGTACTGCGTGTACCACGACCTCCACACCCACAACACCAATGAATGTCAAGAGCTTGGGCGTCTGTGAAGGAAGGGTCGGCGAGGCGTATCAAGCGCAGCGACGGGGCTCTGAGGAGGAAGGAATGCAGACCTTTGGGAAGATCGCGGCCAGCGCCAAGGGTGGCACGACCAACCTCGCGAGGACGCTGGCGAGACCCACCTCGTGAGGGAGGCTGGAGGATCAGCCTCGCGAGGATCACCCTTGAGAGCGCAGCCTCCCTCCACCGCGCCGCCGCCAAGGAGAATCGAAGACCGCCATCGGGGCGAGGGCTGGGGCTTCTAGGAAGCGCGTGCGATCGCTTGCATCTGGGCGGAGCTCAAGCTGACCTCTCACCGCATCTTCAAGCAGTTAGCGCGAGGTGAATGCAGTCCTCCCAAGCTCGAGTCCGCGCCCTCTCGGTGGTCGGCGTGCGCCATCACGTTCAGCTCGGCGGATCAGCTCAAGTCGCAGCCACAGGCGGAGTTCTCCGATGCTTTGTTCCCCAATCATCGGCAATGTGCTAGTCACCAAGACCCTCATCGGCGGCGGAGCACGGCTCAACGTCCTATCCGTGGAGACATTCAACAATCTTCAAGTGCCTTGCGTCGGCTTCACCAACCAAGCCTTTCTCCGAGTCACCGGCGGCTCCACGGTCCCCATCGGGCAGGTCCGCCTTCTGTCACCTTGGGGCTCGCCACAACTACACACGAACTCGCCGACTTCGGCGTCGCCCACATTACTTTGCCGTACAACGCCATCCTCGGGTACCCAGCGTTGGCCAAATTCATGGCCGTAACCCACCATGGCTACAGCGTCCCTAAGGATGCCGAAGCGGCGGGGTCATCACGGTGCCACATGAAGAGAGAGCGATGTGCTCCCCCGAGCGAGCCTTTCGAGCCGCATCATTGGAAGACCAGACCATAGCAGCAGGAGGCCTCCCGAGGCCGCACCCAAGAAGAAGAAGACATCGACCGCCCAGCTCTTCAGAGACAGGCCCTCAGGCCCACATCGGGCCGGGGGAGCCTCCTTCCATCGCATAGGAAAGCGGCGGCGCCCTCCTCGGCGGGGCTGGGGCTCTCCCGAGGGCCGCCGACCTCGCCAAGGTCTCGAGGAGGCGCTTGGGCACCACGTGGGCGTGTTTGAAGCACATTTCCCACGAGCAGGAGCAAGACCAGGAGGGCAGAACCCTCAAGAGTTCGTCAGCAAGGCCATTCAGGAGCTACAGGAGTCAAGGGTCATGAGGGGCAGCCGCCACCTACCCGCTGTGGCCCCCCATCCAGGCGAGGACAATGGGCTGCGCGTGTGCATCGACATACTAGGGCTCAACCGAGCCGCATCTCAAGAGCGCCTCTGGCCCTCGCGAGTGGGACGTTGCGAGGGTCCGCCCCACAGCCTACGTATGCATGCCTTATGGCCTGCCAAACGCGGCTCTTTGTGCACCAGCGTCTCATGAGGACCATCTGGAGGCTCAAGAGGTCAAGCCGCGCAGCCTGGCGGAGATGGAGATGGCCCGTGAGGAGCCCAGCGCCTCCGGAGCCTCCCGAGGCCCCAGGGGCTGGGGCTCGTGAGGATCGGCTCCCCAGCCCACGAGTCTGCTACCGACACCCCTTCATCCCCAACATCACGGGTGACATCTTTAAGTTTTATTTCCGGTGGGGCGCCTTGAGGCCGCATTATTCCCGGGCAGCGTGGGTCTGTCCTGCGGCATGTATCCTTTATTTCATGTCATTAGCTTATCTGTTGGGGCGCCTCGGGCTGCATCATCCCCAAGCCGCTCGGGCCTGTCCTAGCGGCATGTATCCTTCTTGCGTTTTCCTTAGGATTATGCCCTTGCCCACCTTGTTTGTTATTTGGTGCCTTTTCCTGGGTGGCGGAATCTTGCACGTTAAAGGGGGGGTGCCTGAGCATCGCGACTCAGGGCTCCTACCGGCTCTCCGGCCCTCACCCTCTGGTCTTGTCCATGGCATCGCGACTGGCTTGCCGGTGACGGTGAGACCAGCCGAGCCGGACCGAGGGCGTGAAGTTGCTGCATCGGCCCAGCTTGCGCGTTAAAGGGGGTGCACGAGCATCGCGACTCGGGGCTCCTACCGGCTCTCGGCCCTCACCCTCTGGTCTTGTCCATGGCATCGCGACACGGCTTGCAGCGATGGCTGAGACTAGCCCAAGAGCCGGGACCGAGGGCGAGAGTTGCATCATCTAACCTAGCTTGCACGTTAAAGGGGGTGCACGAGCATCGCGACTCGTGGCTCCTACCGGCTCTCCGGCCCTCACCCTCTGGTCTTGTCCATGGCATCGCGACACAGGCTTGCCGGCGACGGTTGAGACCAGCCCGAGTCGGGACCGAAGGCGTGAAACACCGACATCTGGCCAATTTTGCAGAACACACTCGAAGATAAGGCCCAGAGCCAGGCGCAACCCGCCTTGAGGTAGGGCCTCGTGAGTCCCGCGCTGGCTCACGGGTGCCCCAACACACCTCGCGAGGCCTCTCGCGCCTCACCAAAGCAACTAACGGCAGGACTAACAATCGCCACGGCGAGCTCTTGTCCCTTTGTGTGAACCTGCAGGGTCCCTCCAAGGAGCATGGAACGACCTCGCCACGCAATCTCTAGCCGGCCAAGGCACGAACCTAGCGCCGCACCAGGTAGCATTGTCCTGACCCTCGAAGATAAGTCACCCTCCGGACAAACTAGTCATCGGAACACCATCCCCACACTCAATGCGACCCCGTCTTAGCAACGTCGCTCTCCTTTCTCACCGAATGATGGCTGCTTGGGCGCCAAGGGGGACCCCCTGAGCATCGCGACTCAGAGGCTCTTACCGGACCTCGGGCCGCTCACCTCCTGGCCATGACCACGGCATCGCGACACAGCATACCAGCGGCGGCTGAAGCCGCTGAGGATCTGAGACACTGTCGGTTAGAGCATCAAGCCCTCACGAGGTCGGAAGGAAGAAACTGAGCTAGAACGGAATGAGCATCTCGCACTGCCTCACAATAAGGATCATATTAACAAACAAAGCTACAAACATCTTACAAGCCCCCTGGGTACATTCTTGGCTCCTCGCGGGGAAGTAAGGGCCTTGAATCCTAAGGAGTCCTACCTACGGGGGCGACCACGGCAGCGCCATCATCAGCAGATGGGCCACCGGTCCGGAGCCAACCCAACCAGATCAAAGGCGGTGGCGACACAGCCAGCCAACCACTGCTCGGGGCGGCGCAGCTCGGGGCTCGTAGCTGTCGTCGCTCGTCTCTGGCGTCGCGAAGAGCTCGGCGGAGTCTCTAGATCCTCCGGCGCCTTTGTAACGCCCGGATAATCATGCTACAGTAATCCCATGCTAATCGTGTCATGACACCTCGGTTACTGTTGCTATCCTTGCCATAATTCGGAACCGTTCGAAGTTCCAATTCAAATTAATGATAACAATAAAAGTTTCCAATAATTAAGACTAAAATGTTCGGCGGTTGTTAAATATTACAAAGGTAATGTGGTGGAGTAAACACATTTTTAGAAAATGTCTAATTATTTAAACTGATTTAAAACGGGAAAAAGTAAATAAATAAAAGAAAACAAAACAAAACTAAAACAAAACAAAGAAGAAAACCCCACAGGCCGTGGCCCAGCTGGTAACCACCGGCCCACCGCCACCCACCCTCCCCCCTCCTTATCCACTAACCACTCCACCACCCACTCCATCGACACCCCCATTCCCTCACATAAAATATCTCCCCTCCTCTCTCCCGATTGGATCGGGAGGAGACCGTCGCCTTGAGCCTAAATGCGCCCTTGAACGCCGTCGCTGGACCCCCCTCGTCGCTGCATCCGCTCCTTGATCGTCCCGTCACCCCCCGACCCCGCTGCCACGAACCCTACTCCCCCGTGAGCTCCCCCCGCCCCCCCTCTCCCCTAGGTCGCGCGTGTCGTCGCCCTCCCGCCCTTGATCAGCGCAAACCGGCGCCACCAGTTCTTGCGCTCACGCGCTCCCTCGACCCGCGCCCTGGGCGCCCTCCCCTCTCTCTGTCCCTCTCCGTCCCCGCCATGATCAGCGCCGAAGCCACGCCCGATGCGTGCTTTCGCCCGGCACCCGCCCTCCTGCCTTCGCCTTCACACCTCGACATCGCAGCTCGGCCAAATCCCGCTCGGCGCCCGGCTCCGTCCCCTCCACCCGCCGTCTGTTTGGCGGCGCTCTGTAACCCTGTCGCCGGCGCCGTGCCCAGCTCTCCCTCGCCGCTGGGGCTTCACCGCCGTCGCGCCCGGCGCCCTCTTGCTGCTCGTCGCGCCTCCGCAGCAGCCGTGCCTGCCCGGCGATCTGCGCACCTCACCACAGCCTCGGCCTCGTTCCGCCCTCCTCCTGGGCGCGCCCGCCAAGACCGCCCGTCGCCCCCCCCATCCCGGGTGGACTCGGGCGCGTGCCCGCACCCCGTACCCAGAACCCGCTAGGCCCCCCGGGCCACTGACTAGGGGGCCCCGCCCCAGAACGGTTTTTTAAAAAAAAGAATTAGAAAAAATAAAAAATACATATAATAAATAAATAAATAATAATAAAATTACTTAATTAATTACTTAGTTAACTAAATAATTAACTTAATTAATCATGTTTAGTTTAACTAATTAAGATTAATTAACCTAATAAATAGTTACCCTAATTAACTACATTAATTAGCTAAACAATCCTAACGGTGGGACCCACTGTCAGTTGACAAGTCAACTCTGTTGATTGCTGATGTTAACATGACATCATGCCGATGTCATTAATCTATTTTTCAATTAATTAAATAATTAATTAAATTCCAGAAATTAATAAAATCTTTAGAAAATCATATCTTTTAATCCGTAACTCGGATTAAAATATTTTCAACATGAAAGTTGCTCAGAACGAAGAGATGATTCCGGATATGCAACCCGTTCGTCCGCCACACCCCCCTAACCTATCAAACTCGCAACTTTCCCCCTCCGGCTCCTCTGCCCGAAAACGCGAAACACCGGGAATACTTTCCCAGATGTTTCCCCCCTTAACCGGTACCACCTCATACCACGTTAGGGCACGCCTAGCATCGTTACTTGTCATGTCATGCATCGTCATGCATCTGTTTGCTTAAATATTCATTGTTTATTCCCCCTCTTCTTCCGCTAGACACCGAGACCGACGCTGCTGCTGCCCAGTTCGACTACGGAGTTGACGACCCCTCTCTCTTGCGTAACAACCGTGCAAGCCCCCTTGATCACAGATATCGCCTATTCTACTCTATATTGCTTGCATTAGAGTAGTGTAGCATATTCTCGCTTTCCGTTATACCTATCCCGATGCATAGCTTTGTCCTTGTTACTACTGTTGTTACCTTTACGATATCCTCTTTGCTTAGTATAGGATGCTAGTGTTCCATCGGTGGCCCTACATTCTTGTCAAAATGCGCCATGCTATACTATCGGGTTGTGATCACTTGGAGGTGATCACGGACATATCTATATACTTTACACTATTGCATTACACGTGATCTTTGTTCGGAGATGGGGCTGAAAGACGGTGGCTCCATCCGGTGAGGTGGGCACAGGTTCCCGACGGCCCCGATTGTTACTTTGTGGCGGAGCGGCAGGGCAGAGTTGAGACTACTGGGTGAGAGGTGGGCCTGGCCTGGTCGGCGTCAGCGGATACTTAACACGCTTAACGAGATCGGGTATTTGATCTTAATCGGCCATTTGGTCTATACGCACTAACCATCTACGTGGGAGTAGTTATGGGTATCCGGCGTCGTAGTATCACCGAAGCCTTCGTGACGCGGCCGGCGGCGGTAGCGGCCGGATTGGACCGCGTGAACGTGACTTCCTTTGTAATGGAGGTTGCTTCGGCCGCGTTACTTAACGCAGGTGTGCTAAGGCGGCGGGCCGGACCCTGGCGCTTAGGTTTACACGGCGTCTTGACCGCTCTGTTGGCCTAGGTCGGGCTGCGGCGTGTTGATCTTCGCGCCGGGCATGACCCAGGAAAGTGTGTCGGCCAAATGGGATCAAGCGTGTTGGGTTATGTGGTGCACCCTGCGGGAAGTTTAATCTATTGAATAGCCGTGATCTTGATGCAGGGCGACTTGGAGTTGTACCTTGACCTTATGACAACTAGAACCGGATTCTTAATAAAACACACCCTTCCAAGTGCGGATACAACGGTGGTCGCTCTCTCTCGTGGTTACGAGGAGGGATCGCACTGGTAGGATTATTGCTATGTGATGTAACTTGGAGGACTTCAACCTACCCTCTTCTACATTGCAAGGCGAAGGTGACGAGCGTAGTCTTCGATAAGACTAGCTATCCCCTCTTATTACGGCATTCGCAGTTCAATCCATCGATATGGCCCTTTACACATATATCCATGCATATGTAGTGTAGCTCCTTGCTTGCGAGTACTTTGGATGAGTACTCACGGTTGCATTGTTTCCCCCTTTTTTCCCCTATCTCTACTCGATTGCTGCAACCAGACGATGGAGCCCAGGAGCCAAACGCCACCGTCGATGACGACTACTACACTGGAGGCGCCTACTACTACGTGCAGCCCGCCGACGATGACCAGGAGTAGTTAGGAGGATCCCAGGCAGGAGGCATGCGCCTCTTTCGATCTGTATCCCAGTTTGTGCTAGCCTTCTTAAGGCAAACTTGTTTAACTTATGTCTGTACTCAGATATTGTTGCTTCCGCTGACTCGTCTATGATTGAGCACTTGTATTTGAGCCCTCGAGGCCCCTGGCTTGTATTATGATGCTTGTATGACTTATTTTATTTTTAGAGTTGTGTTGTGATATCTTCCGTGAGTCCACGATCTTGATCATTACGTTTGCGTGAATGATTAGTGTACGATTGAATCGAGGCGTCACAAGTTGGTATCGAGCCATTGCTGTAGGAATCCCCTTCCACACTCCTTGGTCAAGTCGAGTCTAGACATTGCAAAACTTTTACTAACTTGGCTGTGTGCCTTACGGGCCCACGTCGCCATCGGGTGGTATTAGGATCTTTTACTCCTCGACCTTTACGGGACTCTGAACTCTCTTCTACTCGGGTTAAGCGAAATTACTAACTAACACTAGGATCCCGTGACCACATTCACCCCAAAGTTGGATAAAGCCATAGTTATTCCTTGGAATTGTATTTTGATCAATTTCCACCTTTGTCATTTGACTCCTTTGAAACATCTTTGTTTTAGATGGAACCCACGAGGCAGGTAAATGCGCCACACGACGGCCATTGGTGCCTCGGGATCACTGCGGTGCTAGCAGAGATGATGACCTATCCGGGTTATCGCGGCACCCCGAGTACACCGTCTTTGAGGAGTACGGGACTTTAACCAGAGCGATGCCGAGCCATCGTCCACCTCTACTCTCGGGAGTATGACTCCACTCTTGTCTGCACACCGCACATGGTGTTGGGGTGACTATCGATATGGCCGTCCACGATGCTGCTTATGCTGCTCTTACCGTCTTCGTGGAGAGTATCGAGTTGGACACCTCCCCTTGAGGCACATTGCTATCGCATCGATGTTGGTGAGGAGGATACTACTGCTGCCTACTCCCTTGTCACTAGAGAGCCCTTCTACCATCAAAACTTTGTTACGCATCCGATGGGCTGGATCGAGCTAACCGAGCTCTTCGCCACGAGTTGTACACCACCCGTCGGCACCTTTACCGTGCTCGGCGCTGTTGCACCTTTGTCCGATCCAGAGCTGCGGCGTTCTGCGATCTACCCAGCGGAGACCGTGATGCCCCGGGGTGTCGGTTGGCGAGGTGGGAGGCTACTCTCCGCACTTGGTCCTCTCGCCACTTGGGCGTCGGGTTCTGCACCGAGTATCCGCGCCCCCAGGTCACCGGCGTGGAGGACTATCGGCTGCCGCACTACCGACTTTCAGACTACTGACTACCTCCGCGATGCCGCGTGGGACTGATGTAGGCTTGCTTGTTAAGTGTTAGATGCATTCGACGCGAGCCTGCGTGCGCCTATGATGTCTTAGTCTATGTTTGAACTACGTGTGCGAACTCTATGCATGATCCCTTTTGTATGATATGCGACTACTATGTAGTTTCTATCGTCTCGCTTTCATTATGCATGTTTAGTCATGAATGATTCTTGTCCTTTGCAAATTTATCAAATGCTGAACTACCTGTTATATATTAGCGGGATGGTTAGACCAGCTGGTCGTGGTCGTGGTGGCAACTTCCCACCACCGCTTTGAGTACATGGCTGGTATGGTCCAACAACTTGAGATGAATCGCCAGTTCATGGAAAACATGATGGCTCAGTTTCCTCGCCCCAATATGAACCAGCAGCCAAACACAGTAACTCTGCAGGATTTCATGCACCTCAACCCAAGTGTGTACCGCAGCTCAACCCAGCCCACGGATGTCGATGGTAGCTCGTGACATCACCTATGAGATGGAGTCTCGCTGATGTAGCCCCTGCCAGCTATGTCACCTTTGCTTCCTTCTTCTGAAGGGACCCGCAGCTCAATGGTGGGACAGCCACAGGCGTACTCAGCCAGTGGAACAATCATCACTGGCCGACTTCAAGCTGCTTTACGTGCCGCTTCATCCCTCAAGGAGTCATGGACGGAAGAAGCGTGAGTTCGCAACCTCACCCAAGGCAACAAGACTGTTGAAGCTTATCGGCGAGTTTACGGATTTGTCTCGCTATCTTTGAAGAGGACATTGCAAGCGATGCACCAGACAAGAGAAGTTCGTGGCGGCCTTCAAGTCGACATCAAGCTCGCACTTCTAGTGCACGACTTTGCTGATTTCGCCACCTTGGTGAACAAAGCTATCAATGTCGAAACTGGTCTGCAGGAATACGAGCTCTAACAGCGCAACCGTGACACGGGCTCATCTTGGGCCCATCCTCGCAGAAGCGTAAGATATGGATTCCCAACAGCATGTATCGCCAAATGCACCTGCCCCAAGGCGAGCTATGCTGCACCTCGTCTGCCTACTCCAACTAGGCAGCCAAAGCTTCCAGCTCCACCACCCCAAGCTCTGTTCCCACCCCCAATAATGGTTTGTGCTTGGTGTGGACAACCAGGGCACCGTGCTAGAGAATGCAACGAACCAGAATCGGTGGCCCTTCCAAATGACCGGTCGTGGAAGCAACCAACCCCGCAACAACAATGCCAAGCCTTATGGTCGAGTTCATGCCAACCACGTTGATCTGAATGAAGCTCAAGACCAGCCTGCTACTGTGATGGGTACACTCCTCGTAAATTCAGTACCTGCATCTGTTTTATTCGATTCAGGAGCATCGCATTCATTCATGTCAGAAGATTTTGCATACAAGCACGACGTTAAGTGTGAGGAGATGAACTCTTCGGTAGTGGTCAAAACCCCCTTGGGACAATGTCAAACCTCCATGGTTGGCGTCGACGTCCCCGTGGAAATCGAAGGGCTGGAATTCTATGCCTCACCCATTATCCTGAAGACATCTAACATCGACCTCATTTTGGGGATGGATTGGTTGAAAGCGCATCTTTGCTTCAATCGTTTGTGCCACTAAGACCGTCCATTTGCTACACCCCTTCGATGAAATAATAAGCTACAATGCTAAATCGGTTCAGAATGCGAGGCAAGGCTCTATGCATTGAATGCATTGAACGCCGCACCCTCGAGGGCATTGAAAACATTCTGTCATTCACGAATTCCAGGGCGTCTTTCTGAAGAACTTCGAGGATTCCCCGCTAGTCTTGTCGAATTCGTCATCGACTTGAAACCAGCACCACTCCTATAGCCAAGCAACCCTACAAGATGCGCCCGCATGAACTCCTTGAGCTCAAGGAGGAAATCGACAAGTCACTTCGCGATGGTTTCATTCGCCCAAGTTGCTCTCCTTGGGGAGCACCTTCTCTCTTTGTCAAGAAGAAGGATGGGACAAACCGATTGGTCCAAGACTACCGTCCTATAAACCAAGCTACCATTCAGAATAAGTATCCTCTTCCTCGGATCAATGATCAGTATGATCGGTGGCTGGTTCATCGGTGTTCTCTAAACTCGACTTGAGGTTGGGTTACCACTAGATCCGTGTTCGTGAAGAGGATATCCCAAAACCGCCTTTGTGACTCGTTATGGTTCATACAGTACACGTCATGTCTTCGGCAACCAATGCTCCAGCCACTTTCTCTCGTCGATGAATTATATATTCATGGATTACCTCGACAAGTTAAATGCGTGGTTTATCTGGATGATATCTGGTATTTTCCAAGAATGAAGAAGAACATGCTGAACATCTTCGTCTTGTGTTGGAAAAGCTATGAGAGCATCAACTTTATGCCAAGTTCTCCAAATGTGAATTATGGCTTCCCGAAGTAACCTATCTTGGGCATGTCATCTCTAAGGATGGTATTGCCGTCAACCCTGAACGAGTTCAAGCTATTCTCGATTGGGCTCCTCCGAAGAACGTTAAGCAAGTCGAAGTTTTCTCGGTCTCGCTTGACTATTGCCGTCGATTAAGTCGAGAACTTCTCCAAGATTGCCGAGCCTCGACTAACTTTGTTGCATAAGGGCGTCAAGTTCCAATGGACAGATAAATGTCAGGAAAGTTTCCAGGCACTCAAAGACAAGTTGACTTCTGCCCCAGTACTAGCTCCTCCTGATACTAAGAAGGACTTCGTCATTTCTTGTGGCGCTTCCGTCAAGGATTAGGCTGTGTCCTAATGCAAGAGTGCAAAGTGGTTGATTATGCCTCTCGGCAATTGCACCCTCATGAAGAGAACTACCCAGTTCACGACCTCGAGCTTCTTTGCTGTCATTCATGCCTTTGAAGCGATGGCGACATTACCTTCTCGTGTCGTTGCGAGATCTTCACCGACCACCAAAGTTTGAAGTATCTGTTTACTCAGCCAGACCTGAACCTCCGTCAGCAGAGATGGATGGAGACTGTTGCAGACTTTGACTTGGGTATTTCCTATACACCAGGCAAGGCTAATGTAATGGCTGATGCCTTGAGCCGCAAGTCTCACTGCAACCACCTCCAGGTTCACAAAGTTCAGCCCTCACTCATTGAAGAATTCAGAAAGCTGAACCTCCATATTGTTCCTCCGGGTGCACTCGCTCCCCCTCCTAAGGAGTTTCGCAAGATGAACCTCCATGTTGTTCCCAAGGGTTCTCTCAATACCCTGTTTGCGAAACCAGATCTTGTGGACACCATCAAATGGATACAGAAATGTGACGCTGAAGTCGAGAGGATTAAACGTTATCTCGCAGAAGGAAAGCCCTCGTTCTTCACTATGGATGACGAGCACCTTATTCTTCAAAAGGTAGCCTAGTGGTACCGAGTAAGAGGAAAACATGAATCGACTCAAAGGTTATGAAAGAAGCTCATGATCGCCTTTGTCTATTCATCCCGGTAGCACCAAGATGTACCAAGACATTCGCCGAGATTACGTGGTCTAATATGAAGCAAGACATTGCTCGTTATGTTGTTATTTGTGGCGTTTGCCGTCGTATCAAAAAGCGAACATCAAAGGCCTGCTGGAACTCGCAACCTATCTCTATTCCTGAATGGAAATGGGACCATGTTGAAATGGACTTATGCTGGATTTCCCAAGTCGCAGAAGGTAATGATGATATTCTTGTCGTCATTGACCGGCTTTCTAAAGTTGCACATTTTACGGCGGTCAAAGAAGCGATCCTTGCTAGTCAGCTTGCAACTCTCTATATGTCGAGAATTGTTTCACTTCACGGTATTCCACTTTGGTTATCGATTCGGACCGTGGCAGCTTATTCACTTCAAGATTACGGGCAAGTTTCCAGAAGCTATGGGGACTCACTTATCTTTCGATCTGCGTTTCATCCCATGATCACAAGGAACAAGTTGAGCGTGTCAACCAAGTTCTCGAAGACATGCTTGAGCTTGTGTTATTTCCTTGACAAGAAATGGGAGGAATCTCTCCGTATGCTGAGTTTTCTTATAACAATAGCTATCAAGCTAGTCGAAGATGGCCCCTTGAAGTGTTATATGGGCGGAAGTGCGAACCCTCCGAACTGGTCGAAAGCGGGAACATCCACTCTTGGTCCGGATATTATCCAACATGCGAAGAACAAGTCCGCATTATTCGCGAGAATCTCAAGACTGCTCGATCCGTCAAAAGAGTAATTATGACCGTCATCATAAAGACATGGTCTATCAACTTTGGCGAAAAGGCCTATCTTCGCGTTACACCAATGAAGGGTGCTCACCGCCGGGATCAAGGGCAAGCTAGCTCCTCGCTATATTGGCCCATTCACTATTCTGGAAAGGCATGGAAAAGTGGCATATCAAGCTGGAGCTTCCGTCGAACCTTTCTCGAGTTCACGATGTGTTCCACGTGTCACAACTCCGACGCTGCTTCAAGGACCCAATCCGGCGATGGACCATGAAGTGCTCGAATTGCAGCAGGACCTCTCCTATAAAAGCATCCGGTCCGCATTCTCGACCAAGCTGAACGCCGACACGCCGAAAGGCGATCAAGTTCCTCAAAGTCCGATGGTCGCACCATTCGAAGATGAAGCCACTTGGGACGCGAGGATCGCTGCGTGATGAATACCCTTTATTTCCTTCTACCTCCTAAATCTGGGATGAGATTTCATGTAGTGGAGGAGATTTATAGCGCCGGATAATCATGCTACAGTAATCCCACGCTAATCGTGTCATGACACCTCGGTTACTGTTGCTATCCTCGCCATAATTCGGAACCGTTCGAAATTCCAATTCAAATTAATGATAACAATAAAAGTTTCCAAAAATTAAGACTAAAATGTTCGGCGGTTGTTAAATATTACAAAGGTAATTGTGGTGGAGTAAACACATTTTTAGAAAATGTCTAATTATTTTAAACTGATTTAAAATGGGAAAAGTAAATAAATAAAAGAAAACAAAACAAAACTAAAACAAAACAAAAGAAGAGAAAACCCCCTGGGCCGTGGCCCAACTGGGCCAACCCACCGGGCCCAGCCGGCCACCCACCCCCCCACTCCTTATCCACTAACCACTCCACCACCCACTCCACCGACACCCCCCATTCCCCTCACGCAAAATATCTCCCCCCTCCCTCTCTCCCGATTGGATCGGGAGGAGACCCGTCGCTGCTTGAGCCTAAATCGCCCTTGACGCCGTCGCTGGACCCCCCTCGTCGGCCTGCATCCGCTCCCTTGGTCGTCCCGTCACCCCCGACCCCGCTGCCACGAACCCTACTCCCCGTGAGCTCCCCTTCGCCCCCTCTCCCCTAGGTCGCCATGGTCGTCGCCCTCTCCCCATGTCGGCGCCTCGGCGCCACCCGTTCTGGCGCTCACGCGCTCCCTCGACCGCGCGCTGGGCGCCCTCCTCCTCTCTCTGTCCCTCTCCGTCCCTTGCATGATCAGCGCCCAGCCACGCCCGTCGTGCTCCCAGCGCCGGCGCCCGCCCTCCTGCCTCGCCTTCACACCCCGACATCGCAGCTCGGCCAAATCCCGCTCGGCGCCACGGCTCGGTCCCCTCCACCCCGCCGTCTGTTTGGCCGGCGCTTCGTGTAACCCCCAGCACGGCGCCTCACGCCCAGCTCTCCCTCGCCCTTTGGGGCTACACGCACCACCGTCGCGCCCTCGCGCTATTATTTGCTGCTCGTCGCGCCTCACGCAGCGGCCGTGCTACCGCCATTGCAGCCATCGCATTCCCCTGGCCTCGGCCTCATTCCGCCGCTCCTGGCGAAGCGCCTGACACCGCCCGTCGCCCCCCATCCCGGGTGGACTCGGGCGCGTGCCCGCACCCCGTACCCAGCACCCGCTAGGCCCCCCGGGGCACTGACTAGGGGGGCCCGCCCCAGAACGGTTTTTTTTAAAAAAGAATTAGAAAAAATAAAAAAATTAATAAATAATTAATAATAAAATTAATTAATTAATTAATTAATTAATTAATTAACTTAATTAATCATGTTTAGTTTAACTAATTAAGATTAATTAACCTAATAAATAGTTACCCTAATTAACTAATGTTAATTAGCTAAACAATCCTAACGGTGGGACCCACTGTCAGTTGACCAAGTCAACTCTGTTGACTGCTGATGTCGACATGACATCATCTTGATATCATTAATCTGTTTTTCGAATTATTTAAATAATTAATTAAATTCCAGAAATTAATAAAATCTTTAGAAAACCATATCTTTTAATCCGTAACTCGGATTAAAATATTTTCAACATGAAAGTTGCTCGAGCGAAGATATGATTCGGATCGCAACCCGTTAAATCGCCACACCCCCTAACCTATCGAACTCGCAACTTTCCCCCTCCAACTCCTCTGCCCGAAAACGCGAAACACCGGGAATACTTTCCCAGATGTTTCCCCCCTTAACCGGTACCACCTCATACCACGTTAGGGCACGCCTAGCATCATTAATTGTCATGGCATGCATCATCATGCATCTGTTTGCTTAAATATTCATTGTTTCTTCCCCCTCTTCTTCCGCTAGACACCGAGACCGACGCTGCTGCTGCCCGGTTCGACTACGGAGTTGGCGACCCTCTCTCTTGCCGAACAACCGGGCAAGCCCCCTTGATCACCGGATATCGCCTATTCTACTCTATCTGCTTGCATTAGAGTAGTGTAGCATATTCTTGCTTTCGTTATACCTATCACGATGCATAGCATGTCCTTGATACTCTTGTTGTTACCTTTACTGCTATCCTCTTGCTTAGTATAGGATGCTAGTGTTCCATCGGTGGCCCTACATTCTTGTCCGTCGCCATGCTATACTCTTTGGGCTGCAATCACTTGGAGGTGATCACGGACATATCTTGTATACTTTACACTATTGCATTACAGTGATCTTGTTGGAGATGAAATTTGAAAGGACGGTGGCTCCATCCGGTGAGAGGTGGGCCTGGGTTCCGCGGCCCCGATTGTTACTTTGTGGCGGAGCGACAGGGAAGGTTGAGACTACTGGGTGAGAGGTGGGCCTGGCCTGGTCGGCGTTCGCGGATACTTAACACGTTTAACGAGATCTGGGTATTTGATCGAGTCGGCCATTTGGTCTATCGCACTAACCATCTCGTGGGAGTAGTTATGGGTATCCGGCGTCGTGGTATCACCGAAGCCTTCGTGGCGTCGACAAGAATGGAGGCGGCGGCGGATTGGACCGCGTAGCGTGACTTCCTTTGTAATGGAGGTTGCTTCGGCGCGTTATAGCGTGCGGGTGTGCTAAGGCGATGGGCCCGGACCCTGGCGCTTAGGTTTAGACCGGCGTCTTGACCGCTCTGTTGGCCTAGGTCGGGCTGCGGCGTGTTGATCTTCAGCGGCGGGCATGACCCGAGAAAGTGTGTCCGGCCAAATGGGATCGGCGTGTTGGGTTATGTGGTGCACCCTGCAGTGATTTAATCTATTGAATAGCCGTGATCTTGATACCGGGGCGACTTGAGTTGTACCTTGACCTTATGACAACTAGAACCGGATTCTTAATAAAACACACCTTCCAAGTGCGGATACAACCGGTGGTCGCTCTCTCTCGGGGTTACGAGGAGGGATCGCTGGTAGGATTATTGCTATGTGATGTAACTTGGAGGACTTCAACCTACCCTCTTCTACATTTGCAAGGCGAAGGTGACGAGCGTAGTCTTGATAAGACTAGCTATCCCCTCTTATTCGGCATTCTGCGATTCAGTCCACCGATATGGCCCTTTACACATATATCCATGCATATGTAGTGTAGCTCCTTGCTTGCGAGTACTTTGGATGAGTACTCATGGTTGCATTGTTTCCCCTTTTCCCCCTATCTCTACTCGATTGCTGCAACAGACGATGGAGCCGGGAGCGAGGCGCCACCGTCGATGGCGACTACTACTGGAGGCACCAACTACTACGTGCAGCCCGCCCGACGGCGACCAGGAGTAGTTAGGAGGATCGAGCAGGAGGCATCGCCTCTTCGATCTGTATCCCAGTTTGTGCTAGCCTTCTTAAAGCGGACTAGTTTAACTTATGTACGTACTCAGATATTGTTGCTTCCGCTGACTCGTCTATGATCGAGCACTTGTATTCGAGCCCTCGAGGCCCCTGGCTTGTATTATGATGCTTGTATGACTTATTTTATTTTTAGAGTTGTGTTGTGATATCTTCCCATGAGTCCCTGATCTTGATCGTACACGTTTGCGTGAATGATTAGTGTACGATTGAATCGGGGGCGTCACAGCCTTCGTCGCCTGAGGAGCCGTCAAGGGAGCGGGCGGTCGGCCTCTGTCTCACCACAGCAGGACCCCGACCACCTCTCCCGGGGCAGCACTCCAGCCGGCGACCCTCCGCGTCGAAGACCTTGAAGGACACCACCAAAGCACCGTCGTACTCCAGGTGGATCGTGAGGGCGCCCCTCGCCCTGCAGACCCGGGCGACCTCGTCCCAGCCTCGAGTCATGAAGACCTCGCCCAGGGCAACTACCGCAACCTCTGCCCCGGTCGCGAGGTGCCGCAGCCCGGCGTCTTGCAGCAGCGAGTCGAGGGCTCCCCCTGCCGGACGACGGAGGCGAAGAAAGAAGGAAGACGAATCCAAGACTTAGGAGGTGCCCATGACGCAAGCCATGACGACCAAGGGCGCCAGTCGGGCGCCAGCCCGCGCAGCGTCCTCCTTTCCCCTTTGGTGCAAAGGGAGCAAGCGCAGCGAGAGCATCAAGCAAAGGCATCCGTTTGGTGCAACAAGACCAACACCAGCCCCAGCGGCTGGAAGAGTCATCGTGGAGCCCAAGCAAAGCGTCATCACGAGATCCTTTGGCAGGCGAGGACCAACTTTAGTCAGGATAAGTGTACCCGTTGTTCCCCTTCAAAATGGCCAATTGTTGGCGCCCTTCCCGCTCAATATTTGGGAAGAGGCCCAGGGCCTTCATCAATATAAGTAAAGCTAGCCACCATAGTAGAGGGGGTGGGCATTTTGGAATCCAGAGAGAGATAGAGACCCGATCCTCAAGTTAGAGCGACGAGACACCACCTAGCAGTTCATCACACCCACCAAGAACAGACCCTCGCGAGGCTGCTCTTCCCTGTACTGTTCTTCATCAGCCCAAGAGGCAATCCACCACACCACAAACTAGAGTAGGGTATTACACCACAACGGTGGCCCGAACTAGTATAAATCTCGTGTCTCTTGTCTTTGTTCTTTTTAGTAGTTTAGGTCCACGCAATTGGCGAGGTGCGAGGCGGTGGAGGGTTGGATCTCAGCGCACCCGGTGTTCGAACCTCAAGGGTCTGCGGAATCCGAAATCCGACAAGAATGAAATTAAGATACGTAATTGTCCTACTCATGGTTTGAACTTGTGGATGATTATACAAAAAAATTATGCCGTATTGAATTTTGCTTCTAGAAATCTTTTAGATTCGGCCGCGGGAGGCACTTTTATGGAAATCACTCTAGGGGATGCTACTAAACTCCTAGATAATATTATGGTTAATTATTCTCAATGGCATACTGAAAGATCTACTAATAAAAAAGTGCATGCGATAGAAGAAATTAATGTTTTGAGTGGAAAGATGGATGAACTTATGAAATTATTTGCTACTAAGAGTGTTTCTTCTGATCCTAATGATATGCCTTTGTCTACCTTGATTGAGAATAATAATGAATCTATGGATGTGAATTTTGTTGGTAGGAATAATTTTGGTAACAACGCGTATAGAGGGAATTTTAATCCTAGGCCTTATCCTAGTAATCCTTCTAATAATTATGGAAATTCCTGCAACAACTCTTATGGAAATTTTAATAAGATGCCCTCTGAATTTGAGAATAGAGTTAAAGAGTTTATGAATTCACAAAAGAATTTTAATGCTTTGCTTGAAGAGAAATTGCTTAAAGTTGATGATTTGGCTAGGAACGTTGATAGAATTTCTCTTGAGGTTGATTATTAAAAGCTTAGATCTATTCCTCCTAAGCATGATATCAATGAGTCTCTCAAAGCTATGAGAATTTCCATTGATGAGTGCAAAGAAAGAACCGCTAGGATGCATGCTTCCAAAGATGCCTTTATTAAAGCGTGTTCTTCTAATTCCTATGTTAATCAAGATGAAGATCTAAAAGTTATTGATGTGTCCCCTATCAAATCTTTTTGCAATATGAATCTTGATGAAACTGAATATGATCTTCCTTTACCTAGAAGGCGTTCCAAGAATTCGTAGTTTTTAGATCTTGATGATGAAATTGATAAAAGTGGGATTGAAAGAAATAAAAATCTAGATATTGGTAAACCCACTATTTTGGATCTCAAGGAATTTAATTATGAAAACTGCTCTTTAATTGATTGTATTTCCTTGTTGCAAATCGTGCTAAATTCTCCTCATTCTTATAGTCAAAATAAGGCCTTTACCGAACACATTGTTGATGCCTTGATGCAATATTATAAAGAAAAACTTGAGTTGAAAGTTTCTATCCCTAGGAAACTCTATGATGAGTGGGAACCTACCATTAAAATTAAAATTAAAGATTATGAGTTTCATGCTTTGTGTGATTTGGGTGCTAGTGTCTCTACTATTCCCAAAACTTTGTGTGATTTGCTAGATTTCCGTGACTTTGATGATTGCTCTCTAAACTTGCATCTTGCGGATTCCACTATTAAAAATCCTATGGGAAGAATTAATGACGTTCTTATTGTTGCAAATAGGAATTATGTGCCCGTACATTTTATCGTTCTTGATATAGATTGCAATCCTTCATGTCCTATTATTCTTGGTAGACCTTTCCTTAGAACGATTGGTGCAATTATCGATATGAAGGAAGGGAATATTAGATTCCAATTTTCATTAAAGAAAGGCATTGAACACTTCCCTAGAAACAAAATAAAATTTCCATATGAATCTATTATGAGAGCCACTTATGGATTGCCTACCAAAGATGGCAATACCTAGATCTATCCTTGCTTTTATGCCTAGCTAGGGGCGTTAAACGATAGCGCTTGTTGGGAGGCAACCCAATTTTATTTTTTAGTTTTTTTTTTGTTTTTGCTTCTGTTTAGGAATAAATAATACATCTAGCCTCTGTTTAGATGTGGTTTTATCTTTTAATTAGTTTTTGTGCCAAGTTAAACCTATTGGATCTTCTTGGATGATAGTTATTTGATCTTGCTGTAATTTCCAGAAACTTTGCGCTCAGTGCCCGAATTGTTAAAAATCACCAGAACGTGATAAAATACTGATTCCAATTGATGATGATCAATAAATAAATTGTCCAGGTCGTCTAATTTTGGTATAATGTTTTGAGTTACATAAGTTTTCGTTAGTTACAGATTACTACAGACTGTTCTGTTTTTGACAGATTCTGTTTTGCGTGTGTTGTTTGCTTATTTTGATGAATCTATGGCTAGTAAAATAGTTTATGATCCATAGAGAAGTTGTAATACAGTAGTTTTAAAACAAATATAAATAAAGAATTAGTTCATTACAGTACCTTAAAGTAGTATTTTGTTTTCTTTCTCTAACGGAGCTCATGAGATTTCTATTGAGTTTTGTGTTGTGAAGTTTTCAAGTTTTGGGTGAATTCTTTTGATGGATTATGGAACAAGGAGTGGAAAGAGCCTAAGCTTGGGGATGCCCATGGCACCCCCAAGATAATCCAAGGACACCAAAAAGTCAAAGCTTGGGGATGCCCCGGAAGGCATCCCCTCTTTCGTCCACTTCCATCGGTTATTTACTTGGAGCTATATTTTTATTCACCACATGATATGTGTTTTGCTTGGAGCGTCTTGTATTATTTGCGTCTTTGCTTGTTAGTTTAACATAATCATCCTTGCTGTACACAGCTTTTGAGAGAGCCATACATGAATTGGAATTTGATAGAATACTCTATATGCTTCACTTATATCTTTTGAGCTTGATAGTTTTGCTCGTAGTGCTTCACTTACATCTTTATGAGCGTGATAATTTTTGCTCTAGTGCTTCACTTAGATATTTTAGAGCACGGTGGTGGATTTGTTTTAAAGAAACTTGATCTCTCATGCTTCACTTAGATTATTTTGAGAGTCGTTAATAGCATGGTAATTTGCTTAATGTTAATATACTTGGTATTCAAGATATGTGAAACTTTCTTTTGAGTGCGTTGAATATTAAGATAAGTTTGATGCTTGATAATTGTTTTGAGATATGAAGATGATGATATTAGAGTCATGCTAGTTGATTAGTTGTGAATTCAAAGAATACTTGTGTTGAAGTTTGTGATTCCCGTAGCATGCACGTATGGTGAACCGTTATGTGATGAACTCGGAGCATGATTTATTTATTGATTGTCTTCCTTATGAGTGGCGGTCGGGGACGAGCGATGGTCTTTTCCTACCAATCTATCCCCCTGGGAGCATGCGCGTAATACTTTGCTTTGATAATTTCTAGATTTTTGCAATAAGTATATGAGTTCTTTATGACTAATGTTGAGTCCATGGATTATACGCACTTTTTCCCATCCTTCCACTATTGCTAGCCTCTCTAATACCGCGCACCTTTTGCCGGTATCATACACCCACCATATACCTTCCTCAAACAACCACCATACCTACCTATCATGGCATTTCCATAGCCATTCCGAGATATATTGCCATGCAACTTTCCACCGTTCCGTTCATTATGACACGCTCCATCATTGTCATATTGCTAGCATGATCATGTAGTTGACATCGTATTTGTGGCAAAGCCACCATTCATAATTATTTCATACATGTCACTCATGTTTCATTGCATATCCCGGTACACCACCGGAGGCATTCATATAGAGTCATATTTTGTTCTAAGTATCGAGTTGTAATTGTTGAGTTGTAAGAAAAATAAAAGTGTGATGATCATCATTATTAGAGCATTGTCCCCAGTGAGGAAAGGATGATGGAGACTATGATTCCCCCACAAGTCGGGATGAGACTCCGGACGACAAATAAAAAAAGGAGGCCATATAAAAAAAGAGAAAAGGCCCAAATAAAAAATGAGAGAAAAAGATAGAAGGGACAATGTTACTATCCTTTTACCACACTTGTGCTTCAAATTAGCACCATGATCTTCATGATAAAGAGTCTCTCATTTTGTCACTTTCATATACTAGTGGGAATTTTCCATTATAGAACTTGGCTTATATATTCCAATGATGGGCTTACTCAAATGCCCTAGGTCTTCGTGAGCAAGCGAGTTGGATGCACACCCACTTAGTTTCTTTTGTTGAGCTTTCATATACTTATAGCTCTAGTGCGTCCGTTGCATGGCAATCCCTACTCACTCACATTGATATCTATTGATGGGCATCTCCATAGCCCGTTGATACGCCTAGTTGATGTGAGACTATCTTCCCTTTTTTGTCTTATCCACAACCACCGTTCTATTCCACATATAGTGCTATATCAATGGCTCACGCTCATGTATTGCGTGAAGATTGAAGAAGTTTTGAAAATGTTAAAGTATGAAACAATTGCTTGGCTTGTCATCGGGGTTGTGCATGATTTAAATACTTTGTGTGGGGAAGATGGAGCATAGCCAGACTATATGATTTTGTAGGGATAACTTTCTTTGGCCATGTTATTTTGAGAAGACATAATTGCTTAGTTAGTATGCTTGAAGTATTATTATTTTTATGTCAATATGAACTTTTGTCTTGAATCTTTCAGATCTGAATATTCATACCATGATTAAGAAGATTTACATTGAAATTATGCCAAAGTATCACTCTGCATCAAAATTCTCTTTTATCATTTACCTACTCGAGGACGAGCAGGAATTAAGCTTGGGGATGCACGATCGTCTCCAACATATCTATAATTTTTATTGCTCCATGCTACTTTATCTATTGTTTTGGACTATAATGGGCTTTATTTTCCACTTTTATATTACTTTTGGGACTAACCTATTAACCGGAGGGCCATTTCGAATTGTTGTTTTTGCCTTTTTGATTATTTGAAGAAGCAGAATATCAAACGGAGTCCAAATGGAATGAATCCTTCAGAGCGTGATTTTCTCACGAGCGTGATCCAGAGACTTGGACCCTCGGCAAGGAACATCGGAGGCGGTCACGAGGGTGGGCGCACCCCCTAGGCGCGCCCCGCCTCGTGGGCCCCGATGCTCCACCGACGTACTCCTTCCTCCTATATATACCTCACGCCCCCAAACAATCGAACAGGAGCCAAAACCTAATTCCACCGCCGCAACTTCCCTGTATCCACGAGATCCCATCTTGGGGCCTGTTCGAGCTCACGAGGGGGCATCCACCACGGAGGGCTTCTACATCAACACCATAGCCTCTCCGATGAAGTGTGAGTAGTTTACTTCAGACCTTGGGTCCATAGCTAGTAGCTAGATGGCTTCTTCTCTCTTTTGGATCTCAATATAATGTTCTCCCCTCTCTCGTGGAGATCTATTCGATGTAATCTTCTTTTTGCGGTGTGTTTGTTGAGACTGATGAATTGTGGGTTTATGATCCAGCTTATCTATGAATAATATTTGAATCTTCTCTGAATTCATTGATGTATGATTGAGTTATCTTTGCAAGTCTCTTTGAATTATCCGTTTGGTTTGGCCAACTATATTGGTAGTTCTTGCAATGGGAGAAGTGCATGGCTTTGGGTTCAATCTTGCGGTGTCCTTACCCAGTGACAGAAAGGGTTGCAAGGCACGTATTGTATTGTTGCCATCGAGGATAACAAGATGGGGTATTTATCATATTGCATTAATTTATTCCTCTACATCATGTCATCTTGCTTAAGGCGTTACTCTGTTTTAACTTAATACTCTAGATGCATGCTGGATAGCAGTCGATGAGTGGAGTAATAGTAGTAGATGCAGAATTTTTTCGGTCTACTTGTCTCGGACGTGATGCCTATATACATGATCATACCTAGATATACCCATAACTATGCTAAATTCTTTCAATTGCTTCGTTCACCCACCGTAGAATATTTATGCTCTTGAGAGAAGCCACTAGTGAAACCTATGGCCCCCGAGTCTATTCTCATCATATCAATCTCCATCACTTTTATACTTGCTTTGTTTTTACTTTGCTTTTTACTTTTCACTTTGCATATTTATACCAAAAATACCAAAAAATATTATCTCTATCAGATCTCACTCTCGTAAGTGACCATGAAGCGATTGACAACCCCTAATCGTGTTGGTTGCGAGTAGATATCGTTTTGTGCAAGTACGAGGGACTTGTGTGTGGCCTCCTACTGGATTGATACCTTGGTTCTCAAAAACTGAGGGAAATAGTTACGCTACTGTGCTGCATCATCCTCTCCTCTTCGGGGAAAACCAACGCAAGCTCAAGACGTAGCACCACCTATGTTTGAGTCAATTGGTATGGCACCGCGAAGAATTATCCTTGGGCCCATGACCAAAACTTGTCTTTGAAGCACAAGTACCATCAACAATGGCTAATGTGAAAGAGTTGATCAATTTATGCATAATGGGGGGAGGGAGAGTTCACTTAGAGAACAACACTCCCCCTGTGTCCATGCCTACACCTAAACAAGACATCAAGATGAGTATGGTGGGGTGTGCAAGGGTTCAAGCCACATTGCTTGAATCAATGATATTTAGCTCATGCCTTAACTCGCAAAATCTTGCTTTATCCAAAGGCTTCATGAAGATATCTGCAAGGTTATCATGAGTGTTGACATAGTTGAGCTCGATCTCCCCTCGCCTATTATGATCCCGGATGAAGTGATACCGAATCTCAATATGCTTCGTCTTGAAGTGTTGCACCGGGTTGAGAGAAATCTTGATGGCACTTTCATTGTCACACCAAAGAGGCACTTTGCCACATATGACACCTTAATCCTTTAAAGTTTGCCTCATCCATAGAAGTTGTGCACAACAACTACCGGCTGCCACATACTCCGCTTCGATGGATGAGAGAGATACACAACTTTGCTTCTTAGAAGACCAACTCACCAAAGAGCAACCAAGAAATCGGCACCCTGCGGAAGTGGACTTCCTATCCACTTTATCTCCCGCCCAATCAAAGTCCGAATATCCAACGAGCTTGAAGTTTGCACCTCTTGGGTACCATAGGCCAAAGTTTGGGGTATGAGCCAAATATCGAAATATTCGCTTGACCACCACAAAGTGGCTTTCCTTAGGTGCGGCTTGAAACCATGCACAAATTCCCACACTCAACATGATATCTGGTCTAGATGCACAAAGGTAAAGCAAGGAGCCAATCACGGAGCGATATACCTTTTGATCCACCGCTTTACCATTGGGATATATGTCAAGTTGGCATTTGACGGGCATTGGAGTGGAAGCCGGCTTGACATCACTTAGCTTGAATCTCTTGAGCATGTCTTGAGTGTACTGGGCTTGGTTGATGAAGGTTCCTTCTTTTCTTTGCTTGACTTCGAACCCGAGAAAGAACTTCAATTCTCCCATCAAAGACATCTTGAACTTTGAGGTCATGAGAGCGGCAAATTCCTCATTGAAAGCTTTGTTAGGGGAACCAAAGATAATATCATCAACATATAGTTAGCACACAAACAACTCCCTTTGACCTTCTTAGAAAAAAGAGTGGGGTCGATTTTCCCAACTTCAAACCCACGATCTTGCAAAAACTCGGTAAGGTGGTCATACCACGCACGTGGGGCTTGTTTAAGGCCATAGAGTGCCTTATCGAGTTGATACACATGATCGGGGAAGTAGGGATCCTCGAACCCGTGGGGTTGTTTGACATACACCAACTCATTAATAGGGCCATTAAGAAAAGCACTCTTCACATCCATTTGTTGCAACTTAAAGTTATGATGAGAAGCATAAGCAATCAACAAATGAATGGATTCAAGGCGAGCAACGGGAGCAAATGTTTCACCGTAGTCGATACCCTCGACTTGGGAGTAGCCTTGTGCTACCAATCTAGCCTTGTTGCGAATCATAATCACATGAGCATCTTACTTGTTCTTGAATATCCACTTGGTTCCAATGACATTATGATTCCCCGTTGGCCTTGGCACCAATCTCCACACCTTGTTGTACTCGAAGTTGTTGAGTTCTTCATGCATGGCATTAAGCCAATCCGGATCTTCGAGCGCCTCATAGACCTTTTGGGGTTCAACACAAGAGACAAATGTGTGATGTTCACAATAGTTTACCGATTGTCTACGAGTGCTTACCCCCTTTCGAATGCTTCCAAGCACATTCGACATGAGATGACCCTTGGTAGAGAGCTTGGATGCAATCTTGGAGGCATGACGCTCCAATTCCTCCTCAGGGGTGAGTTGAGAGCGAAAACTTGATCATCTTGAGCATCGTCTTGAGCTTGTTCTTGATCTTGAGGTTGCTCTTGATCTTGAACTTGCTCGGAGGAGCGAACTTGACCTTGAGCATCACTTGGTGGCTCACCACCATCTTGAGGTTGAACTTGCCCTTGATCTTGTTCATTTTGTTGAGGGCCTTCACTTTGTTCTTCGGAAGAGTGTGGGTCTTGGGTTGGTGATGGTTCCACTTGAGTGGAACATTGTCCTTCTCCTTCAGCCACAAGGGGTTCCTCAATGGGTAGGATATGACCAACACCCATTCTTCTTATGGCTTGGGGAGGAATTTCATCACCTACATCACAAGTACCACTTTACTCCACTTGGGAGCCGTTATTCTCATCAAACTCCACGTTACACGTCTCCTTAATAAGTCCCGTGGACTTATTGAGGACACGGTAAGCATGAGAGTTTGTAGCATAACCAACAAATATGCCCTCATGAACTCTAGCCTCAAATTTAGACAAACGAACACCTTTCTTGAGAATGAAACACTTACACCCGAACACCCGGAAGTACTTGAGGTTGGGCTTGTTACCGGTGAGAATCTCATATGGAGTTTTGTTCAAGCCTTTGAGGAGATAGAGCCGATTGGATGCATGACACGCGGTGTTGATGACTTCGGCCGAAAAGTTGTATGGAGACTTGAACTCCGCCATCATGGTCCTTGCCGCATCCATCAATGTCCGGTTCTTCCTCTCCGCTACACCATTTTGTTGAGGGATGTAAGGTGCGGAATATTGATGCTTGATCCCCTCATCACTAAGGAACTCATCCAAGGTGTAGTTCTTGAACTCGGTGCCGTTGTCACTTCTTATCGTCAAGATCTTTGCATTGTGTTGGCGTTGAGCTTCATTTGCAAAATCAATGACGGTTTGTTGGGTCTCACTCTTCCTCTTGAAGAAATATACCCAAGTGTATTTTGAATAATCATTCACAATCACCAAGAAATACTTTTTACCCCCAAGACTATCAAAGGATGGAGTCCCAAAGAGATCCAAGTGAAGGAGCTCCAAAGGCCTCTTCGAGTAGATGATAGTTGTGGGAGGGTGAGTGAGGGAGTCCTGGATTAGGGGGTGTCCGGATAGCCGAACTATCACCGTTGGCCGGACTCCTGGACTATGAAGATACAAGATTGAAGACTTCGTCCCGTGTCCGGATGAGACTTTCCTTGGCGTGGAAGGCAAGCTTGGCGATACGGATATGTAGATCTCCTACCATTGTAACCGACTCTGTGTAACCCTAACCCTATTCGGTGTCTATATAAACCGAAGGGTTTTAGTCTGTAGGACGAACAACAATCATACCATAGGCTAGCTTCTAGGGTTTAGCCTCCTTGATCTCGTGGTAGATCTACTCTTGTACTACCCATATCATCAATATTAATCAAGAAGGAGTAGGGTATTACCTCCATCGAGAGGACCCGAACCTGGGTAAAAACATCGTGTCCCTTGTCTCCTGTTACCATCCGCCTAGACGCACAGTTTGGGACCCCCTACCCGAGATCCGCCGGTTTTGACACCGACATTGGTGCATTCATTGAGAGTTCCTCTGTGTCGTCGCCGTCAGGAAGGATTCCTCATCTCGTCTTTAAAGACGATACTATCGCCAAAGGAGCCTTGGCCCTTTGGTCGACTCTTCGCTAGGTGGTTTTCTTATGACCGCTTGTTCGCTATCGCGCAAGCGATGACTTCTGAGTCATCGAAACCAATCTTCACGTTAACTCGGAACTTGCCGAGCAGTTAGATCCGATCGAGCTCTCCTCCGTAAACGAGCTCTTGGATCGCATCGCCGCCCTGGGAGTCGCCACAGACTACGACCAAATCGGGCTTAAAACCGATCTGAGAGAGATCAACTCTCCCCAGGCTACCCATCATGTTGTTGTGATAGAGGAGCAATACGGCGATTCTTCTTCTATCCTAAGGACTAGCTACGTCCGTATTCCCGATCCCTCCATGCCGGATTCCCGCAGAGGGACGGATGTCGATCAAGCCCTGAACTTAAAGTCAGGCGCGGGTTGGATTCATTGGATAGCATTCAAAAATCCAAACTTCCAAGTTCAGAAACTTCTCGGCCCCTGAGTCTTAATTTGTACGGGGTTCCGGATCTAGTTCCACCCGCCCACCCAAATATTAGCGATCTATCACGAATTCGGCAAGAGCACGCTGAAACAGTACATCATTACTGGGCCAGATTCCTCCTGGTTATGGACAGGATAAAGGACTGCCAAGAGGAGGACGCAATCTCACGTTTTTGCAATAATTGCACGGACAAGGGAATCCTAAACGCCATAAGTCGCCGCGAAATTACACGCTTTGCTGACTTGGTGACCATAGTACAAAAATCTTGTGTGATGGAAGTGCTTGGAAAACCGAAAGTAAATTTTGGGATAATCCGGCCCCGAATACATCCCTAGTCCGAAATAAAAGGGTGCATCATCACCAAGCACCTGGGTTAAACATCAAAAAACAAAAACCCCCCTAAAGGGTACGGAACCGTCTTGGAGGGTTGGCTAAGCGGACCTGCAAAATTCATAGCACGAGGCGCCACTCCAACTCATAGCCTTCGAGCATGTTGGATACTACGGCAGGTGGCCAAAAGTGGCGAAGAGCTTCTAGCCTCAGAATCCCAGCCCAGCAACACCAGTATGGTATTAACAGTCTTTGAGACTTTCGCATCAAATAATATGCGGAAACGAACACTCTGCAACCTTGCCGAAGTCTACCAAGTAGCAACAATAAATCCAGGGAGTGACACGGCTATTACCTTTAATGCCAGTGACGAACCCAAATTCCGAACAGCCCGAGCACCAGCCGCATTGGTTCTCAGTCCAATAGTGGACGGCTTTCGCCTTACTAAGGTACTCATGGATGGCGGCAGCGGACTAAACCTCATCTACGAGGAAACCCTCCGAAAAATGGAAATAGACTGGAACCGCATTGAGCGAAGCAGCACAACCTTTAGAGGAATAATCCCTAGCCGGGAAGCATGCTGCACAGGAAAAATCACACTGGACGTAGTGTTCGGCTCGCCGGACAATTACAGGTCCGAGGAGGTCACATTTCAAGTGGCCCCGTTCAGCAGCGGATATCATGCTTTATTGAGGCGAGAGGCATTCACAATTTTTCAAGCTATACCCCATTATGGGTACATGAAGCTTAAAATGCCGGACCTAACGGAATCATCACTCTCGCTAGTGATCCGAACATAGCACTCGCGCGAAAACAAGACAGCCGCACTAGCCCTCGAGGCACTATCCGAAGCCCTAGCGGCCGAGGAACTCACTGCGATGCGCTCCACGGTGAACAGGACGATGTGATACTTGATAAAAGATCCAAGTCCACCTCTTTTAAACCAGCGGATGAAATAGTCAAATTCCAAGTCCACCCAACCGACCTGCAAAGGCGGCCTCCATTGGGGCACAATTAAACCCTGATGTAGACGCCAGACTACGAGAATTTCTACGAGAAAAGCGGGACATTTTGCCCGCACCCTTGGACATGCCAGAATCCCACGTCGGTTGGCGAGCACAGCCTAAATATCCTAAAAGGATTCAAGCCGATCAACAGGCTCTTGGCGCTTTTTGAACCCAAGAGGCAGGCCATGGGAGAGGAGCTAGCCAAACTTCTAGAAGCCGATTCATCGGAGATATAAAACATCCGGATGGCTAGCAAATCTGGTGATGGTACCAAAGAAGGATAAATCCTGGCGCCTATGTGTTGATTTCAAAGACCTTAATAAGGCTTGCCCAAAGGATCCTTCCCCTCCCTCGCATTAATCAAATTATCGACGCTACAGTAGGACACGACTCATTGTGCTTCCTCGACGCGTACTCCGGCTACCACCAAATCAAGATGGCGGAGCCAGACCAAGCCGCAACAGCATTCATCACTCCATACGGCCCATTCTGCTTCAACACAATGCCCTTCGGGCTCAAAAACGCCGCGCAACATATCAGCGCATGATTTAGACATGTCTGGCAAACCAGATCGGCAAAACGGTGGAAGCATATGTAGATGGCGTGGTCGTCAAATCCAAGCATGTCGAAACTCTAGTAGACGACTTGAGGTGCACATTCGACAACCTCCGAAAATATGACATTAAGCTCAATCCGGAAAAATGCGTCTTCGGCGTTCCAGCCGGAAAGCACTTGGGCTTCATTGTGTCCGGTAGAGGAATTGAAGCAAACCCAGCCAAGATCCGAGCTCTGTCACAATTGGATATTCCAAAAGACCTCAAACAAATACAAAAATTGACTGGATGCGTGGCGGCTCTAAGCCGCTTTATTTCCCGTTTGGGAGAAAAGGCGTTACCCCTTTACCGTCTCCTCCGGCGCACCGAACACTTCGAGTGGACGCATGCCGCCACGGCCGGACTCGAAGAAATAAAAGCCATATTGGCAACAAATCCGGTCCTGGCCGTGCCCAACATGGGCGAACCAATGCTATTATACATCGCCGCAACACATCAAGTTGTCAGCGCGGTGCTCGTCGTCGAACGAGAAACGGACGGACACCGGTTCCCTCTTCAAAAGCCGGTTTACTATGTGTCCATTGTCCTAACTCCATGCAAGTCCCAGTACCCACATTATCAAAAGATAGCATATGCGGTGTTCATGGCATCCCGGAAGCTGCGACACTACTTTCAAGTGTGTTCGATAACGGTAGCCTCCGAAGTACCTCTTAACGACATTATAAACAACTGCGACGCGACGGGCCGGATTGCTAAATGGGCCATAGAGCTCCTTCCATTCGACATATCCTATAAGCCACGATGAGCTATTAAGTCGCAGGTTTTGGCCGACTTCGTGGCTGAATGGCCGAAGCCGAACTCCCTAAAGAGTACAGCGCATACTCCAATTGGATCATGCACTTTGACGGCTCCAAAATGTTGGCCAGCCTAGGGTGGCGTCGTCTGACGTCCCCAACCGGGACACGGTCCAATCGTCCTTGAGATAATGTATACGGACTCCAACAACGCAGCGAATACGAGGCCCTTCGCACGGCCTCCGGATGGCGTCTCCATGGGCATTAAGCGCCTAGAGGTGCGCGATTGAACCTCGTGATATCTCAAATAAGCGGAGACTTTGATGCCAAAGATCTGAAAATGGCAGCGTATCGCAATGCGGTCCTAAAAATGTCAAGCCGCAGTTGAAGGGCTCGAATTTCATCATATCGCCCGGGATAACAACCGGCGGCGGACGTATTAGCACGCGCCGGCGCAAGACGCGATGCCGCCCCGCCCAACATCTTCTGGAGCGGCTGTTCAAGCCATCCGTACTATGGGAAGGAGTCCGAAATAACAATCCGGACCCAACCGCCCGCCTCGACACGAACACTCGACACAATCGGAGGCTCGCCACCAAGATAACACCCTCCGAGCGAAATAATGGCGGTTATCGCCCGTGGACGGAACCATTCCTAGCCTACCTAACTAGGCAGGAACTCTCCAAAGACCAAAATGAGGCTCGCTGCATAGTACGGCGATCCAAAGCCTACAAAGTTCATGAGGGAGAGCTCTATAAGAAAAGCACAACAGGAGTCCTTCAAAGGTGTATCTCCGAAGAGGAAGGGCGAAACCTCCTGGCTGAAATTCATGCCGGACTGGGTGGGCACCACGCCGCAGCCCGGGCCCTTGTAGGCGAGGCCTTCCGTACAGGATTTTATTGGCCGACAGCCCGGGCAGATGCGCAGGATTTAGTCCAACGATGCGTCGGTTGCCAGCTTTTTGCTAACCAAAGCCACATGCCACCCACCGCCCTCAAAAATATACCCATCACCTGGCCGTTCGCGGTCTGGGGGCTTGACATGGTTGGACCCCTTAAGGGAGGAACCCACAAGCAAAAATACCTATTGGTCATGGTGGATAAATTCACCAAATGGATAGAGGCCAAGCACGTTAAAGCGGCGAATCCGGGCGGTGATAGACTTCATATCGGGGTAGTGCACCATTACGGCGTCCCCACAGTATCATCACTGATAATGGCACCAACTTCAAGGCCGATGAGGTCAAATTATGGTGCAAAAACATGGGCATCAAGCTCGACACGCCTCGGTCTATCACCCTCAAACCAACAGTCAAGTTAAGCGAGCAAACGGTCTAATCATGAGCGGCATTAAACCTAGACTAGTGCGGTCCCTCAAGGAATCTAACACGACTTTGGGTTGAGGAGCTCGACTCCGTACTCTGGGGCTGCGGACCACGCCGAATCGTACTACGGATTCACACCATTTTTATGGTGTACGGCGTAGAGGCAGTCTTGCCCTGCGACATAATGCATGACTCACCTCGCGTGCGCATGTATGAAGAAAGAGAAGCCGAGCTCGATCGGCAGGACAGTTTGGACGCATTGAGGAGGAGCGCGACGTGGCAAAAGCTCATTCCGCATTTTATCAACATCAGGCTGGAAGATATCAAAGCAGGGAAGTACGGGCCAAAGCTTACAACGTTGGTGAACTAGTTCTACGCCTGCTGGACAAGAAAAGGGACAAACTCAAGCCCAAATGGGAAGGTCCCTTCATCATCGACCAGGTCCTGACCGGCGGAGCGTACCGTCTGCGAAACGCATCGGATAACCGACTCGAGTCGAACCCATGGAACGCAGCCCGTCTACGTAGATTCTACGCCTAAGCGCCGGATTCCAAGTTCGTCTCCTTCCTCCATCCACATTTTCTATTTTTGTTGTCTTTTATTTCTCTCCTTCCTCCTCCTTCTTCTTGAAGCCTTTAGAGGCTCGTTTGCGCTTTGTTCGCACATACTTGACGCGCTGTCCGCGCTCATTATACTGGGGCTTCTTTAATGAAGCTTATTTATCTGGGCTTCATGCCCAACACATGTGTCAAACTTCCGCATGTGCCTTTTATTCACCATTATATGCATCGATATGACTTAAGTTTTGGCCAAGCTGGGTTGCCTGGCTCCTGTGCTTACCCCTACGTTTCCGATTGTTCAGCTAGGTGGTAAAGGAGCACCTCTGCGATTATTCTTGCCGGGTCAGCGGATGTGTACCTCGGTGGGTGAAGCCAAAAGCTAGCGTTCTTAAGGGAATATTCGATTCGGTGAACTAAAAGATGATTTTTAACTATTTATCCATCTGCCCCGGATGATTTTCTACTTTTTAGCAGTTTGGACATGCACTTGGGCATGCCTCCCGAGAAAGGAACCCTTAACGGAACTATTCTCCTGGAAGATGTTTCTTACTATCCATGTAATATAACATAACTAGTTGGGCACTTATGCGATACAGCAATAATGACCCCTACGCCTTGTCTCCATGCATGCCCCGGTTCTTACATAACCGCGAGGGTATTCGGACACACTCTGGACTATTGGGTCCCGAGGTGAAGCTTAAAAGGTCCGCTATGACAAGCGATCTACAATCCGGCTAGAAGATATTTTTCATGTCATACTCAATTACATAGTCAACTCGACTAATTGTATTCCTCCTCAATGCCATCTAATAGGCTATCTAATTTACAATCTTTTTGGGAATACTTGGCGGCCAATTCTACTTGGCCGTACACTAAACTTTACAGGATCTCCTTCCCATCGGGCCCCACAGGTCCGACCTCGCCATGTGGTTTGGGTCAGCAACCGTGTACCGCGTCTTTACCATGGCCCAGCCTCCTGGCGCCTTGACGGCAGGCCAATATCTTCCATAGTCGGAAAGCCGCCGTGCTCCTTGAAGCCGCTCTGCCAGCTCCCCAATGCCTTGGGCAGGGAGATAGATAGCCACAAGGCTTGGCGACGCCTTTCATCACCTGCCGAACTTCGTTCGTGCAATGACGTGATTCGGGAAGAAGATCACCCGAAGAATTGGGCATCTCCTCCTCAGGACGACCTGTGAGCAAACCTACATACATGTTTATGTTAGTCGCCTTCCTCACCGAACTCTTTCAAAGTTCGTTCAAGCACTTACTAAAAATGCCGCGACGAAGCCGTCGATTCTCCTTTACGGAGTCAGACAACTGGGCACGAACATTCTTTAGTTCCTCACCCAGTTGGGTGTTGGCATCTTGGAGGTTATTTTTCTCCTGCCGCACCCTCGTAAGCACGCTCTCGCCGGCCTTTAGCTGGCGCACGAGCTGTTGCTTGTCCGGATCCATCCCGGCGCTATCTGCAATGTTAATGTCAGATTTATGCACACGCCGCACTTTGCGAAACTACCTCTACTTTGAAGGGAATATTTTACCAGAGGGAGTCTTCATGGCTTCCCTTGTCGCGCCGATCTTGGCCTCAAGTTGGGCCTTGCATTCTTCAAGCTCACGGGACAGTCGGGTATTCTTTTTGTAAGATCTCAGATAACAAATGATCCTTAAATCAGTTATTCTAACTATTTTAAGTCTCGGGGCTCTTGGCATATACAAGCTGTCAAATTTCCTCACCCGTATGTCCTTTACATCTTTGCTTCGTGGCTCTGGCTAGACCATCTTGGCGGCACGGAGGTGCGCATCTCCGAATTGAAGGCATTCAAGGCCTCTTGGGAGAAACATGCGCCACGAAGAACTATCCGCGGCGCTGTGATTCATGGCGCTCTCCACCTCGGAGTTGGTGGCGGACAATCTGTCGGCATCCTGCGTCGGAGGAGCATCCGACGACGCCTCGTGCTTGCCTCTCGCTTCGACGCGGCTTTGGAGCACGGCTGGCGGAGGTTCGATTGGCAACCTCTCCGGACACAGATCCGGTGGCGCTCTTTTCCTGAAAAGAGCACTAGCATTAGTCGCCTTCCGGAATCAATCACAGGAATATGGTGACGCGCCATACCGTTCGGCGGAGTTTCGATCCGGACCGCACTCTTTTTTAACCTCGGGGCCGTCGCCCTTGCTGGCCAGCCGCCGCTGAGCTCGGCCTCCTGCCTCGAAGGTACCCCCTGCGAAACACCATTGGTATACGATGATCAAAAAATAAGCACGGATGGGTCATTATTAGAGTATTGGGACCTCAGTCTCAGTTACCTGTGAGGCTGGAAGTATTCCGGGGTAGTCGGCCGTAATGGCAACCAAAGCATTGTCGATGCTAAGTTGGTGGAACACCCCGTCGATCAGCTCCACCTTTATATCCGGTCCTCTTCGGAGGCGGATCGGAGACCGTTCGGATCCTCGGGTTGTGGGGCGGGCTGTGTATCTTCTCCATGGCCCGGCGCAGTTCCTGCGTAGAAACCATGAAATGAGATATTTAACCACGGGAACATGGATCGGACAGGCCACAAAGATATTTGCTTACCCAACTTCGAGGATTATTCAAAGAAAACCCGCTCGGTGGGTAGACGGAGAAAATCCTCCTCTTCCCTTTGTACATGGCGGACAAGGTCTTCACCAGTTCGGTGACCGATCCGCCCTTTGCGGCCATGGCGGGTGGCATCGTCCTCCCGTTTAAGTCCCACATGGGGTGGCCCCTATATTGGAGCGGCTGCACTCCCCTCATAATGCAGATTTCCATGACTCCAATCATGGTCAATCCGGCATGAGCGATAATCTTATTCGGCTCATCAAGTAAAGGACCTCCGGTCATTTTCCTCTGGGGATCCGGGCGCCAGCTTAGGCGCTTCTTCAGAGGAGCATTGCTAAACTCCGGAAGGCCGATCCGAACAGGATCCGGCAGCGGGACATCCTCCATGTAAAACCATTCCGAAGGCCAGTCTTCGGACGCCATCGTCGAGGTTCCGGATAGATATCCGGTCCCGGTGATGCGCCATAGTTCGGCTCCGCCCACTTGATATATTGACCCCTCATGAGAACGGGGTACTAGGCAGAATAATCTCTTCCACGGCGCAAAATGAGCCTCGATGCCCAAGAACAGTTCGCAAAGGGCCACGAAGCCCGCGATGTGCAAAATGGAGGCAGGCGTAAGGTGGTGCAACTGGAGGCCGTAGAACTCCAAGAGCCCCCGGAGAAACGGATGAATTGGAAATCCGAGTCCTCTTACTAGATAAGAGATAAAGCACACCCGCTCTCCTTTAGAGGGATCGGGGACACTCTCCGCTTGCTTTCCGCCCTTGTAGGTGGCAAGTCCAGCTCGAACCGGAACCATGAAGGCCGGGGGAAGAAATCCCTTGGTTTGGAGTATAACTAGCTCGCTATGCGGGACTGAGCATCTCTCCCAATTTCCAGGCTGAGGGCTGGGAGCGCGAGAGGAGGAGCCGCGTCGTCTTTCCATGATGGAATGGGTTTTTGTCAGAGGCGCTCCAATGAAAGCTCGCGGAGGGGGGATGGTGTGACTCAGATCTAGATCCTCGTCCCTTTTATAGGCGGCTCATTTGCGCAGCTAGGGGGGTAAGTGTAAAAATATCCTGGCTTTTCGCATTCATTCAAACACGTGGAAGATGGCCATTATTGGGCGTAGAAGCCAAGGAGCGCAGCATTTATCAGAAGCCGGACACTATTCGATAAGTATATGGAATTTGGAGAAGAACCCGCCGCAATGCGAAGACAATCAACGCGCTGCACTCATCGCCATTGAAGCCTGGTTCGGGGCTCTTGAGGAGTCTTGGATTAGGGGTGTCGGATAGCGAACTATCACCGTTGGCGGACTCTGGACTATGAAGATACAAGATTGAAGACTTCGTCCCGTGTCCGGATGAGACTTTCCTTGGCGTGGAAGGCAAGCTTGGCGATACGGATATGTAGATCTCCTACCATTGTAACCGACTCTGTGTAACCCTAACCCTATTCGGTGTCTATATAAACCGAAGGGTTTTAGTCCGTAGGACGAACAACAATCATACCATAGGCTAGCTTCTAGAGTTTAGCCTCCTTGATCTCGTGGTAGATCTACTCTTGTACTACCCATATCATCAATATTAATCAAGCAGGAGTAGGGTATTACCTCCATCGAGAGGGCCCGAACCTGGGTAAAAACATCGTGTCCCTTGTCTCCTGTTACCATCCGCCTAGACGCACAGTTCAGGACCCCCTACCCGAGATCCGCCGGTTTTGACACCGACAGTGAGCCTTCTCATGTAGCTTTCCTTCGATACAAGCACTGCAAGCACGATCTTTGGCAAAAATAACATTTGTTAGACCACGGACATGGTCCCCCTTGAGAATACTTTGTAAAGATCTCATATTGACATGGGATAAACGGCGATGCCAAAGCCATCCCACGTCAACTTTAGCCATTAGGCATGTCGCGGTCTTAGTGGGTCGCTCCGAGAAGTTAATCACATAGAGACCGTTCTCGACATGCCCAACAAAGGCTTCTTTAAGAGTCTTGCTCCACAAGAGGGTCACGGTATCAATATCAAAGAAAGTAGCAAAGCCCATAAGTGCAAGTTGACGAACGGAAAGTAAGTTGTATGCAAGGGACTCAACAAGCATGACTTTCTCGATCGTGAGATCATGAGAAATGACAACCTTGCCAAGACCCAATACCTTAGAAGACGAGGCATCACCCCACTCGACATTGGTGGGCATAGATGGAATCTTGTGCACGTCCACCACCAAGTCCTTGCTTCCGGTCATATGATTAGTAGCTCCACTATCAAGCAACCATGATCCCCCACAGGAAGCAAACACCTACAAGCGATCAATGCTTCGTTTTAGGTACCCATTTTGTAATGGGTTGTTTGATGTTAGTGACAAGGGTCTTAGGAACCCAAATACACCATTCAATGTACTCATAAGGAGAACCAACAAATTTAGCATAAACATGTCCATCACTAGCACGGCATAACACATAGGAAGGTTTAAAGTCGCCGGCTTTGTTGGAAGGGGTGGCATTGCCTTTCTTGACACCACCACCATTCACATTGTTCTTCTTCTCCTTATAAGCACCCTCTCCCTCTTTCACAAAAGTTTGCTTGAGAGGAGGAGGTCGTTTGGTCTTGTCATTCTTCTTCTTGTTCTTGGACTTGGGTGCGAACCCAATCCCTTCCTTGGCAAAAACTTCCTTTTGATTGCTCAAAAGGTCGCTGAGGTTCTTCTCACCTTGTATGCATGGCACAAGGCCTTTCTCAAGTTGCTCCTTCAACTTAGCATTCTCCTCAACAAGATGCACATGCTCACAACAAGGGTTAGTAGCATTTGCATTATCAATTAAAAACATATGAGGAAAAGTGGCTTTCTCCTTGGTTAGCTTCACTTGGAGTTGATCATGAGACTCTTTAAGACTAGCATGAGTACCCTTCAAGGCCTTGTGAGCCTTGTCAAGTATATCAAACTCCCCCTTGAGTCTAGCAAGATCAATCCCAAGTTTGGCCTTCTCGGAATTTAGCACATGAGATACAACAAGAGCATCATCAAGATCTTTCTTTAATCTAGCATGATCATCGTTGTATGACTCCTCAAGAGCCAAACGATGACCACGCTCTTCCTTGAGAGAATTAGAGAGATCCGATATCTCATCGGCATAGTCACGAGTATGCCCCTCCATCTTAGAGATGGTTTCTTCGTGAGCCTCGATCATGTCATTGGCTTCACCAAGTTGTTCCAAGAGTGCAACAAAGTGCTTCTTGGACTTGCCCTTGAGCTTGCTCATAAAATACTCAAATTCATGTTCTTCCTCATTAGGCCCCTCACTTTCATCAATGCAATCTGTCAAAGAAGGATTAGTAATGATGGTAGTTTTGATGTTAGGGGTTACCTTGTTGGTGGCTTTAGCCATGAGGCACTTGGCGGTGATGTTCTCATTGGGTGAGTCGAAGAGGGGCACCCATGGAGTTGTTGCAATGGCCACGGAGGCCATGGCAACCGAGTCACCGTCTTCATCATCATCATCCTCCTCATTGTATTCTTCTTGGGCCACCAACCCCTTGGGAGGAGTCTTCTTGGTGAAGTTGCTCTTGCTGGGAAAAGACTTGGCCTTGTCTTTTCGGATGAGCTTGCCACCATTGTCTTCCCTCTTCTCATATGGGCACTCCGCAACAAAGTGGATCACATTGCCACAATTGTAGCAAGTCCTCACTCGTTGCTTTCCCTTCGCACCACTTGAGTTGTTCTTGTTGAAGTTGGGCCTCGTGTTCTTCTTGCTCCAAAATTGCCTTGAAGCGAGAGCCATGTACTCATGATAAGCATATTTTGTGTCTTCGGGATTGCTCTCTTCTTCTTCCTCTTCGTCCTCTTCTTCCACACTAACCTTGGCCTTCAAATCAAGGTTGGGATTCTTAGCTCTTTGAGAACACAATACTGCATTGTCGGCGGTCTTGTCCAAGATCCGCATTGCCACAAACTCATCCAAGACTTCACTTGAGGACAAGGTGTGGAAGTCCGGCCTTTGACGGATGACGGATGACATGCCCTTGTCGTAGGGCATCATGGCCTTGAGGAACTTGCGCTTGATCCAATTGTCATTCGTATGCTTGCTCCCATGATCTCGGAGTGAGACCGCAAGAGTGGTTAGCCTCCGGTAAAGCTCACGAGGTTCTTCATCTTCATTCATTGCAAACTCATCGGCTTCATCTTGCACCACTTCATAGTTGGAGCGTTGAATGCTTGCGCTTCCCTTGTAAAGGGAAACGACATGGTGCCATGCTTCCTTGACCACGGTGAAGGGTCTGAGATGAGCAATATCTTCAGGCGGAATTGCATCTTGGATGATGAAGAGAGCATTCTCATTGAATTGATTATCCGCGGCTTCTCTAGGAGTGAAGTTGCTTCGGTCGTGCGGATAGAAACCTTCTTCAATGATTCTCCAAAGATTAGTATTAACATGGTTTAAATGACGCTTAATGCGATATACCCAAGCATCAAAGTCCTCATTTTTCACAATCTTAGGTGGAGAACCAGCAAGATTCAAATGAGTGGAAGGAATCGGTCCACCATAAGTAAGCGGAGGTTCCACATGGGCAAAGATGTCGTTACCATTTTTACCACTAGAAGGAGCTTTTTCACTAGTAGCTTCCCCCTTGTCGGAGTTAGCATCTGTCACCTTGCTAGAGGGATCACCGGCTTTCATAGGTACGGTAGATAATTTAAGCCCTTCTAAGAACTTGTTAAACATGCTTTCAACCTCGGTCGTCATTGAGGTTTTCAATGTGTCCAAAGCCACATTGAATTCCTCACGAGAGACCGCGGTTCCCCCATCGGCCGTAGACGAGAATGGATTCACACCAGAGTGCTCCTCCCCACCGTCTACGGTGTCAACCATACTCTTCGGACGACAAAGTCCTTAATAAAGAGATGAGGCTCTGATACCAATTGAAAGGATCGATATAGTTGAAGAGGGGGGTGAATAGGCAACTAACAATATTTAGCTTTTCTTTACCAATTTAAACTTTGCATCAAAGTAGGTTGTCTAGATATGCGACTAGGTGAGCAACCTATATGATGCCACAACAACAAGCACACAAGTAAGCAAGAGATGCAACACAATATACACTTGCACAAGGAAATGTACGAGATAACCAAGAGTGGAGCCGGTGAAGACGAGGATGTGTTACCGAAGTTCCTTCCTTTTGAGGGGAAGTACGTCTTCGTTGGAGCGGTGTGGAGGCACAATGCTCCACAAGAAGCCACTAGGGCCACCATATTCTCCTCACGCCCTCACACAATGCGAGATGTCGTGATTCCACTATTGGTGCCCTTGGAGGCGGCGACCAGGCCTTTACAAACAAGGTTGGGGCTCTCTCCACAACCGAATTGGAGGCTCCCAACGAAACCACGGAGCTTCACCACAATGGAATATGGCTCTGAGGTGACCTCAACCGTCTAGGGTGCTCAAACACCCAAGAGTAACAAGTTCCGCAAGGGATTAGTGGGGGGAATCAAATTTCTCTTGGTGGAAGTGTAGATCGTGGCCTTCTCAACCAATCCCCAGAAAATCAACAAGTATGATTGGCTAGGGAGAGAGATCGGGCGAAAATGGAGCTTAGAGCAACAATGGAGCTTGGGGTGGAAGAGATAGTCAACTCGGAGAAGATGACACCCCTTATATAGTGAAAGAACAAATCCAACCGTTATCCACCAACTCAGCCTGCGACACACGGTACTACCGCATCATACAAGCAGTACTACCGCGCCGGCCTATGGTACTACCGCGAAGGAATGCAGTACTACCGGGGCTAGAACTAGCCCAGATGCGCTAAGGCATGGAGCGGTAGAACCGCTGGCGCGATACTACCGCGCCCCCTTGTGGTACTACCGCAAGGCAGGACTAGTCTATGCTGCGAAGGCACGAACATATAAAAATACATCCATGACTACTTCCGCTGAGTTTTGATCTATGCAAAATCCAACACGGTACTACCGCAAGCCTGGAGCGGTACTACCGCGTGGGGCGCGGATGTAAAAAATTACATCCGCCCCTACTTCCGCTTATGTTGATGTGCCTGGCCAGAGCCCATGGTACTACCGCGCCAACGGAGCGGTACTACCGCGTAGGGCACAGATGTAAAAAATTACATCCGCCCTTGATGTCTACTACACAACCTTCTTCTTGTAGATGTTGTTGGTCCTCCAAGTGCAGAGGTTTGTAGGACAGTAGCAAATTTCCCTCAAGTGGATGACCTAAGGTTTATCAATCCGTGGGAGGCATAGGATGAAGATGGTCTCTCTCAAGCAACCCTGCAACCAAATAACAAAGAGTCTCTTGTGTCCCCAACACACCCAATACAATGGTAAATTGTATAGGTGCACTAGTTAATGAAGAGATGGTGATACAAGTGCAATATGGATGGTAGATAAAGGTTTTTGTAATCTGAAAATATAAAAACAGCAAGGTAACAAGTGGTAAAAGTGAGCGTAGACGGTATTGCAATGAGTTGAAACAAGGCCTAGGGTTCATACTTTCACTAGTGCAAGTTCTCTCAACAATAACAACATAATTGGATCACATAACTATCCCTCAACATGCAACAAAGAGTCACTCCAAAGTCACTAATAGTGGAGAACAAACGAAGAGATTATGGTAGGGTACGAAACCACCTCAAAGTTATTCTTTCCAATCAATCTGTTGGGCTATTCCTATAAGTGTCACAAACAGCCCTAGAGTTCGTACTAGAATAACACCTTAAGATACAAATCAACCAAAACCCTAATGTCACGTAGATACTCCATTCACCTCAAGTATCCGTGGGTATAATTATACAATATGCATCACACAATCTCAGATTCATCTATTCAACCAACACATAGAACCTCAAAGAGTGCCCAAAGTTTCTACCGGAGAATCACGACGAAAACGTGTGCCAACCCCTATGCATAGTTTCATGGGCGGAACCCGCAAGTTGATCACCAAAACATAAATCAAGTGAATCACGTGATATCCCATTGTCACCACAGATACACACGGCAAGACATACATCAAGTGTTCTCAAATATTTAAAGACTCAATCCGATAAGATTACTTCAAAGGGAAAACTCAATCCATTACAAGAGAGTAGAGGGGGAGAAGAAACATAAGATCAAACTATAATAGCAAAGCTCGCGATACATCAAGATCGTGCCAAATCAAGAACAAGAGAGAGAGAGAGAGAGAGAGAGAGAGAGAGAGAGAGAGAGATCAAACACATAGCTACAGGTACATACCCTCAGCCCCGAGGGTGAACTACTCCCTCCTCGTCATGGAGATCGCCGAGATGATGAAGATGGCCACCGGTGAGGGTTCCCCCCTCCGGCAGGGTGCCGGAACAGGGTCCCGATTGGTTTTTGGTGGCTCTGGAGGTTTTGCAGCGGCGGAACTGCCGATCTATTCTTTGTTCTGGAAGTTTTAGGGTATGTGGAGTTATATAGGCGGAAGAAGCACGTCAGGGGAGCCACGAGGGCCCCACGAGGCAGGGGGCGCGCCCTACGGGGGTGAGCGCGCCCCCCACCCTCGTGGCTTCCTCGTTCCTTCCTTGACGTGGGGTCCAAGTCCATCGGGTAGATTTCGTTCCAAAAATAACTTCTCTAGTTGATTTCGTTCCGTTTCGACTCCGTCTAATATTCCTTTTCTTCAAAACACTGAAATAGGCAAAAAAACGGCAAATCTAGGCTGGGCCTCCGGTTAGGTTAGTCCCAAAAGTAATATAAAAGTGGAAAATAAAGCCCAATATAGTCCAAAACAATGGATAATATAGCATGGAGCAATCAAAAAGTATAGATACATTGGAGACGTATCAGGCATCCCCAAGCTTAATTCCTGCTTGTCCTCGAGTAGGTAAATGATAAAAAGAGAATTTTTTATGCGGAGTGCTACTTGGCATAATTTCAATGTAACTCTTATTAATTGTGGTATGAATATTCAGATTCGAAAGATTCAAGACAAAGGTTTAATATTGACATAAAAATAATAATACTTCAAGCATACTAACAAAGCAATTATGTCTTCTCAAAATAACATGGCCAAAGAAAGTTATCTCTACAAAATCATATAGTCTGGCTATGCTCTATCTTCACCACACAAAGTATTTAAATCATGCACAACCCCGATGACAAGCCAAGCAATTGTTTTATACTTTTGACATTCTCAAAACTTTTTCAATCTTCACGTAATACATGAGCGTGAGCCATGGATATAGCATTATATGTGGAATAGAATGGTGGTTGTGTAGAAGACAAAAAGTGGGAAGATAGTCTCACATCAACTAGGCGTATCAACGGGCTATGGAGATGCCCATCAATAGATATCAATGTGAGTGAGTAGGGATTGCCATGCAACAGATGCACTAGAGCTATAAGTATATGAAATCTCAACAAAAGAAACTAAGTGGGTGTGCATCCAACTCGCTTGCTCACGAAGACCTAGGGCAATTTGAGGAAGCCCATCATTGGAATATACAAGTCAAGTTCTATAATGAAAAATTCCCACTAGTATATGAAAGTGACAAAATGAAAGACTCTATCATGAAGATCATGGTGCTACTTTGAAGGACAAGTGTGGTAAAAGGATATTGGCATTGTCCCTTCTCTCTTTTTCTCTCATTTTTTTTATTTTTTTATTTTTTTTATTTGGGCCTTTTCTTTTTTTATCGTCTCTTTTCTTTTCTTTTTTTTATTTTTCGTCCGGAGTCTCATCCCGACTTGTGGGGGAATCATAGTATCCATCATCCTTTCCTCACTTGGGACAATGCTCTAAAAATTAAGATCATCACACTTTTATTTTTCTTATAACTCAAGAATTACAAATCGATACTTAGAACAAAATATGACTCTATGTGAATGCCTCCGGCGGTGTACCGGGATATGCAATGATTCATGAGTGACATGTATGAAAGAATTATGAACGGTGGTTTTGCCACAAATATGATGTCAACTACATGATCATGCAAAGCAATATGACAATGATGGAGCGTGTCATAATAAATGAAACGGTGGAAAGTTGCATGGAAATATATCTTGGAATGGCTATGGAAATGCCATAATAGGTAGGTATGGTGGCTGTTTTGAGGAAGGTATATGGTGGGTGTATGATACCGGCGAAAAGTGCGCGGTATTAGAGAGGCTAGCAATGGTGGAAGGATGAGAAAAATGCGTATAATCCATGGACTCAACGTTAGTCATAGATAACTCATATACTTATTGCAAAAATCTACAAGTTATCAAAGCAAAGTATTACGCGCATGCTCCTAGGGGGATAGATTGGTAGGAAAAGACCATCGTTCGTCCCCGACCGCCACTCATTAGTAAGACAATCAATAAATAAATCATGCTCCGACTTAATCACATAATGGTTCACCATACGTGCATGCTACGGGAATGACAAACTTTAACACAAGTATTTCTCAAATTCACAATTACTCAACTAGCATGACTCTAATATCACCATCTCCATATCTCAAAACAATTATCAAGCATCAAACTTCTCATAGTATTCAACACACTCATAAGAATTTTTACAAATCTTGTATGCTTTAGCATATTAGGATTATTTAAGCAAATTACCATGCTATTTAAGACTCTCAAGATAATATAAGTGAAGCATGAGAGTTCATATATTTGTTCAAAATAAATCCACCGCCGTGCTCTAAAAGATATAAGTGAAGCACTAGAGCAAACAACAAACTACTCCGAAAGATATAAGTGAAGATCAATGAGTAGTCGAATAATTATGCAACTATGTGAAGACTCTCCCATTTAATAATTTCAGATCTTGGTATTTTATTCAAACAGCAAGCAAAGCTAAAGAAAATAAAACGACGCTCCAAGCAAAACACATATCATGTGGTGATAAAAATATAGCTCCAAGTAAAGTTACCGATGAACGAAGATGAAAGAGGGGATGCCTTCCGGGGCATCCCCAAGCTTAGACGCTTGGTTATCCTTGAATATTACCTTGGGGTGCCTTGGGCATCCCCAAGCTTAGGCTCTTGCCACTCCTTATTCCATATTCCATTGAATCTTTACCCAAAAGTTGAAAACTTCACAACACAAAACTCAACAGAAAACTCGTAAGCTCCATTAGCGAAAGAAAACAAAACACCACTTCAAGGTACTGTAATGAACTCATTCTCTATTTATATTCGTGTTAAACCTACTGTATTCCAACTTCTTTAAGGTTTATAAACTATTTTACTAGCCATAGATTCATCAAAATAAGCAAGCAACACAATGAAAACAGAATCTGTCAAAAACAGAACAGTCTGTAGTAATCTGTATCAAACGTATACTTATGGAACTCCAAAATTTTTAAAATAAATTGGTGCACCTGAGGAATTTGTCTAGTAATCATCTGCAAAAAGAATCAACTAAATAGAACTCTCCCGTAAAAAGTTGAAGCTAATCTCGTGAGCGCTAAAGTTTCTGTTTTTTACAGCATGATCATAAAGACTTCACCCAAGTCTTCCCAAAGGTTCTACTTGGCACAAACACTAATTAAAACATAAAAACCACATCTAAACAGAAGCTAGATGGATTATTTATTCCTAAACAGAACCAAAAAGCAAGAAACTAAAATAAAATTGGGTTGCCTCCCAACAAGCGCTATCGTTTAATGCCCCTAGCTAGGCACGATGATTTCAATTATGCTCACATAAAACATAAGAATTGAAACATAAAGAGAGCATCATGAAGAATATGAATAGCACATTTAAGTCTAACCCACTTCCTATGCATAGGGATTTTGTGAGCAAACAATTTATGGGAACAATAATCAACTAGCATAGGAAGGCAAAACAAGCAAATCTTCAAGATTTTCAACACATAGAGAGGAAACTTAATATTATTACAATTCCTACAAGCATATGTTCATCCCTCATAATAATTTTCAGTAGCTTCATGAATGAATTCAACAATATAACCATCACCTAAAACATTCTTTTCATGATCTACAAGCATAGAAATTTTCCTACTCTCCGTATAAGCAAAATTCTTCTCATGAATAATAGTGGGAGCAAACTCAACAAAATAACCATGATGTGATTGAAAATTAAGATCAAGATGAAAAGTTTCATGGTTATCATTATTTTTTTAAGACATACGTGTCATCACAATAATCATCATAGATAGGAGGCATGCTTTCATCATAGTAAATTTGCTCATCAAAGCTTGGGGGACAAAAAATATCATATTCATCAAACATAGCTTCCCCGAGCTTGTGGCTTTGCATATCATTAGCATCATGGATATTCATGGAATTTATACTAACAACATTGCAATCATGCTCATCATACAAAGATTTAGTGCCAAACATTTTATAGATTTCTTCTTCTAGCACTTGAGCATAATTTTCCTTTCCATCATTCTCATGAAAGATATTAAAAAGATGAAGCGTATGAGACAAACTCAATTCCATTTTTTGGTAGTTTTCTTTTATAAACTAAACTAGTGCTAAAACAAGAAACAAAAAGATTCTATTGCAAGATCAAAAGATATACCTTCAAGCACTCACCTCCCGGCAACGGCTTTTTAAAAGAGCTTAGTTGACGGGTGTGAGTGCCGCTTCTAGCCTCCCGGCAACGGCGCCAGAAAAGAGCTTGATGTCTACTACACAACCTTCTTCTTGTAGATGTTGTTGGGCCTCCAAGTGCAGAGGTTTGCAGGATAGTAGCAAATTTCCCTCAAGTGCATGAATTAAGGTTTATCAATCCGTGGGAGGCGTAGGATGAAGATGGTCTCTCTCAAGCAACCCTGCAACCAAATAACAAATTGTCTCTTGTGTCCCCAACACACCCAATACAATGGTAAATTGTATAGGTGCACTAGTTCGGCGAAGAGATGGTGATACAAGTGCAATATGGATGGTATATAAAGGTTTTTGTAATCTGAAAATATAAAAACAGCAAGGTAACAAGTGGTAAAAGTGAGCGTAAACGGTATTGCAATGAGTTGAAACAAGGCCTAGGGTTCATACTTTCACTAGTGCAAGTTCTCTCAACAATAATAACATAATTGGATCACATAACTATCCCTCAACATGCAACAAAGAGTCACTCCAAAGTCACTAATAGTGGAGAACAAACGAAGAGATTATGGTAGGGTACGAAACCACCTCAAAGTTATTCTTTCCAATCAATCCGTTGGGCTATTCCTATAAGTGTCACAAACAGCCCTAGAGTTCGTACTAGAATAACACCTTAATATACAAATCAACCAAAACCCTAATGTCACCTAGATACTCCAGTCACCTCAAGTATCCGTGGGTATGATTATACGATATGCATCACACGATCTCAGATTCATCTATTCAACCAACACATAGAACCTCAAAGAGTGCCCAAAGTTTCTACCGGAGAATCACGACGAAAACATGTGCCAACCCCTATGCATTGGTTCATGGGCGGAACCCGCAAGTTGATCACCAAAACATACATCAAGTGAATCATGTGATATCCCATTGTCACCACAGATACGCACGACAAGACATACATCAAGTGTTCTCAAATCATTAAAGACTCAATCCGATAAGATTACTTCAAAGGGAAAACTCAATCCATTACAAGAGAGTAGAGGGGGAGAAGAAACATAAGATCCAACTATAATAGCAAAGCTCGCGATACATCAAGATCGTGCCAAATCAAGAACACGAGAGAGAGAGAGATCAAACACATAGCTACTGGTACATACCCTCAGCCCCGAGGGTGAACTACTCCCTCCTCGTCATGGAGATCGCCGGGATGATGAAGATGGCCACCGGTGAGGGTTCCCCCCTCTGGCAGGGTGCCGGAACAGGGTCCCGATTGGTTTTTGGTGGCTCTGGAGGTTTTGCGGCAGCGGAACTCCAGATCTATTCTCTGTTCTGGAAGTTTTAGGGTACGTGGAGTAATATAGGCGGAAGAAGCACGTCAGGGGAGCCACGAGGGCCCCACGAGGCAGGGGGCGCGCCCTAGGGGGGTGTTCGCGCCCCCCACCCTCATGGCTTCCTTGTTCCTTCCTTGACGTGGGGTCCAAGTCCATCGGGTAGCTTTCATTCCAAAATTAACTTCCCTAGTTGATTTCGTTTCGTTTCGACTCCGTCTGATATTCATTTTCTTCAAAACACTGAAATAGGCAAAAAAACAGCAAATCTGGGCTGGGCCTCCAGTTAATAGATTAGTCCCAAAAGTAATATAAAAGTGGAAATAAAGCCCAATATAGTCCAAAACAATGGATAATATATCATGGAGCAATCAAAAATTATAGATACGTTGGAGACGTATCAGCCCCTACTACGGCTCGAGCAGCTGCGCCTGGCCTAAGGCCACGGTACTACCGCTCCCAGGGAGCGGTACTACCGTGAGCACCTGCGGTACTACCGCAAGGACGTGCGGTAGTACCTCTCCGAAGAGCAGTACTACCACATGCCCCAGAACAGCAACACTAGGAGTCCTTCATTTAGCATAGACACGAAGAGACGGAGGATGCTCCAAAGAGCCAAAGGGAAAGGTGGTGCAAATGGAATAGACGTGTACGTGATGATTCCACCCAAACCTTTCCAATGCGGACCCCCTCTTAATAGTACGGCTTTCCTACGACTCAAATACACCGAAAAGAAACATAGAGAAACGCCGTCCTCAATAAGCTCTGAGGGGCACCAAACCATCTTGTGCTTAGACATGGTATATCTAAAATGCTCACTTCACACGATTAGTCCACAAAAGCATTTTCATCAATCACTAAAACTACTAAGGGATAAATATGCCCTTACATGTGTGTGTGTGCATGCATGGGAGACCGACCTGAAGAAAAATATTGCATGTGTGTGATGGATAACGCCGACTGGTAGTGTGTGTGCATGCATGCATGAGAGAAAGTTAGTGGTACAATTATAAAGAGAAGACGACTGTGTGGGCTTAAAAGACTAGGTGAGGTCATAATCAATGTAAAGTTGAATTCAAATATTTGAATAAGAGATCATGATGTTTGAAATACATGCATGCATGAATATAACTGAGATATGCGCGGTGTGGTTTGGAAACGAGCATGTTGTACTGCATACACATTGAACAAGGTCAGACTGATTTCAATTTGAGATACCGATGGAAGAAATCGTTTGGCCACATTGCATCCGTGCATGGACACACTATTCTAATTGGAGATGATGGGTGGCTTTCGCATCACATATCTATATCTATACCCCTATATATTATATTATATATTTTTTATATAGTGTGCAGATAACTTTAACTTTGAAAGATGGTCATTGGATGAAGCCAATCCAATGGTGCAGAGATGGCAAATTTGAGCACTACTGGCCGTTGGATATCATCTAGATTCCACCAGATTTTGCCACATGTACAATCTAGAAGACTCCATGGTTGAACTTAAGCATAATGCACAAACCTCAAAACACAAGAACTTCTTCTTCGTTCTAGAATCTTCCGTATCAGAATTGCCCAAATGTTTTTCTACATGATTTGCCATTTTTTTTACTTTATGCTTTAGAACGCACAATTCCATGAATCTTAAAATAGATTAGCTTTCTTATAAAAACTAGATGATTTTGAATGAAATGAACTACAAGAATTAAACGAACATCTACATCATGCATATATGACTCAAAGCTTACATGCTATAATGTGGTATTTATTCATAATTTGGTTGCCAAATCTCATGCTGCAATGCACGTGTACCTTACTAGTCTAAATGGTGTTTGTGTGTGTGTTGTGTGTGTTAAACACATTGTACATAGTATCATACATGGTTTAGATTCCGAACATCTAGCTAGAGAAGACATGTACTATGATTTGAATTCAACATAAAATGGATACATATATTTTAATTTGAGATCGTATGTACATGTAGTTCGTATTTATATAGGAATTTACTTCTCCTATATTCATGTCATGTGCTGTGAAGATAATATTTAGATGGTTGTATAACTAACCCGAGTACAATCCCATTCAAACAGGGAAAATGTACTTAAATTTAGTCCATATGCTAGACAACACACATTGTTTTTTTATTGTTGAGGGAAGTGCAAATTGTTTTGGTACTGTACACATTATGTTTGTTGTCCTGATTTTTTTAGTTTTTTTTGTTGTATTTGAATGCATTTCTAGTAATATAGTAAAACGGGACATGACTCTCTCTAGTGATGAGGTGCGAATTTTCTTTTTTTTTGTACACGTTAAGCTTGTTCTCCCGAAATTTCAAGACGCGCCTTGTTATGCTGAAATTTCAAGCTAGCATCTCTGTCTATCGTGCTGCGAAACTCCCGCCTCTTCAACCCGCGTCTTGTTACCCCGAAATATTTAGGATATATCTTTGTCTCACTGTGCTCAGAAAACTCCCTCCATCTCAACCCGCGCCTTGCTATCCCAAAATTACAACGCGCGCAAAAACTCCCACCTCCTGCAAAATCCCGAAACGCGAAATGCCCATGATACCCCTGAAGCGAAAGAACCGCCTAGCTCAAATCGGTGGGGGTACTTTTGTAAATTTCCCCACATTTCGGACAAGCGCATCCCTAAGCCATGGTTCCCCACTCCCATTCCATCAGCCCATCCATTCGTACACTGAGGCTGTGAAAACCCGTGAAGCCCCACACCTTCCTCCGTCCGCCACCCAGACGGAGCCTCTTCCCCGACGACGTCGTCCACAGCAACACCTCGACGTCCCTCATCCACCGTACCGAATGAGGATCCATCGTCGATCTCATCGTCCCACCGGTTTAGCCACCCCGTCCTCCACCTCCAAGGAGCTGCCCCGATGTTCCCCTCGTCTTTCGCGCCACCTCCATTCCCACACCGCCGTCTTCACCTGCACCACCGGAAGAGCAGCATCATCACCATTTCCTCGGATGAAGCTGAGGCCTAATCGGCGCCACCAAAGAGGTTGTACACTAATCGCCGCATTTTCTTCTTGATTCGATCTCACGGCGCTGCCGGCGCTCGGTCCCAGGCCGACATGGCGCGGCTCCATCCACGGCGGCGTCACCGGCCACTTCCTCCATGGCGTAGCTCCCTCGACGGCGACGTCCACATCAATAGGAGCTGCTGCTGATTTAGCTCTCATTCGCGTTGCTGCTCTGCTCTTGCTCTCGGTCCCCTGTCTGGTCTGCTCTTGCTCGCGATGCTGCTCTCGCTCTTGCTCTTGCTTGTGATGCTGTCCGATTTGGCTACACTTCAGTCGACTGAATCGACTTTTGGGTCAGTCGATTTTTAGGGGGTGGGGGGGGGGCTCGCCGGAGTTAAGGAAGAACCAGCCGCAGCGGGGAGGGGGGCAAGCCGGAGAGGTACCCCACTATCTATCTTAGGGTTCAGGGTGGGGGCGGTGGTCGCTGGTGGTGGTGGGGCGGTGGCGTGGGGATCGCCGGAGAAAAAGCTCGGCACGGGGGGCCTAGAGGGATGGCCGGGGCAGCGGCAAACCGATGGTGGAAGAGGATTTGGGGCGGGCGGGGCAGCGCACCGCCAGCCGCGGGCGGTGGGGGCGGCGGTTCGGCCGGTGGTGGCTGGCGGCTCAGGGGAGTGGAGGTTGAAGATGAACTGCAGGCCCTTGATTTCATATCCAACGGCTGGAAAATCGACTGACCAGAGATGAAAAAGGCAGTCGACTGACGTGTAGCCTCACCCTGATGCTGCTACACAACCAGCTGCCCCGGCTCCCGCACGCACTACTGCTACTGCTTTTCTGCTACTAGTGTGTTCAGTTTCGACAGCAAAATTCAGTTTTGACGGTCAAGTTCAGTTTCGACAGTTAAATTCAGTTTCGACAGTTAAGTTCAGAGATGAGTGGCTGATGTATTTTACATCTAGCACTTTGTGGTTATGTATTTTACATCATCTATTGGAGATGCTATTAGAATTCCACTCAAGTTAATGTTGTCTCTCTTGTCTTGCTTCAGCCTCGGCGTCGTACAACTCACCGGAGCTGCTCCAACGATGAAATCCTCCATCACAGCGAAGCAGTACCCCGGGCTCCATCTCCAGATGCCTAAGATCTTCTTCCCCTCCTCCGACAGCCAAGTCAGCCGGAGCATCCTCACCGACCAACCCAATAACGCTGAGATCGACATGGCTTCGCCAAAGAGGTTGTACACTTGTTGCATCTCTTTTTTACTCTACATGTTATATATATATTATCCACTGAGCACACGTAGTAACGTGAAATACAATTATTTTATCCTACTATATGACAAGCAGAAAGGTACCAGGCAACTTAGCTATCCGTGATGGACTCTCTTGAACGCCATCATTATTTATCTCTGCGTGTTTGAGTTGTGCATTTGTCGATGGGCCTGGGAGTAGAGCTAGTAGGGCACTGGACTGAATCGAAGGTAGTAGAAGTAGCACAAAAACATTTTTTGAGTGTAGGCTTTTCCTTGCGCAAGCCTGATGTCTACTACACAACCTTCTTCTTGTAGACGTTGTTGGGCCTCCAAGTGCAGAGGTTTGTAGGACAGTAGCAAATTTCCCTCAAGTGGGTGACCTAAGGTTTATCAATCCGTGGGAGGTGTAGGATGAAGATGGTCTCTCTCAAGCAACCCTGCAACCAAATAACAAAGAGTCTCTTGTGTCCCCAACACACCCAATACAATGGTAAATTGTATAGGTGCACTAGTTCGGCGAAGAGATGGTGATACAAGTGCAATATGGATGGTAGATATAGGTTTTTGTAATCTGAAATTATAAAAACAGCAAGGTAACTAATGATAAAAGTGAGCACAAACGGTATTGCAATGCTAGGAAACAAGGCCTATGGTTCATACTTTCACTAGTGCAAGTTCTCTCAACAATAATAACATAATTGGATCATATAAATATCCCTCAACATGCAACAAAGAGTCACTCCAAAGTCACTAATATCGGAGAACAAACGAAGAGATTATGGTAGGGTACGAAACCACCTCAAAGTTATCCTTTTTTATCGATCTATTCAAGAGTCCGTAGTAAAATAACATGAAGCTATTCTTTCTGTTCGATCTATCGTAGAGTTCGTACTAGAATAACACCTTAAGACACATATCAACCAAAACCCTAATGTCACCTAGATACTCCAATTTCACCTCAAGTATCTATGGGTATGATTATACGATATGCATCACACAATCTCAAATTCATCTATTCAACCAACACAAAAGTACTTCAAAGAGTGCCCCAAATTTTCTACCGAAGAGTCAAGATGAAAACGTGTGCCAACCCCTATGCATAAGTTCATTGAACCCACAAGTTGATCACCAAAACATACATCACGTGGATCACGTGATATCCCATTGTCACGACAGATAAGCATATTCAAGAAATACATCAAGTGTTCTCAAATCCTTAAAGACTCAATCCGATAAGATAACTTCAAAGGGAAAACTCAATCCATTACAAGAGAGGAGAGGGGGAGAAACATCATAAGATCCAACTATAATAGCAAAGCTCGCGATACATCAAGATCGTACCACCTCAAGAACACGAGAGAGAGAGAGAGAGAGAGAGAGAGAGATCAAACACATAGCTACTGGTACATACCCTCAGCCCCGAGGGTGTACTACTCCCTCCTCTTCATGGAGAGCGTCGGGATGATGAAGATGGCCACCGGTGATGGATCCCTCCCGTAGGTGCTTGGAACAGGTCTGATTGGTTTTGGTGACTATAGAGGCTTGCGGCGGTGGAACTCCCGATCTATTCTGCTCTCCAAAGTTTTTAGGGTATATGGATATATATATATATATATATATATATATATATATATATATATATATATATATATATATATATATATATATATATATATATATATATATATATATATAGCTTACTGCATTCGACCGAATGGATCCAGTCTACGTGCTCAGTGTCATCCTGGATCAAGAATGTCGACACCACACAAGACTTCAAGGATTTATTGCGAGTAGCAATCACACACTTATTACATCGTTGTCCACAAGGAACTTATTACAATAATATGGCTTAAGGCCATCTAATAATAACAGCGGAAGGCTTGGAAGATAAGCGAGTCCATCAACTCCAACGGCATCACTGAGTATAGAACCACGACCTAACACCTTACTCGTCGTCTGAAAAGTCTGCAACGTGAAAGTTGCAGCCCGAAAACGGGTCAGCACATGGAATATGCTAGCAATGCAACACATAAGAGCAATGAATGAATAAGCCTACACTACATGCATATATGGCTGGTGGTAAGGCTCTACGGTTACATTTGCATAAAGCTGATTTTTCCCTACATCAAAGGAATAGTTTTTATTTAACTATCATGGTGGTTGTTAAACATTGAGAATGGTTGACAGCATCCTCAATCCCAATTAAAAGTACTCATCAAAACCCAACAATTTTTATTAGAGGTAACATGTTGAGATTCACATGATATTCAATTACCAGATACTCAAATTGTCCATAACCGGGAACACGACTAATCATGATTAGTTTATACACTCTGCAGAGGTTTATGACTTTTCCCCACAAGACTCGATCGCCTCCGCTTGGTTCTCGTGACTACATGGTGTTTGAGAAACGGATGACCGAGACATAGTCTTTCGAAGCGCTAGCACCTTACATGTGGGTAGACCGTACCAACCTACATCCCCTACATCAGCTAGCCTACCCGTAAGAGTTCGCACAACTTAGTCAACTACGCCAGAGCCCATAATTGGCTTGTGGCTGCACACGGAAGTTTCCAGCTTGAAATATCTTATGATCCCTTAGAGCACAGGTGGCGGTCCGAAGAAATCTGAGCAAGTCTGATAGAAACCAGTGCCTCAATCCACCCAGATGTGTGTTTAGGTTGCCACCTTAGATAAACCATTAATTAACAATCTCACATCTGTCATGGATATTCACTCACCCAATCCACGCCTACTAGCATAGCATGGCATAAACAAGCAAACGAGAAGTAACTCCCAAGGTTTCATAAGTAAAGCAGGTAATAGGTACTACTCAATCTACTTCCCATCCCACAATTTAATTAGATCCTAATCATGCAAGTGTTTGAGGAATAGATCTAATGCATAAAAACTGGGTATGAGAAGAGTATGATCAAAGTGTTACTTGCCTTGCTGATGATCCGCTAGACCTAGAGATTCGAAGTAACAAGCGGCGACTCCGGGTGATCTAACGCAGACAAACAACAAGCATACAATAAGTACTCATCTAATGCACGGGAAATCTCGAATAAAAGATCTAACCAGAAAGTTCAACTTAAGAACCCTGGTTGCAAAAGATTCGAATCAAAATAAACATCGAAAGTCGAAACTCGAGAGAGAGCGACTCGGTTTTGCAAATCTGAAACTAGGTCAAAATTTCAAAGTAGCAAAACTCTGTGAAAGTAGGTTATTCGAACGGCGGTTTCGTTTAAACTCCAGCGCTTGAATCACCGATTCGATAAACGAGCGAGAAATAAAACAGATTTGAAAATCGGATCTGAAATCGAATCAGAAAAATAACGGATTAAATCCGATTAAAGGAAAACGACGAACGGTTTAAATAACAGACGTTCGTTAACAGAACTAATCCAACGAACACGTTCATTGAAACGAACGGTTCGGTGAACGTTCGTTAAATAAGAAAACCAAAAAAAAACCAATCTAGGGTTTTTTTAAAAAAAACCGAACATCTCTTTTTTAAAAAAACCGGATCGGGGGCGGGGCTACCTCCGGTGACTCTCTCGCCGGCGAGGTCCGTGGGCTCGCGGCGGGGTGGTCCGTGGGTCGGGAGGGGGCGGCGAGGGCGGCGGGGCTCGCCGGCGAGGGACGGCGGCGGGCGGCGTTCCGGCGGGCGGCGGCGTTGGCCAGGGCGGGCGTCGGCTGGCCTGGTCGGGGGGGAGGGGTGAGGGAGAGGGAGGGGGGGCGTGATTATGGGAGGGGGGGAGAGGCGGCGCCTTGGGGAGGGGCAGGGGCCGGGGAGCCGGACCGGACGGGGGGGCGTCGTCTGTGGCGGCGGGGGCTCGCCGGGCGGCCGAGCCGAGAGGAGAGAGGAGGCGAGGCGCCGGGCTCAGGCTGGCTGGTGGGCCTGGGCCTGGCCTGTGGGGCGCGCTTTTTTTAAAATAAAATTAAACCAAAACGAATTAAAAAAAATACCAAATGAATTCTGATTTAAATAAAACAAATTTTTCCCGACTCCTAAAAATGAGTGAACAAAATGAACTTTTAAAACGGCAAACATGCATATATTTTTAAAATGCTCATTTTGCCTAAGCAAAATAAATCTTCCAAAAACCAAATTTGATTTATTTATAAAATCTTCATTTTTCCTAATTGTTGGGAAAGTCATATTATTCCCTCTCTTAATTTTTATAGGAAAAACTTTATGAAGATAATTTAAATAAATCAAATGATCCTATTTTCAAATTTTGAGAAAACCCAAATATGAAAATAATGAAACTTCCAACTCTCTCCGAGGGTCCTTGAGTTGCGTGAAATTTCTAGGATCGAAAAATGCGAGAAAATATGATATGCATGATGACCTAATGTATAACATTCCAAATTGAAAATTTGGGATGTTACAAACCTACCTCTTAAGATGAATCTCCCTCGAGATTCGGGTTGGCTAGAAAATAGGTGAGGTGGTCCTTAAGCAAAACTTCCTCTCTTTCCTGTGTGGCTTCATCCTCGGTGTGGTGGCTCCAATGAACTTTGCAAAACTTGATAACCTTTGCGGGTAACTCACTGGCATAATCGAGAATCTTAACCGGTTTTTCCTCATATGTCAAGTCATCCTTCAACTGAATGGCTTCAAAGTGCACTGTGTCTCTTAACGGTACCTCTGCTATCTCGGGTGACATTTCTTCAATCGAGAAACATGGAATACATCATGAACTCCCCGACAGTCCTTTTGGCAATTCCAATTTATACATAACTTCTCCCATGCGTTGCAAAATCTTATATGGTCCAACGAAGCGGGTGCTAACTTTCCTTTCACTCCAAAACGCTTAACTCCTCAAGCGGGATACTCGAGATATACTGCTCCAACTTCATACTCAATCGCTGCGCTTTGAATCGGCATAGCTCTTTTGTGCGGACTGGGCTACCTTGAGCCTGTCTCGAATCAACTTAACTTTCTGTTCGGACTCCTTAATTAAATCTGGTCCAAACAATCGGCGATCTCCGTTTAGTCCCATGACAACGGTGTCCTGCACCTTCTTCCATCTGAGCCTCGAAAGGTGCCATCTTTAAGCTGGTTTGGTAACTGTTATTGTAGGAAAATTCTGCATACGGCAAATTATCATCCCAACTAGATCCATAATCTAGTGCACAAGCTCTCAGCATGTCCTCCAAAATCTGATTGACTCTCTCGGTCTGTCCATCGGTCTGTGGGTGGAAAGTTGTACTGAATTCCAATCGGGTTCCCAATGTTTCGTGCAACTGGTTCCAAAATTTCGAAGTAAACTGGGTTCCTCTATCCGATACGATGCTCCTCGGAACTCCGTGTAAACACACAATTCTGGTCATGTATATCTTCGCCAACTTAGCACTGCTATAGGTAGTCTTGACTGGAATGAAATGATCTACCTTTGTCAAACGATCGACTATGACCCAAATCGAGTCATATCCTGAACGGGTCTTTGGCAAACCTGTGATGAAATCCATGCCTAGTTTATCCCACTTCCATTCGGGTATCGGCAACGGTTGTAACAATCCTGCTGGCTTCTGATGCTCTGCCTTTACTTTCTGACATACGTCGCAAACTGCTACATACTCCGCAATATCCTTCTTCATTCCGGTCCACCAGAAAATATTCTTCAAATCCAAATACATCTTGGTATTTCTGGGTGAATCGAATAGGTGAATCATGGGCTTCTTGCAAAATCAACTTCCGATCTACGGGTCATTGGGCACATAAACACGGTCTTCAAACCATAGGGTATCGTGCTCATCCTCACGAAATCCTTTAGCTTTTCCTTTGCTCATTTTCTCCTTTATAGAGGCAACTTCCTTATCTGCCTTTTGGGCTTCTCTGATTTTGTCCATTAGTGTCGACTGAATCTCCAATGCTGCTACATAGCCTCTCGGAACTATTTCCAAACATAGCTCTCGAAGGTCCTCGGCTAACTCATTGGGTATTTCTCCCATCATTAGGGTATTGACGTGGCTCTCAATGCGTCAGCTACAACATTAGCCTTTCCGGGGTGATAATGCAATCTCATATCATAATCCTTGATTAGCTCTAACCATCTCCTTTGTCTGAGATTCAATTCCTTCTGTGTGAAGATGTACTTCAAACTCTTGTGATCCGTATATACTTCACAATGATTTCCAATGAGAAAATGTCTCCACGTCTTCAAGGCATGCACAACGGCTGCTAACTCCAAATCATGAGTGGCATAATTCAACTCATGAGGCTTAAGTTGTCATGAAGCATACGAAACAACTCTTCCTTCCTGCATAAGCACGGCTCCAAGTCCTCGACGTGAAGCGTCGCAATACACCTCATAATCCTTAGTCTGATCTGGTAATACCAAAACTGGTGAGGTAACCAATCTTTTCTTCAACTCTTTAAAACTTGCCTCACAGTCCTCAGTCCATATGAATTTGTTTTCCTTCTTCAACAATTCTGTCATAGGCTTTGCAATTCTTGAGAAATTCTCAATGAATCTTGGTAGTATCCTGCGAGTCCAAGGAAACTCGAATCTCTCCAACTGTCGTTGGTGCTTCCCATTTGGTTACGGTCTCAACTTTTGTGGGGTCAACTGCTATCCCTTCTCCGGATATAACATGTCCAGAAATCCAACTTCCTTTAGCCAAAACTCACATTTGCTGAACTTGGCATACAACTGGTGTTCCTCGGTTTCTCCAAAACCAATCGCAAATGTTCCTTGTGTTCCTCTTCATTCTTCGAGAAAATTAAAATGTCATCAATGAACACCACGATTTAACTTATCCAAAACTCCATAAACACTTTGTTCATCAGGTTCATGAAATAGGCTGGCGCGTTAGTCAGTCCAAATGACATAACGGTATACTCATACAGTCCATATCTCGTGGTAAATGCTGTCTTGGGTATGTCCTGCTCCCGAATCTTCAACTGATGGTACCCTGATCGCAAGTCGATCTTAGAAAACACTTTGGCTCCTTGCAAGCGATCAAACAGATCATTTATCATAGGTAGTGGGTACTTGTTCGTGATTGTTACTTCATTCAATCCACGGTAATCAACAACCATTCTCAACGATCCATCCTTCTTCTCCACTAACAAAACGGGTGATCCCCAAGGTGAAGAACTTGGGCGAATAAAACCTTTATCCAATAGTTCCTTAATCTGCTTCTTGATTTCCGCCAATCCTTTGCGGGCATCCTGACGGTCGCCGATATCGGGCCTGTTCTCGCAACAGATCGATCAAAATTCAATGTCTCTATCCGTGGCATTCACCGCAATTCTTAGGAAATACATCAGGATAATCCTTCACCACTGGTACTTCTTCCTGTACCACTCCTGATAAGCAATTAACTTGTGCTCTCCTCGGCTCGTGCCGTGATACATACTTAATCCTTCTTCCTTCTGGTGTGGTGAGCAAAATTGACCTTGTGGTACAATCTATGTTTCCTCCATACTTTGATAACCAATCCATTCCTAATATCACATCCAATCCTTGGGATTCCAGAACTATTAGGTCTGAGGGGAAAACATAGGGTCCAATCCTTAGTGGCGATCGGTCACACCATTTACTAGCCATGTACTCTGCTCGGGTGAGGTTACTAGCATGGGTGACCTAAGGGCTTGGGTCGGTAACTTGTACTTATCCACAAATCCCTTGATATGTATGAATGCGATGCACCAGTATCAAAAGAACAACCGCAGTAAATGACTTAACCAAAACTTATCGATTCATCGCATCGGGCTGATCTTCAACCTCCTCCACATCAATGTGGTTCACTTGTCCCCTGTTGAAAGGGTTTGGCTTCTTTCGAGCTTCCATTGCCATTTCCATTCGCCTTCGGACAGTCATTTGCATAGTGCCCATCTTGCGGCACTTAAAGCAAGTAATGTGACTCAGGTCTACCTTGGATGGTGTTGACGGGTTGGTGCGGTTCTGTCCATTGCTTCCTCCATTCCGTTCCCATTCTTGGTGCCATTATGGTTATCTGAATTACCTCCTCCATGGGTATCTGAAACTGAATTCCTGATTTAGGGGTATAACGAGGCTTCTGCTGGGATCGAGTTATACTTCCCTTGTCCATACTTCCGCTTGCAGTTCTCAATTTCTGCTGCTTTCCTTCAATCATGAGAGCTCGGTCTACTAACTCCTGGTAGTTGTTGAAACTTGCTACCATCAACGGCATCTTGAACTCATCATTCAGTCCTTCTAGAAACTTCTCTGTTTAGCTGCATCTGTAGTAACGTCATCCGGGGCATAACGTGCTAATTTGCTAAAATCGTCCATGTCTTCGCCAACAGTCCTTCCTCCTTGGGGTAAGTTCGAAACTCACGCTTCTTCATGGCCATGGCTCCTGCTGAAACATGGGCGGTCTGTAAAAGCTTGTCAAACTGGTCCCATGTGGCGGTGTCTCACGGGTAAGTGGTGTGAAATTCTCCCACCATCTTGCTGCGGGTCCTTCAAGCTGGTGTCTGCAAACTTCACTCTTTCACCATCTGTGCATCCTGCAGTGGTCAGCTCCTTCCTATCTTGCGGAGCCGGTCATCCGCCACAATCGGCTCGGTGCTCTTGGAATACATCGCGGGTTCATCTAAGAAAACGAGTCGGATGATCCGCAGTGGTGGTGGTGGCGGTGGGTTGTTGTTGTTGTTGTTTCGCACCAATGTTTGAATCGGGGTATACTCGCTGCTGGATCAATTGGGTGATCTCTGGCGGGAAAACGAATCCGGGTCGCGTCTGGAGGCATCGATGGGTTTAGAAAAGAGAGAAATGTAGAATAGAATGAGGTCTAAGGAATCACTACCCAAATGCACATGAGCAAAAACACACAAAATCACTTCATTCAATCAAACAAGGGCTTACAACGATCTAACTATCGCAAAAGTGCGTGTACTATAATGTTTACATGGAGGAAATACTACTAATATGTGGGGACTTCTACTAATTTGAACCGTGGAAGACTCCATGATGTCTGCTCCGACCGTCTTCAAAGTCGGGTTCACTTGGATCCGAATCGGTGTCGTCGATGTTAATGTAGTCGCTTGGGTATTCGACATCTTGGTCTTCATTCTGAGCGCCAACTTCTTCTTGAGTTCTTCGATCTCGCACTTAAGATCGTTATTGTGTCTTGCCGAGCTACGATCTCGTCCATGTAATCCTTGCGTGTAGTCTTTAGTTCTTCTTCCAGTTCGATGATCCTTCCTTTGTCTTCGCAACTCCAACATGTCATTGCACATTTGGTTCTCTGGCGTCGAATGTGCTGATTTAACTCTGGATGAACGCTGCAATGGATCTATCCTTCTTGGTGTTGACGACGCCCCGCTTGTCATCTCGGCGTCCGCAAATCTGGTAGATGGTATCCTTGAGGTCTTCTTGATAAACTTCTCCAATCGTCCCATGGTGATGTGAGCTGCCATGCTCTTTCCTGACTCCAAGTTGGTGCAATGAAAACACTATCTATAGGCTTGGTGATTGGGGCGAATGTCCTTCTGGAGCGTGAGCATGAATCTTCGGCGCTCCTCTTCAGCAGAGTGGCGTTGAAAGTCCGGTGAAGCTTGGTAGTCCAATGTTCGGTACTTAGTAACTTCCTTCAAGTGAAATCCAAAAGGTGTGCCTTCATCCGGTTGGGTGTACTTGATCTTCGCGTCCGTCATCCTAAAGAGAGTAGAAAAGATGAGGAGTTAGAAAATGGGAAGAGAGTAGTGATCTATGGCTTTAACTTAGTGGTCGTGTCCTACGATCAACGTGTGCTCGATACCATTCTCAGAGCGACCAGACCGAATGGATCGATCTACGTGCTCGGTGTCATCCTGGATCAAGAATGTCGACACCACACAAGCTTGAAGGATTTATTGCGAGTAGCAATCACACACTTATTACATCGTTGTCCACAAGGGAACTTATTACAATAATATGGCTTAAGGCCATCTAATAATAACAGCGGAAGGCTTGGAAGATAAGCGAGTCCATCAACTCCAACGGCATCACCGAGTATAGAACCACGACCTAACACCTTACTGTCGTCAGAAAAGTCATAACGTGAAAGTTGCAGCCCAAACGGGTCAGACACATGGAATATGCTAGCAATGTAACACATAAGAGCAATGAATGAATAAGCCTACACTACATGCATATATGGCTGGTGGTAAGGCTCTCACGGTTACATTTGCATAAAGCTGATTTTTCCCTACATCAAAGGAATAGTTTTATTTAACTATCATGGTGGTTGTTAAACATTGAGAATGGTTGACAGCATCCTCAATCCCAATTAAAAGTACTCATCAAAACCCAACAATTTTTATTAGAGGTAACATGTTGAGATTCACATGATATTCAATTACCAGATACTCAAATTGTCCATAACCGGGGACACGGCTAATCATGATTAGTTTATACACTCTGCAGAGGTTTATGACTTTTCCCCACAAGACTCGATCGCCTCCGCTTGGTTCTCGCACTACATGGTGTTTGAGAAACGGATGACCGAGACATAGTCTTTCAGAAGCGCTAGCACCTTACATGTGGGTAGACCGTACCAACCTACATCCCCTACATCAGCTAGCCTACCCGTAAGAGTTCGCACAACTTAGTCAACTACGCCAGAGCCCATAATTGGCTTGTGGCTGCACACGGAAGTTTCCAGTTTGAAATATCTTATGATCCCTTAGAGCCTGGGTGGCGGTCCGAAGAAATACAGCAAGTCTGATAGAAACCAGGTGCCTCAATCCACCCAGATGTGTGTTTAGGTTGCCACCTTAGATAAACCATTAATTAACAATCTCACATCTGTCATGGATATTCACTCACCCAATCCACGTCTACTAGCATAGCATGGCATAAACAAGCAAGCGAGAAGTAACTCCCAAGGTTTCATAAGTAAAGCGGTAATAGGTACTACCTCAATCTACTTCCCATCCCACAATTTAATTAGATCCTAATCATGCAAGTGTTTGAGGAATAGATCTAATGCATAAAAACTGGGTATGAGAAGAGTATGATCAAAGTGTTACTTGCCTTCTCGATGATCCATGAGACCTAGAGATTCAAGTAACAAGCGGCGACGGGTGATCTAACGCAGACAAACAACAAGCATACAATAAGTACTCATCTAAGCACGGGAAATCTCGAATAAAAGATCTAACCAGAAAGTTCAACTTAAGAACCCTGGTTGCAAAAGATTCGAATCAAAATAAACATCGAAAGTCGAAACTCGAGAGAACGACTCGGTTTTGCAAATCTGAAACTAGGTCAAAATTTCACAGTAGCAAAACTCTGTGAAAGTAGGTTAGTCGAACGGCGGTTTCGTTCTGAAACTCCAGCGCTTGAATCACCTGATTCCGATAAACGAGCGAGAAATAAAACAGATTTGAAAATCGGATCGAAATCGAATCGGAAAAATAACGGATTAAATCCGATTAAAGGAAAACGACGAGCGGTTTAAATAGCGGGCGACGTTAGCAGAACTAATCCAACGAACACGTTCATTGAAACGAGCGGTTGGTGAGCGTTCGTTAAATAAGAAAACCAAAAAAAACCAATCTAGGGTTTTTAAAAAACCGAACATCTCTTTTTAAAAACCGGATCGGGCGGGCTACCTCGGTGACTCTCTCGCCGGCGAGGTCGGTGGGGCTCAGGCGGCGAGGTGGTCGGCGGGGTCGGAGGGGGCGGCGAGGCGGCGGGCTCGGCGCCGGCGAGGGACGGCGCGGGCGGGCGGCGGGCGCGGCGTTCAGCCTTGGAGTCGGGAGGGGCGGCGGGTGAGGTGAGGGAGAGGGGGCGTATTTATGGGAGGGGGGGAGGAGGCGCCTTGGGGGAGGGGCAAGGGCGCGGGTCGGAGCCGGACTCGGGACGGGAGGCGTCGTCTTGTGGCGAAGGGGCTCTCCCTTCGGGCGGCCGAGCCTTGAGGAGAGAGGAGGCGAGGGGCGGGCCTGCTGGCTGGCGGCCGGGCCTTGGCCCAGGGGGCGCTTTTTTTAAAATAAAATTAAACCAAAACGAATTAAAAAAATACCAAATGAATTCTGATTTAAATAAAACAAATTTTTCCCGACTCCTAAAATGAGTCGAACAAAATGAACTTTTAAAAGCGGCAAACATGCATATATTTTAAAATGCTCATTTTGCCTAAGCAAAATAAATCTTCCAAAACCAAATTTGATTTATTTATAAAATCTTCATTTTTTCCTAATTGTTGGGAAAGTCATATTATTCCCTCTCTTAATTTTTATAGGAAAAACTTTATGAAGATAATTTAAATAAATCCAAATGATCCTATTTTCAAATTTTGAGAAAACCCAAATATGAAAATAATGAAACTTCCAACTCTCTCCGAGAGTCCTTGAGTTGCGTGAAATTTCTAGGATCGGAAAAATGCGAGAAAAATATGATATGCATGATGACCTAATGTATAACATTCCAAATTGAAAATTTGGGATGTTACATAGGCGAAAGAAGTCGGTAAGGGGAGCCACGAGGGGCCCACGAGGGTGGGGGCGCGCCCAGGGGGCAGGCACGCCTCCCTGCCTCGTGGCCACCTCGAAGCTTCCTTGACTTCAACTCCATGTCTCCTGGATCACGTTCGTTCGAAAAATCACGCTTCCGAAGGTTTCATTCCGTTTGATATTCCTTTTCTGCGAATCACTGAAACATGGGAAAAAACAAAAACTGGCACTATGCTCTGGGTTAATAGGTTAGGCCCAAAAGTAATATAAAAGTGTTTAATAAAGCCCATAAACATCCAAAATAGATAATATAATAGCATGAATACTTCTTAAATTATAGATACGTTGGAGACGTATCAGCATCCCCAAGCTTAATTCCTGCTCGTCCTCGAGTAGGTAAATGATAAAAGAAATAATTTATGAAGTGTGAATGCTAGAAGGTGCACAAGTTTGATCAATGATAATTTCAATCACCTTTTCTAGCATCATTATATGTAATAACAGTATCTCATATCATAAAGCTTCTCATGATCAAGTAACAAGCTATTCACATGGTAAAGTGTAGATCATAAACTTTCTTGAAAACTAACAAACTGTGTTATCAGTCATCAAACAATTACAATTCATCTTATTTTCAGGAAGAGTCTATGTCAGAGCTTTGATTTAGCAAACTCCACATACTCAACTATCATTTAGTCTTTCACAATTGCTAACACTCACACGATATTTATGGGTTCAAAGTTTTAACCAGACACGGAGAAAGATAGGGGCTTACAGATTCGCCTCCCAACCTTTTACCTCAAGGGTAATGTCAACAATAATAGCTCATGATGCCTTACATCCAATTGGATATATATATATCAGAATCTTTCCAACACAATGTGCTTGCCAAAGGATAAAATGTAAAAAGGAAAGGTGAAGATCACCATGACTCTTGCATAAGGTAAAAGACAAAAATAAAAGATAGGCCCTTCAGAGAGGGAAGCAGAGGTTGCCATGCGCTTTTGTAGTTGGATGCAAAAAATATTAATGCGAGGGAACGTCACTTTATATTGCCACTTGTGATAGGGACCTTTATTATGTAGTCCGTCGCTTTTATTGCTTCCATATCACAAGATCGTATAAAGCTTATTTTCTCCACACTAGAATATCATACATATTTAGAGAGCAATTTTTATTGCATGCACCGATGACAACTTACTTGAGGATCTTACTCAATCCATAGATAGGTATGGTGGACTCTCATGGCAATACTGGTTTAAGGGATGTTTGGAAGCACAAGTAGTATCTCTACTTGGTGCAAAGAATTTGGCTAGCATGAGGGGGAAAGGCAAGCTCAACGTGTTGGGCGATCCATGACAATATACTTTATTTCGGATATAAGAAAACATAACCCATTACGTTGTCTTCCTTGTCAAACATCAACGTTTGAGCATGTCATATTTTAATGAGTGCTCACAATTACAAAAGATGTCCAAGATAGTATATTTATATGTGAAATCTCTCTTCCTTCAATATTATTTCATGAATTGTTCAATTGACCAATACAATGTTTTCTGTCACTCAATAAATTTACCACCTCTACTTCTTATATGTGAAGTCATTACTCCCCATGGGATAAGCATATTAAACATATATAATTTCAGATTTATTATATTCAAATCATTCAACCATTTACTCATAGGATATAAGTGAAGCACACGAGTAAATGACAAGCTACTCCAAAAATATATATGTGAAGATCAGTGAGTAGTTAAATAATTATGTAACTATGTGAAGACTCTCCCGTTTAATAATTTCAGATCTTGATTATTCAAAAAGCAAGCAAAACAAAATAAAATGACATCTAAGAATAGAAAACATCATGTGAAGAAGCAAAAACTTAGGATCAACCAATACTAACCGATAGTTGTCGAAGAAGAAAGGTGGGATGCCAACCGGGGCATCCCCAAGCATAGACGCTTGAGAATTCTTGAAATATTATCTTGGGATGCCTTGGGAATCCCCAAGCTTGAGCTTTTGTGTCTCCTTAGTTCCTCTCATATCACAGTCTCCCTAAATCTCAAAAGCTTCATCCACACAAAACTCAACAAAGACTCGTGAGATAAGTTAGTATAAACCAATGCAAAAACTTTATCATACTATTCTGTAGCAAATCACTAAAATTATTATTCAACATTGCATATTAAATTCCTCTGCATATTTAATAGTCCTATCCTCAAATAGAATCATTAAAGAAGCAAACATATGCAAACATAACAGCAATCTGCCTAAACAGGACAGTCTGTAAAAAATGTAGAAAGATCCATACTTACCTAGCTCCAAAAATTATGAAAGAAAATTCCCACTGTAGTAAATTTATCAGAGCTTATTATGAAAAAAATTTCAAAATTTTATCACATTCTGACTTTTCTAGGCAATTTTTGCAACAGCGGTAAACTTTCTGTTTTCAAACAGCAACATGTAGACTTGTAAAATAAGCATAGTAAAGGCTATCAATGCCACTTTTATTGGAATAAAAGATGCAAAACATTGTTCTAAATAACAGCAAGCAAATACTAACGAAATAAAATGATGCTCCAAGCAAAACACATATCATGTGGTGAATAAAAATATAGCTCCAAGTAAAGTTACCGATGAACGAAGATGAAAGAGGGGATGCCTTCCGGGGCATCCCCAAGGTTAGGCTCTTGGTTATCCTTTCATATTACCTTGGGGTGTCTTGGGCATCCCCAAGCTTAGGCTCTTGCCACTCCTTATTCCATAGTTTATCGAATCTTTACCCAAAACTTGAAAACTTCACAACACAAAACTTAACAGAAAACTCGTAAGCTCCGTTAGCGAAAGAAAAGAAAATACCACTTTAAGGTACTATAATGAACTCATTCTTTATTTATATTGGTGTTAAAACTACTGTATTCCAACTACTCTATGGTTTATACTTTTTACTAGCCATAGATTCATTAAAATAAGCAAACAACACACGAAAAACAGAATCTGTCAAAAACAGAACAGTCTGTAGTAATCCGTAACTAACGCAAACTTCTGGAACTCCAAAACTTCTACCAAAATAGGACGACCTAGATAATTTGTTTATTGATCTACTGCAATTGGAATCAGTATTTTATCACGTTGTGGTGATTTTTAACAATTGTTTTCGTGAACAGAAAGTTTCTGGAATTTTCAGCAAGATCAAATAACTATCATCCAAGAAGATCATATAGGTCTTACTTGGCACAAACACTAATTAAAACACACAAAAAAACATCTAAACAGAAGCTAGATGGATTATTTATTACTAAACAGAACCAAAAAGCAAGAAACAAAAATAAAAGTTGGGTTGCCTCCCAACAAGCGCTGACGTTTAACACCCCTAGCTAGGCATGATGATTTCAATGATGCTCACAAAAGATGTAAGAACTGAAACATAAAGAGAGCATCATGACGAATATGACTAGCACATTTAAATCTAACCTACTTCCTATGCATAGGTATTTTGTGAGCAAACAACCTATGGGAACAATAATCAACTAGCATAGGAAGGCAAAACAAGCATAACTTCCAAATTTTAAGCACATAGAGAGGAAACTTGATATTATTGCAATTCCTACAAGCATATATTCCTCCCTCATAATAATTTTCAGTAGCATCATGAATTAATTCAAAAATATAACCAGCACCTAAATCATTCTTTTCATGATCTACAAGCATAGAATTTTTATTATTCTCCACATAAGAAAAATTCTTCTCATTCGGAATAGTGGGAGCATCATAAGAAACTCGAATACTATAAATTGTTTCCACATTAAAAGAGTAATGTTCAGAAAAGGGGTAATCATAATCATGACAAGTTTTACAAATATAATCATCACTACTCTTTATAGCATAAGTATCATCACAATAATCATCATAGGTAGCAACTTTGTTCTCATCATAATCGATCGAAACCTCTTCCAAGATAGTGGAATCGTTACTAAATAAAGTCATGACCTCTCCAAATCCACTTTCATAATTGCCACAATAAGATTCAACATCCTCCAAAATAGTGGGATCATTACTTCCTAAAGTTGACACCCTTCCAAACCCACTTTCATCAATATAATCATCATAAGTAGGAGGCATGCTATCATCATTATAAATTTGCATATCAAAACTTGGGAGACTAAGAATATCATCTTCATTAAACGTAGCATCCCCAAGCTTGGGACAAACATTAATTGCAGCAAATATATTCTCAAAAACATCATCTTCATCAAACATAGCATCCCCAAGCTTGGGCCTTTTCATATCATAAGCATAATCACTCTCATCATTAATAGTATGGATAGCACCAATAGTATAGCAATTATCATCATCACAATGAGTAATAGGAGCAACATCATCTGGGAGAGATACCTTTCTAACTTTTCTTCTCCGTCTTTTCTTTTTCTTCTTCACATCATGTCTGGGTTCAATCCTCTTTTTGGAGCTCCTTATTAATGAGATTAGTTGAATAGAAGGCTCCTCCTCGTTACCTGATTCATCATAAGAAATAATAGGAGAGTATTGGTGAGTCTCTTCCCTTTTGTTAGTATTCTCTTCATCTTCTATTTGTTTTCTTTTCTTTATGTAATTGGCAATATAAGGATTTTCAATGCAATTCACCGCACAATACATAAAAATTTCTTCTAGATCAAAATCAAGAACTTTATCAAGGACAATTTCTGGAAGATCCTTAGTTATATGTTTCATTTGTTCATAACCCAAAAGAAAACTAAGTTCATTATGATGTGCAAGGGAAATCAAGTCATCACAATTTTTGGACACGATACAATCATGAAACAATTTGCATTGGTTATTGAAATGATCACGTTCATTGCAAAGTTCACAAGTAGGGCTAGGAATTTTTAAATTTTCAGCACAAACATCTAGCCTTTCTTGCAACCATTTAGTTTCCAAATACTTATGCCTCTTTCAAAATCTATTTTCCCTAATTGGAGTGTACTTACAAGCTCTATGCAGTCCACAAAAGTCAACATGCTTATAAGAGACATTTTCATCATGACTAGTGCAATCATCATTAGTACTATGGATATTCAAAGAGTTCATACTAACAACATTGCAATCATGCTCATCATTCAAAGAGTTAGTGCCAAACATTTTAATGCATTCTTATTCTAACACTTCGGCACAATTTTCCTTTCCATCATACTCACGAAAGATATTAAAAAGATGAAGCGTATGAGACAAACCCAATTCCTTTTTTTTTTGTAGTTTTCTTTTATAGACTAAACTAGTGATAACATAATAAACTAGAAGATTTGATTGCAAGATCTAAAGATATACCTTCAAGCACTCACCTCCTCGGCAATGGCGCCAGAAAAGAGCTTGATGTCTACTACACAACCTTCTTCTTGTAGACGTTGTTGGGCCTCCAAGTGCAGAGGTTTGTAGGACAGCATCAAATTTCCCTCAAGTGGATGACCTAAGGTTTATCAATCCGTGGGAGGTGTAGGATGAAGAAGGTCTCTCTCAAACAACCCTGCAGCCAAATAACAAAGAGTCTCTTGTGTCCCCAACACACCCAATACAATGGTAAATTGTATAGGTGCACTAGTTCGGTGAACAGATGGTGATACAAGTGCAATATGGATGGTAGATATAGGTTTTTGTAATCTGAAATTATAAAAACAACAAGGTAACTAATGATAAAAGTGAGCACAAACGGTATTGCAATGCTAGGAAACAAGGCCTAGGGTTCATACTTTCAGTAGTGCAAGTTCTCTCAACAATAATAACATAATTGGATCATATAAATATCCCACAACATGCAAAAAAGAGTCACTCCAAAGTCACTAATAGCGGAGAACAAACGAAGATATTATGGTAGGGTACGAAACCACCTCAAAGTTACTGAGGGAGTCCTGGATTAGGGGGTGTCCGGATAGCCGGACTACCATCATCAGCCGAACTATCATTGGCCGGACTATAATCATTGACCGGACTCCAAGACTATGAAGATACAAGATTAAAGACTTCGTCCCGTGTCCGGATGGGACTTTCCTTGGCGTGGAAGGCAAGCTTGGCGATACGGATATGTAGATCTCCTACCATTGTAACCGACTCTATGTAACCCTAGCCCTCTCCGGTGTCTATATAAACCGGATGGCTTTAGTCCGTAGGACCACAACATCAACAACCCTTACAATCATACCATAGGCTAGCTTCTAGGGTTTAGCCTCCTTGATCTCGTGGTAGATCCACTCTTGTAAACATCCACAATATCAATAGCAATCAAGCAGGACGTAGGGTTTTACCTCCATCAAGAGGGCCGAACACAGGTAAAACATCGTGTCCCTCATCTCCTGTTACCATCCGCCTAGACGCACGATTCGGGACCCCCTACCGAGATCCGCCGGTTTTGACACCGACATTGGTACTTTCATTGAGAGTTCCTGCGTGTCGCCACCGATAGGCTTGATGGCCTCTTCAATCGACAATGACGCAGTCTGGGTGAGACTTTTCTCCCCGGACAGATCTTCGATTTGGCGGCCGCGACCGCAGCCAACTCACTTGGCCATCTGGAGCAGATCGAAGTTACGCCCCGGCCGTCGGGTCAGGTTTGAAGCCTAAAATTCACGGCCGATATCGCGGAGACTTGATCTTCGATGGATCTGAGCCCTGACCGACCGTGTTGCGGCTGTCACGATGGGCATGACCTAACTCTGCCGCGGACAGCACCTTGAGGTCGACACGAATCCGCTCCGGCCCATAGTCCGGAGCCGATCACTCAGATCGAGGACGGATGGCTGGACACCGCATCGGGAGCCGCAACTCCCACGGCGATGGAGCCGAACACTTACCTTGTCCCACATAAAGCTCATGACTCCGAGGTGCCGGACTCCCTGCCGGACTCCGAACCTCCTGCGCCCCTGCCAGTCGAATCCGACTGGGCGCCGATCATGGAATTCACCGCGGCGGACATCTTTCAGCACTCGCCCTTCGGCGATATAATAAATTCACTGAAGCATCTCTCGCTATCCGGAGAGCCCTGGCCGAACTACGGCCAGGATGGTTGGGACGCGGACGACGAAGAAATTCAGATCCCACCCACCACCCACTTCGTAGCCACCGTTGACGGTTTAACCGACATACCCGACTACGACTCCGAAGACGTCGACGGTATGGACGACGATGCCGGAGACTACCAAGAACCAGCGCCTACAGGACACTGGACGACCACCTCGTCATACGACATATACATGGTGGACACCCCAAGGGGAAGCGATAACGAGGAACAACGGGACGCGGCAGAGGATAGTCTCGCCGATAAACAGCTAAAACAGCGACGTAGACGCCGCCCTAAGTCCCGCCTCGACCAAAGCAGCCTTCCTAATGACCCAGCGATAGAGCAAGGCAAACCAGCGGACGAGCCGGATAATCAACCCCTTCACGGAGCAATCAACAGTCCTGACACAACACCAGATCATAAGAACATACACAAAAAACTCGTCGCCACTTCAAGAAGTTTGAAGAAAGCGAAACGGAAGCATAAAACAGCAGAAGACACGCTCAGAATGAAGTGGAGCAAAGTATTCAAGACTGCAGACAAATATGGCAATGGCCATCAAACTAAGAGCTACCCGAAGCGCAAGTTGCTGCCAGAATTTGACGAGGAAGCCATAGAGCCTTCATAGTCAAAAATAAAGAGGCCACTGGCGGATAGACGGCGATGATAGGCCCAAAGCGACAAGCGGGGCCGCACAAGTCAATTATAATCCTGGGAAAACGGACGGCCCAACTAGGTCCATCTACGGGCCAAAAAGAGGACCCCAGAAGTAACACAACACGACAAGTTTTCAAGACATCGCACGCCCAAATCTGGGGCGCCGACACCCGCTATGTTTTACCGATGAGGTGCTGGATCATGAATTTCAGCAGAGGTTCAAACCCATAAACATAGAGGCATACGACGGCACAACAAGACCCGATGCGGATAGAAGATTACATACTACACATACACATGGCTAGAGGAGATGATCTCCACGCCATAAAATACCTACCCTCAAGCTCAAAGGGCCAGCTCGGCATTGGCTCAAAAGCCTCCCGAAAACACTATTGGAAGTTGGGAAGAGCTTGAGGACGCGTTTAGAGCAAATTTTCAAGGGACTTATGTCCGCCCTCCGGATCTGAGACGTTACGAGTCATATAACCCAACAGCCCGGAGAGTCAAGCATAAATTCGAACAGGTTCCTTACCAAAAGAACCAAATAGTCGATTGTCCGGACGGAAGCCCTAGCAGCTTTTAAACACAACATCCGAGACGAATGGCTCGCCAGACACCTCGGCCAAGAGAAGCCAAGAACAATGGCCACGCTAACAAGCCTCATGACGCGCTTTTGTGCAGGAGAAGACAGCTTGCTAGCAAGATGCAGCACCAGCGACCCGAATACATCCGAAATTAGAGATGGAAACGGAAAGTCACGGCGCAGGAAAGACCAGCGCCGGAATAAATAAAAAAGCCCAAAGGGCACGGCGGTCAATGCCGGATTCAAAAGCTCGCGGCCAAACAAAAAAACACGGCCTCTTAAGGAGAACAGAGACGAGCGATCAAATTTAAACAAAATTTTAGATCGGATATGTCAAATTCACAGTACCTCCGGAAGGCCTGCAAACCACACCAACCGAAATTGTTGGGTTTTTCAACAGTCCGGCAGACTCAACGCCGGACACAAGGGGCTCGATGCGCCAAGCGAGGACGATGACGAACCCCACCAGCAGAGAGCACCGGAAGTCAAAAGACTTTCCCACAATAAGTCAAAACAATAAACTCGCTTCACGTGATAGTACGGAAAGCCAACACGGCACTCGCTAAGACAAGTGTCGCACGATCCACCCAGTGGACCGAGATTGGACGTCAAAACCAATCACTTTCGACCATCCGGATTAGTCCGAATATCCGAACGCAGGATAGACTGCCCTGATATTGGATCCCATAATAGACGGACTGCAACTAACGCAGGTTTTGATGGACGGCGGCAGTGACTTGAACCTGCTATTTCCGGACACAATCCGCAAGTTGGGATAGACCATACTGCAATCCGGCATAGCCGCACTTCCTTCAAAGGAGTGGCGCCAGCCCTTACGCCAGTGCAGTTTCATTATTACTAGAAGTTGTGTTGGGTCACCGACAACTTCCGACGAGAAAAGCTAACCTTTCATGTCGCCCCATTTAAAAGTAGCTATCAAGCATCCTTTGGGACGGAAGCTTTCGTCGCTTCAATGCAATACCACATTCGCGTCTCTTATGCTTACAAAGCCCGGTCCACGTGGCATCATTTCATTAAAAGGTCGCTTTGAGACCCGGACACGGCTGGGCGAGTCCGGAATAAATAAGCTAGGGCTACCTAGCCGCACATCCCTTCACAAGGGTTTGCACATATAAGCCATAATGAGCTAGCATAGGCTCAACTTTCTTAATCTATATTTCAATTTTTATGCACTTTCTCGCATCGATTTCTTTTCCAACCAAGTTCCTCTCTTTTTACAGATGAACAGCGTGCACACCCGTCCGGATACGGCACAACGGAGACACGGTAGCGAGCGTGCAAGAGGGACCCGTTAAGAGACTCTTTTCGGACTAAGACCCTCGTAAACCTTTCTTCTTGTCTCTTGTTGCTATAATCCCTAGTTTATCATTATAACCGAGTGGAGATCTGGCGTTTTGGCATCGGCGCGCGTAAGAACCTGCCTGCACAGACACAAGGGGCTTAGGGCTTTGTTTTGCTCGCTATTATAAAGACCGAACACCTTCGGGAGTGTTCGGCGTCTCGAGTTAGGCCTTATATGCATCAGCTCTGAATCATGCCTTTGGTCAAATGTTGGGTTTGCCCGGCTCCTGTGTTTTGCTGCCTTACGTTCCGTATCATCGGCTAACGCGGCTCGGAGAACTCTGCGATTGTGCCCCAGTTAATTTGGCGAGCACCTCGATGAAAGCCGAAAACTGACTGTCATGATACAGCGAGAGACTGGTCAACCACTCGATCGACCATGGGAATGTTTGGGATTCCTCCGCTTTGATGAAGGGCCGTTTCCCGGCCAGGCACATACGCGCCCCGAATTCGGAGAGCGCGGTGCCCCCAGGGGCTATGTCGTAGCCCCACCCTCGAACTCCATGGCTAAGTGAAAGTGATAAATAATTATAGTCTGGTTGCCTCGTTTGCTACGCTACCACCTCCTTTACAGGACCGAGACGTCGGATTAAGTGTGAAAATGCGCTATTTTTTGCGAACACCCCCGCACCTTGTGCGTGGGGGCTGAAGCCGACGACTGCCATCTTTTAGGTTATACACACGTATACATGAACGGCCGCATAGGAGATATTCTATTACTTGAGCGCACAAGTATAAAAGGCGCTTACATCATAAATATCGTTTTCATCATATAAGCGTTCATTCGACGTAACATTTTTTGAGCCTCGCGACTCTATTACACGAGCACCACGCAGCACTTCGCCAAAATAGTGCTCGGCGGGTAGCCGGTTATCATCGAACCCGGGTCGCAACAGCGGTGGCATCCATCTCTGTCCAATGTGTCTTCACACGGCGAGCGCCATCCGCGCACCCTCTATGCAGGTCGACCACTTCATCACCTTGATATGCGGCACCGCCCAAGAAATTGCTGCAATAAGCCAAAGTAACTCTTGGTGGGGCCTATCCGGCGGATATGGGTCACTATATCCGTCATAGCAAGCCGGGCAACCTATTTAGCTCAGCCCACTCAGCCAAGCGGTCGGTCAGCGGAAGTGAGCGCTCCGGACTATGGAATTGAGACCAAAACAGCTCTTCCGTCTTGTGATCCTTCGGCGAAAATGCACAACGGCATCCGCCGCTTTTCGCTGCTAAGTCCATATAAGGTCCTCCGGACACCACAGTTGGCCCGGTGAGCATATTTTGGATCCGTGAACCTTCGGCGCAGCGAAAAGGCTTGCCAGCCACAATATCTCGGCTGGCGCAGCTCTTCCTTCATAGCCCGCATTGCAGGCGGGCATCCTTGGCCGGCGGTGGCCTTCCGCAGGTCTTCTTGCCCGCTAGGCGCTCCTTCCCAAGAGCCTCATTGCGGTCGGTAGCATCTTTTAACTTCACGGCCATTTCGGCTATCTCTTCCCTGCTCCGCGATTATGCGACCCTTCGGCCGCTAACTCCTCGGCCGCCCTCGAGGCCGCCGATTACTCCTTCGGCCTGCTCCTTGGCTTGAGCAAGTTCGCCCGAAGGCTCTCCACGGCAGCGGCACTATCGCATTTCACGCACATGTTGTAAGGAGATGGCTTCGCTCCCTTACCAAGTGACCGCAAGAGATAACCCTTACCTTGCGACTCATCAAGTCGCCTGTTGACCAGCGTGATGTCCGCATCCGCAGCATCGAGCTGCCGCTTTAGTTCAGCAACTCCATCAGTCCGGCTGGCCCCCGGACGGCCCGCCACCTGCACCGGCATGACGGGAATTTAAACCTATGATTTTGATCCTCGGCACGCTGTCGATTTCGACAACCTACCGAGTCTCAGGGGCTACTATCTATATAGGGCGCATTCTATATGCAAAACTGTTAAAAGGTGTGTCATTTTTACGTACCTCAAACCCCCTTGACAAACTCGGCGGCATCGTGCAACCCGCCTTGGCGGACGAAATCCTTTCAATCACCATGCTCATCAATGCGTGCTGATCTTCTGAGATAGACGCCTTCTTAAGCAGATCCTTCAGCCGTACACCAGTTGGCGCCGAACTATCCAGCTTTACCAAACCCGGGGGCTCCCTCCATGACGACACTTTAGGCTCGTCCGCCCTATCCGACGGCGCCCCGGACGGAGGCGTCTCGCTCTCCATCATCTCCGGAAGAAGGTCCCCCGAAGACGAGCTCATCTGCGAAGGACGGAGATCCGAACTACAAGGTAAAAACTTTAGTTATCCTCAGAAGCACAAATAGGGATGTCCCTTATTATAAAACTCCTTTCTTTCTACTTACGGCTCGTTGGAGGCTGACTCATTAAGGGAGATTGTGCGGCCGGGGCCTCCCCGGACGCAGGACCCTCTGGCGAAGATTTCTTCCCCCGTTTAGGGGCTTTTGCCCCCGGGTCCTCGGAGGCAGTCCTCTTCTCCCCTTGGGGAGGATTCTCTATCCCCTCTTTCAAGAGCCTCCTTAGGCGAGGCAGTAGCTTTCTGCTTTCCCTTCGCCTTCCTCTCAAGGCGCAACCTCAAGCATCCGGACCAGCACGGATCCGGCGCGGTCTCGGGGAGGGCGGACACCAGATTAATTTTGCTTCCGCTATCCACTCCTGTGTAGAAGGAAGTTGGTCATAAAGCGAATCATCGAAGGCAAACAAACGGTATGTCCGGACTCGAACTACTTACTTGAGTATCCGGCAATTGCAGCTTAGGCCAGCATCCTCGGTCAATTCGGACGCACCTCTTGCGATCCGAAGAATAATTTGTACATCTCCGTGGGTGTCATACCCATGAAGTGTTGAAGAATCCGTGGGCCCTCGGATTGAACTCCCATAGCCGGAGAAGGCGGCGTTTGCGAGGCAGGAGGCGCCTAATCAGCATAACCTGCATCACCACCACCATATCAATCTCCCTCGTTAGGAGATCTCGAATCCGCCCTGCGGTAGGGGCACGTCCTTTGACGGCCCCAGTTGAGCCCTTGGTTGACCCACGACATCAAGCGTCGTGGAGGTCCCGGCGGAATAAGGGCGGCGGTTTTTGTCTGCGGCCCCTCGGAGCGGTAATATAGAACCACTCTTGCTGCCACGGGCCGAGCTCCTCTTGGAAGGAGCCAGCGACCCACGGGCATCGGCCCTCCTACTTATGGCCGCCCGCCACACTCCGCAGCGCCCCGATCATCTTGGCGCCACATCGAAGGTCTTGACCACAGGCGAAGTGAGGGTGACGCGGAGGAAGGCTTCGCATGACGACAATAAATGCGGAGATATGGAGGATGGACTCGGAGCCAAATCGTGGAATTCCAACCCATAGTAAAACATGAGCCCTCTCACAAAAGGATCCATCGGAAGCCTAAACCCGACGGAGGTGGGATCTGAAAACAACATACTCGCCGGGCTCGGGGTGGGGATGGCCTGCCCTTGGCAGCAACCTGTCTGAAATCTCATAAGCCGGTACTTGGCCTCCCGCAGCTTTAGCACGTCCTCCTCCGTCACATCCACCGGCCCTGGAGGTCGGAACCGGACATCGTTGAAAGTCCAAAACGCTCGAATCTGGAGCTCTAGGTGCTGGAACTTGGAGCGTGGAGAGGATTCGATGGAGGATTGAAGAAAAAGAAACAAGCCTTGGTCCTGTTATAAATAGGGAGAATACCAAGAGCCGTCTCCGTGACCGTTTGGGACTCGCCTTCGATAGAGGGGGCGTGGCGAATGGGCGCGGTTGGGTTACCCACGTCCGTATTAATGAGAATCCCGGATTAAGGGGAAACACGATCTCTGCTTCGACAAGACGTGCCAAGGAAACCGCCTCGCTAAATGCACTGAGGTGGTAGAGTAAAAAACAATTCAAGTAATGGCTTGGTAGTGGTGTGACGTCATGCCACAAAAAACGTCAGCAGATTGAACTTGTGTATACATTATTATTCTCTCTATGGAGCGTGGAATTTATTTTGCGAGCGGACACTATCCTAGTGTTCACAATCTTCTATCATTCGGAGGAGGAACCCGCCTTGCAATGCCAAGCAATATACGCGCCGGACTTATCGTCATTGAAGCCTGGTTTAGGAGCTACTGAGGGAGTCCTGGATTAGGGGTGTCCGGATAGCGGACTACCATCATCACCGAACTATCATTGGCGGACTATCATCATCGACCGGACTCCAAGACTATGAAGATACAAGATTGAAGACTTTGTCCCGTGTCCGGATGGGACTTTCCTTGGCGTGGAAGGCAAGCTTGGCGATACGGATATGTAGATCTCCTACCATTGTAACCGACTCTATGTAACCCTAGCCCTCTCCGGTGTCTATATAAACCGGATGGCTTTAGTCCGTAGGACCACAACATCAACAACCCTTACAATCATACCATAGGCTAGCTTCTAGGGTTTAGCCTCCTTGATCTCGTTGTAGATCCACTCTTGTAAACATCCACAATATCAATATCAATCAAGCAGGACGTAGGGTTTTACCTCCATCAAGAGGGCCCGAACCTGGGTAAAACATCGTGTCCCTTGTCTCCTGTTACCATCCGCCTAGACGCACAGTTCGGGACCCCCTACCCGAGATCCGCCGGTTTTGACACCGACAGTTACCCTTTCTGATCGATCTATTCAAGAGTCCTTAGTAAAATAACACGAAGCTATTCTTTCCGTTCGATCTATCATAGAGTTCGTACTAGAATAACACCTTAAGACACATATCAACCAAAACCATAATGTCACCTAGATACTCCAATGTCACCTCAAGTATCCGTGGGTATGATTATACGATATGCATCACACAATCTCAGATTCATCTATTCAACCAACACAAAAGTACTTCAAAGAGTGCCCCAAAGTTTCTACCAGAGAGTCAAGAAGAAAACGTGTGCCAACCCCTATGCATAAGTTCATTGAACCCGCAAGTTGATCACCAAAACATACATCAAGTGGATCACGTGATATCCCATTGTCACCACAGATAAGCACATGCAAGACATACATCAATGTTCTCAAATCCTTAAAGACTCAACCGATAAGATAACTTCAAAGGGAAAACTCAATCCATTACAAGAGAGGAGAGGGGGAGAAACATCATAAGATCCAACTATAATAGCAAAGCTCGTGGTACATCAAGATCGTACCACCTCAAGAACACAAGAGAGAGAGAGAGAGAGAGAGATCAAACACAAAGCTACTGGTACATACCCTCAGCCCCGAGCGTGTACTACTCCCTCCTCGTCATGGAGAGTGCCGGGATGATGAAGATGGCCACCGGTGATGGATCCCCCCTCCGGCAGGGTGCCGGAATAGGGTCCCGATTGGTTTTTGGTGGATACAGAGGCTTGCGGCGGCGGAACTCCCGATCTATTCTACTCTCCAAAGTTTTTAGGGTATATGGATATATATGGGCGAAAGAAGTCGGTAAGGGGAGCCACGAGGGGCCCACGAGGGTGGGGGCGCGCCCAGGGGGCAGGCGCACCTCCCTGCCTCGTGGCCACCTTGAAGCTTCCTTGACTTCAACTCCAAGTCTCCTGGATCATGTTCGTTAATCACGCTTTCGAAGGTTTCATTCCGTTTGGACTCCATTTGATATTCCTTTTCTGCAAAACACTGAAACAAGGGAAAAATAGATAATATAATAGCATGAATACTTCATAAATTATAGATACGTTGGAGATGTATCAAAGCCTGCCTACTAGAATTGCCAGTGCTTGAAAGGAAAAGTGAAGAAAAACATAGGAATTGGAAAGTTTCTGATGGTACTACTATTCATGCATTTGGTTCAAAGGAATGGAGCAAATGAAAACTGTAGGATTTGTTCCTTTAGCGTCTCCTTGAAAGAAAAACCGTCGGAATTTTAATTTCCACTTGTCCTCCTTTTCAAATTCCTATTCATGAAGCACGAGACTAAGAGATAGTAGCATATAACCGTACATTTTCTTGTGGTTTGACTTAATCTCACCATGCTTCTTTGCATCCTGTGACCTTCCAATTCTTGTGAACCAAACACCCAGATTGGCAGAAATCTTGTGTTTTTAAATTCTCTGTTTTGCATATGCATTCCTATCCTATTCCTGTCTATTTCCTATCCCTACATTGTTAGAATCCTAAAATTCAAACAAGCCCTTACACAATTACTTCTGTTACAGATATGTGTCAAAGAAAACCTTGTTTGGTTTGTCCTGCTCCTGTTGCGCTGTGTTCCACCCCAGCTCAGCTGCTCCAACGACAGAAGGGTTCACCACAGCAGGGATCCACTCTCCATACTAACTTTCGCCACCTCAAATCTTCTTCCACGCCGCCTGCAGCCACGACAACTACATTACCATCATCAACTGAGCAGATGACCTTGAGGACTACACAGGTCCGCAAGAGAGGTCGCATTCTTCCGTGTCTGCTTACATTATGCATCGCTTAATATGATGACATGCTACTTTATCATCGTGTTCACCTATTAGACTCCGAGTCAGGTCCAAACTAATGCTGAAACTTGAGTTTTTAAATGGTTGTGTGGTACATATTGAGGCAGCAATCAGTACTATTTGTCTACTATCTGGTTAATCTCAGGTGTCTACTATGAGTTACATGTTGGGTGCAAACAAACATTAAAGGAGCCATTATCTGTATTTTTTAACTAAAGCTATTATCTGCCTGCTATCATTGGTTTTGGGTCTATCCATAGTTTGCTACCATCACTCTAGATTTGTGCATGCAATCCTTACATAATCTCACTATGTTTTATTCCTATGCATATCAGTTATTGTACACAATGGAACTGAACATGTAGAGCAAAAGAGACGAGCCTTGCGTGGCAATAAAATTTCACACAGACGTCGCTCCATGGTGGGTGCAAAGGCAGCCCCCCTCCACCCATTTCGGATTGTAATCAAGAGGAAGATAACTGTTATGAGGGGGATTCAGAAGGAGAAGACCACTCATATTTACCCCCTGAGGTCTTCACTCTAACTTGGCATACTGATGTTGGTAATATCATGCATACGGTGCCTTGCATTGCTTATTTTATACATCAAATATGTCATCTACTTAGTTTAGACATGCTTTATGTGAATGCCATTTTTTTAGTTTATTTATCGTATATGTGAATCATGCAATGCCATCTTGTTTAGCCAGGCATCATATATGTGAATTTTGCAATGCCACCCTGGTTAGCCAGTCATCTTATATGTGAATTATATCATGCCATCATTTTTTTTATTACGTGTTAAATTTGACAACAATTTTAGTACATTCAATTACTCTTCCTGTGAATCAGCCATTCGGCACGGTCATGGAAAAAATCTGGAGTGGAAACAAGGTCTTTAGAGCAGACAATGCTAGCTGACAAAGCGCATGTCTTGCTAGTTACGGATAGCTCCTCAGAGGAGGATTCGGAGACAGATGACCAGTCCTATTCCCCCCCCCCCTCCCCCAAGGTGCATGCTCTAACTTGGCAGGGTTATGTTGCTCATATCGTGTGTATGGTATCTTGCATTGCCATGTCATTTGTTTAGTTTAGACATGCTTTGTGTGAATGCCACCTGTTTAGTATCTAATTACCATATATGTGAATTATGCAATGCCATCTTGTTGCAAGACATTATATATGTGAATTATGCAATGCTATCTTGTTGCAAGGAATTATATATGTGAATTATGCAATGCCCTGCTTTTTAGCCAAGCGTCATATATGTGAATTATAGCATGCAGTCCTTTTTTGTATTTCTCATTGCATTTGTCTACAATGTTTGTATATTCAACTGCTCTTCCTGTGCATCGGCCATTTGAATTGGTGATGGAGAAATCTGGAGTGAAAACAAGGTCTTCAGAGCAGACAATGCTATCTGCTGAAGCAGATATCTTGCTGGTTACAAATAACTCTTCAGAGGAGGATTCAGAGGCAGATGAGCAGTCCTATTACCCCCCTGAGGTGTATGCTCAAACTTGGCAGGGTTATATTACTCATATCATGCATATGTTGTATTGCAATGCTTAGTTTTTACATCATATACACAATATTTAATGCCATCTCCTTAGTTGACACATCATATATGCGATTGCCCTCTGCTCACTTGCTTAGTATATAACCCATATATTTGAATTATATCATGCCATGATGTTTACATAGACAGCATGTATCTGAATTATGGCATGCCAACCCATTTTCTAAAGACATAATATAGTTATATCATCTCATCCTGTTTACATAGTCATCATATTTAAATTATGTTATTCTATCCGTGAATTATATCATGCCATCATGTTTCCATCGACGGCATGTTTGTGATTTATGGCATGCCAACCACTTTAATAGACACAGCGTATAGTTATATCATGTCATTGTGTTTACATAGTCATCATATTTTGAAGTATGTCATTCTATCATATTTAGTTAGCCATCATACATGTGAAATTGTGTCATGCTATCCTGTTTAATTAGCCACCATTATACCTGGCCATACCTCGGGCCGGGCCGGGCTTCGGGCCGGGCCTAGCCAAGCCCGACGCAAAAAACCCAGGCCCAGCCATCGGGCCTGTTTTCTGGGCCCGAGCCTGGCCCGAACACAAGAAAGCCCGCCGGGCTCCGGGCCGGCCCTGCCCGACCTTCAGGAAAACGCCAAAACGATGGGCCCCGGCCCGGCCCAGCCTTCGGGCTCAAAATCTAAGCCCGAGCCCGGCCCGAGGGCAGCATCGGGCCGGGCCGGGTCGGGCTTTTTCGTGCCGGGCCGGCCGGACCGGGCTTCCCATGGCCAGGTATAGCCATCATATATGTGAAATTATGTCCTGCTATTCTGTTTTTGTTAGACAGCATAAATGTGAATTATTTCATGCCCTGTTTTCTTCCCTACTATCCATTGCACCTGTCTATCTTACAATGTTTGTACATTCAATTACTTTTCTTTTTTATCAGCCATTTCAATTGGACGGGTGATGGCAGTGTCTGTGGGAGTAAAAACACGGTCTTCAGAAAAGCTCGTGCTACCTGTCGATGCAGATAGAACCACGGTTGTACTTGCCCAAGAACCAGCCCCACCACACATAACCCAGACTCAAGCAGATTGTACCCCTAACTAGTTGGACAGAGAACCAGCTACACCCCTTATAACCCCAACCCCAGCAGATAGTAACCCAGTTCCAGTTGACACAACGCCGTCTCCACCACAGAGCACCCAAACACGAGCAGTTAGTAAGGCAACTGCAGTGCCCAAAGCACGAGGACCACCACTCCGAACCCCAAGTCAACGCTTAAAGCAGAACAAGAATTGTGCTCAGGTCAGGTTCCGTAGCTATGGTTCATACTACTTTGCTCTTGCATCACTGTATTTACTCATACCAACTAATTTCAAATTTGAAGGATGCAATTGAAACTCCAATGGCGCAACAGGTATGTTTTAAACATGTTTCTTTAATGTGTTTGCTATTGTAACTTGCTCTATGTTGATTTCAGTTTTAATTGAATAAACAGTTATGTTCTCATGCCATGCACATTACAAGTGTTATTATTGTTGTGTAGTTTCCCACACTTATATTCTGTCTATGCTGTTTTGTCTTAAATAGATATGATTTGAACTGTCTCTATCTTGATTTGGCAACATAAACTAGAATGATATAGACCATACAGTGACCATACTACATAGATATATGTTTGTTTCATGTTGTTATCCTGCCCACCTTACTACTGAACTGGTTTACCAAAATGAGTTTCATATACAATATGGTAAACCTGTGATATGTTTGTTTGTTTCTCTTTTAGAACGCGGATAAAATATTGGAGAAGAGTACCTCATCATGCAATGGTAAAGGAAGTAATGCAGATAAGGTTCAAGATAGTGAGACGTCCCTGTTGGTCTCCAAGAAAGCTGATAAAAACTATATTGAAGACATTGAGGACAACACCAAAGTCCTGTCTTGATGTAGTGTTCGAGTTACTGGCTACTACTGCTTGCATCAACTCTTCGAACTCGCTGCCTGAATCAGTTCGGCTTCTTGAGTCTCAACTTCAAGTTGAAAGACATCGATCAGATGTTATGCGACAAGAAGCCAAAGGACTGAGGAAGTCCCTATAGAATTCAGATGCATACTTTCTGATGCAACAGCAAGTGCTGGAGGATTTAAGCGCCAAACAAGAGAAAGTTAATAAGTTTGCTAAGCATCTTACCAGCATTATGGGTACCCAGGATATTGTTTCTTGAGCTCTTCTGAAGTGGTTTCAGGTCTGGACTTGTTTTGCTGCGGCGTTTATTTGCACTGGTCGCCAACTTTGACAACCATTGTATATGATATGCTGCTTTGTTCCCTATATTTGCACTGGTGGCGAACTTTGATGCCCCGTGGATGTAATATGTGTAATAGTCGTGATAGCCTAGCGTAAGTTGCTTGCTTATTTATTTCCTTGTTGTCTTGTTTATTTGTTTGCTTGTAGTCAGTGCAGTTTTTTTCACGGTTTGCTAGTGGCCGCAATAACCTATTTTTAAAACTAGGCCACAATAACCATGTGTCGTTGTTAATCGGCCGTATTTGATGACGCTATGAAAATGGTCCAATGGATTAATGGGCCGCAAACGGGCCGATTGTAACCACGTGCCGAATTTGGCCCACAAGTAGAAAAGGCCAGTAATGGGTCGTAAGTAACCGAATGCTGGAAATGAGCCCAAGAATAAATGGGCCCTGAGAAGGCCAAAAGATAACACGGGTTTGAAACGGCTCAATGGAATAATGGGTCGTTAATGGGTATAAAGCGGTACACTGTTCATTGCGTACCAGATTCACCACGGGTCGTTAATGGGCCAAGAGTTACAAATGGCCTCGTATGGGCCGAAAGACATCATGGGCCATACATGGGCCAGAAGTTACAACGGTCTGGAATCATATTGGACGGCCCAGATGAAGCTATTGGGCTTAATTCCGATAGGCCGTAACGGGTCGTGATTTAGCGGGTCGTAGATGGGCTATATACGAACAGGCCGTTAACAGGCTTTCCATGGGCCGGCCCGTTACCTTTTGACCAAGTCAAATGGGCCGGCCTTTTCACCGGAATGGGCCTTTGTTGGGCCGTGCCACGTGTCGACGTATCATAGGCGCCTCCTGTCCAATGAATGGATGACATCTGTCCCAACGGTGAGCCAACACGTGTTTCCTCCGGCCAATGAGAATTTTACACGTGGAAAATCCTCATTGGTCCGGGCTGTTAGCGGGTTATCGGATCCAAAACCGGACTCGATAGATTAACGGCGACCTATTATGGTGGATGCCACGTGCCAGTCACCCTTGACGAAAGCACTTCCATGACGCGCCATTTATCGTCATGGAAGTGGACACTTCCATGATGATAATTTTGGTAATGTCATGAAACAGTTCTACGACAACACATGTATGACTATCTTGATTCTTTCATAAAATCGTCATGGATGTACATGCATGACAGAAAACATGACCTACTGTGACAAACATGTATCATCACGGAAGTGTATTTTTTGTAGTGGTTGGTGATGACGATGGCTTCAATTTCCCCCTCCGGGAGGGACATTCCCCGACGGAATTGTTTCGCCAGAGGGCAAAAGTGCTCCTGCCCAAGTTCCGCCTCGAGACGACGGCGCTCTGTCCTGAAAGTCCTCTCCTTATTTTTTTTTCTAGGTCAAAATACCTTATATACTAGAAGATGGGCACCAGAGGTGGGCCAGGCTGCTCACCACCCACCAGGGCGCGCCTGGAGGGACTAGCGCTCCCTGGTGTCTTGTGGACACCTGGCAGCCCCCCTCTAGTAGTTCCTTTCTCCAATATTTATTATATATTCCAAAATAATTCTCCGTAAAATTTCAGCTCATTTGGAGATGTGCATAATAGGTATCTCTGACATAGCTTTTTCAGGTCCAAAATTCCAGCTGCCAGTATTCTTCCTCTTTATGTAAACCTTGCATATTATGAGAAAAGGCATTAAAATTACTTCATAAAGTGTTATAAAACACAAAAAACATTATAAATAACAGTAGGAAAACATGATGCAAAATGAACGTATCAAATTCCTATTCCGTCGAGGCTAGAGTTTGCAGGGTTTGTTGATGTGATGGCGGTTGCTTCTTTGCATTTCAGTTCTCCGGCGTTCTTCGTCGTATTCCGGGGCAGATCCAGCCCAGCGGGCCGCCCCGGCCCCCTTTGTATATTGTAGCAATTACTACAGTATTGTGCTACAGTATACAAAAGAGTTGGGCCTAATGCCACTCTCCCCCTCCTCATTAGTACCTCAGCCCATTGCTTCGTTGCGTACGTGACGGGTGACTGTCTAGTTTAGAAGAAAATCACGTAAAAGCCCGTAATAGGCCCGTGAGTCTAGGATTATCGCTAGTTAAGCTAACACTGGAGTTAGATAGTCTGTCCTGGGAAATGAAATTTTCTCCGCGTTTCCACTGCGGCTCGCAAGTATCTGTGACGGCGATCAACAAGATTATAATAAGATCACTACATAAAAGATTTAAGCGATCGATGGAACAATGTCGATGGCTGGCTGGATTTTGTCAGGGCCTCGTCGTCGACGTACTTGGAACAAAAGCTAGGGCTTGGCAGAAACAAGAAATGCTAGCTTAAATAAACTTTTTTTTAGAACGAAGACGCTAGGAGCGTCCGGCTTTAAATTAATAAAGCCCCCAACATAGGCAGCGTTAACAGGACTGAAAACATAAAAACGTAGCGGAAAGAGCACGGAGGCTCAGGAGAGACGTGCACGGAGGCACAGGAGTAGCGGCAGGCCAAAAGGCACGTGTGGTCACAGTGAGTGTAATACAGGCTACAAGCCAAGAGCTTAGAGCACGCAGGCTCGCTCGCTAGACAAAAAGCCACTTCACGGCGAAGGAGTGGCGGTTGGCTCCCTAGCCAAAAGGTAGACTTGACGAAGACGATCTTGAGCTAGCTTCATTTTCTCCGCATCCTTAGACCTCGCCAACGGACTCCACTGCTGCGTAAAGATGTTGCATTTGTACAAAATGTTAGCAGGGTGAGAAGGAAAACTCCTCGATAGCTAGTTTGTTCTGGTGAGCCACATCGCCCAAGCCAAGGCACCTAGGCAACTCCGAGCACGCTTATTGCCACCATTCATCGTTGCAATTATGGCCGCTAGGTCCCTAGCCGAGTACGGGTCCCAGGTGGAGTTGGTGGCCTCACGGACAGCACTCCAAGCAAAAAGCGCGAAAGGGCAACGGAAGAACACGTGATTCGCATCCTCCGCGGTGTTGCAAATGGCGCAAAGGTCGGAAGACGGACCATTGCGTTTGGCAATATTGGCGAAGTGGAAGTCTATCTCAAAAAGTTGCGAGAAAAACACCTTGATCTTAAGCGGCATCGTGCGGTAAAGACACGGACCGACGGCATCGGGAAGGCTGGGCCACGACCACGGCACAACCTGCGGTAGAGGGATCTAACCGTAAATTTGCGGACGAGGTGAGAGTCCAGTGACCGTGTCGCAGAAGTGGACAGGTTCACCGGAAGAATGAGGGCTAGCAGCTCTTCTAAGAGGGCTTGTTCAGGCACCGTTAGCTCCCGACGGAAGTGGATCTCCGGCGGGTTAGAGGCGAGTGCCGAGGCAACCATCTGTTCCGGATTGACAGCGAGGACATATAAGTCCTGGAATTGTTCCGAGGGGCGCCCACCCACCCACCTGTCTAGCTAAAAGCGGGCCGGCGGCCATTCCCAATTCGAATTTGGCGCCAAGCGCAAAAGCGGACGGACCGCTCAAGGTCATTCCGAAGGAAGAGCCCAGCTACCGCCTTGAAGAAATTGCTGCTCGGGCAATACTTAGCGCGTAGTAGATCTGCCCACAGCCCGCCGCTCCCTCGCGACGGTTCCAAATCCACTTGCACATTAAAGCAATGTTAAGGATCCGAGTGTTAGTGATCCCTAACCCCCCAAGGTCTTTGGGACGACACACCGCATCCCAACGGACCATGTGGTACTTGCATTTTGGTCCCGTTCCTTCCCAAAAGAAACGAGACCTGGGCGTGTCCATCTTGACATGAACGCATATACGCCAAGAGGAACAGTCCCATCGCAAATTGCGGCAGCGAGGATAGGCTCGCATTCGTTAGGATTAGCCTGGCTGCGGAGGACATGAACTTCCCTCTCCACGGACACACCCGCCCACCTACCTTAGTCCAAAGCGAGGCCCAGCCATCTATCGAGATACGCTTGGCATCCAGTGGTAAGCCCAGGTAGGTAAACGGGAGGTTGCCAAGTTTGCAGTTTAGCTGGTCCGCGATACGCTTGCTCTCAGACGAACTTAACCCTATGGGCATCACTTCACATTTGTGAAAGTTGATCTTGAGGCCCGACATGAGTTCAAAACTGATCAATAGAGCTTTGATCGTGGCCACGCTGTGTATGTCCGGTTGGAACATCAGAAGCGTGTCATCCGCGTACTGTAAGTGCGAGATCCCCCCTGGGATGAGGTGCCCCAACACCCCTTTGATGTGGCCTGCCTCCGTTGCTTTGCGCAGCAAGGCCGCAAGCGCATCAACCACGAAGTTGAACAGAAGCGGTGACATGGGGTCACCCTGGCGTAGGCCACGCTTGTTTCTGAAGAAGTTCCCTACTTCTCCGTTCACCGAGACCGCAGATATGGCCCCGAGACCAACTGCATTACTCGTGAACCCATGTCGACAGAAACCTCGGCTGATTAGGATTTGTCTAAGGAAATCCCGATTAACGCGGTCGTAGGCCTTTTCAAGTCTAGTTTGAGTAAAATCGCGGTTAAATGCGTGCGTCTAAGTTCGTGCGGTGGTCTCTTGAAGCGCGAAAGGGCCTTCCAAGATGTTTCTACCACGAATGAAGGCAGATTGGGTTCGGCTAATGGTGCGGTGAGCTATCGGAGATAACCTAGTGGCACACCCTTTGGCGCAGATTTTGAAAGGAACATTAATAGCGCAATTGGCTTTGTATTGGCGAATATTGTCCGCACCGTGCACTTTCGGGATTAACGATAGCACACCATAGTTGAGCCTAGCTATATCCACTAATCCACGATGAAGCCATTGCACACCGCAAAGATGGGTTCACGCAATAGTGGCGAAATGTTTGAACATCGCCACGGCCACCCGTCGGGCCCCGTGCCGTGTCGTTTTCATATTTTGGATAGCATCATCGATTTCCTTGGGAGGAACGCGAGCCCAGCTCGTCATTCTCGGTATCTAAGACTTTCGTGCGGAAGCCACATCCTCTCGCAACCGCCGCACGTTGAGGTTCATCCGTCCCCATCAAGCTGATGTAAAAGTCATAGATATGTTTGCTGATCTCCGATTGTCAAGAAGGAGCCCCGCTCCGTCTGCGATCTAAGGATTAGGCATTTTCTGCGGCGACCATTCGCGTATGCGTGAAAATAGCGATGTTTGCGTCACCCTTGAGCGCCCACTTGAGGCCTCCCCTCGCCCAATATTCCTCCTCCGAACGGCAACGCTTTGACTTGCCCTTCTAAGGCGTGTCGGTGCGCCCATTCTTGCTCGAGAAAGGACGCGATCGCCTTGTGTATCAAGCGCCGCAATCTCGGCGAAGCCGCGCCTTAGAACTTTGTCATCCGCCCCTGGTTCGCACCCCATCCCTTGAGGCTTGCGCGGCGTCCCCTACCGCGTTCGAACTCAAAGGGCGCGCTGCTGGCCCGTGGCTTGACACTTCTTATCCATCTTTCCCTAAAGATAGCGCCAAAGTCGTACTTCAACCACGCTGTTTGAAGAAGAAGCGTGGCTACGACGAATCTTATCTTCCCTGAAGCTAAGATCGAGGAGCATGATCCGAGCCGATCCGTGTTTCGCCAGAGCGAGCTAAGTGGGAACACCACTTCCCATTCCGGAGACATGAACACACGATCTAAAACGGATCGAACCGGGCTAATTGCTTGTTAGTCCAAGTATATCTTGCCCGTCCTTGTCACTTCCCTAAGTGACATTGACGCAATGCGTTATTAAACACGCCACCCTTGGCCGTTAATATTAGCATTGCTTTTATCCGCATCGGAGCGGATAAGGTTGAAATCGCCACCCACCATCAAAGGTACATGGGTTGCGGCAGCGCCAACACCTTGGCTTCGAAGTTCTCCCGAAACTCAGCCGAGCGCGAGTGGTCGGTTGGGCCGTAAACTTGCACGACCACAAGTTCGCAAAGCGAGGCTCTCACGCGTATATTGGCAGCGAGGAAGAAGGTGCCTGCCCCCCAGGACATCACCTCATAAGTAGCACCACAGAAGCCCAGCAACATGCCACCCGAATGGCCGTTTGCCGGACTGTGGTGCCAGGAAAAACGCTTAAGGGGATCTATGGCTAAGACATCCTGGTGTCGAAAATCAGATTTGATGGTTTTCGGAGCCCCACGATATCTATCCTTCCTTGCGGATGTAATCTCTAAGTTGGGTACGCCTCGCGTGTCGTAGCCACGGATGTTCCAAAACAACGCCGCATCTAAATAACGCGGTTGCGCAGCGCACACCTCTGGAGGTGATCGCCTTGGCCACGCGCCTCACCTTGCCGCAGCGAGGCGAGGGGGAGCAGCAACCCTGTTGCTGTCTCCCCTTCGGCCGGAGCAATGGCGCCTGTCGAGGTCTCACCCTCGATAGCCAAAGCGCGCCAGCGTGTTGGGCAGCCGCCGCTGCAAGTGCCGCATGTGCCATCTCCTTGGCACGCACCAGCGAGATGAGCTCGCAAACCCCACCCTCGCCCATCGGGGCAACCCCACTCTCCGTAAGCACCTCGCCTAGATGATCGTCCGAAAAAGCGTCCAAGATTGCAAAACGAGGAAGTGGGTTACCTGATGTTTCCAGATTCTTCTGCGCTTGAAGGAGTTGGGCGCGTTGGAGCGAAGGCATGTTCCCCTTGGCACCCTTGGCCCGCGTGCTGGCACGCACAGGGGCCACCTGCCCCTCCACGACGGCCTTGGATCGCTGGCCCTTCGGGAAAGACGCCATCTTGGGCGTCTCCGGCGTGGTCGGGGCGGGCTGGGCACCGCCAGCGCCATCACCGCTGACGGGCGTCTCCGGCGCACCAGGAGCTCGGCGGCGCGCCTGCCTCCGCTACCGACCTTGCGACGGCCACCTTCTTGAGCTGCTGACGGCCGAGCTTGTTGGAGCTGCGGCCTCCTTGGGACGGGAGAACGAGGCAAGAGGCAGCGAGTCCACTGACACCGCGATTGGAGTGTAGGCCTCTCCCAGCGGTTCCTCCAGATGGCCCGCATCGGCCTCCGCCACCGCCCGAACCGGGGGGGACGTGACCGAGCCGAGGTTAGAGCCATACTGGTTTGGGATTGAGAGCGCGGTTCCATGGACCTCCCTTCAGCGGTGACTCCAACGGGAGCAGCGCCGCCCGGTTCGTCGCGCCGCCCTTGTCTGTGATGCCCAACTTCTCCCAGGCCGCCGTGTCGATGGAATCGTCCCCCATGCTTTCATCAGCCGCCTTATCTTCGTCCCTGGGATCGTCGCGCCCCGCCCCATCCGGGCCCTTGCCGTGCGGAGGAGGTGGGACTGGCAAGGCGTGCGCCGTGAGTTGCTCCGGGGGGAGCTCGGGCTCGATGTGGATGTTGAAGCCCTCGCCATTGAACCAGATCTGCACCAGTCCATGCAGCTTGCGGGGGCTGCGGCATGCGAAGCGCATGCGCACAGGGCCCGGGCGGGTGAGGGTCTCCTCGTCGATCCGCAGGGGGCGGCCGATCATAGTGGTAGCCGCCATGAGCAGGTCGGAGCGCCGCAGCTTTGGTGGGACTCCGCCCAGTTTGACCCACACCTCGGGCATCTCCAGGGTTTTGGGAGCTTCGAGAACCGCATCACGGATATCCACCATTAAATTGTTGAGAGAGAGGAAAAGTTTGCCGCTTCGTGTTGCCATCCTGCTTAAATAAACTTGGTACTAATTACTTACAGAAGAAATAAACTTAGTATGTATATTATAAAAAGGAAAAACCAGGAGATTACAATGCATGCAATCTGGATGATGCATGCCTTTTTGTGTGTGTGATCGAGACCCTTCACCCGTGTGCGTGCCCATCCATGCTGAACACTACGTGCGTGCTTACGATCTAGAGTTCTCGGAGGTTGCGTCATGTGCAGGGCATGTCTACACACAGCGCTTAAGCGTGTGGTTGGCTATTAATAAGTGCCCTAAATATGATAGTTTTTCTTAAAATACGGTACAACGCCGGACGCAGACGGTCACATATACACTCTTACATTCATCTCTCTGAGCATGCACACTCTTAAGATGTGGCACTTCCAACGCCAATGAAGATGACCGCCTCAAAGGCAACCACATTTAGAGAGAAACTTTGGTGTCGCCCCGCTAACCCTCACACCAATTGCTCGAGATTGTCCATGAAGAAGTGGACCTGCCAGCCGCATGTTGAGGTGTCACGAGGTTCAACGTCCCACCGTGCTTCCACACGTTGTAAGCCCCTTACCCCACCTTGTCGCTCGACGACCTCACCGCCATTCAATTCTTGCTCGATCGAATCAGATCCGTAGTAATGGGCATCGAGACCTCCATTGTTTCTTTACAGAAATTAAGTTCGAATTTGCTATATAAAATTAAGTTTATAGTCTTTGTTTTTTGGTCAAATAAGCCTAAATATAGCATCAAGAAATGAACAAATTATGTCGATCGATAAGGAAGATCAAGTCGAGATTTGAATTCCTCAAGAAAAAAGTTGAGATTTGAATAATAGAAACTTCAGCTGTTCATGTGGCATACAGACAGAAACTACCAAAAGCTACAGCCTACACACGAACTTCTTATGTATGCCACAACGTGGGCGCATTATTGAGTTCTCCTATGTTGCCATTAATTAGAACCGTTAGCTAGCTAGGGTGCAGCTTGCACAGGAAGCAACACTTACAAATCTTATGATTAACTAGAGCATGTCCTGTCCCATGGACCCAATCAACCTCAGTAACTTGGTTGGCTATCCTTAAACTCCGGGTGCTGCGACCGAATCTTTGGTTAATGTGATACCCTCTGAAGAATCTGACGCTATTGTACACTGAACTGCACTCATGGCTCCGTGACAAAAGCAAGCAGATGCTAGAGTATATTCCATCTTTCTCCTTGAATGTTTACATGAAAAGTGAAAATGCAATGCTTTCCTCTGACGCTCCAGTGCATGCATGTTGTTGAAGATATGAGTTTTAAATGGAAGTTATCAACGATAATATGTCTGGCCACTGGCTAGCTGCCAGTTGGTTCTCAAACCAATAGTTCTATACTGATCATATACGAGTAGATAGATGCGACCTGTCCATATTTGGGCACACAAGTCGGAAAGCAGATGTACAGGGTCTAGCTGTCTACGAGGAGGATTAAGTTCTTAATCTCGATCGGCGGCCACTTGATTGCTAGCTGGCTAGTTAATCTATGTTTTAAGACCTAGGAATCTATATCGATCTATAAACAACCGATGAGTTTGATTCAGGTTCATGACACTAGCTTAAAAAGATAGTACGCTTGCTGAGGCTGGTCTAGACTATAACTATGTAGATTACTCCGCGAGGGCATCTCCAACGCTGACCCGTAAATCGCTCCGGTATCCGTTTTCAGACAGAGAGGGGCAGTTCGCGGACACGGATGCGGGAGACGACCATCCAACCGTAACCGCATATATTTAGAACATCTTGCTAAATGAACCTACTAAAAGCACTATGCAAGCACTAAGCAAGGCTACTAAGCACACACCATGGCGGAAGCCAACCTTCCGCCAAATCTAAGCCAGGCTAATAAGCATGCCATGCAATGGCGGAAGCCAACCTTCCGCCAAATGATATGAGCACCTTCCAACAAATGGCTATCTAATTTTCTTAATGAAAAATATTAATTAGCACCTTTTGCCAAATGAAATATACTATTCGGTACTACTTTCCAGAGACATTACGTGGCGGTTTTTTGTTGGTCATGCAGATGTGCGACACCGCAAAGCCTCCACCCCCCAAACTCCAGTTTGTCTCATGTTTGCCGAAAAAGTACGTCATGACCGCTCGGTGGACAGATGCAGAACCGCGTTGAATGTCAAATTATGTTCAGACACCGCGGTCCGGACGCTTGCGGGAGGTTTGAAGGTCCACCTTGAAGATGCCCTTATTTAGGTGAGACCATTTCATTAGTCATGTGAAAACATGCATCCTAACTTCTCGAATTGTGCAGACACCTAAGAGAGGGGCCTCTTTGATTCAAAGGATCTTCACAGGAGTTTTGAAGGATTGAAATTCTCAATGAATTTTCGTTGTTTGATTGTTTGATTCGTAAGATTGAATCTTATAGGAATTTTTCCTAAGGATTCCTTTGTGCTTGTCGCTGACGCATGCAGCTAGCATAGATATCGGGCATCAAACCAATCATCTTATTGCTATTTGCTGCTATCTGCGAGTGCATAGAGTTCTAGTTGAACTGAAAACTCAAAGCGATACACGTCATATTGTAATGCTTTCCTACGATGTTCCAATGCATGCACGCAGGTACAAGTTAGAAATGGAAATTATCAACAAGCTGTAAACAAGAATATATATACCTGGCCACGGGCTAGCTGCCAGTTGTTTCTGAAACCAACAGTTCAATACTGATCATATATGACTAGATAGATGCGACCTGTGTCCATATTTGGGCACACAAGTTGGAGGGCAGATGTAAGCCTGGCTGTCTACGAGGAGAATGCAATTCTTATCGATCGGCTCCCACTTGATTGCAAGCTAGGCTAGCTAATCTATGTTTAAAGACCTAGGAATCTACATCGATCTATAACAACCGATGAGTGTTTCAAGGTAGTACCAGATTCACTTTGGAGTTTGGATGGCATTTTTTGGTTTTATAAAGTGTACTCCACTTACTGTGCCTGGTCTAGACAATAACTAGTGTGTAGGAGTAGATTAGTCGCTCATTACGGATGACACCATGCATAGAGCCCGCTAAAGAAAAAGGTGATATTCGTTGTGGCAAAACGGTCAATGTGTTGGCCAAGAACGAGCATTGCTGTGTGCGCCGTCCAAGCCTACAATACTACAGTAGTCCATACACAGCTCAGTCATGTGCATGCCTGCATGCAGGGATTGCAGGGAAGTGTACCGAAGGCCATCGAATACGACACTTGTTGCGGCCACATGCAGCTATAATACCGCCAGCCCGTTTGTAAATATAAGTCTTTTTAGAGATTTCAATAATCTCGAGCGGCTCAGAAGCCTTAAGCTTTTCTTACAGTCCTAAATATAGATTCATTTATTTTACTTTGTATATAGTCTATATTGATATCTCTAAAAAAAAGTTTATATTTAGAAATGGAGCGAGTAGTTAGGTAAGTAGGAGCACCGTACATCATTGTGGCATATAAGCACGTAGGGCGTTCCTTTGGGGACATCCGATAAACAATGTTGCTAAGTCTCGGTCAATTTAGAATTTGTTATGTCTCAGTCGATGCTATATTCATGAGATCTTGCTTGAAGATTTATGCAAAAAAAATTAGTGTTTTCTTTTTTCTTTCATATATGTTAACTCACTTGATTGAGACTTGATTAATTCTCAGTCGACTGAGAGTTAGCCACGCCCTCCAATAAATGATGTGTAGGGACATGCACAAAGGCGTGCATTACTAGATGCAAAAAAATGAACACAGTACAGACTCAAGCGCTCATATAAACACGCATACACTCAACCCTATGAACGCACACACGCACACCCTATCCATATAAGCACCTCCGAGAGACTGAGCCGGCATATCATTTTAAGATTTTACAAAGTCATCGTAGACCGGAAATCCTGAAATAAATTCAGGATAAATACGAGCACCAGGACATGTTGATTCGCTACTACTCCCTCCGTCCCATAATGTAAGACGCTTTTTGACTTTAGAGTAGTGTCGAAAAACGTCTTACATTATAGGACGGAGGGAGTAGATGATTGGCGTTCACATGTGAGTGGGCGTACGTACGTACTGTCGTATTGGACTATTGGTTTCCTTTCTTCAGGTTGTATACGTCCAGATAAGTTGAGAGTTTCTAGAGACCGAATCGATCATGGGCGCGTGGCCATGCCACTGCATGGACCACTGCTGCATGACAGTAGTATAAACCTTCTGGATACATGCATCTTCAGAGAGATACTCTAGCTTTAAACTAGCCAGTACCACTTGTACACTAGAGTAGAGTCGGGTACCCCGTCAACTCCCAGTCCCATGCTCTCATCCATTCAACCATGACCGGCCGTTTGTTGGCGGTTTCATCGTCGATGCGCTGCCCTGTTGCATGTTGCTCCGCCGGCCTGTGCCTCTCTGACTGAGCCACGAGTACCGGCCGGCCTGCCACACCCACACCAGCCAGATGAGCCTTTTGTACCCGTCTCCTGCATAGAGATGGATGAACGACACGACGCGTCGCTGACTAGCGACAGTCCGGTCAGTGGGCCGTGGGCGGCCGCGCCGGCCGGCCGGGCAGCCAGCGGGTGTTGGAGAGTGGTATCTAGATATACGAGGATATGCCTTTTACGTGCATACTGCTGCGGGAGTGACTCGTCGAGCCAGAGGCGTGCCGGCCGGCTGCAAGCTCCCGCCTCGCCTAGTGCGCGCGTGGCCGCTGCTGCATGCATGCATATCTGCACAGAACATGCAGAGGTAGGCGTTGTACCGTCACTGTTAGAGTTGTGTCGAATATAGTGTCTGGTGGAGTTCTGGTTGGACATGGTTAGTCGTGTTTACATGGGATGTGGAGCCGTGTCCAAGAGGACACTTGTATCCTGCGCCTTTCATATATAGCGGGGTAGACACACGATGTAACCTACGCCAACATAATAGCACAACACGCAAAGGGGGAGCGGTGGCGTGCGGCGCCGGGTGGCGGAGGCGGTATTGTGACGGTGTCGCGGAGGAGCGCCCGTAGTCATTGCCCCGGGGAAGTAGCCATATCGGTGAACCTCGTTAACAAATCTCAGTGTCGTGCTCGTTTGATTGCTTGGTCCTCGGATGATCGATGATATACCTTGGATTTATTCTAACAAGTAGTATCATGAGCTAGGTTATCCGGAGGTTGTGGATTATTGATTTAGAGGAAGTATCAAGTCTGAGATGCAGCCGGCTACGGTGTGGTTCTTGACAAGATTGAAAAAGCGAATGAAGCGGCGCAGCAGATCGGTGGAAGCTGCGGGGCGTGCACACGCGGCTTGACGGCGATTGGGGCAGCAGGTGCGTGGCGGCGGCAGGGCTAGAGCACTGCCCGGAGCAGGCCCACACGACCCAGTTAGCGCGAGGCGATGGCCTCGTCCGGGTGTGGGTCCGAGTAGGCCGGCGGGGCACAGCTCGGATGCGGCAAGTGCAAACCACGCTGCTGGAGTCCGCAGGTTAGACGCGTGCGAAGCGGAAGCTGCGAACTAATCGATCTGAAGCAGGCTGGGCAAAGACACGAGAGATTTTGTTTGAGAAAAAAAAAGAAGGGACCGAATCCCTGGAGAAGAGGTTCTCCTTGTGGCCGAGACGCGGACATGCAACATCATTGGCAGACTCAAAAGAAAGCATCATCGTTGAAAGGCAAGGACTTCGGACAAGCAAAGCTAGCATTGAGTGTCCAAAGAGCGACTTCACGTGAAGACCAAAGCTGTCATTTGGATTTGCTACTAGTATACGTTTTGTGTACTTGGGGATCACAAGAAGAGTACTTGGATGTTTTTTCACGGATTAGCTGTACAAAGAACCATGGTGTCAACGGGTACCAGGTTTGAGGTGGGGAAGTTCAATGAAACTGGAAACCTTGGGTTATGGCAGACAAGGATGGAAAAATTGTTGGCACAATAGTGAATGCTTGAAGGCGTTGCAGGATGTCAAGCCAGGCGGAGGATGCGGACTGTGAAGAGTTGCAGATGGTTGCAGTCTGGGAAGTTCGGCTGGGTCGGACTAGGCAGTCTGACGGATCGACGCAAGTCGGTTGGTACAGAAGACGGTGCGGGATCAGCGACGGCGACATAGGAGCGTGATGCTGATGGTGACCGACTTCTGGGCGTGGAAACACGTGGCACGGGCCTGAGTGCTTGTGTGGCTTCGACAAGACTATGGCGCGGGGTTGATTCAAGATGGTGTACGCATGGGACATGGAGACAGGCCAGGGCTCTGGTGGTCATACATGTGGTGAGACAACTGCGAATTTGACTCGGGATGACTACAAGCAATGGTGAAATTCTTTCAAGTTTCAGACAGGCGGTCAAGAAAGGAGCGGTGATGTTGAGTTCAGGTAACTCTTATGTGTGATACCCAATATGTGAGTTGTTCACTTTCACGTAGGTCAGTGATCGGTGTGTGATGGCGTTGGACTGATACTCTGGAAGTTGAGAGCGCAAACTAGAGTAATGTGGAACTTAATTTCGCTCGAGTGTTGACTGTGGTCAAGAAAAGAAGGAACTACAAGTTGCAGGTGGAGTCATATGGAGTCTTTGGAGTAGCAGCGGTGCTCATGGGATAAGCTCAAGTCCAATGTACATGGAAGTTTGACGCATGGACGAACTCAAGGTGGTGAAGAATATTCGCCAAGGTGGAGTTTGTTAGAGTTGTGTCGAATATAGTGTACGAGGTAGGTTACAGTTGGACTTGTAGTTGTATCGTGTTTACATAGGATGAGGAGCCATGTCCTAGTAGGACAATTGTATCCTAGACCTCTCATATATAGCGGGGGTGGACACACGATGTAACCTATGCCAACATAATAGCACAGGCGCGCAAGAGGGAGCCGGCGGCGTGTGCCGGCGCCCGGGTGGCCGGAGTGCGGTATTGTGACGGTGTCACGGGGAGGAGCGCCCGTAGTCATGCCCCGGGGAAGTAGCCATATCGGTGAACCTCGTTAACAAATCTCAGTGTCGTGCTCGTTTGATTGCTTGGTCCTCGGATGATCGATGGTATACCTCAGATTTATTCTAACAGTCACAAGGTACTCAACCGGGGTCCGGCCGCCATTAGAGCAACTCCAATGGGCCGACCCAAACGGACAGCACCATCCGTTTGGGTCGGCCCGGCGAACACAAACATCCGGTGCTATGTTTGGGTCGGCGCGAGCGTCCAACGCTGGCCCGACCCATTTTGTCAGAAAAAGTTTAAAAGCTTTTTAAAAATAAATACATGCATTTAATTAAACATAAAGCCGGCCACAAATGCCGGCGAAAGTTCACATTACATTAATCATCATAAAAACACTAAAAACTAGACGACGCGCTGCCCTAGGCGTCCACGTCAGCGGCGGAGTCTGCGTCAGTGCCGATGAGGTCGATCAGCGTCGGTGCAGGGCCGGCCCAGGGGAACGCCGTGTTCCAGAGGGCGGCGATGTCGGGCTGCGCCGCCGCTGCCTGTGCCTGCTGCGCCTCCTCTTCGGCCTTGCACTCGACCATCTCCAGGCGCTCGCCCTCCCGGCGCTCCTTGGCAAACCGACGCGCGCGCGAGAGTCAAGGTAGGCCGCCTCACCGCTCGCCGTCGCCCGAGCCGATCGACGGAAGGCCGACCACTCGCGCACTACTCCGGTCCAGGAGTAGCGCTCGAGGTAGGCCGGTTCCTCCGGCTCGGCTTTGGGCGGGGACGGCGGGGTCACCGGCGGCACGACGCAGTCGCCCGCCGTGGAGAGGGCCATGGCCTCCGCCATGGCAGCCTGGAAAGCAGCCTCATCCGCCTCCCTCCACCGCGCCTCGTCCTCGCTCTCCTTAATGGCCGCCTGGTAGGCGGCCTCGGCCTCCTGGTCCTCGTCGCGGACGACGAGCGGGGACGGCTGTAGGCTGCGGTCGACGCCGCGGATGCCGCGTCGTCTCACCTCCTCGTGCTCGAAGGCGAACCATCGAGCCCAGTTGGGCGAGTCGACGGCGATCGCGGTTCGGGCAAGCGCTGCTTCCGCTGCATCAAGAACGCCCGCCGGCGCCGCACCTCCTCCGCATGGGCCCTCGCCGTCAGCTGGGCGCCGCCGTCTTGGATCCTCCCGGATCCAAATGCGATCATCGCGCGGCGTCGCATAGGGTAAAAGCAGCGCGCGCGGTGCTGCCAGTGCCACTCGGCCTGGTGCACCGGCACATTGATGCGCTGCCTCTGCCGAGGAGCGCGCGGCGGCGCGGGGAGGGTGGCGAGGGCGGGGGCCTTGCCCTTGCGGCTGCTGCCAATGCCGGAGAAGAAGCCCATTCGGCGGTGGCTAGGGTTGTCGCCGGCGTGGGGGCAGGGGTGGCCAGATGGGGACCGGGGCGAGTGGCAGTGGATGAGGACGGCCCCGCCGCACGCCCGTCTTAAAAAAGGACGACCTCCATCGCTGACGCGTGGGCCTAAGGTGGGCGGTCGTCATAAATAATGTTGACCGTCGTAGTTGGACGGCCGTCAGGTGGGGACGCGGCGGACGGCGAGGAGGCGCGCGAGGCGTTCGTTCCGCGTCCGCGTCGACGCATTCCAGGCGCAAATTTAGGCCGCAAATGGGTCGGCGTGGACGCCAGACGAACACGAATTGAGTTTGAGTCGGCGCGTTGGGCCGCCACTTTTATCCACATCGACCCAAACGGACGCGGGCGGACGAAATGGGTCGCTCCATTGGAGTTGCTCTTAACTCACTCTCCGCAAGACCAGTGCGCGCAACTGTGCCTGACTCACCTTGCACGTACCCACGGTAGCCCAGAATGGCATCCGTGGCCGGCTTCTTTCTGGTTACAACTCTCTCTCTCTCTCTCGTAACAGTACTCGACGTGGATCTGACAACACAATGTGGCATGGCATTTTGGCATGCAATGTTTTTCCATGGTGGCATGCACGTACTCCACGTTCGGTGCTGTACACGCTCCACATGCGCTTCGATAATTGGCGCCACGTACCGAGGCGATAAGCTCGATGGGTCTAGCTAGTTTTGGATTGCTCTCATGGCGAGCGTACTTGATGGTATTATTGTTCCTGGCCGGGCTCGCCAACTTGCACCACCACTGGCACTCCGGCCGGGCGGGCGGGATCACGAACGCATGCCGAGGAGCGACACACAGGCCACGATACGATAGGGCGCTTCACGTGTGGACCGATCAAAAGGTGTTCCGTCGCGTCGCCAAAGTCGTTTTATAAGCCCGGACGCCATCGCAGAGCTAGTACGAACTCCGTGATTAGCTAGCTGGCTTGCCTTTTGTTGTACCGTGGCCATGATGCCTTTTATTGCATGCCATGGTGAGAATCAAAAACTGCCATATTTGTCAATAATATTGGACGGGAATCTTGGCACGCATTGACCAAGATTCTCCTCTATCGGGGAGGGCGAGTTGGAATATTCTGGTTGGAAACGACAGTGCACAAGTACATACAATACGAGGAGATTCTATTGGTTGCTTGGTGCATGCATGGGCCGTGTCAGCAGCTCACATGCGCGCCGCAGTGCGTGCTTAACCAACCTGAGCATGCAGGCAGCTGGGCTGACAGCTGTGCGCGTGCTTCCTTCGTACGGCATGTATGCAAGCGCCGGCGGTGTGTCGTCTATAATTGGCGGTTGTCGCGCGTATATCCCTCTAATCATTTATATGATAACAATAGCTAAAAAAAGTGTTTATCAGATAACAACATCTATATGTAAGGTGACTGAATTTGTAACTTGATTATATCAGTTTTGTGGGAGGAGGAATGACTGGAGGAGGAAGAAAGCTAGAGGAAGAAGAAAGAGATAATTGCATCTATAGTCCTCGTACTCGTTGTCGACGTCCACTTCAGTCCTGGAACTTGCGTATTGCTCTCGTACGGTCCCGGTACATGAAAATACGTCGTCAATACGGTCCCTGAGGTTGAAACGCCAGTCCTGGCTCTACACGTGGACTACGTACAGCGTACTCCGCTGTATGCCACGTCAGCCCGGGACCCGCACGTCAGGTTGGACCCACCCGTCAGCTCGAGGCCCACCCGTTATTTCGCAAATTGCCATCGAGGAGCGCTGTGGCGTGCTGCCGGCGGAGGTGAGCATCGAGGTTGCGTGCCCCCCACATGACTTGTGGTTGCTTTTCTCAACGGAGGAGAAGTGCACGGTGGTGCTCCAATCATCGATGAAGCTCAAGTGCTACCGCCGGTGGATTAAGTTTGAGCGGTGGGTGAGAGAGATCCGCGGCAGTCCGGGTGCCCCGGAGTACAAGTCAAAGTTAAGTTTCGAAGGCCTTCCCGACCAAGCATGGTCGAGGCGTTCAGTCGAAGGTCTACTGAAGGACTTGGGCGGCGAGCTGATTGAGATTATACCGCCAAAGAACCGGCATGAGCTTGAGGTAATGGCGTGGCTCCGTGACCCGTCGAAAGTTGGCAAGGTGGTTGACGTGGAGATACCCGAGCCAAAGCTTGCGTTGTGCACAGATCCGCCTCCACAGTCTTTGGAAGAGTTTGTTGCGCGTGAAAGCACGTGTGAGTACAGACCATCGTCGCCGAGGAAGAAGAAGACGATTGTGTATTTATTCCAGTGATCTGTCACATGAAGGAGGTTACTGATTGTGGTCCTCTCCTCGCTGAAGACCTGCCGGATGAATGGCTACCTAACGAAGGGGAGGATCTGACCCGCAAGCACGAATTCACCACAGTGCTTGGCAAAGTGGACGACACTATCTATGATTATTTATCTATCTAGTTTATCTGTGTAGTTTAGCTATGAACTTGTCAGTTTGTCTATGTAGTTTCTGAGCCAGTATGAATTTGGTATGTCCAGTGCCCTTTTGTGAATTTCGTATGTCCAGTGGCCTCATCTGTTTCTGAATTTGGTATGTCGAGTGGGGCCTTTTGTGAACTTGGTATGTAATATTCAGTTGACATATTATCTATGGATGAACTTGGTATGTAACGTGCAGTAATTGTCATATTATGTATGAAGCTATGTATGAGTTCATGATGATGAAATAAAATTATGTGGTGCTCCAGAATAACTGTTTGTGTGTCAGAATAAGAATGCAATGCTGTTCATCATGTTATTGTACTGTACCTCATCCAGCAACCACATTGTACAGAGCACTTCATTATATATTCTGGAGCATTTCACAAACTACAGTGCATCTCGCACAAGAGCATTACAAGACATATAGGTGATACACAACACTTTAGTACATATTCTAGAGCATCTCACAAAGTATAGAGCATCTCACACATGATCTGGAGCATCTCACACATATTCTGGAGCATCTGACAGCACATTAGAAGTTATAGATCCAGGAGTAATGACATATTACAAAAGAGCATAACCACATGATCTGGAGCATCTCAGAAACTATAGTGCATAATAGAGGTTTTAAATCCAGTACTAATATCATATTACAAAAGACTTGACGACATGATCTGGAGCATGATCATGAACAGAACATGCATGTTCATTAACATGTTCTACAACTGATCATAAGCAGAACACAAAATGAAACCATCTTTTTTCCTATCTCAGTTCATCAAACATGTCCACTATTCTAGGTTTTTTAAATCCTCTCTTGTTGGTACTTGAAGTTGGTGCACTTCTCTTCATGTGTGTTGGTTTGGACTGACATGCAATCATTCTCTGTTCCTCTGCCATTGCCTCTCTTGCTTGTCGGGCTTCCTTCTTGTTTTTCTCTTGCAAGTCTGCCTCAATTCTTGTTTCTTCTTGCTGATTTCTCTTCTGCTCCCAAGCTTCTTGTCTTGATGCCTCCTGTGTTTGTAGAAACAATTGCCTTGTTTCCAACTCTTCAGCTTGATTTATAAGAAACATTGCCTCCTCTGCATCATATGCAGTCCTACAAAGTCTCTTCTTCTCTTCAGCAATCTTCATTTTCTCTTCTGCTCTTATTCTTTTTGACTCTTCTGTAATTCTTTTCTTTTCCTCCATAGCTTCTCTTCTTTTGTCTGCTCTGGCAAGTTTTTCCTCTAGGGCCTTTCTTTTCTTTTCCTCACTAGCTTTTTTCTTCTCTTCAGCAGCAAGTCTTTTCTGTTCTAGAATAGCTTTCTTTCTCTCCTCAGCAGCATTTTTCTTGGCAAGTAGTTCATCTTTCATCCTTTGAGAACATAATTAATTTTCTCTTCCTCTTCCTTTAATTTTGCCATAGCTGCATCATACTGGCCCTGATCTTCTATCTCCCTTCTCTTTGCTACAGCCTTAAGTCTGGCAAGTGCTATCACTTCTCTTTTCCTGTGAGTAGCTCCCCCTTTTGTTGCTATGCTGTGTTGAACTGGAGGCTGTGAGAGGGATTGCTCATGTATGAAAGCACTCTGAGGCAGTGACCCTTGCACAAATTCTTGTACAAGCCTTGTCTCTCTCTGCATTAGTTTTTAGGTTGTTGTTAGTGTGTTCAAATTATGTTGACAGTCTATTACCTTGTCCAAATAGTTGAACATACCTCCTGTGTTAGTGCAGTTATTATCTCTGGCTCATACAATGGTGGGTCTTGGTTAGTGACACCAGCTGTTTGAAGATTAATCTTCTGCTGACAAGTAACACATTAGTATATAAAAATCATGCAATGTTATGAGAACTACACACATTACTATTTGGAAATCATGCAATGCTTGGAGAAGTACACACATTACCTGAGTAAGGCCCACAGTTTCTCAATCAGAAGATGACACATCTGGCTCTGCTCTAACTCTGTGTTTTGTTTCTCTTTTCTTTGGTTCAAGTCCCAACTTCCAGTCCAAACAACCATTTATGTTATGGCCAGGACCACCACAATAGCCACAGTGTATGACAACACCTGCCCTTGTGACTTGCACTCCTCTTTTTCCTTGTTTCTCTTCTGGTTGTTGTCTTCTGCTTTTTGCCCTTCTTCCTTTCTTCTTCGGAATTGGTGGTGGTCAGATTTTCTCGCCTTTCATCTTTGCCCACTCACTGACATCTTTACAAGGCATAATTATGTGCTCGTATGCTTTGCAATAAGTTTCAATGGAGTAACATGAGTTGACCCTAGACTCAGGTGGAATTTTGTCATACCTAAGAGCAGAAACCCCATGACAACAAGGTATACCTGACAAATCCCATCTTTTACAACTGCACATTTCCCACATTGTGTCCACACTAAAATCAACTCCTCTATCATTCACTACAAACAGTCGTTTGCCAGCTGGTGCAACTTGACAAGTTCTAGAAAATTCTACACTCTTCTCTAGTTTCTTTCTTATATTTGGACATATAGCACCATGCCACTTCAAACTCTCCTACTGCTTTGCAAAATTTCTTCCCATATTCTGCCCTTTGATCCTTTGGATCATGCTTATGATTGGCATTTCCCTAGCCTCCAAAATATATCTGTTGAACACCTCACAATTGTTATTTAACAGCACATCACTTGGGGAAATCATTCTGGTAAGCCCTAACCCAGGTTCTTGGGTCCAACTCTGCAAGCCAATCATGGGCCTCCTGGCTGAGGACTAACATCTGGTTCATATTTTCCCTAAATCTACCCTCTGTAGTACTCCTGGCACACTTCTATAGTTGATTTTTCAAAGCTTCTCCTTTGAAGTTCTTGTTGAAATTCTGCCACAAATGCCTCACACAAAATCTGTGAGGTGATAGAGGAAACAACTCTTTAACTGCCTTTATTAAACCCTGCATGAAACATATTAAACATAAGGAAAAAAATTATTGGACGGAAATATACCACACAATAATTTGACAGAAATATATCACAGAATTATAGGGACAAAATTATTTGACAGAAATATACCACACAATAATTTGACATAAATATATCACAGAACTATAGGAACAAAATTATTTGACAGAAATTAAAGACATACTTTTTGCTTGTCTGACATGATTGTTGTCAGTGTCAAAACCGGCGGATCTCGGGTAGGGGGTCCCAAATTGTGCGTCTAGGCGGATGGTAACAGGAGACAAGGGACATGATGTTTACCCAGGTTCGGGCCCTCTTGATGGAGGTAAAACCCTACGTCCTGCTTGATTGATATTGATATTGTGGATGTTTACAAGAGTGGATCTACCACGAGATCAAGGAGGCTAAACCCTAGAAGCTAGCCTATGGTATGATTGTAAGGGTTGTTGTGATTGTAGTCCTACGGACTAAAGCCATCCGGTTTATATAGACACCGGAGAGGGCTAGGGTTACATAGAGTCGGTTACAATGGTAGGAGATCTACATATCCGTATCGCCAAGCTTGCCTTCCACGCCAAGGAAAGTCCCATCCGGACACGGGTGAAGTCTTCAATCTTGTATCTTCATAGTCTTGGAGTCCGGTCGATGATGATAGTCCGCAAATGATAGTTCGGTGATGATGGTAGTCCGCTATCCGGACACCCCTAATCCAGACTCCTCAAGAGTCCCTCGAACCAGGCTTCAATGACGATAAGTCCGCGTGTATATTGCTTGGCATTGCAAGGCGGGTTCCTCCTCCAAATGATAGAAGATTGTGAACACCGGGATAGTGTCCGCTCGCAAAATAAATTCCACATTCCACCGTAGAGAATAATAATATGTACACGAAGTTCAATCTGCCGACGTTTTCCGTGGCATGACGTCACACCACTACTAAGCCATTACTCAAATTGTTTTTACTTTACCACCTTAGCGCATTTAGCGAAGCGGTTTCTTGGCACGCCTTGTCGAGCGTAGATCGTGGTTCCCTTAATCCGGGATTCTCATCAATACGGCGTGGGTAACCCAACCGCGCCCGCCGCCACGCCTCTATCGGCGAGTCCCAAACGGTCACGGAGTCGGCTCTTGGTATTCTCCTCTTATAACGGGACCAAGGCTCGTTTCTTTTCTTCAATCCTCCATCGAATCCTTTCCGCTCCAAGTTCCAGCACCTAGAGCTCCAGATTCGAGCGCCGGACCTTCAATGATGTCCGGTTCCGACCTTCAGGTCGGTGGATGCCCTCCTCCGCCACGGAGGAGGACGCTAAAGCTGCGGGATGCCAAGTACTGCCTTTTGAGATTTCGCATGTGCTGCCCGCCAAGGGCAGGCCATCCCCACCCCGAGCCCGGCGAGTATGTCGCTTTTGTATCCCACCTCCGTCGGGTTTAGGCTTCCGATGGATCCTTTTGTGAGAGGGCTCATGTTTTATTATGGGTTGGAATTCCACGATTTGGCTCGAGTCCATCCTCCATATCTCCGCATTCATAGTCATCTCGAAGCCTTCCTCCCGTCACCCCTCACTTGATGCGTGGTCAAGACCTTCAATGTGGCGCCAAGATGATCGGGGCGCAAGCGGAGTGTGGCGGGCGGCCATAAGTAGGAGGGCCGATGCCCCGGGCCTACTGGCTCCTTCCAAGAGGAGCTCGGCCTGTGGCAGCAAGAGTGGTTCTATATTACCGTCCGAGGGGCCGCAGACAAAAGCCGCCGCCCTATTCCGCCGGGACCTCCACGACGATTGATGTCGTGGGTCAACCAGGAGCTCAACTGGGGCCGTCAAAGGACGTGCCTCTACCGCAGGGCGGATTCGGGATCTCCTAACGAGGAAGATCGATATGGTGATGGTGATGCGAGTTATGCTGATTAGGCGTCTCGCCTCGCAAACGCCGCCCTCTCCGCTATGGGAGTTCAACTCGAGGGTCCATGGATTCTTCAACACTTCATGGGTATGACACCCCTGGAGATGTACAAATTATTCTTCGGATCGCAAGAAGTGCGTCCGGAATCGACCGAGGATGCTGGCCTAAGCTGCAATCGCCCGGATACTCAAGTAAGTAGTTCCGAGTCCGGACATACCGTTTGTTTGCCTTCCGATGATTCGCTTTATGACCAACTTCCTTCTACACAGGAGTGGATAGCGGAAGCAAAATTGATACGGTGTCCGGCCCCCCTCCCCGAGACCGCGCCGGATCCCGTGGCTGGTCCGGATGTTGGAGGTTGCGCCTTCAGAGGAAGGCGAAGGGGAAAGCAAGAAAGCTACCGCCTCGCCTAAGGAGGCTCTTGAGAGAGGGGATCGAGAATCCCTCCCCAAGGGGAGAAGAGGACTGCCTCCGAGGACCGGGGCAAAGCCCTAAACGGGGAAGAAATCTTCGCCAGAGGGTCCTGCGTCCGGGAGGCCCCGCCGCACAATCTCCTTAATGAGTCAGCCTCCGGTGAGCCGTAAGTAGAAAGAAAGGAGTTTTGTAATAAGGACATCCCTATTTGTGCTTCGAGGATAACTAAAGTTTTACCTTGTAGTTCGGATCTCCGCCCTTCGCAAATGAGCTCGTCTTGGGGACCTTCTTCCGGAGATGATGGAGAGCGAGACGCCCGTCCGGGCGCCGTCGGATAGGGCGGACGAGCTGAAGTGTCGTCGGAGGAGCCCCGGTTTGGCAAAGCCGGATAGTTCGGGCGCCAACGGTGTCTGGTGAAGGATCTGCTTGAAAAGGCGTCTATCTCGTAAGATCAGCATGCATTGATGAGCATGGTGATTGAAAGGATTTCGTCCGCCGAAGGCGGTTGCGCGATGCCGCGTCGGGAGTTTGTTTGGCGGGGTTTGAGGTACGTAAAATGACACACCTTTTAACAGTTTTGCATATAGAATGCGCTCTGTATAGATAGTAACCCCGAGACTCGGTAGGTTGTCGAAATCGACAGCGCGTCGAGGATCAAAATCGCAGGTTTAAATTCCCGTCGTCCGATGCAGAGGCGGTCGTCCGGGCCAGCCGGACCGATGGAGTTGCTGAACTAAAGCGGCAACTCGATGCTGCGGATGCGGACATCACGCTGGTCAACAGGCGACTTGATGAGTCGCAAGGTAAGTGTTACTGTCACTTTGTAAGGGAGCCGAAGCCGTCTCCTTACAACATGTGCGTGAAATGTAGATAGTGCCGCTGCCGTGGAGAGCCTTCGGGCCGAACTTGCTCAAGCCAAGGAGCAGGCCAGAAGGAGTAATGCGGTGGCCTCGAGGGCGGCCGAGGAGTTAGCGGCCGAAAGGGTCGCGACACCGCGGAGTAGGGAAGAGGTGGCGAAATGGCCTTGAAGTTAAAAGATGCTACCGACCGCAATGAGGCTCTTGTGAAGGAGCGCCTTAGCGGGCAAGAAGACCGAGAAGGCCACCGCCGGTTAAGGATGCCCGCTCGCAATGCGGGCTATAAAGGAGGAGATGCGCCAGTCGAGATATTGTAGCCGGCAAGCCCTTTTCGCTGCATCAAGGTTTACGGATCCAAAGTATGCTCAGCTGGGCCAACTGTGGGGTTCAGAGGACCCTTATATGGACTTAGCAGCGAGTGCGGCGGATGCCGTTGTGCATTTTCGGAGTCAGAAGGATCACAAGACGGAAGAGTTGTTTTGGTCTCAATTCCATAGTCCGGAGCGTTCACTTCCGCTGACCGACCGTTTGGCCGAGTGGGCTGAGCTAAATAGGTTGTCCGGGCTTGCTATGACGGATATAGTGACCCATATCTGGCCGGATAGGCCCAAGCCGAAGAGTTACTTTGGCTTGTTGCAGCAATTTCTTGGGGCGGTGCCGCATATCAAGGCGATGAAGCGGTCGGCCTGCATAGAGGGTGCGCGGATGGCGCCGCCGTGTGAAGACACATTGGACGAGATGGATGCCACCGCCGTTGCGACCACAGGTTCGATGATAACCGGTTACCCGCCGAGCACTATTTTGGCGAAGTCTTTGCGCGGTGCTCGTGTAATAGAGTCGCAGTGCTCAAAAAATGTTACGTTCAAATGAAGGTTTGTAAAATGATATTTATGATGTAAGCGCCTTTTATACTTTGCGTTCAAGTAATAGAATATCTCCTATGCGGCCGCTCATGTATACGTGTGTATAACCCGAAAGATGGCGTCGTCGGCTTCAGCCCCACGCACAAGGTGCGGGGTGTTCGCAAAAATAGCGCGTTTTCACACTTAATCCGGACGCCTCGGTCCTGTAAAGGAGGTGGTAGCGAGCAAACGAGGCAACCGGACTATAATGCTTTATCACTTTCACTTAGCCATGGAGTTCGAGGGTGGGGCTACGACATAGCCCCCTGGGGCACCGCGCTCTCCGAATTGGGCGCCAGATGTACTGGCCGAAAGCGGCCCTTCGTCAAAGCGGAGGAATCCTAAACATTCCCATAGTCGATCGAGTGGTTGACCGGTCTCTCGCTGTATCATGATGATCATAGCCGCTTTCATCGAGGTGCTCGCCACCGAATCGGGGCACAATCGCAGAGTTCTCCGGAGCGCGTTAGCCGATGATACGGAACGTAAGGCAGCAAAACACAGGAGCCGGGCAAACCCAACATTTGACCAAAGACATGATTCGGAGCTGATGCATATAAGGCCTAACTCGAGACGCCGAACACTCCCGAAGGTGTTCGGTCTTTATAATAGCGGGCAAAACAAAGCCCTAAGCCCCTTGTGTCCAGGTACGGGCAGATTTTTCTGGCGCAGCCGATGCCAAAACGCCAGTCTCCACTCTGGTTAGAATGATAAACCAGGGGATTATAGCAACAAGAGACAATAAGAAAGGTTTACGTAGGGTCTTAGTCTGAAAAGAGTCCTTGCAACGGGTCCCTACTGCACGTCTGCGCCTGTGTCTCTGTTGTGCCGTATCCTGGACGGGTGTGCACGCTGTTCATCTGTAAAAAGAGAAGAACTTGGTTGGAAAAGAAATCGTGCGAGAAAGTGCATAAAAAATTGAAAATAGGGATTAAGAAAGGTGAGCCTATGCTAGCTCATTATGGCTTATATGTGCAAACCCTTGTGAAGGGATGTGCGGCTAGGTAGCCCTAGCTTATTTATTCGGACTCGCCCAGCCGTGTACGGGTCTCAGCGACCTTTTAATGAAATGATGCCACGTGGACCGGGCATTTTAAGCGTAAGAGACGCGTAATGTGGTATTGCATTGAAGCGACGAAAGCTTCCGTCCCAAATGATGCTTGATAGCTACTTTTAAATGGGGCGACATGAAAGGTTAGCTTTTCTCGTCGAAAGTTGTCAGGTGACCCTGACACAACTTCTAGTAATAATGAAACTGTGCACCTGGCGTGAGGGCCTGGCGCCACTCCTTTGAAGGAAGTGCGGCTATGCCGAATTGTAGTAGGGTCTATCCCAACTTGCGGATTGTGTCCGGAAATAGCAGGTTCAAGTCACTGCCGCCGTCCATCAAAACCTGCGTTAATTGCAGTCCGGCTATTATGGGATCCAATATCAGGGCAGTCTATCCTGCGTTCCGGATACTTCTGGACTAATCCAGATGGTCGAAAGTGATTGGTTTTTACATCCAATCTCGGTCCACTGGAGTGGATCATGCGACACTTGTCTTAGCGAGTGCCGTGTTGGCTTTCCGTACTATCACGTGAAGCGAGTTTACTGTTTTGACTTCTTGTGGGAAAGTCTTTTGACTTCCGGTGCTCTGCTGGTGGGGTTCGTCATCGTCCTCGCTTGCGCGATCGAGCCCTTTGTGTCCGGCGTTGAGTCTGCCGGACTGTTTAAAACCCAACAATTTCGGTTGGTATGGTTTGCGTGCCTTCCGGGTATCTTGTGGATTTGACATATCCGATCTAAAATTTTGTTTAAATTTGATAGCTCGCCTCGTTGTCCTTAAGAGGCCGTGTTTTATTGTCCGCCGCGAGCTTTTGAATCCGGCGTTGACCGCTGTGCCTGTGGGCTTTTTTTCTTTATTCCGCGCTGATCCTTCCTGCGCCGTGACTTTCCGCTTCCATCCCCGATCTCGGATGTACTGGTCGCTGGTGCTTTGCATCTTGCTAGCCATTTGTCTTCTCCGCAAAAAAGCGCCATGAGGCTTGTTAGCGGCCATTGTTCTTGGCTTCTCTTGGCCGAGGTGTCTGGCGAGCCATTCGTCTCGGACGTTGTGTTTAAAAGCTGCTAAGGCTTCCGCGTCGCATAGTCAACTATTTAGTTCTTTTGGTAAGGAACCTGTTCCAGAATTTTGCTACCGACTCTCCGGGCTGTTGGGTTATATGACTCGGATCGTCAAGATCCGGAGGGCGGACATAAGTCCCTTGAAAATTTGTCTAAACGTGTCCTCAAGCTCTTCCCAACTTCCAAAAGTGTTTTCTGGGAGGCTTTTGAGCCAATGCCGAGCTGGCCCTTTGAGCTTGAGGGGTAGGTATTTTATGGCGTGGAGATCATCTCCTCTAGCCATGTGTATGTGTAGTATGTAGTCTTCTATCCAGACTCGGGTCTCATTGTGCCGTTGTATGCCTCTATGTTTATGGGTTTAAACCTGCTGGGAATTCATGATCCAAAGACCTCATCGGTGAAACATAGCGGGTGTGCGGCGCTCAGATTTGGGTGTGCCGCTGTCTTCAACACTTGTCGTGGTGTGTTACTTCTGGGGTCCTCTTTTTGGCCCGTAGATGGACCTAGTTGGGCCGTCCGTTTTACCAGGATTATAATTGCTTGTGTGCAGCCCCGCTTGTCGCTTTGGGCCATCATCGGCCGCCTATCCGCCAGCGGCCTCTTTATTTTTGACCGTGAAGGCTCGATGGCTTCCTCGTCAAATTCTGGCAGCAACTTGCGCTTTGGGTAGTTTCTTAGTTTGATGGCCATTGCCATATTTGTCTGCAGTCTTGAATGCTTTGCTCCACTTCATTCTCGAGCGTGTCTTCGCTGTTTTGAGCTTCCGTTTCTCCTTCTTCAAACTTCTTGCGATGGCGCGAGTTTTTGCGTATGTTCTTATGCTCGTGTTGTGGCCGGACTGTTGATTGTTCCGTGAAGGGGTTGATTATCCGGCTCGCCCTGTTCGTCCGTCGCTGGCTTGCCCCGCTCTATCGCTGGGTCGTTAGAAGGCTGCTTCGATCGAGGCGGGACTTAGGGCGGCGTTTGCGTCGCCGTTTTGGTTCTTTATCGGCGAGATTATCCTCTGCCGCATCCCGTTGTTCCTCGTTATCGCTTCCCTTTGGGGTGTCCACCATGTATATGTCGTATGACGAGGTGGTCTTCCAGTGTCCTGTAGGCACTGGTTCTTGGGAGTCTCCGCATCGCCGCCCATACCGTCGATGTCTTCGGAGTCGAGTCGAGTATGTCGGTTAAATCGCCGACGGTGGCTACGAAGTGGGTGGTGGGTGGGATCTGAATTTCTTCGTCGTCCGCTGTCCCAACCGCCCCGGCCGTAGTTCGCCAGGCTCTCCGGATAGCGGAGATGCTTCAATGAATTTATGATATCGCCAAGGGCGAAAGTGCTGAAAGATGTCCGCAACGGTGAATTCCATGATCGGCGTAATCGGATTTGATGGCGGGCGCAGGAGGTTCGGAGTCCGCAGGAGTCCGCACCTCGAGTCATGGGCTTTATGTGGGACAAGGTAAGTGTTCGCTCCATCGCCGAGGAATTGCGGCTCCCGAGGCGTGTCCAGCCATCCGCCCTGATTCGAGCGATCGGCTCCGGACCATGAGTCGAAGCGGATCCGGTGCGGCCTCAAGGTGCTGTCCGTGGCAGAGTTAGGTCATGCCCATCGTGACAGCGCGGCACGCCGGTTGTGGCTCAGATCCACCGAGGATCAAGTCCCGCGGATATCGGCCGTGAAGTTTAAGCTTCAAACCTGACTCGACGGCCCGGGCGAAGCTTCGATCCGCTCCAGATGGCCTAAGGAGTTGGCCGCAGAAGCGAAGCCGCCGAATCGAAGATCTGTCGGGATAAGGGTCTCACCCAGATCTGCGTCGTTGTTGATTGAAGAGGCCATCAAGCCTATCGGTGACGACATACGCAGGAACTCTCAATGAAAGCACCAATGTCGGTGTCAAACCGGCGGATCTCGGTAGGGGGTCCTGAATCGTGCGTCTAGGCGGATGGTAACAGGAGACAAGGGACACGATGTTTACCTGTGTTCGGGCCCTCTTGATGGAGGTAAAACCCCACGCCCTGCTTGATTGATATTGATATTGTGGATGTTTACAAGAGTGGATCTACCACGAGATCAAGGAGGCTAAACCCTAGAAGCTAGCCTATGGTATGATTGTAAGGGTTGTTGTGATTGTAGTCCCACGGACTAAAGCCATCCGGTTTATATAGACACCGGAGAGGGCTAGGGTTACATAGAGTCGGTTACAATGGTAGGAGATCTACATATCTGTAACGCCAAGCTTGCCTTCCACGCCAAGGAAAGTCCCATCCGGACACGGGGTGAAGTCTTCAATCTTGTATCTTCATTGTCTTGGAGTCCGGTCGATGATGATAGTCCGGCAAATGATAGTTCGGCTGATGATGGTAGTCCGGCTATCCGGACACCCCCTAATCCAGGACTCCCTTAATTGTCCATAACTCAGTGTTCTCAGTTCCTAAATCTTGCTTCAATGTAGTTAGAAACCACCTCCAAGCTTTGGTGTCCTCACACTGCACGACTGCATGAGCAATAGGAATAATGCAATCGGTCCATTCCTACTGCACTTAATAGAACACCTCCATACTGTGTCTTTAAGTGACAACCATCAAGGAACATGATAGGCCCGCAAGCAGATAAGAACCCCCTCTTGCATGCATCAAAAGAAAAGTTGCACTTCTGAAATTGTCCCTCTTCTGACAATCCAAGAAGGAAAGTACTTCCAGGGTTTGATCTGCTCAGCTCATTTGCATAGTCCCACAGCAAGTTGTATTATGCAATCTCATCTCCATATATGCTATCATATGCAATCTTCCTAGCTCTCCCCAGCTTGCCCCTTATAATTGTCATGTTCCAATCATCTTGCACAAAAGCTGCAAAAGCCTTCAATGATAATTTCTCACATGCCCTGATTTTGTCTACATATTTGTGAGCAATGTACCCAGTTGTAAAGGCTGTAACTTACCACTTTTTCTCACAAGTATGTTGCTCATTAAATGTTTTCACCATTACAGAATTTGTTCTATTATCCCAAGATGCATACGATACCAGGGCAACACTTTTCACAGTTTGCAGCAAAGCCTAATTTTGTCATTCTTTGGAAATGTGATGTTAACTCTTTCTTTGCAACTATACTCTCTCATAGCTTTCCTCAAGAGCTCCACAGAAGAGAACAATTGTCCTGCATGGAACTTAGGTTCATGCATGTCTGCTGCTGTGAAAGACTTGAAATTGAATTTTATGTCATCCTCATCTGAATCTGGAGCATTTAATTCCTCACCTTCTGAGTTGCAATCTTCAACCACCTTCTTCCCTTTCTTGTCATGCATTGGTTGCAACTGCTCCTGCAATAGATCATCATCTCCATCCTCCAAGTCATAGTCACTATCCACAATCTCAGGTACATAATCACTATCTGAGGAATCAGAGTCTGAATATTGTCCTTCCTCCTCTTCTATTTTCTTTCCCCTTGGTCTCAACTTCACAAAGAACTGCTCAGTGCTCTCAATTTCAACACTTTCATCCACAACACCACAAGAAACATTGCTCTCACAGGGATCTTTGTTGTCACTTGCATTCATTTCCTTCTTCCTTGGGCTGAAAACAGGAGGGATTTGTGCTACTGGATTAGCCACAACATCATCCCATTCTGCTCCTCCTCCAGAAATGTGGCTATCTAAATGATCCAGGTATATCATTTCAAAGTGGTGCCCTAGATTTAGCTTTAGATACATACAATCTACATCAGTATCATTAGCCAAAAGCCTAGCACCACCTTCATTAAGCTGACAACCAGGGGGCAACCAAGATATCAATTCTACCTGACATTTCATAACCCAATTGCTCAACTATTTCTTCAAACATTCTGAAATAGGCGATGTCCTTATGATAGTAATCAAAGCAAACCTTATGCCATTCAGATAGCACGTATTCTGCCCACTCCCAAAGAAAAAACCTCCATGGATCACCTCAACTGTGAAATATCCACTTTCTTTCTCTGAAAAACATTGAGAACATCAATAATTTCAAATTAGTGCCCTCAAAATACTGAAACCCTAGAATATTTTCGGCAATTTTGCATCCAGTCGACATATTCATAGAAATAGCATGGGCAAAACGGCCTAATCACAGGAAAGGAACATTTTTTCACCCCAAATGTGCATCAAATCGACCTAGTGATACTGGATAATGACGTACCGTACGCCGGAGCCGCCTCGCCGTCGGGCGGCCTTCGAGGGCCCTGCATCGCCACCAAACAGCGCCGACTCCTTTCAGCGGCCGTCCAACTAGCTTCAGCCGCCGCGCGCACTACGAACAGAGGGCGCCCGAAACACCGATCATCCGCCGCCGCACCCCATCGCCGCTAGGTTTCGCTCTGTTTCGCACTCCTCTGTTTCGCGCTGGGGGAGAACAGTAGGGATCGAGACAAGAAGACAAAAAGATAGGGGGCAATTTGCGAAATAACGGGTGGGCCTCGAGCTGACGGGTGGGTCCAACTTAACATGCGGGTCCCAGGCTGACGTGGCATACAGCGGAGTTTGCTGTACGTAGTCCACGTGTAGAGCCAGGACTGGCGTTTCAACCTCAGGGACCGTATTGACAACGTATTTTCATGTACCGGGACCGTATGAGAGCAATACACAAGTTCCAGGACTGAAGTGGACGTCGCCAACGAGTACGAGGACTATAGATGCAATTATCTCGAAGAAGAAAGGACTCCCCGCAAAGAGAGAGAGAGAGAGAGAGAGAGAGGGGGGGGGAGAGAGGGAGGAAGGAGGATAGCCGTTCGAGCTTAATCTAATGGTCTCGAAATTAATGGCTTGGATTATTATTTTTGGTGAACAATTTCTGGAGGAAAAGTGCTCTGGCATGTAGAACAGACTTTCGAACTATTGAAACGTGCAGCTTCCCCCGCAAAAAAAACGTGCAGCTAATTCAACAGGGAGATGTGATCAATAAAAAAAATAAAAAATCGTCAAGGAGATAAAGCAAAAACTACAACTCTCGATAAATCACGTAATGGTACATTTGGTACTTGATAGGGCACCCAAGTCCCAGTTCAAGGTATCCGCCACGGAAGTGCTAGTGACCGGGACCGTTGCCCAACCCATTTCTCTAGCTGGCACTTCTATCTGGCATTTCCTATCTGACGCATATGCATCAAAAATAGAGACCTCCTATAATGCGCTCTCTGCGTCAAATGACCGAGAAATGCACAGGACGCTCACCTAGGCCGGCCTACTCGCCGGCTTCAGCACATCACTTCGTTGCGTACGATTTTTTCTATAGCAACAAACCACTCTAGCGGCTCAGAGCACCTACGCGATTTTTTCAATTACTTAAATAAAAAAAAATCTGATATTCTCAAAAAAATAAAGAAATTTGCACAATTATTGGAAATGCATTTTTTTAAACATGACAATTTTGAATACCTGAGTTCTTTTGAAAAGCCAAACATTTTTAGAAATTGCAAAAAATGAAAATCAAAAGTTTTTCCAATATGTGAACATTTTTTGAAAACATGAATATTGTTTTTGAAAATTCAAATATTTTTGAAAACACAACATTTTCTATAAAAAGATGCAAATATTTTATGGAAATGCCAACATTTTTTAAGTAACTGATTAAAAAATGTAAAACACACTGGAAAAGAAAAAAACCGAATAAAACTGGTCAAGAAAAAAGAAAAGAGAAAACAAAAACCAGACTAGAACCTTCTAGAAGATGCGCAAAACCAGAAAAACATGATTTTTTTTTCTAGCAAAACGGGGCGACCCAAAATGAATTACCAGTCTTCGTTCCCTATCCAATTCAGTAGCAAATTACCGGGATGAATGGTAAATAGGAATTGCACCAAATATACAAATATAGTCTTGATCATACCTGGTGCATATCCCCGACTCCCTCACTTGAACGTTCTCTCGCAACGGGCCGGCCCATCTCAAGATCCATTGTGTTTTGGTTTGCACGAGCTCCAAACGGTTTTGTAAAGTTTCTAGAAGCTTCCATTCTGATATTAGGAAGCTCCTGATCCAATTTTCTTTGTCATTTTCCTTGTTTTCTACTCAGGTTTCTCCCATTTTGATTTATATTTCAGTTTTATTTTTTTATTTCAAATTTCAAGAATTCAGGTTTTGTGAACTTTTTAATATTTTGTGAACATATTTTTGAAATCCACGGACATTTTTTCAGATTCGGAACTCCTTTTATAATTCCTAAACTTTATTCAAAGTTCACGATATGTTTTTCAAATTCCACGAAGTTCCTTCAAATTCATGAACTTTTTCTGAAAGTGAACTTTAAAAATCATATTAGTTAAAATTATTTAATTTTGTGAATGTTGTTGTAGCTGCAAACATTCTTTCAAAATTCATTTACTTCCACAGAATTTGTGAACCTTTTTTTGAATTTGTGAACATTTTTTTCGCCATGATTTTGAAAGTTAACAAGGAGAAATAAGTTGGTTTTTCGTGTGAGCGGATGAGCGAAAAAACCCAGCTCATAGCTAGGCCGAGCGAGCGAACAACCGAGCTTACTAGGTTGTGACACTCCCACTAGAACAGGAAAGCTTATGAGGAGAAGGCAATGATCGGAGGCCGCAGACGCGAGGCAATGAAGCAAGCAGTGGACATGAGCCGTCTAACAATGTGGTGCAAAGGACATGGTCATTGCGGGATGAGAGTAGGGTTGTCTTGCTCATTGGACCATTTATATCGTCGGCCATGACGATAGATGTCATGGAGACCATGGTCAGAGAGAAAACGCAGGAAGTGATTCATCGTGCGCCGGTTGAGACGATCATTGTTTTTATCCGCGGCCGAGGTAATCATATTGAGGTAACCAAAAGCGAGCCAAGGCCTAGTAACATTGAGTGTGCGAGTCTTGGAGCTCGGCGAACATTTGTATACATTTGAGCTCGGCGAACATTTTTATACATTGTATAAGAAATGTTGTGTAGCGGCATGAAGGAAATAAATAGAAAAGAAATACACCAAAAAGGAAAAAACTGAAACTAGTGAATGAAAAAACTAAGAACAAAAAAAATCAAAGAAGCATAGAAAGACAGAGAAAAGGGAATTTCTGGAAAGAAAAATAAATCTCAATCGTATTGGACACGACCCACGCACAGGGCAACGCGAGGGTGGCCCATATTTATCGATAAAGGTAACAAATAGGGAATTTAGCGACAATCCTATTTCACTCTCATGGCGTCACATAGTGGGCAAACGCATAGGGGCCATATGTCCTCGGCCGCTAATCGTCCTTTTTCACTTGTTTTCCTTAAAATTTTCTTTTCTTGTTCTGACCTTTTTCTTGATTTATGTTTTTTATTTTAAACTTGAAGATTTTGAACATTAACTAACTGACGGCGGGTACACCTTGCGGGAGCACCTCAAGGGTCTTTTTTGATGGGCTAAGAGCACTCCACTTGGCACGCACTCAACCACTACCATTTGTCTCGTGCTGGGCGCTCCGTTGAAAAGGAAAAAAATAACTTTTTTTGCTCTTCCATGAATGGCACAAGTTTGCTTCTCGTGGAGACACAAGCTTACTTATACGAACTGTGCCTCTAGAAAAAAAAGAAAAAACATATTTTTTCCATGAGAGACACATATTTGCTTCTTGTGGAGTCACGGAATGCGAAAAAAAAAATAAAGCATGTTTTCGGCTATGACATTTTATCGGTATTTTGATTGGAGGGGTGACATTTTGATCGATCCACGAGAGACACAGATTTGCTTATTGTGGAGTCATGGTATTTCTATTTTTATTTAAACACATGTTTATGGATCGTAACATTGTGGAGTCCCTATGATCCATATTAATCGACGATGCTTTAGTACAACTTTGATTGGAGGGGTGACATTTTGAAAAAAATGAAGATCACACACATTTTTCATTTAAACACTTTTTTTATAAATTAAAACTTTTTTCAAAATGTTAAAATTTTTCAATCCAAGAATAATTTTTAAATTCCGAATATTTCAAAATATGCGAAAATTATTTCTGAAATTGGAATTTATTATTTAGAGTCACGACATTTTTGCAATTGTGAACATTTTTAAATAAGTGATTATTTTTTAATTGGTGATTTTTTTAATTGGGGAAAGAATTTCAAATCCTGAACATTTTTTTGAATAATGAATTATTATTTTTCTAAATAAGCTATTTTGTTTTGGATTTGAATCTTTTTTTATATCTTGAACATGTTTTAAAGAGGCAATAAATAAAAACAAAAAACGAAGGGAAACACAGGGGAACCGCACCTCGCAATGGGCCGGTCACGTTACGCATGAGGGTGTGCGTGTTTGCATCGCTAGCAACAGGTAATTCAGAGTTTCGCTTGCGAAGGTCATTTCCCATCTCCTTAGGTGCCGACAAGTGAGCGAACTGCATGTGTTATTTGTCGCAAACTAGAAGTTTTCCATATTTTTTGTAAGTTCGCTTATTTAAAACGTTTTGTCTCTGAAATTGTGAGTCCAACTACTGAACCGCGTATCGTAGAATTTCTCGCGTCGAGATGTTCGAAACTAGATCCCACGTTAATAAGTTTTAGGAAACTTTTTTCACGATGAACCGAAAACCGAAAAAATGAAAAAACAAGTACAAAAAAAAAATACAAAATTATACAAGCGCAAGTTGTGCTTCTTCCCGAAGTAAGGTTGTGGTTTTCGTAGAACCACAAGCTCTATTTTCCCTTTTCCGCACATGCTGTGCTTTTTCCTGACGGAAGCACTTGTGCTTCTTGTAGAAGCAAATATATGCTTCACGCAGAAGTAGATTTGTGCTCTTACGAGAAACGCAACTGAATTCTCGCGGCAGAACATTTTTTTAACAAGCAAAATAAAAGAAATAAAAACATTTTTTTCCTCCAAAATCTAGGGAAAACCAGGTAATCAAACAAAAAACATTTAAAATCTGAAAACACGTACGCGAAATAAAGAAATAACTCCAGAACGAACACCCAAATAAAGAAATAAGTGGCGGCTAGACGCAACACTTGACGCTCTCCTAGGTCAAGAATTGACCCTCGCGGGAGCCACCAAAGGGTAACCGTTCGGGAGTTGCTCGCCATATGTAGTTCCTAAAGCAGGTAATAGGGGTAGAACGCCCACAACATTTTCAAACAGGCCTGGTCAGGTGTGGTCTATGTACAATTGCTTTTCCTTTTTTTCTACAATTTCGATAACATTATATATAAATTACAGTTAGATTAATAATAATAGGTAAGGATATACATTTGTTATAATTATTTTCCACACATGCAAAAGAATATAAAATTAATGTACTTTTCGAAATGTTCAAGTATTTTACATAAATTGTTCATGGTGTTTAAAAAATGTTTATGCCATTTTAAAAAGCCATCACATATTTTCAAAAATTATTCATGTATTGGAAAAACAATGTGTTATTAAAACTGTTCATGCAAATTTGAATTTTTTGACATTTTAGAAATGTTTGTGTAAGTTTTATAAATTGCAACTAAATTTTAAAAGTCCAAATATAATTTTAAATGTGTTCAAATTAATACTATTTCAAAATTATCGATAAAATAAAAAATTATTCAATTTGAAAAATATTTTGCAATTACAAACAGCGTTCATGTAGTTTAATATATTTTAGTAAATTTAATAATTTACTCCTTTTCTAATGTTTGCATAATTTATAAAATATTTGTTTATTTATCTACAAATAAAATTTTAAAATTAAACCTAAATCTCAAAAGGTAAATAAAACAAGAAGAAGAGAAGGAAAATAGAAATAGAAATAGAAATAGAAATAGAAATAGAAAAAAGAAAAAGGAAATAAAAAAACTCTTTGGGGAGGCAGTGGCTGGGAACTAGAAATGAAAAAAAAAGGAAAACCAAAGCAAAATAAAAAAAATGCTAATTGACCCAGCCTCATGTACAATAAGGCGATAACCAGACTGTATAGCGATATATAAAATTTGGGCCACCACACAGTTTGTAGGTTTAGTGTGGGTTGTTGAAATTAATTGCGTTGGAACTACTTGACTATAAATTGAGCCGGAACTAATATTGTCCTTTTTTTTAAATAACCACATATATTCCATTATACAAACACATTAGACATACATATGCGTATTGCATTTTGGCACCAAGGATTTGCACGCAGTAAAACTACAATTTCACTCATGGAGAATCTTGTCGCTCGCTGAATCGTGGTCCGCCATTGTCCTCCGCCACCACCAACGCAATGCCGGAGGAAAAGGAGAACCACTGCTTACCTAGATCTAGGGGAGCACCTTCGCATACAATGATGCTTGTTGAGCCAATGAACTGGACCACCGCAAGCGATAAGACCGAAGCTTTGTGGCACATCGACTGGAGTTCTTCTCCATGAACACTAGATCCTGGCTGCATCAACTTCATTTGATGTGATCGAGAAAGAGGGATATCGTAGTTTGCCGCCATCCAAGAAAACCATTGGAAGACATCAAACACAACTATAGGTGCATGACAACACCACCTTGTAGACAGTGAGAGTCTACCACCAGACACATGTCTTACCAATCCAAAGACCAAGTCGCATGCTCCGAGATGCCGCCAATTAGAGCACCACCAAGATGGGGTAAGACATAGGTGATACGTCTCCAACGTATCTATATTTTTTTATTGTTCCATGCTATTATAGTATCAATCTTGGATGCTTTATATGCAATTATATGTCATTTTTTGGACTAACCTATTAACGTAGTGCCCAGTGCCAGTTGCTGTTTTTTTTGCTTATTTTTGGCTTTTCCAAAAATCAGTACCAAACGGAGTCCAAACGCTATGAAATTTTTTGACGATTTTTTCTGGACCAGAAGGGGCCCTAGAAGCTTCGGGAGAAGACCAGAAGAGCCACGGGGGAGCGACAAGCCTGCCAGGCGCGCCCCTCGGGCTTGTGGACCCCTCGTGGCACGTCTTGACCTAATTCCACTTCTATAAATTTTCAAATATTCCCAATACATCAAAGAGCCACCCGAAATACTTTTTCCGCCGCCGCAAGCCTCTGTTCCTTCGAGCTCCCATCTGGAGGCCTTCTCCAGTACTTTGCCGGAGGGGGAATCGACCATGGAGGGCGTCTACATCAACCTTGTTGCCTTTTCGATGATACGTGAGTAGTTCACCACAGACCTAGGGGTCCATAGCTATTAGCTAGATGACTTCTTCTCTATCTTTGATCTTCAATACAATGTTCTTGATGTTCTTGGAGTTCTATTCGATGTAATACTTTTTTGCGGTGTGTTTGTTGGGATCCGATGAATTGTGGGTTTATGATCAGATTATTCATGATAAATATTTGAGTCTTTTCTGAATTATTTTATGCATGATTGGTATAGTTTTGTATTTCTCTCTGATCTATGTATATGGTTTGGTCAACTAGATTGATTTATCTTGCAATGGGAGAGGTCCTTTCTGATGGGTTCGATCTTGCGGTGCTCAATCTCAGTGACAGAAAGAGACATGACACATATTTGTATCGTTGCCATTAAGGATAAAAAGATGGGGTTTATTCATATTCATTGGGTTTACTTTGTCTACATCATGTCATCTTTCTTAAGATTTTACTTTGTTTTTATTAACTTAATACCCTAGATGCATGCTGGATAGCGGTCAATGGGTGAAGTAATAGAAGTAGATGCAGGCAGGAGTCAGTCTACTTGTCTCGGACGTGATGCATATATACATAATCATTGCCTTGAATATCGTCATAACTATGCACTTTTCTATCAATTGCCTAATAGTAATTACTTTACCCACCGTATGCTTTTGTTCAAGAGAGAAGCCTCTAGTGAAAACTGTGGCCCCTGGGTCTACTTTTGTCATATATAAATCCGAAAATACCTTGCTGCAATTTATTTACCGTCATTTTATTTTGTGTTTTAATCTATCTATCTATCACTACCAGATTTGATCCTTGCAATTAACCGCCGAGGGGATTGACAACCCCCTTGTTTGCGTGGGGTGCAAGTATTTGCTTTTGTGTGTGTAGCCTGCTAACGTGGTTCTGTGGTTCTCCTACTTGATTGATAACCTTGGTTCTTAACTGAGAGAAATACTTATCTCTACTGTACTGCTACATTCTCTCCTCTTCGAGAAAATCCCAAGGTAGCTCACAAGTAGCAATAGTCAAATTATTCCGACACGGTGTTGCTCCCACCATTGATGCAACGCCTCTGAAAGAAACTAGCGGTTGGGTTCCCCGTACACTCCCACCACTAGATCAGCAGACGGAAGGGACGAGGACCCACAACAATGCTGGTCGAGAACGGAGGCAAAGAATTGAAGGAAATATACCCTAGAGGCAATAATAAAGTTGTTATTTTATATTTCCTTATTCATGATAAAGGTTTATTACTCATGCTAGAATTGTATTGATGGGAAACTTAAATACATGTGTGAATACATAAACAAATATTGTGTCCCTAGTAAGCCTCTACTAGACTAGCTCGTTGATCAAAGATGGTTAAGGTTTCCTAACCATGGACATGTGTTGTCGTTTGATAACGGGATCACATCATTAGGAGAATGATGCGATGGACAAGACCCATCCGTTAGCTTAGCATATTCATCGTTCAGTTTATTGCTATTGCTTTCTTCATGCCAAATACATATTCCTCCGACTATGAGATTATGCAAATCCCAGATACCGGAGGAATACCTTTTGTGCTATCAAACGCCACAACGTAACTGGGTGATCATAAATATGCTCTACAGGTATCTCCGAAGGTGTTTGTTGAGTTGGCATAGATCGAGATTATGATTTGTCACTCCGAGTATCGGAGAGGTATCTTTGGGCCCTCTCGGTAATACACATCATAAGAAGCCTTGCGAGCAAAGTGACTAATAATTTAGTTGCAGGATGATGTGTTATGGAACGAGTAAAGAGACTTGCCGGTAACGAGATTGAACTAGGTATGAAGATACCGACGATCAAAGCTCGGGAAAGTAACATACCGGTGGACAAAGGGAATTACGTATGTTGTCATAATGTTCGACCGATAAAGATATTCATAGAATATGTAGGAGCCAATACGGGCATCCAAGTTCCGCTTTTGGTTATTGATCGGAGAGGTGTATCAGTCATGTTTATATAGTTCTCGAACCCGTAGGGTCCGCGCGCTTAACGTTCGTTGACGATATAGTGTTATATGTATGATTTGGTGACCAAAAGTTGTTCGGAGTCCCGGATAAGATCACGGACATGACGAGGAGTCTCCAAATGGTTGAGAAGTAAAGATTGATATATAGGACAATGGTATTCAGACACCGGAAGTGTTTCGGAGTGTATTGGGTGATCATCGGAGTACCGGGCACCCCCGGAAGTGTGATGGGCCTATTGGGCCATTAGAGAGGAGCACACCAGCCCACAGGGGGCTGGTGCGCGCCCCCTAAGGCAGCCGACTCACGGGGCAAAGGAAAGAGGAGATTCAGCCTCCCCCTTCTTTCCCTCTCCCCCTTTCCTTTCCCTCCGACAAAGGAAGGGGGGAGCGGCCAAGGGCAGTAGCCCAAGTAGGATTCGGTCCTACTTGGGGTGCCCCTTGGCCTCTCCCCTCTCCCTCCCACCTATATATATGTGGGAGGGGGCGCCTAGCACACCCAAAACAATTGCTTAGCCGTGTGCGGCGCCCCCTGCACCGTTTACACCATCGGTCATATTTTCGTAGTGCTTAGGCGAAGCCCTGCAGAGATCACTTCACCATCACCGTCACCACACCGTCGTGTTGCCGGAACTCATCCACTACCTCGCCGTCTTGCTGGATCAAGAAGGTGGAGGATGTCACCGAGCTGAACGTGTGCAGAACGTGGAGGTGCCGTACGTTTGATATCTGATCGGTTGGAGTGCGAAGAAGTTCGACTTGATCAACCGCGACTTTAAATGCTTTCGCTTACGGTCTACGAGGGTACGTAGACACACTCTCCCCTCTCGTTTCTATGCATCTCCATGGATAGATCTTGCGTGTGTGTAGAATTTTTTTTGTTTTACATGCAACGTTTTCCCTGAGTAGCATTATACACTACAAAAAAAATACACTTCTGTGATGATACATGTTTGTCACAGTAGGTCACGTTTTTCTGTCATGCATGTACATCCATGACAAATTTATGACAGAATGAAGATAGTCATACCTGTGCTGTCGTAGAAGTGTTCCATGACATTACAAAAATTATCATCACGGAAGTGTCCACTTCCATAACGATAAATCGCGCGTCATAGAAGTGCTTTCGTCAAGGGTGACCGACACGTGGCATCCACCATAACGGGACACCGTTAAGCTATCGGGTCCGATTTTGGATCCGATAACCCGCTAATAGGCACGACCAATGCCGATTTTCCACGTGTAAAATTCTCATTGGCCGACGGAACCACGCGTCAGCTCCGCGTTGGCATAGGTGTCACTCATCCAATGGTCGAGATGGGCCTATGATATGTTGACACGTGGACAGGCCCAAAAGTGGCCCATAAAGTTTAAATGGGCCGGCCCAACTAAAGGCCCACAAGATTTAGCGGACCATAATGGGCTGGCCCAGCTAAAGGCCCACAAGATTTTGCAGACCATAATGGGCCGGCCCAGGTAAAGGCCCACAAAATTTAGCGGACCATAATGGGCCAGCCCAGCTAAAGGCCCACAAGATTTTGCAGACCATAATGGGCCGGCCCGTCAACGGCCCATACGGCTAGTGTCAAATCGGCCCGTCAACGGCCTGTCCTAAACTTGTCATCATCGCGGCTCATGGTCACTTCTCGCCCGTTAACAATCTGCTAAGTATATGGGCCGAATTACGGCCCGGTGTATTTCTGGCCTCTTAAAGGTCCTGCTTCATTTGGGCCCATTTACAGTCCATTGAAACTTTTGACCCATAAACGATCGTGAAGGATTTGGGTCATATTCGGCCATGTCTGACATTCGGCCTGTTAGAGGCCCACTATAGATTTGGGCCACTTTTGGCCTATTGTGATTTTCGGCCTGTTAACATTGGACGAAATCCATGAGCCATATGTGGCCCAACATCACATCGGGCCCATTAACGACCCATATAAAAATGACGATAATCTAGCACGACCGAACTTCCGGCCTGTTAAAGGTGCGTGTATTAGGTCGGCGCATTTACGGCCCGTCCGAATTTCGGCCTGTGAAAGATCTGCATCGTAAATGGGCCACCATTTTGGCCTGCTAAGACCAGTGGGTTATTTGGCACAATCCGGGCCCAATCTCACTTTCGGTCTTTTAAAGGCCCATGTTTTTTATGGGCTCGAGATATTTACACCTGTAAACGGCCTATTGTTACTGAGGGCCCAAATTATGTTTAGGCCTGTTAAAGGCCCACTATGGGCACAGGCCTACCAGAAAATATGAAATCTTATGCTGATTTAGGCCCAGATATTTTTAGTGGGCTACATGCAAATTTCGCCCATAATCATTTTTAGCCCAATTGAATGGGCCCGATTTAATGTTGCATGTTGGGATCCTCTGAAGCTTTCAATCGAATACATTACTAAGATAAACCTACACTATACAAAAATAGCGTCAGTAATTATTGTAGCCTTTGGCAAGATCATAAATGTTGTATCACAACAAAATAAATTCTAACCATACTACAAAAGGCCTGTTGGCATAAAGTTTACAATCCTTGCCGATAAAAGCACCATCGATGTATAGAAGCACGATCATTTAACCTGAGTGCTAATGTTTCAGTGTAGAATCGATGGAGCAAAGATGATCTTCACCTTTTTTCGCCATTGCTCTTGAACAACAAAGCTTAATGTCCGATAGTATGGTTTCAAAACCATTCATATCTTGACGACATTTGTCAACCACTATTCTTGTTTCCAAAACGATGTCCATTAGGGATTGGACTTGTGTCCGGAGCATGATATATCACTGCCTAGCAGGAAGATTTTGTTCAAGAGGCGATTTGGACGAGGTTACCTTGACAACCAACCCGTAATTACGCAGAAGGTGCTTTTTGCATCGTTAGTGGAGAGATACTTGACGCCTCGTAGCAAGAGGTGACATTGTGCCTGTGGTAGCCTCGTCACCTTGAGGTGGTTGTGGCTGTTCAATCATTTGTTCCATAGCTTCCTGAAAGTTTGAACTTGTAGATTAGTGTACCAGATAAGTTACTAATGAGATAAAAACAAACAAAGTAGCCAAAAGCAATTACCGGGTTAACTTATTTTGGTGAACTACTGTAATATATTAGCATGTATTGTAGTGCCAACTACATAATAAAATCACTTTCGGAACATATGTCCATGTAGCATGCTTACTGTATTGTCTATTTCCTCACATTCGTTGACATCTAAGGATAAAGAGACATGGTTTAAAGTAGGATGAACATAGTATGACATTATTCATATCATGGGCAAACAGATATAAAACAAACAGGCTATTTTATCATTGTGTGCGCACATGAACATAACAACTAGAATACAGATCAAGACCAAAAGAATATCCTTCATCTCTTTTAAACCATGTAAGGTGAAATGATACATTAAGAAAACTGTGTATAAAAGTGAACAGAGTAACTGACATTGGCTGCAAACCAAGTAGTTAAATGAACACATCATAGTACCAATCAGTTCAAAGGCAGGAGGAGTAAGGACTTACAACAGCGGCTTGAACTGGTGTGCTCATGCCCTTCATCTTGCTGGTGTGGCAATCCTTGAAGATTTGCACCGCATTCGGTTCAGGTTCTTTTTGGTCTGCACATGCTTTCCTCTGTATTTGGAACAAGTCAATATAGATACGATAATATGGCATAGAAAAAAGAAGGAAGCAGCAGCTATTTACAAGAGCCTCGCAGTGTGCAATATAGCTACGAGATCCTGGTGTCTGTTGGAATTTCACTTTAGAACGGTTGGTCTTGTTCTTCAAACAGTTAGCCTAGAAGAAGATACACGTGTAAGGCACATACATAAATACAAGTTCAATATGTGGTCTGATCAAATATATATAGCCTACCTGATACTTTGGATCAGACCAGTGTTTAACGAGGGCTGTCCAGTCTTCATCTATAATATATTCCATCGAGATGTTTGAGCGATTTCATTGTTAGCCTTGCCTTCAAAGTGAGATTTTCTAAGGTGGTACCGACATCGTCAGAGAGCGATCGAAAACATGAGTGCATGCTTGTTTAGTTGCATCATCTTTCGGATCCAACTTGAACCTCATCTGCTGAAAAATAATGTGAGTCTTATTAGGAGGAAGCTAGAAAGTATGGGATGAGCAAGACAATATTACTAATTGCGATGAATAACATTACTTACGGATAAATGGTCAAGGAAGGTGTTAAACGGGTATTGTCTTTCTCATTCTGCATCGATCCACGCTGGGAGGATACGTGCATGACACCTAACGGCAATGGCTCCTCTCGGTACTAACTTGGCTGACTCTAGCATCACGTGGCCTTTTAAACCTGCCTCAAAATGGATCTCCATTCTTCCCGCTTTAGATTTTGTTAATCTGTCAAGCATTATCCACGTGTTCTGCATTTCCGCTTGCGTCGTGGTGCTAGTTCAACAACGAATATGGAAAGTGTTAGTGTACATCAAACCGTGAGAGTACATATAAAGGAGCATGCAATCGCAACTTGACTCGGTCCAGTACCGCCTTGGTGTTGATGCTCATGAGGTTCATCCGATCTTGCCAAGTCCTATTGTGTCGCAGATGCTTTGAAAGTAGTGTTAGGTGTGAAGGCAGCTTGGGAACTGGCCGCCCAGAGCAAACAAACGAGTAACTCGTTGAGATGTCGGTACAGCTTGAAGCGGATGCTGCAACCGGGGAGCAGTGATACCGTATTTGTAGATTTAGCCGGTGGACTTGGACCTTCTACTGCACTATAAGTATCAGCAGAATCTGGACGGCAGATCCTTTTCCGTTTCACTCGACGAGTAACACCACTCCCTACTATAATATTTTCCTTGCTCTTTTTTGACTTTGCCATGTCAAGCCGTACCCACAACACAAAAGAATAAAAGCGCTCTTCAGAACTCATTGATGCATGATACAGACAAGCAATACTTTGATGTAAGACAACCGTATGAGGATGGAATATGTAAGAAAAACATGACGACATGACATATTCACAACTACGATGTGTAAACTAAGCAGACGGATTTCCAAGAAAATAGAAGTAATGCAAGCTAGACACCATATGAAAGATGCAACCAATATTACTCTGCCAAGTTAAAAGTGTCTTGTCATAAGTGGCAATTAGAAAAATTAGAAGCAGTACAACGTAGAAATCAATGCAATATGCAACCACTATCAAGCTGCCATGTTAAAAGTGTCCAATCATGAGTGACTGATGCGAGATACACAACAGCAGTACTTTGATGTAACAACATGGTATGATAGATAGATGCAGTGTATTCTAGACACAGAACGCCATGTCATATGCACATGTATAACGTATGAACTCAGCAGGTGCAATTTAATCAAAATAGAAGAAATACAGGCTAGACAACATATGCAACATGAAACCAATTATCACACTGTCAACTTAGAGCAAGCACCTGCGATGGTGGAGTACGGTAGATGAACTCATCATGTAGACTTGGGACTTCAACTTCATTAGCAGTAGCAGTGGCAAATCTAGAGAGTCTCTGTTTGCGTTGGTGCGGAGGACCACCAACATCCCCTAACTTACTATTTTCCTTCCTATTTTATGATATTGCCTTATGAAGTCAAAACCACAAGAAGATGAATAAAATTAGCTCTGCATAACTGGTTGATGCATGATATGCATAAACACTACTTTGATGTAAGGCAAGCGCAGGATAGGAGGATGGAATATATACAAAAAAAAAGACAGCGTTTCATATTCACACGCATTTATAGGAGGATGGAATATGTATGAAAAAATAGTAAGCGGAAGGCATTTCAACAAAATTAGAAGAAATGAAAGCTAGGCACCATATGAACATGCAACCAATATCACTCTATCAGGTAAAAAGTGTCTCGTCGTAAGAACCATTTCAAGAAATTAGAAGCAGTACAAGCTAGAAGACAATGCAAGATGCAACCTACATCACAGTCCCAAGTTAAATGTGTCTTATGGGTAAGTGACCGTTGCAGGTATAAGTTGTAAGCTGCACAGATGCAATTCAACATAATCAGAAGCAATACAAACTAGACATCATACGAAAAATGCAACCACATATAACAGTTTCAGGTTAGAGCAAGCACCTGTGATGGTGGAGTAGGCGAGATGTGCTCATCATGTACACGTATGTTCTAGAAACAGGAACACGTGTCATATTCACAGGCATTATGTGTAAAGTAAGCAGATGCAATTCAACAAAGTTAGAAGCAATACAAGCTAGACATCATACGCAACATGCAACCACATATAATAGTGCCAAGTTAGAGCAAGCACTGTGATGGTGGAGTAGGGAGATGTGCTCATCATGTACACGTATGTTCTAGAAACAGAACACGGTCATATTCACAGCATTATGTGTAAAGTAAGCAGATGCAATTCAACAAAGTTAGAAGCAATACAAGCTAGACATCATACGCAACATGCAACCACATATAATAGTGCCAAGTTAGAGCAAGCACCTATGATGGTGGAGTAGGGGAGATGTGCTCATCATCTACACAACTACGTTGACTGTCTAGCCTTGTGTTGTCTTGCGAATGTTGTTGGGAGGATGGCGGAGTATAATCTGTAGAGAACCTCCGTTTCAGTTTCTCGGAAGGACCACCATCATCCAATGCCTTGCCAATTTCCTTCAGCTTTATTGATTTTGCATTGTGAGGTCAAACCGACAAGAAAAAGGAATATAATTCGCTCTTCGTAACTCATTCATGCATGATAATCGATTTAACACTACTCGATGAAAGGCAAAGTCATGATACGAGGATGGAATATGTATGAAAAATGGACGGCTTGACATATTCACACCTATGATGTGGTAACTAAGGTAAGGCACTTCAACAAATTAGAAGCATCGCAAACTAGACACCATATGAAAGGTGCAATCAATATCACTCGCCAAGTTAAAACTGTCTCGTCATAGGTGTATGCTCATCAAACTAGAAGCAATACATGCTAGAAATCATATTCAAGACACAATCCAATATCACACTGCCAACTTAAAGGTGTTCCATCATAAGTGACTGATGCAGGATACACAAGAAGAGTAGTTTCATGTAAGAACATGGTGTGATAGACAGATATAGTATGTACCAAAAACAGGAAAGTGTGTCATATTCACACGTATCATGTGTAAGCTAAGAAGATGCAGTTTACACTAATTAGGAGCAATACAAGCTACACACCATATGCAACATGCAACCAGATATCACACTGCCGAGTTAGAGCAAGCACCTTGGATGGTGGAGTAGGGGAGCGGAGACTTGGACCTTGTAATGCACTATCAGTACAAGGAGAATCGGTACACATGTTGTGTTTACGTTGCTGCAGAGGACCACCATCATTGCCTTCCTTACTCTTTTCCTTCCTCTTTCTTGATTTTCCTTGTCAAGTCAAACCCACAAGAAAAAGGAATAAAATTTGCTCTTCAGAACTCATTGATGCATGATACTGACGAACACTACTTTCATGTAAGGCAACCGCATGATAGGAGGATGGAATATGTATGAAAAACAGGACAGCGTGACATATTGACATGTATGATGTATAAAGTGTAAACTAAGCACAAGGTGCTTGAAGTTGTTAGAATCAATGCAAGCTAGAAACCATATGAAAGATGAAACCAATATCACTCTGCCAAATTAAAAGGGTGCCCTAACAAATGTATTTGATCAAATTAGAAGCAATACATGGCAACAGGCTATAAATAATATGCAATATGCAACGAATAAAGGTGACTCATCATAAGTGATTGATGCAGGATACAAAAGAGAGGTAGTTTCATGTAAGAACAAGGTTAACACATACTCCCTCCGTTCCCAAATATTTGTCTTTCTAGCCATCTCAAATAGAATGCAACATACGGATGTATGTACACATGTTTTAATGTGTAGATTCGCTCATTTTGCTCCGTATGTAGTCACTTGTTGAAATCTCTAGAAAGACAATTATTTAGGAAAGGAGGGAGTAGATGTAGTGTGTACCAAAAATAGGAAGGCATGTCATATTCACAGGTATAATGTGTAAACTAAGCAGATGCAATTTACCCTAATTAGAACCATTACAAGATAGACACCGTATGCAGCATGCAACCACATATCACACTGCGAAGTTAGAGCAAGCACCTGTGATGGTGGTGTGGGGGAATTGCGGTCATCAACTAGAGAGCTACGTTGACTATCTTCATTTAGCCTTGCTGATTCTTGAGAATCGTGTGGGGAGGATGACACTTCACTCTTTAAACGAGTATGGCGTCTCACAGTAACCCACTTGCCTGACTGTCTCATCATAAGTGATTGACGAGGGATACAAAAGAGCATTAGTTTGATGTACGAACATGGTTAATAGACATATGTAGTATGTATCAAAAACGGGAAGGCATGTCATTATAAGAGGTATAATGTGTAAAGTAAGCAGATGCAATTTAACCAAATTGGAAGCAATACAAGCTAGACACCATATGCAACATGCAAACACATTTGACAGCGTGAAGTTAAAGCAAGCACCTGGGATGGTTATGTGTGGCAATTGAGATCATCAACTGCAGAGCTACGCCATCGTCTCCAATCACGACATCGCACCCTTTGAGCGCTGAAAACGCTTAGTGCTTATCTTCAATTACATCGAGCGATTTTGTCTTTTCTTTTCTGCATTCATCAACACTGCGCCGTAGTCTGAAATACCCATGCATAAAAAACAATAGTGTGAGTATGGGTGAAGTGTGTGCACAATTAGTACAGTGTAAAGGTAGCAGATAGCAGGTCGGTGAGAAATAAATGACGGGAGACATATGATAGCTCTACAACATGCATGTCACACTAAATTACTACATGATTCTATGAAAATAACATTCGACTGAAAACAAATAGGTCAGTACATTTTTTCTGCACCGTCCGATGTACAAAGAACGGGCAGATCGCCTTCATCTACCTCCAACCAGTCAGTGTTGACGATCTTCCTCGAACGCCACGACCACCGCCCAGCCCCTTCCCCGCGCCTGCCTCGACTCACCGCACCGCCGTGCGTGGCACCACCCCCCGGCCATCCATTCAAGCCCCGTCGACCTCCAGATCGGGTGCAAGCAGCTCCTGCAACCCACACCCCTATGATAGACATCGATGCGCCGCTTCCCCGGCGAACAGGCGGACTAGGTGCTCCGCGCGCCTAAGCATGTGCTACTTCTTTTAATTGCGGTTCGACTGACCCTGAATTGAAATCCAGGCGGGCTACTGACCTCTAGCAAAGTTGAAATAGCAAACGGAGGAAACCTTGTGCATTTAGTATCATGAAGAAGATGCAGTAAGAAGCTCTCAACTAGTTTCTTTCATGGGATGAATACGGTCTGAGAAGGGACGTAAGGTTTGCACGAATAAGGGAAGAGGAGTACCTCTTTCTGCTGGCAGTGCTGTGTCCTCCTTCTGTTTTTCCAACGATCTTCTTGTGGTTCGCTGGAAACGAGAAGTTGTGGAGGACGGTGCAGCCTTGGACGAACCCATGGCCAAGTTGTTGAGTGTGGTGCTGTGGCCGTCTATCGGCGGCGGGGAAGCTGATCCGATGCGGCGAACGACGGCGTAGCGGGAAAAAATCCGGTGCAGTGGATGGTTGCGACAATGGAGCGGCAGCAGTGAGGCGCAGGACGGCGTGGTCGGAGTAGTTCCGGTACGGTGCACGTCGGCGTCGGCGTCGTGGAGGCAGCTCTACCTCGGCTTCAACTGCTAAGTCCTTGACGGCGTTGCGGTTGCGGTTGCGTTGGACGACGACGTCGGGGTACCGGCTCCGGCGTGATGGAGGAGGGCGGCCGTGGATTGGGCGCTATGGGGTGGACGATGGAGGAGGCTGGGGTTTCACGGCTGGTGGAGAGGGCGTTTTGGCGCCCACAGAGTATGAATGGGGAAACGGAGGGAGGCGGGGAACTAAGGGGGAACAATGTTTCGCTTTGGGACGCGCTTGTTTGAAATTTGGGGAAAGTTACAAACTTTGCCCCCATCTAAAATTTCGAACATATTGCGGGTTGGGGGTAGGATAGTAATCTTAGGTGTCTCAAATGTGGGCGGGATAGATTTCGGCCGAGCGCATGGGTGTTTAGGCGCCCACGGCGTATGAATGCCTCTCGGAGGCGGTTGAGACTGGCGTCTTGGTGAAGTTACAAACCTACCCCGGTTTAGACCTTTGGACATCGGGCCGATAGGCTACACGGGCTAGAGTCAGGACAGTAATTTCCTACCACCAAACATTAGTCTCGCGCGGTTTCGGGTGACCAGAGGCCTATTTGGTGCTTCGTTCAATATTTGGGAGCAGAAGCATTAACGTTTTCGGTTCTCTTGAATTGAACATTCAGGATTTGTCAAACTTCACAAATCTTTACTCTTGAAAATCCTAAAGCTACGATTATTTTGGAATGGAGGTGGTACATTTGAATATACATTGTATACAAGTATATATTAAAAAAATATGCAACTTACCTCAGTTCATGCATGGTTCCAGATATAATATCCTTGGTTGCAAAAAAAAAGTTAGACATGCGTATGAATATATATAGCATGTTCAAACGCACAACAAAGATTGATGCCCCCTTTTACATCTGATTTACAAATGCCATTATCTTGGGTTCAAATAGATGAATGCACTTCCTATGAATTCGAATCTTCCAAACCCCCTTTATGTTAAATTCGACATGTATTCTATTTCATAGCTAGCAATTTGGAATGTATCCATGCAAGTGACAAATGTATAAAGTGCTTCACACTAACAACATGGAGTGCACTAATTAATGTTTATATATGAATTGCAAAAGCATCCATTGCCTGTATTTCAAACCGCTCTCACTCTATGGATCGATAATATGAAATAAACACATGCACATGCTAGAATTCAATAGAGTATGGGTGTCTGATAGACCGATTTTTTGTCCATATGCAATTTGCAAAATTCATGATCTCATCCAAAAATAATAATGAAATTTCTATTTTAATTTAATGCGTAGAACCGCCTTTTACACGTAGATGCACTATGCCTCGGCCCGTTCTCACAAACGGGCTATATATCTCTCTATGTACCGCATAAGTGCACACACTTTATATGCATCGGCATTTCTCTTTCACACATGCTCACAATCTCTCTCGGGGTGTCGGGGAGTCTCACGCACATGCTCTCTCTGTATCTCTCTCTCTCTTTTTGACTACTATGTACCACTCTTTTCACTAACCTCAGTTGGAAAACACTATTTCTCTCACATGCATATATACACACGCACAGTCTCTACTAGCCCTCTATACGCACATATATGTGCCTACGTGTCTCCCGCACGCACATTATCTTTAGGCCTCTCTCGCACACATTGCCCCCCCCAAGACACACCTCTCTCTTAGTAGGTGGAAGATATGATTCCATCATATCATTCGTTAGGATATCCCTGACTGTTAGGCTGGATGGTAATACGACGCAAAGTTTTACCCTAGTTCGGACCCTTGCGCTTGAGGAAAAGCCTACTCTCTGGTATCAGATATTAGTGATAGGGTGTGTACAAAGCACGTGAATACCAGGCATTGTGCGTGTGTATACTATAGATTTAACTAGCCCCAAGCTTCTATAACATACTGGGGCCTAGGGTTACAAATCATATATAGTCGGCTTATCACCAGTGGGGATAGAGTCCTCCGCGACTCTGGTAGCTAGCTTCGTGTTGTACGCCGAGTCCTCCACATGGGTCTTCGTATAACGCATCTCGATCCAACCTATGTGGCATAGGATGGAACCGACCCATGAGTCCTCATGTTGACCCACCACAACTAGAAATGATGTGCCCACCACACCACACACGCAATCGGCCACTAAGAAAATAAGCATATACAATAGTACAATGTTATACATGAAAGTTAATTGCATGGTGCATCCAAAAATACTTGTGCTGCATTGTGAATGTTTATATATTCTCCTAAAATATTAGTCATGGGAAAGAGAAACGAAGGGCATATCTCTCCTTGTCTCCACAGGACATCCCCTCTTTCTACACCACTTTCACGTACGCACACAAACTATCTCTCGACCGTCTAAAAGTATGCATGCCCACGACACATTCACTTGACGGTCACTGTATTTCAAGCTAAAGCACTATACGGTCATTGGAGTTCAGAATATGCTCATTACGGTCACCGTATACATTCTCGTGGAGATCATACGGTATCTAGCTCACGATACGTCTCCATATTTTCTTGATGACACTGATGGACTTTGCATTTGCTGCGTGCTCCGTATTTTGTTGACGACACTTATATTATAGTCATTGTATTTGAAGCGAAAGCACGATATGGTCACTGCACTTCAGAATAAGCTCACCACGGTCACCACATACATTTTGTCGTGCTAACCAACATGTGGTTGGATGGTTAGGAGGACAGTGGTTTCTCGAGCCCACCAGGATTAAAGTCCCAGTGCTCGCATTTATCCTGGGTTAATTTCAGAATTTTCCGGCGATGTGCGTTCAGTGGGAGGAGATGTTCCACTCGACTACGAGGCACCTATGGTGACTTCGTAAAATCTCAAGATCATATGCTGGCTCACTCTCTCGGAGGTGCTCATAGGGGTAGGGTCTGCGTGTGTGCGCTTATAGCGGTGAGTGCTTGCATGTATATATGAGCCCTTGCGTCTGTACCGTGTTAAAAAATACATGTTATGATTATACGTTCACTGGCTCACCCGTACAACTCCGTATTTTGTTGATGACACAATCAATTGACCAGCCAAACGTTCCATGTGGCACAACTAGTGTTTCACCATCGGGGCGCGTAACCATGGGGCCCACCTGTTAGCCTGTATATGAAAGAAAGAAATGGTAGTTGGAGTCTGTACTGTGTTAATAAAATACATTTTAGGGTGATCATATGGTCACTGGCTCACCATACAGCTCCGTAATTTGTTGATGACATGATCAATTGACCAGTCAAACGGTCCACATTCAGCAGCAAGACATTACCATAGGGCCCACCCGTCGCCACAGATATGAAGGACATAAATGGTAATAAATTAGTGGTCGGTGGGTACTCAAGTCGTGAGACCTCCGGTTGGCGTCGCCGTGTGGGGGGGGCGTTGATTAGGCGGTGGGGTGGGGATCGCCAGAGAAAAAGCTCGGCGCTGGGGGGGGCTAGAGGATGACAAAGCGGCGGTGGGCGGTGGGGAGTGGTTTTGGGGGTGGGCGGGCAGCGTCATGAGCGGGCCGCCACGGGTGGCGGGGCCGCGGTTCGCCGGTGGTGGCTGGCGGCTCGGGGTGGAGTTTGATGATAAACTGAGGCCCTTGATTTCGTATCCAACAGCTGGAAAATCTAATGACCAGAGATGAAAAAGTCAGTCGACTGACGTGTAGCCTCACCCCACACATACACATGCACTCACGCAAGACACACACGCATGCAGGCATGCAACACTGACACATACACATAATGAACACACGCACGCATGAAGGCGTGCAACACTGGCACGTACACATGCACTCACGAACACACGCACGTACGCACACATGCATGCAGCACTGAAACGTACCCTTGCACACACGCAACACTCGCACGCCTGCATGCACACAACACACGACGCAAGACACACGATCAACCTATACGTGCATGCACCCAATGTTAAGGACATGGATTGTTACGAGTATTAATCAATCTTATCTGTGATAAGCAGAACATTGATGTTTGCAGCGGTCTTTATGAATCACAACGTATCGAATGGGCTATCAACATAGTAGGCTTATCTACATGAAAAGGATGATGTCACACTCAATGAACAATCATCGGTTTATGAAATGCCCGCTCGACCGCCTCGCCCACCAAAGGTTCCTCGCCAGCGCTGCTCGTGTTGGGTCACCGACATGCGGGCCATGTACCCAAAGAGCCCACACTTCAGTGGAAGAACGGCGCGGTTCCTACGTCAGAGTCGAGGGCGCCACTCGCTGCACGCCCGGCTGAACACGCCTCCTTGCTGCATTCAAACGCCTCCATGAAACCCGCCCGTATGGAAGCCGATAAACCCACTCTGGACACACGTCCTGTCAGAGTAATGGGCCACGGGTAGGCAAACCCGAGCCCCCGGACCTTTCAAGACATCGGGGCAGGCTGCGCCCCTAAAGACCCCAAGACAAAGAACCGTTTTCTGAGAGTCGGCGGCAGAGCCGCCGACTGCCCCTCACGGCCGAGACCCAGAGACGGCCTCAAGATAAGCTGACTCCCAACTGGCGGCTTCCAGAGGGGCCGGCTACGGGGAGTCGGCCCGCGACTCCAACCACCTCCCGCCACGCAACCACGGACGGATGGGGTGCGGTCGCCGCTACGCCCATCCCTCGCCACGCTCACGACATGCATGGCCACGCATCGCCGCATCGACGGAGATCTCCATCCGCGCGACATCGCTGCCATGCCGCCTCGACATCAGCCCCATGGGCGGCGCCGAGCCCACGACGGCCCGTCTATACGACCCGAGACGGCGGGATTACTGTTGCGGGGTGCGAAGACGGCGAGCGCCACAAGACGGACCTGCTGGGAGTCGGCCCCCAAGAGTCGGCCGCCCTCCCACGGGCCCCGCACGCCATTAACTGTATTAAGACAGGAATGGCAATAAAGGATCGCCTCGTCGGCGGCGCACACGATTGTTATGACCCCATGACCAAGCCAGCGTCATTAGAGGCGTGGCTATAGTAATCCGCAGCCGGCAAGACCCGCCCGCGGCGGACAGGCCTGTCGGCCCCATGCCGGGCCCGTCGGCGGGGCCCACTAGTCGGCGGGCCCCAGCAATCGGGCGGAGAAGACGACGACACGAGAGATGACGGTGGGACCCGCGCCACCGGATTACTGCTAGACTTCTGGGTAGGCCTATATAAACCCCTGGGCACCCATGCAAGAGGTTGGACCCCAGAGTTTTAGGCACACATAGAGGGAAGAGAAGAGCTAGCCGTGCCCTTCTCCTTCCTCACCTCAACAGCTCAAGGAGCAACCTTGTACCCACTTTGCCATAGTGATCATGCGGAGACCCCAGCAGCAGCGAGAGGTGTATTATCTCCACGGAGAGCCCCGAAGCTGGGTAAGATCCGCGCGCGTGCATGCCTTCGCCATCCTGCTTTCAGCACCGCGACGTTTCTACTCGCCCCACCATGATAAGCCATCCTTGGCATATGTCGCACCCAACCCCGACATTTGGCGCCCACCGTGGGGCTAGGTGCACCGTCGTCCGGAGACCTGCTCGACGGGAACCTTTTCTCCTCGGCGAAGCGCAGCCAGCCCGCACGCCAGACGGAGTCTGCGGCTGACGCGCTGACGGGCGCTGAGATCGCTCTTGCGGCCAGCTGCTCGCCGAACTTGGCGGCGAGGTTCGCCCCGACAAGCTCTGCATCCGACGCAGCACGGGCGGCCCCGAGCCCTCGCGGGCCTCCTCGACCAACTCCACGCCGCCGGGCGAGCCTGCCACGGACTTGAGTCCATAGGCTCCACCGACCCGCTGCTGGTCGACCGACACCGCTGCCGCCGACGCATTCCCCACCAACGTGGTGGTCTATGACGAGCCGCCTCGCGGAGAGCGGCGAAGCACCGCACGAAGTGCTCGTCGCCGGTCATGGCGAGCATTCCGGCGAAGGAGCTCATGACCCTCTCGACGCGGCTCTGCAAGACCTGACCGCGCCTATTCCGAAAGACGCTGACGCCGAGATGTTGGAGGCACGCCGTCTTCGGCTCGTCGAAGGCGCGAGGAAGCTGGCAAGCATGAGACGCTTGTCAGAAGCCTACCAGCGTGAGATGGATCGCGCTGTGGGCGGCTCGCCGGCCCCGACTGGGCCTAGCCGCCTAGGCGCGGTCCAACAGCGCGGCGTGGCCATTGCCAACTTGTTCGGGGCCAATCGCCTTGTGTACGTCATGCCTGCGGAGAACATCCGCGCCGCCCAGGCGGCGGCGGACGAGTTGGACAACTTCGAGGGTGAAGAGCGCCGCCTGATGACGGAGCGAGTCCAGCAGCTCCTTGACACGGCTGCCGCGCAAAAAGAGGCCGGCTGCCTCACAGAGGCGCCGCAACGACAAAACGACGACCTGCCTCCCCGCCGAGATCAAGGCGCGACGTCTCGGACACCGACTGGCGGTGTCCGCGGAAGGAAAAATAAGGATCCGCTGTCAGCCACGCCGGACTCATATCTCCATCGAGCGCGACCAAGACGGCCGCCTAAGAGCAGTGGAACGGCGGACGACTATCGCCTCCTCCTCTCGCAAGGAAAGGCGAAGTCTCCCGCCACCTGCCGAGCATCCGACTCGCCGACCGCCTTTGCCGCCAAGAGGAGTCGGAGAAACGACGCCCGCCACCGGATCGACCGACTCCACCGATCCTCGGCGCTGGAAGAAGAAGACGAAGTTAGGTCCGCCTGTTTTGACCTCGTGATCCGAGACAAGCTCTTTCCCGAGGGTTCACACTCCCGAGATACGCCTAAGTACACCGTTCCAGAAAGCCGAAGACTGGCTGGTCGACTACTCCACGGCCGCCAACATAGCGAACGGCAACAAGCGTGTTGCCGTAGTATGTTCCGCTTATGCTCTGTGGCACGCCCGACATGGTTGAACAGCCCAAGCCCCACAAAGATCAACAGCTGGGTCGACTTCACGAAGCCTTCGTCCGCAACTTCACAAGCACGCATAAGGGACCTCCCAAGCCACGCCAGCTTTCCTCAGCGTCCAAGGCCCTAACGAGTCGACTCGCGACTACCTCACGCTACTGGCCGAAGCTTCAGAACTCCTGCGAGGGCGTGCATGAGGTGCAAGCTATCGAGTACTTCACCGCCGGGTGCAGAGAAGGCACCCTCCTCAAGCACAAGCTCCTTTGCGACGAGCCGGAGACCCTTGACGAGCTGCTGATCATAGAAGACAAGTACGCTACAGCCGACTCCTCCATGAAGGCGGAGATTGAAGTTAGTGCAACCGGCAAGGTGGCTCCTCAGGCTCCCAGAACTCCGGCTGGAGACACCAGTCGGTGACAGCAACAGAACGATCACAAGCGCAAGGCCCCACAGCCGCTTCCAAAGAGCCGGCAGGTTGCGCGCGATTGAAGACCGTGGTCGGAGGGCAGCCTCCGCCAAGCGGCTGTAAAGGCAGCAAGTCCAACTGTTGCCGGCCTTCTCTTACGAAAGCGCACTCTAGATGGTCCTCGAAGTTCCATAGCGCGCGCAAGCCGCCAAACCACACCACCCGAAGTGCCACCGCTCACCAGATCGCTAAGGGAGACGGCCTCCTGCCTCCCCCTGGCTGGGCCGCCGCCTCCACCGCCGCCCAAAGAGCCGGTTGTTAGCCTGGGCCGGCCGAAGGCAAGACGAGTACCCGTAAGAGCACGGAGCCTATGTGGTGTTCACCAGGTGGCCGACGATCGACGCAGAGGCTTCGCCGCAGCAGCAAGAGGTGAATGCAGAGCATCAGACACTCCAGAGTTCATGCACCGTCCGAGAGGCCTATCGCTTGAGCAGAGCTGATCACCCAGAGGTGATGCCAAGTCCGGCTCCTACGCCTGGTCTTGGGAGCCACCCTTGTCGCAGACAAAGGCGAGCCGCTTCTCGCGAGTACCGATAGACGGAGGCGAGCATCAACATCCCTGCATAAGGACACCATGGAGAAGTTAGGAATCAAGCAAAGACAGCTTCAGAGCAGCCAGGTGTGGTTCCACGGCATTGTACTGGCCTTTCTCGCTCACCGATCGGCAAGATCCTGATAGATGTCCTCTTTGGGGACAAAGATCATTTCCGCCGAGAGCTAGTTTGGTTCGAAGTGGTGGACCTCAAAAGTCCATACCACGCTCTGCTTGGCTGACCTGCTTTGGCCAAGTTCATGGCGGTCCCCCACTACGCCTACCTCAAGATGAAGATGCCGAGTTCCAAGGGGATTCTGACCGTAGCCGGCGACTACAGAAAGTCGTCATTATGCTGTCGAAAGCAATGGCTAGCCGAAGTCCCCGGTGATCGCAGCTGAGAGAAGCGGCTTGATCGGTTATGGCAATGGCCGCAAGCAGCCCGAGATATCGCCCAACCCCAAGGAGTCGAAGTCGAGGGCCTGCTCTGCCGCAAAGAAACGAAGAAGATACCCTTGGACCCGGAGCACCGGAGAGGCACGCTGTCATAGGTGCAAACCTTGACAACAAATAGGAAGGCGAGCTCGCCGATTTCCTCCGTGAGAATCGACATTTTCGCATGGTCCCCTAAAGACATGCCAGTGTACCGACGGAATTCGCCGAGCACAAGTTACATGTCCGATCCGATGTGAAGCCCGCCAGCAGCTCCTTGCGCCGCTTGTCAAGAGAAGAGAAGAGTTGTTGGAGAAGAGATAGCCCGCTCCTAGCAGCCGGTTTCATTATGGAAGTGTTCTTTCCGTAATGGGTAGCAAACCCGTCCCGACATCAAGAAGAACAAGCAGTGGCGGATGTGTATTGACTACACAAGCCTCAACAAAGCTTGCCCCAAGGACCCGTTCGCTCTGCCGATAATTGATCAGGCGATAGACTCCATAGCCGGATGCGAGCTGTTGAGCTTCTTAGATGCATATTCAGGATATCACCAGATCAAGCTGAACCCGGCTGACAGACTGAAGACCGCCTTCATCACGCTGTTTGGAGCCTTCTGCTACCTGACCATGATGTTCGGCTTAAGGAATGCCGGCGCCACCTTTCAGCGTTGCATGCAGAAGTGCCTCCTCAAGCAGCTTGGCAAAAACGCCCACGTCTACATGGACGATGTGGTGGTGAAGACGGAAAAGCAAGGAACACTACTGGAAGACCTTAAGGAGACCTTTGAGAACCTGCGCCGATTCCAGATCAAGCTCAATCCTAAGAAGTGCGTCTTCGGGGTACCAGCCGACCAACTCCTTGGTTTCCTGGTCTCTGAACGCGGCATAGAGTGCAACCCTGTGAAGATCAAGGCCATCGAGAGGATGGAAGTACCCGCCAATGCTAGATGCAAAGTTCACCGTCCGCTTACGCCCATCACCGATTCATCACCGCTGGCTAGAAAGCTCTCCTTTATACCAGCTCATGAGGAAGACCACCTTCTTCGAATGGAACCACAAAGGACGAAGCTTTTCTCCAGCTGAAGAAAATGCTGACTACTCCCCGTGGCCGGGCGGCCCGACTCCTAAAGAGCCCATGCTCTCATACATTGCCGCCACCACCGGGTAGTCAAGACAAACATTGTAGTTGAGCGCAAGGAGGAAGGCAAGGCGCTACCTGTCCGAGACCGTATATTACCCGAAATAAGGCATCGCCGACCTCCAAGCGTAACTACCCCCACTACCGTAAGATGTGCTACGGCGCGCACTTTGCCGCAAAGAAGTTGAAGCCTTACTTTCAAGAGCATCCAATCACCGTGGTTTGCACAGCCCCACTAGCCGAGATCATCTAAGCCGAGATGCTTCTCGCCGAGTGGCCAAATGGGCCATAGAGCTGGCCCCTACACCATCTATTACCAACCCCGCACCGCCATCAAGTCGCAAGCACCGCCGACTTCCTCGCCGACCGGCCGAGACCCGTTTCGCCGCCAAATACCGACTCCACCCATTGGCGGATGCATTTCGATGGCTCTAAGATGCGCACCGCTTGGGAGCCGCGTTGTCCTCATTCCCCAAAGGCGCATAAGCTCAAGTATGCGCCGCAGATCCATTTCGCCGCTTCCAACAACGCCGCCAACACGAGGCGCCATTCACGGGCTCCGCCACAAAGAACTTGGCATTCGCCGGATCCTCGTGTTATGGCTATCCGACTTGGTGGTCCAACAAATATCCGGCGATTGGGACGCCAAGGGTGCAAACATGGCGAGCTACCGCTTCCTTGTACAACAACTCTGGATATTTTGAGGGTGCGAGTTCTTCATGTACCAAGAAATGACAACGACCAAGCGAGACACCCGGCACAAATCGCTCCACCCGCCAGTAATACCATCCTGGCGCCGCCCTTCAGCTCCTCGCCATCTGTCTGCCTTCACCGAATCAGACTCCATTTTGTGCCGGCCTCAAGAAGTCGGATCCGACTCAAAAGCCTCAACAGACGGCACGAGAACTCTACAGATGGCTCCCAAGAATGCAGTGATCGAAGCCGCCCGGGATTTCGTAACCCGCCCGGGACTACGGGCGACCATTGCGAAGACTCCAGAGCTCGCTCGGGATCTGCACCTACCGCCCAGGACTTCATCAATCCAAAGAAGCGGCCTCGACTCGGCCGCCGCCTCCCCAGCCCAGCCACGGGCCCAAGTAGCAAGATCGCAGCTGAAGAAATAGCAAGCACCCTCATGGGCCCAGCCCATCCTCAAGTTCCTAGTGAGCAGAGAGCTACCAACCGATGAAATCTTGGCTCGGAAGTACAACGCCGAGCGGCAGCCTACACCATAGTCAACAGAGAGCTGTTCAGCAAGCGTTATCGGTGTCTACCAAATATAAGGCCGAGCTGCAGCAAGGCCAAGCGATTCTCAAGACATTCATCATATGAAAACGGCCACCATGCGGCCTCAAGAGCACTCTGGCCACCAAAGCCTTCCGACACGGTTTCTTCTCGCCAACTGCCCTAGAAGAGGCCAAGGAATTAGTCCAAAATGCAAGGTGCGATGTTCCGCCCAAGTCAGACACCAAGCTTCCGCGACTCAAGACTATCCCCATCGCTCGCCCTTGCTGTTTGGGGCCTGGACATGGTGGGACCATTCAAAGCAGCACGAGGCGGTTTAACTCACTTACTTGTCGCGTGGACAAGTTCACCAAGTGGATAGAAGTAAAGCCCATCAAGAAGTTGAATGGTCCAACTGCAGTGACTTTCATCGCCGACATCACGACTGCACGGCGCACCACACAGCATCATCACCGACAATGGCACAAATTTTGCCAAAGGCGCCCCGCCCGCTTTGCGCGACACAAGGCATCCGATCGACTTATTGTCCGCTGCCCATCCGCAATCAAACGGCCAGTGGAGGAGCAAACGGCCTCATCTCGCCTCGCATCAAGCCTCGATCGGTCGAACCACCGGAGCGCTCGGCTGGCTGTTGGCTTGATGAGTTGCCAGCCGTCCTCTGGAGTCCGCGCATGACACCAAACAAGTCAATCGGCTTCACACCCTTCTTCCTCGTCTACGGTGCTGAAGCCATCATCCCAACGGACATAGAGTTCGACTCCCCGCGATTCACCATGTACACCGAGGAGGAAGGAAGAAGCACGCCAAGACGGTGTTGATCCGTGGAAGAGGGCCGCTGTTGGCACTCACCGTCCAAAGATCTACCAAAGAAAGCCAGCGCCTACTACAACAGAAGGTCAGCCGAGATCTTTCCAAGAGGGCGATCTTGTGCTCCGCCGATCCAACGAACAGCCGCCAGCACAAGTCGCGGTGCCTTTGGGAAGGCCGCTTCATTATCAGCAAAGTGCTGGGCAACGACTTACTACCTTATCGATGCTCGTAAGCCCCGAGCACTAAGAGGGACGACTCCGCAAAGAGACGGAACAGTTATGGAATGCAAATCTTCTCCAAGATTTTACAGCTTGATGCAAGATGTGCCACGCTACCTTTTGTGTTAAAGTACTAAGATTTGGCCCCCGAGACGAGCTCGGGACTCCCTTTTTGTTATCCAGATGATAAAAATTATGCGCTCGAGTATGTTACTTTTGTTATGACGCTTGGCACCGGTTTCGACTAGTCGACCCGGCGACTCACCGCCCGCTATGGAATGCTTTCTCAATGGACAAATAGTGTGTGGTGCCTAAGCCGCCTCGTCCGGAAGCCGCAGTCGCAGAGCGATCGCTTGGTGGGCAGGAGTAAGGAAGAATGGGCGCCCACATGAAAATGGCTAAGGACCCAAAGCATAAACGTAGCTTAAGCCGGCTTCCACCTCTCTTCGCAGTCAATCTTGAGTAGTCGGCTTGCCGCCTCTATCCAACTTGTTAAAAAGACTCTAAAAATGCCTATACTTGCCTTCCCAAGAGTAGCCAAGCACTTGATCCAAACGGCAATCCGCAGAGCTGTTGTCCGATCGGCAAGGCGGCGATTAAGGGAAGGCGGCAAAGGAAAAGCCATAGGAGCAATGAGCAAGGAAAGATAGAATTAGGATAATATTTACACAGATAGGCCCTTGGCCAATCTTCGAGCAGAAGTTCAAAATACACCCCAGCGGGTGGAATTGTAACTAACAAGTTTTTCAAAGACTATCAAAGCAGATAAAATAAAGGCAAGACAGCAGCCTAGGAAGCGGTAGACGGGTTTGAGGGCCGAGGAGATGGCGGTGTCAGCGCCGAGGCGGCCGGGCTGGGCAAGGTCGGCTTGATCATCTCCGCTGCAGCCGCCCGGGCCGGGCGCTGCTCGTCGGAGGCGCTGTCGAGCCGAGGCTGGTCGCCCGCCTCCGCCTTTCCGGGCGCCTGCCTCACCTCCGCCCTCCGCCGCTTTTCCTCCTCGGCGCTGGAGCCGATCACCTCCGCCAATCTCGCTATAATCCGGTTCATCCTCAACCACTCGCGCGGCGCCTCCCGCCGCCCCTCAGCCCGGCCAGGGACGAAGATGCTGGTGTCCGTAGTCGGCGATCGCCGCTGCACGCCAATGAGGGCGCCTTCCGCAGCAGCCAGCCAGCTCCTTTGGGCCTCTCGACAGAACGCGCCAACCGTCCAGATTCAGCCTCGATACCACGCTTTGACGTAATTCCAGGCCGACGCGCTTAGCACGAGCCGCAGAACCTTCCAAGCCTCAAGACGGCCAGCCACGATTTCCACCTACCGGCATCCGACCGAGTACGCAGAACCGCATGTCCGCCATAGGGCAGCGATCGCCGGGCGCCGACACGCTGAAGCCGGGCGCAATATCCGATGGGGCCGACCGCAGACGAGCCTTGATGCTCGGTTGCTCGTCAAGGGTCCGGGGCGTTAGCGGCATCTCCGCACCATTTGCCCTCCGGCCAAGGGTCAGCCTCGATGGCTTGATTGGCGCTGCGGTCAAAGAAGTCTGCCAAGACGAAAAGAAGCAAGTCAAAAATCAGAGTCAGCCCACCTATAGTCGCTGCTCAAAGAAGGAAAGTAAAGAAACTCACCGTCGACGATGTCCTTGATTTCATGGAAGCCGGAGGTTAGCTGTGCCTCCTTGTCACCCAGAGGAGCGCCGCCGAACTTCGGCCAGAGAGCAGCTCTTTCTTCTCCGCTCGTCCCGCGATTCTTAAGCAACTCCCTTTGCTCGGCCAACAAGCGTAGCCAGCAGGTCGCGCCCATGGCGAGCTTGCTGCACTCCTCCCCATGGCACGAAGGCGGTGTCGCTTTACCAGCTGCCGGAGAGTGGTGTTGGCCTCAAGAATAAAAAGAAAAGGACGTTAAGTCACAACTAAGAAGGTCGCCAGAAGATCCGCCCGACCGCTCAGCAATCGGCCCAATCTCGGGATTACAGCCCTGGTGCACCAGCGCCTGCGAAGAAGAAAGAAGACTCACCCTGCCTCGACAAATGGCGGTCCGCTTGCCCAGCTCTTCAACATTGCGTTGAAGGCGTGACGCTGGAGGTTGTGATACTCCGTGATAAGCATTTCGCATAAAGGTAAATATGTGGAATTATCGATGGAGTCCGAGCCGCCGCCAAAGAGCCGCCCGCCACTCGGGATTACACTCAGGGGTGGCGCCGCCTCACGAGAGAAGAACAAGAAAAACTCAAAGAAGAAAACATACCTTAACGGCGGTTCGCGACGCCAGCGCTTTGGTGCAGCTCGATGGCGCCGCCGCTCGCAGCTTCGCCGAACGCCCGTAAGCGCCGGTTCAGGGCTGTGCCGCCTCGCACCCACCTAACGGGCGCGGGCGCTTGTCGCCGGGCCTGGCATGGCCGAAGCTGGCGGCGCTGTCTCTCAGGGGCGGGCGCCACTGTCGCTTTTCAAGACGGCGGCGTACCGCGAGCCGACTTGAAGGATCAGCCACACGGCCTCGCTCTTCGCCGGCGGCACCGCGGGTCCGTCTCGCTGTTTACCTCGCGGTTCCCAGACGCTGGCGGAGGCGGCGGTGGCGGCACGGCCGCGTCTCGACATGGAGGCCTCGCCGCCTTCCTTCTCCATGATGGGGTGCTCGCCGCCGCTCCCCGCCCGCCCTGTGAACTCCGGGCGGGCGGCGCGACCTCAGCGGGGTGATGAGCAACGCCGATTGGAGGCGCGCGACCTCCTCGACTCGCCGCTTCGCCACGACGGCGGCTTCGGCCTCATCCAGCTTCCGCTGGGCAGAGGCCGCCTTCTCGGCCTCCGCCTTCTCCAGACGGGCGGCCTCGTCCTCGTCGCGCTTCTCCTGCGCGTTTCGCTCCGTCGCCTCTCGGAGGTCGATGTCGGGGTCAATCCGCCGAGTAGTGGCGGACGTCTCTGCCGACCCCATGACGGAGGCAGCGGCGACCCTCTCTAAAGTAAGGGGAGCCCTGATGCGAGGAAGACGTGTAAAAAAATTTTGGACAAGATTCACCAGAAGAAAACAAGACAAAAGCGGAAGCACTTATGCGGAGACCAGTGGCGGCTTTTTCACTTCCTTGCGGAAGCGGTTGGCCTTTGCGACCGCCTCTTCCCGCTTGGTCGTGGTGGCCGTCCCCTTGAACTTCTTCTACCGGCCGCCAAGCAAGCTCGGCACGGCCCGACGTTTCTTCGCGCCGCCTCGACCACCCAAGCCGGGGGAGGAACTCGCGCGCGGCTGGCCGACCTTCGGTTGGCGGCGTGGGACGACTTCCCTCGCGGTCATCTTCAAAGGCCGGCGAAGGTAGCCGAGGGCCTGAAGTCGCCAGCCCCTCCTCCTCCTCCTTCGGGCGCCGGGCCGCCATCGCCGCCCCCAAGTCAGGGTCGCCGACGCCGCTCTCCGCCCGGTCGGGACGACCACGGGCCGCCCTGTGGTGCCGGGCCGAGGGCTGCATGAGGGGTTCTAACTCGAAAAACCAAAAAGATCGTGAGGTCGGATTCGCTGAAAAGAAAATGAAGAGGAAGAGAGACGACTACCACAGCGGGGGTTACGCTGAGCACGGCTCCTGCCGAACAGCCACTCCGCTGTGAAATTGCAGTTCGGAATGTAGTTCACCGTGTCCGCCACCTCCACGTGGGCATGTCCTTGGAGCACAGCCGACTGGGGTCCCGGTGGCCGCTCATCTCACAGATCATATGAGGTTGGCCTTGGAGCGGGAGGACTCGGCGCGCCACGAAGGCAGCCAGTAGGTCGGCCCCCGGCTAAGCCCTCCGATCCGCGCCAAGACTGAGTCACGATGGTGGCGGCACCAGCGGGAGTCTGGCCCTGACCGGTGGGACCAGCCGGGAGCCTCCCGCCAAGACGTCAGCCTTCTGAAGGCGGCAGATTGACCTAGTCGCCTTCCGGAGCGATGTTCTTCACATAGAAATAGGATCGCTGCCACATCTTCACCGACTTGATCAGCGGAATGGTGGGAAACGGGTTGTTGGCCACCGATCTCCACATCGCGATGAAGGTGCCGCACAGAGCCGGCACGCCGGCGACGTGCGTGCCGAGCTTGGACTGGAAGAATTCCCCACAGCGGCGATGGTGGAGAACGCCGAGGAAGCCTTCGCCTAAGGTGGTGAAGGCAGCCAGCAGCACCTCCGATTCGAGGAGGTGGTGCGGCCGGAGCCCATGGAACTCCAAGAAGGCGCGAAGAAGCCGCCGCCGGCAGCCCTAGGTCGCGATGAGGTGCGAAGGAATACGACCGCCGCCTCCTCCAGCCGGGCGTTATTTCACCTGGCGCGCGCTGGTCTGCACTAGGCTCTTGCTGTGGAGGCGGCGCGTTCTGGCGGAGGAATTCGATGTGGTCATCGCCCACCTCGAGCCATCCCACACGCCGGAGCATGCGGCAGGAGGTGCAGCGGCGGAGGAAGAGCTCATCGCCGCGGCGTGGCGTGGTTCGGCGTGGCGGCGGCAAGAGGAAGAAGAAGCAAGAGGAAGCGGGGGAAGCAGGGAGATGGGCGCGCGTGGTTCGCCGCCCCCCTCCTCCCGCCTACTTATAGTCTCATGGGCTGAGAAGCCGATGGGGCGGACGTGGGATTAACTGCGCCCAGGACCCCACGCCCCCCACGATTTAACCCACGAAGTTACTACACGCAGTAACGACGTGGGAACCCCAACCGCCCGCACGGCCGCAACGGATCCATTCGCGTGCCGAGGCGCGGTAGTGGCGGGTCCCGCCTGACGGCCTGTCTCGTCACACTCGTGGGTGGGCAGACTGACCCTGCCGCGTGGCGTCACGCGACGGGCCCGCAACGGGCCGCCGTCAGGAAGCTTATCAGGCACGCTACCTGGTTCCCGCTACAACTTTCAAACTCTCCAGGGGGCAAGGTGGCCTTCTGCGAGTCCGGCTCCAGCTAGTCGCCCTGGTGGAAGACGGCGAGCAAGGCCCAGATTCCACCACCAGAAGGATGAAACTGTTGAGGCTCCTCGACCTGTCGCCCTCGACGCATCACCAGCTTCGGGTACTACTGTTGGAGTAATGGGCCACGGGTAGGCAAACTCGAGCCCCCGGACCTTTCAAGACATCGGGGCAGGCTGCGCCCCTCAAGACCCCAAGATGAAGAGCCGCTTTCTGAGAGTCGGCCGCAGAGCCGCTGACTGCCCCTCACGGCCGAGATCCAGAGATGGCCTCGAGATAAGCCGACTCCCCAACCGGGCGGCTTCCGAGAGGGGTGCCACGGAGTCGGCCCGCGACTCCAACCACCTCCCGCCACGCAACTACACGGACGGATGGGTGCGGCCGCCTGCCCATCCTCCGCCCTGCTCATGAAGAAGGAGGCATGGCCACAGTGCGCTGTACCGACGGAGATCTCCATCCGGCGCGGCACTGTTGCCATGCTGGCCCTGACATCAACCCCATGGGCGGCGCCCTGAGCCCATGACGGCCTGTCTATAAGACCCAGAGACGGCGGGACCCGCCTGTCGGCGGGGGTGCAGAAGACGATGAGAGCGCCACAAGACAGACCCGTTGGGATTCGGCACCCAGGAGTCGGCCGGCCCCTCCCACGGGCCCCGCACGCCATTAACTGTATTAAGAGTGGAATGACAACAAAGGATCGCCTGTCAGCGGCGGCAGATCTGCTGCCATGACCCCATGACCAAGCCAAGATCATTAGTGGCGAGCTACAGAATCCAGCAGCCGGCAAGACTACCACAAGGACAGGACTGTCGGCCCCATGCCGGGTTTTCGGGCGGGCCCACTAGTCGGCGGGCCCCAAAGTCATGGCGGAGAAGACGATGACCTGAGAGACAGACGGTCGGGACCGCGCCCGGCGGATTATTGTTACCCCGGGGTAGGCCTATATAACCCCGGGCACCCATGCAAGAGGTTGGACCTCAAAGAGTTTTAGACACACATAGAGGGAAGAGAAGAGCTAGCCGTGCCTTCTCCTTCCTCACCCGAACAGCTCAAGGAGCAACCTTGTACCCACTTTGCCATAGTGATCATGCGGAGACCCCGCAGAGCAGCAATAGGGGTATTATTTCCACGAGAGCCCCGAGCTGGGTAAGATCCGGCCGTGCATGCCTTCGCCTCATCCTGCTTTCTGTGCACCGCGACGTTCTACTCGCCCCACCATGATAAGCCATCCTTTGGCATATGTCGCACCCAACCCCTGACACGTCCGTTCATGACCGGGCCGACATTAAACGCAACGCCGACCGAGCTCCTCCTGCCCGCCGTGTATTTAATCTCCTATTTAAACGAGGCCAAACGACAGCCAAGAATCGCACACCTCCGCCGCTCCCCTATCTCCTCCTTCACCATTTGGTCCACTCTTACAATGGCTTACAAAGAGTAGTTATTCCGTACAAGCCATTTGTCTAGGTTTGTATCTCTCACACACACCCACGTAGGTGGGGGACATGCACGAAGAGAAGAGGTGCACGCACGGCGCACGTACTCCCATCTCTTTCCCAACCACACCCACGCGGGTACACGGTGGAGCTCATTTCTGTAGGAAAAGGCAGCCCACATGGTAATTTGACCGTGTATTGGTTGTCCACTTGGTGGAGGGAGGATCATCTACCACGGGTGAACAAACAAATTGTGACCTGACGAGTTATGTTAAAAAAGAGGCAAACCATGTGGGGCCTACCTTAGAGGCAAGGCTCTATACTCTGGAGTACTTTTGATGTGTCCCGTCAACTCGCAGAATGAGGAGAAGCTTGCTTAGTACGCCGTCTCCCCCGCCAACAGGCGTGGTGGCTCGCAGGATGAGGTGAAGCTTGCTTACTAGTAGTAGTACTTAGCCTTACGCCTGCGCACTCGCCCACGCGCGCGGTGGCTCGCAGGACGAGGAGAAAATTTTACTACTCCCTCCGTTTACTCCTCGTCCCTACTACCTTGGTTAGAGAGATTATCATATTGTTTGTAATATATATGTCCTTTAGTACTCCCTCCATTTACTTATACAAGGCCACTATAAAAAATACATTTTGCATCTATACAAGGCCACAAATAGTAATCGAGACAAAAGTTACTACTGCCTCCTTTCCAGTTTATGGCTCAATTTCAAAATCTCTCCAATCAAGGTAGACGGTGAGTGGTCGAATTAATATCGTACTCCTAGTTTGCACAAGTAATTAGTACGCTCGTTTTTCTCAAGAAGTTATGTTTACCGAGGTATTAATTAGAACGAATGCATGAATGACCACCAAATTTCCATGAACTTCTACATGCATTGGTGAGTTTTCTCTTGACACTGCTTGCATCGGGTGATCTAACGCACCTCGAAATCCAACATGTGATGGTACTACTACTAGTAGTAGAATTGAGACTTATAAAGCGGAAAAACGAATGTTTTTTAGATGAGCCCTATAAACCCTAGTGGGTACGTACTCCGTAAAATCAGATTTTCCCAAAACTAAGTCGCTCAACCTTTATTTGCTTGTTTCCCTTCCTGCCTCCTTGCCTCGAACAAACTATGCCAAACCCCCCTGCCTGCCGTGCTGGAAAATACCCTCCCTCGCCTTTTTTAGTCCGGGTTTGTATCCGTGGATCGCGCGAAGCAGCAAAAACCCAAGTCGTGTCTTTTACTCCTCCGTCGATGCTCGCTTTCATGAATTCTGTACTTCCTGTTGCCGACATGTGGGACATATAGCAACCGGGTCGACGTGTCAAGCACCAAATAACAGTGCAAAACAGCAGGGGGGACGCACCCCATCGTACCGCCCCAGTAGTAGTAGTAATGAGCAATGAGACGTCAAATCACAATGCCGCACCTTCCCAGACGGAAGAAGCAACCATTATTTGACACTTCGGTTCACCATCATCTCAAACCATGTAGTATTGCTTCTGCCTCAAGAGGGACACGCGCATTGCCTTGGTACATCATGACACATGGGACCGCATGACAGGCCATGCTCCCCCGCCGATCGCTCGGTAAAATCACCTCATTTTTACTACTATACTTCCTCTGTATCGGTTTACATGGCATGCATGTCGTTCTAGGTTGAGAATTTAACTGGCTATATATGTGACGAACAGTATATTTTAGAAACTACATCCGCTTAGTAATCCAATGATATACTTTTTGTGACATAGTAACTCAGATTTAGTTAGTCAAATGGATGACCTAGAACTACGTGCACGCCCTATAAACTGAGACGTCTAAAAAAACGAGACGGAGAGGGTAGTTCAGTACGTATCTTTTTAGATCAATATAGTCGGGATTCACCAAGGAGCAAAACCAAGTGGTAGGCTGAACCTGTCGTGTTGGCGTAGAGACTCAAGCAGGGTCAGTCCGCACACGAAATGGCGACACACTTAACAGGACCCCTTTGGCTGACATGTGGATCATCCACTGTCTTGTTCCACGTGTGATGCACCAAATTACAGTTCGGAGCAGCGGTTGGAATTGGAGGCACCCGTCGAAGCGCCACAAAGATAGAAAATGAGCGATGAGGGGTCAAATCACAAAGCCCCACCTTTCCCGCATTAAACTGGACGGACGAAGCAACCATCATTTCACTCTAGGGCGCAACAGCATAAAGAAAAGAGAAAACCAATGATGCGTGCGGCAGCTACCTAGGGCACCCTAGGGTAGGGGTCTCCACTACAGATCATTTTTTTGAAAGCGCCTCCACTACAAATTGGCTTCTCCCTCGTCCTCTTGAAGAAAATCTCGATGATGCGTGCAGTGGTAGGGTTTGTAGGAGTACTACTAGGGCGTGCGGGGCCACGTCGTAGTAAACGGGAGAGGGATTGAGTTCGAGTCGACGCCTTAAATATGAGTGGGCCGCTTGGTTTTAGGGGAACGAGGCAGCATTTTGGGTTCGGGGACCAGTGGAGATATAGTACGTACAAAAAATTGTGGACGTAGGTTCGACCAAAAGGCAATGATGCATGGGACCTGCATTTTGATATACCCGGGGCCGCGTGAAATTTGCTACTCTACTCAAAACTAGTAAGGTACACATGCATTGAACGCATGAGATTTCGAAACCAAATTATGAATAAATACACACTATAGCATGTAAAGCTTTGAGTCATACATGCATGATGTAGATGTTCGTTTAGTTCTTATAGTTCATCCCATTCAAAATCAATTAGTTTTATAAAAATGTTAAGATTCATGGGGTTGTGCATTGTAAAGCATAAAGTAAACAACAAATAATGGCAATTCATTTAGAAAAAAATCAATTATGATACAGAAGATTCTAGAACAAAGGAGAAGTGCTTGTGTTTTGAAGTTTGTGCATTATGCTTAAGTTCAACCATGGAGTCTTCTAAATTGTACATGTGGCAGACCTGGTGGAATGTTGATGATATCCAACGGCCAGTAGTGCTCGGATTTGCCATCTCTGCACTGTTAGATTAGCTTCATCCGGCGACCATCTTTCAAGTTATTTGCACACTATATAGTTCTTGTGCCATAGTTGCATGTCTTGGAAAAAAGCTACTAGTGGGTTGTACTAGCTATTTAGGAATAGAAGATGTATACATGGAAGTTGTAGGGAAAGAGATGACATGGAGTATCTCAATTCCTATGAGTAGGGATTGGAAAAGAGATGTCATTTGGTTGACATCACAGGAACTTTTCTATTGAATCTAGAGATGCCATGTATCTCAATTCCTTTAAGGAGGGATTAGAAAAGATATGTAATTTGGTTCATACCATGGGAACTTTTCTATTGAATATACGCTAATGTTTATTTTCCTTTGAAATTATGGGAGTATAGGAATCCATTCATATGAACCAAGTGGCTCTAAAGCTATAGAAATGATATCATGTTTATTTCCTTTGAAATGTGGAGTATATGAATCTATTCCTCTGAACCAATTGGCTCTAAAGGAAAAAATCCTATAAAAATCATATCATATAGAGTTCCTATGATATTCCTCCACACCAAAGGATGGTTGAAATTGCTGCAGGTGATACGATGGTCTTTCTTTATAGACTCCTCCCCCATCTTTATAGTTACCTCTCGAAGATGAATGAAATGATATATATATACAGGGTATTCTACATGTGCAATTTTGTACACGAAAACTCGGTAAAAGTTTGCGAGGTTCAAATTTTCAATAAAGCTATATGCACTGCATTTTGGAACGGAGGGAGCATACGACAGTTGCTAACACTCACGTGGAAGATTTGTGTGTAGGAGGAGTGGCTGTTCTGTTAAATGACATGGCAAAACTGACACTGTCGGATGCCGATCTAACGGTTCTTACGGCGTTCGTCAGGAAAAGGCTTGTGGCGAACATTTGTCGGATAATGATTTACGGACACATGCATTGCATTGATACATGCCCCCTCTCTCTCACGCACACACACCCTCCCGAGTCCTCTCGCAACCACCGTCTATCTACAGGTAGACGTCACACACATATGTGCTCTTCACACCCTACCCTCAAAACTTCTAAAAAACAAAAGACGCCGCGCACATTTTATTTTAGCTCACACGTCACACACTTATACTATTACTCTTATGGAGAACGTTCTTTGGGCATAGTATATTGTACTCTCACGAAGAGAAGCGGTGCACGCACACACTAGTTCTCTCACACCCACTCGCGGGTACACGTAGGAGCGCATTTTTTGAAGCTGGTACAACAAAATCACTCCACTATATATATAAGCAGGAGCCTTAGCGCTTGCTTTACTAGGGTTCCTCTCGTTCACCCTCTCATGCTCTCCAGATCTAAGCAAGACATAGGTGGCCACACTCTCTCTCTCAGCTCACGGCTGGTCACAAATCCGGCCGGATAACCTCGACCGGGGCAGGGGTGTAGGTGCATCGTTCACGCTGTCTTCAGCGGCGAGGGAGGAGACCAACGGCTGCCCACGCGTCCCGATCGGCGGCCGTGCCGTTCTCTCCGAGAGAGCACCAGCTCCGGAGGGCCTCCGACCCCTTCTTCCTCCCTGCGGTATTGTGGCCAAGATGCGGCCTCCCAACGCCGTCTTTGCCACATGCCGACGACCCTCAGGTATATATTCCTTCGAAACCTGCCTTGGTCTACTGCCCCAGCTCCCCACTTGTCTTTGTGTGGATCTTTTTCTACTTCCGTCCGCTGTTCCAAAGCCACCTAGACTTTTACTATTATTAGAGGTAAAGCTAGTTCATACAGTCGACTCTAAGAGTTGGTTCAAACAGGGAAGAAAGTGGGGAAGCTGTAGCATGAATCTAGGACTTGGTTCTAAGAGGAAACGGGGGAAAGTAGTAGATACTGGCTACCCAACTGGTCTCTTGGTTGAAAAGACGAAGAAAGCATGGTGGATGGCGAAGGATGGGGGGAAGTAGACCTATCTCTCATGACAGTAATACTAATGCTATTGTTCTACATGTTAATCTAGTGGCAGTGTTGATGTGATGTGATGCTACTTACTTAAGGACACTTTCATACTGTCAATCTAGTGCCAATTATAACACAATAGATGCTGTTGTTAATCATACGCCAATGCAAATATCTGTCACTGTTTAAATAACCGTATTTCGTATTTGCGCAAATAGGGATGTCTGTCTCCATATCGTTTCGGGATGTCTGTCTCCGTATCGTTTCTATCCGCGCAATCAAAAGCACACACCTCAGTTTTAGTAGAACTACGCAAAATGAGATGGCTATCCCTCGTTGCCGTCGTCTAACCACCCATCTTCCAGGTATTCCTACATTGGTAGTTACTAGGTAGAATGACCAGCACAATATAAAAGAAGTTGATTCGTACGTTTTACTTCCTGATTGCAGTGTAGGGACGAGCGAAAACAACTGCATCCTAGTCCGGAATGCACTTTCTACTAGTTCATCCATAGGCCGAGGACTAGCTGGCATGGCTGCATGGCTGTTTTTTGGATAGGTGCGCGGACAAGAGGCATTGTTATCTGCTTATTTCTGCAAATAGCGGTGCTTAAATTTAGTGGAATGCACAGGAATTTCAGCTGGTCAGTACACTACATGGTTCAGTTCAGCATTCCAGCTGAGAACACAATTATAATTGGTTATTCTGGAATGAGAGAACCTAACCCTGGATGGTGGCAAAAAGAAGAAATTAGAGTGGACTCCAGGAAATTTAAGCCTGCCTGGAGGACCTTTGCTCAGAGAAGCCTTGCTTGTTTTTTCCTGAATTGTAAACCTTCTCACAACTTTGTCTTTTGCTGTGAACTAGTATATGTTTGTTATGTTCTATGAATCATTGAGATGTATAAAATTGCTTAACTTATGCTTTTCAAGTTTTTTATGAAGCCGAGTTTAATGTGAGTGTTCCACATGAACGCTGGACTAGCGTGTGAACGTTTGGAATTTACATCGTGGCCTCAGTTAACTGCATGAACCACTGTAACAAGATACATAGTTGCTTATATGTTAGACATCAGATTGTTGATTGTTAGCTGGTCGATAGCCTAGTGTTGAAGCGAGCTGAGCCAATGTGTTGTGTTTTGCACAACTGCTCACAAGTGGGGTAGCACCAACAGTGTTTACAAGTACTTATTTATATGTCGATGCGGAGTTCTCGAACGAGTACTCTATTTCATCAAAACACACACTGCTCGTATGATAAAACTAGTGAGGACGCATCTGTTTCGGCAACAATTACGATGATTCAAGGGCACACAAAAGTAGCAGCAGTTCCCATAGACAGATTCAAACAGAGTACTAGCCCTAGAGGGCTCGATAACAGGCAAGGTTCTAATAATTAGACACAATCCAAACTACTATTAAACACTAGCTGGGGCAACTATTTCATGCCTCGATCTAATTTGGGCTGGACACAAGACGGACCTTGCCATGAACATCATCGAGGACGTCGGCAGCAGCTCAATCCTGTGAACCTTCATGAAGACAACCTTGTGGCCTTGCCACTCATAAACTTGTTTGTGGAGGCATGCCACGTCATCTTCCTGTGTAAGCTTGACAAGAACAGTATGCCTCACAAACGAAGGAGTAGCTTTGAAATTTTTGTGCTTCAGTACACCCCGGACAACATTCCTGACAACAGTGAGGCTGGAATACAACTCTTCATTGGTATAAGCGCAAATGGCTTCCAGGATCCAACAGCCTAAAACCTCTATTTTCCCAGTGCGTATATTCAGGTCATCCACCTCATAGCGAGTGACATGTACAACCACACAATCCTTGTCTGCATCAGGGCTCTAATTGAAACAGAAACAAATTCTGAATTACTTTCCAGTATAAGAAACACAAGTTATTTAAACCACTATGTATAGCATGGCATTGAAGCTAATAAAATATTGCATTATTCATCACCACATACTTAGATGAAAAACCACAATCGAGATCGGCAAAGAAGAAAATCACCTTGGACAGCTCGGGGGGGGTCACATCCTCGAAGGGGAAAACTGCTCCTGCAGTGCCACGGGGCTGTAACCTCAAACGGGCGTTGACCATCTCAAGAGTGGCCGTGAGCGATCTGGGTCGGCTCGGTGGCTGCCTCCATATTCTTGGAGCTCTTTGTCTCGTGGGGATCAGCCTCCCGCGTCTCCTCCAATATCGGCAGATCTTTGCCTGGTTCTCCTTGGTCCATCATGAAACGGACGAATACTAGGAGATCACTGAAAGGAAAACACAATCGCAATGACAATGAAACAAAAAAGAGAGTGGGGATCAGTTACTGCTTTGCAAAAGTTCTTTTTTTTCTCTAAACGAAAATATACCAACATCACGGATCCGCTTACCTTCCCTTCGTTGGGAGAGAAGAACAGTGGTAGATGCTAGCGTTGCCTTTCTTGAAGACGGTGAGGGAGAAGGGGATTCAGTGAAGAGTGAAATGATGGTTGCTTCGTCCATCAAACTTAGACTGCGGGGAGGTGGGGTTTTGTGATACGACGGCTCGTTATTGCCGCACTACGACTGGGGTGACTCTCCGCCTGCATACTGCCTTCTAATTTGGTGGATGGCATTTGGGCCCGCGCGCTGCATGGCCCGCATGTCGGTGAACAAAAGTATAACGGCATTCAGTAGAGGGAGACATTTCAATGACTTAGGAGGAGCCAGAAGCGGTATTGTATCCACTGTACTAGTAGTAATTGTTTTTTTGGGTAGCTTTAGAGTGTCTCCACTGTACTAGTAGTAATTGTTTCTTTGGGCCCAAGACAAAACAGCCCATCCACCCTAGTAAATAGTAAAATCAATTCAAAAGTCCATATACTTACTGAATGAGAGGCGCTACTCACATCCAGCACACCGCCCCCCAAAAAACCTGGGTGTTCTTCTTCCTCCTCACTCCCACCCACCTCACGTCAGCTCGCTCCACTCGTACCCCCAAATTCCTCACCTCACTCCTACAAAAAACCCCAGCTCCCCTTCTTTCTCACTACAACAGAAAAACCCCAACTCCCCTTCTTCTTCACTCACACTACAACTAGGCTCGTCATTCGTTACTCTTCTCAAATCCATGAGCGCGACGCAACGCCCTCGAGGAAAATGGAGTTGGTTGACCCCAGCGCCAAGAAGACGAGGTTTCGCCCAAGCGATGCTGTTGTAGATCCCACCCGACAGCTGGGAGAAGCGGCGACCCGCCCCACCGGATCCCAGAACCCGTAGAATCTCGGGTGGACCGCATCAGCGATCTCCGGACGCCGTCCTTGGGAGATCATCTCGCTTCTCCCACCAAGGATTGCTGCCGCACCCAAGTCCTCTCAATTCGGTGGCACCCTCTATGGCGCGCCGTGCCCCTTAATCTCGACTGTCGTCAGCTATCTCTCTTCAATGATTTTGAAATCCCAAAAGCCATCATCTCCTCCCACCTTGGCTCCGTTGAAAGCCTCTGCATCCCGTCATGCTACCTGAGCAAGCATACCATGCCCTACATGGTGGACGCCTGGCTGAAATCTCCTGAATTCACAGAGCTACAACGGCTTGAGTTCTACTATTCCCCTGGAAATCACCTACCAGATACCGAACGCGATCTACCTGTGCCCTCAGCACCGATGTCCATCTCGCGGTTTTCCTCCTCTCTCCACACCGCCACCTTGATGCATGCGACCTACCGCACAATCTGTACTAAACCTTCGACTCCCATTTCTCAAGAAACTTTCACTTGTGCGGGTTCGTATATCAGAGGCCTCATTGCACAGCATCATCCACTCCAGTTTCCCTGCCCTGGAGTGCTTGGTGCTTGTTTTCACAATTAGAATCGGTTGTCTCCAAATAAAGTCGCCTAACTTTGTAAGAATTGGAATTTTTTTTGACGGAAGGCAGCTCATCATCCAAGATGACCCTTCACTTGAAAGGTTGATATTTGATTCTAGTTATTCACCATTGCAAATAACCGCCCTCTCTGCGCCTAAGCTGGAGACCTTGGGTGTAATACATGATCTCTGTGCTCATTTCAATATGGTGTTTGGCTCCACCCTTCTTCAGGTACTTTACATTATCATCTACACTTGTAACCATAAGCTAAATTTTAAATTTCTGCGCATAAGTTATATGTCATCTTGGAGTACACATTTTGTACTAATATTATGTTCTATGCTCAATGAAGAGTTTCTCAATGGATGGCCTATCAATGGTGTTGGATTCTGTCAAGATCTTATATATCCAAATGAATAGTTTTGATCTGAACAAGATTATTGGCTTGCTGCAATGCTTTCCATGTCTGGAGAAGTTGTATATAAAGGTGATAATTTCACGCACATTGGAAGCCCGCATATATTGTACTAGAATTAACCGTTCAGTTGTTGCTCTTTCGACACTCTTTTTTTAGACCTTAACTGTTTTCAATCTTCATGTCTATTTAGGCAACAGGACGGGGTAAGAAAGTTATAACCAATCGGTGGATTCATAATCATCTTGATTTTCTCACTTCTCATGAGATTCGATTGAAGACAATAACACTAGAACGATATGTAGCCAACCGTGGAAACACTAGATTTGTCACATTCTTCCTGCTGAATGCGGGGTTACTATTGTCCATCAGGCTTAAGTTTATCAGCAGCATGGTTTTGACGGATGGGTATGTGGAAGAGCAAAAAAGGAGTTTTGTGGGCAAAAGAGCTTCGAACGTGACGGGCTTCTATTTACAACATATTGTGGTCATAATCCGATAAATTTTATGACGCAGATGTTCATTCTATGGACTGACCGATCCATTTGACTGTGATCGCCAAAACAGTGCTGGAGTTAGATGTTGTTGCCCTTTCCAACCTGGGTTTTTTTGTAAACCTGATGAACAATTAACCCTCGTGCTTTTGTACAGTTTGTAAGCTGGAGTTAGATGTTCTTGCCCTTTCCAACTCGGTTGTGATTGTCATATTTTCTTTGAAGCAAGGCAAATGGCTTGCCAGTCGTTTAATTTTGAGTGAAATATTGTAACAACTAACAAATCCCAACCAAGGAAATAACATCACTCTCGCTTGGCTGCTTGAGCTCACTTTGTGCATTCTGAAGCCAAGTGATTAGCCCCACCAGCACCCACAAACTTATTTGAACTAGCACATCAAATGGGCTGTAAATTTTCATAGGAAAGGCTGCATGACCATGACAGATTTGGATTCTGACATTTGGGACCCGTGAGGAAATAGCCTATCCAAGGTGGTGTCGACTTAGTAGCCAGTCAACAAACGATTCTGCCTACCAGCCCTTGGATTGACATCCAACATCTGTCGTGTATCTTCTATCTATTGTCCTCTTCTTCCTCCAGCCACCCAAACCACACCACCCCGTCGGCACCGCCTGCTCCCGCCTCCCATGGCTGGCTGCGCCTCCGCCGCCCTACCGTACGTACCCTCCAATGTTGGCCAGTCCCTCCCTCTATTCCCCCACACGTCATGTTATTCTCCGGCGACGTCAGCCCCAACACGCACCCGCACCCGAACCAGCCAACCCTCGTACTCCCCTCCGCTTGCGACTGGACCAGCGCATCTTCCATGGTTCCTGTTTGTTCCGTCCGAGGCCTCACCGTCGTCCTCTGCCTTGCGGCCTTGGTTCGCTCGCCGTGCGCGGTGCGCCGCCCTCTTGCGTTGTCAACGTCGTCAACAACCGAGAGGAACAAGGAGATGATCAGACGTGGAGAGGATGACGAGAGGGACCCACCAGCGTCATGGCGACGCAAGCAAGTGCCTCTATATTACAAGCCCAAAAATATGGTTCCTCCTAATGGTTGGACATCTTGGGCTCACGCCATTGTCAACGTAGTCAATAACCGAGAGAATTACACAACGAGCGGCTGACACCAGGGACCTAGCAGGTCGCAATTTTTTTTTGAGGAATATGCACTTGTTATTTATACTTGTTTTATCGGCGGATCAGGGTAACAACGGGGCTGTGCGGGGGCTGTGGCCCGTCTAGCCAGGGTTTTATTTATGTTTATCACATCATGAGCCCAGTTGTGTTTTTTTCTTGCTGAAAATGGCTAGCCCAGTTCTATTTTTTTAAAGAAATACCCAAACTAGGCCTACTTGCTTTATCAGCCCTGCTTGGTTGCAAATCTTTCAAGACGAGGAGAGTTTCATTCGATTTGCCCAGAAATGGACTGTACATTTTTAAAACACATCAAACCGGGAATTAATTTCAATTTTTTTTCATTACAAGATTTTAAATTCCATTGATTTTTATGCGTGGACAATTATTTGGATTTTATATTTATATAAATTATTTTCAAAATAGTTTGAATGTGAATCGATATTTGGGATTAAAAACAGTTGACCGCTTTTGAAATATGCAAAATTGTGATACTTTTAACCGTGGCCACAATATGGGGTGTAATGCTAACAAAAAGAATATGGGCTCCAAAAAAATTCTTAAGAATTAGAAAATGGGTTGTACATTATTAGAAATAATGCACACGAGAGTAGTGACTGTTGGATGTCCATCCAACGGCTGTCGTGCTTCTTTAATCTCTGCTTTTCCTGCTCCAGCCGCTCAAACAAGCGTCGGCGGGACTGCCTGCTCCCTCCTCCCGCGGCCGGCTATGCTGCGGCGCAGACCTCACCACCCCACCGTACTCCCATCGCTAGCCTAGCCATCCCTCTACTCACCCACACCTGCTGTTATTCTCTGGGGATGACAGACAAACCAGTAAACCCTCGTACTCCTCCGCGTGGGAAACAACCGCCGAGTCTTCCCTGGCTCTGTGTCGTTCCCTTCCTAGGCCTCATCGTCGTCCACCGCCCTGGTGCTCTCGGCGCGGCCTGGTCAACATGGTCAATGAACGACATCCATTGGAAGTGGAATGTACGTGGAGAGGCTGACAACTGGGTCCACGGCCGCACACAAGGAAATGCCTCCTTGTTACGCGCAAAATAATGATTCCTCCACCTGACAGCTAGGACCCACGGGAAGGGCTTCTCTATTTCGCAAAAAAATGTTCCCCCCGCTGACAGGTCGGACCCACCAGCTATATCTTCGCACGCAAGGAAGTGTGTCCTTATGACGCACAAAAAAATGAATACCCCCTGCTAGTTGGGACCCACCATAGTGGGTGGCTGTCTTGTGGGCCTACTAAGTTGACGGGGACAGAGGGCTTTGTCAACTTAGTCAATATGAACGATTCTAGCTCCAGTGACCGTACGATGTCCATCCAACGGCCATTGTCGGTGTCAAAACCGGCGGATCTCGGGTAGGGGGTCCCGAACTATGCGTCTAGGCGGATGGTAATAGGAGACAAGGGACACGATGTTTTTACCCAGGTTTGGGCCCCTCGATGGAGGTAATACCCTACTCCTGCTTGATTAATATTGATGATATGGGTAGTACAAGAGTAGATCTACCACGAGATCGAGGAGGCTAAACCCTAGAAGCTAGCCTATGGTATGATTGTTGTTCGTCCTACGGACTAAAACCCTCCGGTTTATATAGACATCGGATAGGGTTAGGGTTACTGAGAGTCGGTTACAATGGTAGGAGATCTACATATCCAGACGCCAAGCTTGCCTTCCACGCCAAGGAAAGTCCCATCCGTACACGGGACGAAGTCTTCAATCTTGTATCTTCATAGTCTTGGAGTCCGCCAAAGATGATAGTTCGCTATCCGGACACCCCTTAGTCCAGACTCCTCGGTAGCCTGAACCAGGCTTCAATGACGATTTAGTCCGGGCGCGCATATTGTCTTCGCATTGCAAGACGGGTTCCTCCTCGAATACTTCATAGAAGATTTTGAACACCAGGATAGTGTCCGCTCGCAAAACAAGTTCCACATACCACCGTAGAGAGAATAATTCTTGCACAGATCTGCTGACGTATTCCAAGGGCGTGACATCACACCACGCCAAGCCTTTACGAATCGCTTTTTACTGTTCCACCTTAGCGCGTTTAGCGAGGCGGTTTCTTGGCACGTCTTTATCAAAGCGTAGATCGCCCCTTATTCCGGATTCTCATCAAATACGGACGTGGGTAACCCAACTGCGTGCTGCTGGCACGCCTCTAGCGAAGGCGAGTCCTAATCAACCACGGGAGGGCTCTTGGTATTCAACCTCTTTATAATGAGACCAAGGCCCTCTTCTTTTTACACCTCCATCGAAGTTCGCCTCGCCGAGTTCTAACACCCAAAGCTTCAGATTTAGGCGCGGACCTTCGATGATGTCCGGCTCGACCAAGACGGCCGATGGATGTCTTCTTCATCACGAAGAAGATGTGCTAAAAGCTGCGAGACGCCAGATATCTAATCGGCGAGATTTCGTGATAGGCTGCCTGCTCCAGGCAGGTCATTCCCACTCCTGAGCCCGGCGAGAGCGTGGTGTTCGTGGTCACACTTCCTTCGGGTTTAGGCTTCCGACAGATCCGTTTGTGCGGGGCTCATGTTTTATTATGGGCTGGATTTCCATGACTTGAATCCGGAGTCCATCCTCCATATCTCGTCATTCATTGTCGTATGTGAGGCCTTCCTCCATATTACCCCTCACTTTGGATTGTGGCTCAAGACCTTCAAGGTGGAGCCGAAGATGATCGAGGGGAAACAAGCAGAGTGCGGAGGGGCGGTCATAAGTAAGTGCACTGATGCTCCGTGGCCCGAGGGCTCTTTTCAAGAGGAGCTTGATTTGTGGCAACGGGAGTGGTTTTATATTACCGCTCCCAGGGGCACCAAATGGGTGGCGCTTCCCGCCTTCCGCTCAGGTCCACCACAGCGGTTGGCGTCATGGGTCAACAAGGGGCTCGACTGGGGGCCGTCCAAGGATGTTCCTCTGTTGCAGGGCCGTATTCGAGACCTCCAAGAAAGAGAGATCAATCTGGTCGCGATGGCGCATGTTATGTTGATTGGCGCCTTACGCCTGCAAGCATCGCCTCCATCTGTGGGAATTCAATCTGAGGGACCACGAGCTCTCCATCATTTTATGGGTACGACACCCGTGGAGATGTATAAACTGTTCTTTGGATCACAAGAGAAGTGTCCGACCTAAGCGAGGACGCAGGACTAAGCTGCAATCGCCAGATACTCAAGTAAGTAGTCCCTGTAACGGACAGGCTGTTCATTCATTTATCATATATATGCCCTTTAAAGGAGCCGTTTCTTGAACAGGAGTGGATAGCCAAGGCAAAGTTAATAAGGTGTCCGGCTCCCCTCCCAGAGACCACGCCGGATCCCATGCTGACCAAGATGTTGACGGCCGCGCCTTTTAAAGAAAGCGAAGGGGGGAGCAGGGAAGCAACTGCCTCCATGAAGGAGGCCCTTGAGGAAGGAGGGATCAAAAGTCCCACCCTCCAAGGAGAGAAGAGGACCGCTTCGGAAGATCTGGAGGTCAAGGCCTCGAAGAGGGGAAAGAAATCTTCGCCAGAGAGTCCGGCGCTGGGAAGTACCCCAGCCGCACTGTGTCCCCAAGGGGATCAGCCCTCCAGCGAGCCGTAAGTAAAAAGAAGGGGTCTTGTAGTAAAGGACATCCCTATATTTATTTCTGAAGATAACCGGAATTATACCTTGTAGTTCGGATCTCAGCCCTTCTCAGCAGAGCTCGTCTTCGGGGGATCTTCTTCCGGAGATGATGGAGAGCAAAACGCCTCCACCTATCGCACCTTCATGCAAGGCGGACGACCCTAAGGTGTCGTCGCGGAGGGTTTCCCCGAGTCCGGCGGGGCCAGAAGGTCCTGCGCCAACTGGCGTGCGGTCGGAGGAGCTGAAGGATCTGCTCGGGCGAGCGGCTATCTCAGAAGATCACCATGCGCTAATGGGTACGGTGATTGAAATAATTGCATCCGCGGAGAGCGGATTGCATGAAGCCGTCGAAGCTTATCGACGGCGTCGAGGTACGCAAAATGATGTACCTTCCGACGATTATGCATATAGAATGCGCCAGATAGATAGTAGCCCCGAGACTCGGTATGTTGTCAAAATTGACAGCGTGCCGAGGATCATAATCTCAGTTATAACATTGCGCCGCTCCTAAATAGGTGGCGGGGCGTCCGGTGGCCAGCCGGACTGATGAATATGCCGAACTAAAGCGGCAACTTGACGAGGCGGATGCGTACATCGCGCTGGTCAATAAACGGTTTGACGAGTCACAAGGTATGCGACTTCTACGCGGACACCTGGTAAGGGAGCTTGACGCCCATGCCTTACTACTTGTATGCTTAATGCAGGTGGTGCCGCTGCTGTGGAGGAGCTGCGGGCGGAACTCGCCCGAGCTAAAGAGCAAGCCAGAAATAGTAATGCGGCCGCTTTAAGGGCGGCCGAAGAGCTAAAAGCTGAACGGGCTGCTCACTGCTGAAGCAAAGAGTAAATGGCCGATATGGCCAGAAAGTTGAAGAATACTACCGACCACTGCGAGGTTCTTGAAAAAGAACGTCAAGTGGAGCAGGAGGGCCTGAAAAAGGCCACCGCCAAATCCAAGGATGCCCGTTCCGCTTTGAGAGCTGCCAAGGAGGAGCTTAGTCAGGCCGGGGCTATTGCGGCTGGAAAACCGTTTTCGCCATGGAGGAAATATACGGATCCAAGTATGCTCGTTGGACAAGTTGTGGAGTTCGGAGGATGCTTATCTGGACTTAGCGGCGAAGCGCCGCGGACGCGATTGAGCACTTCCGAGGCCGAAAGGGGGCACGAAGGGAAGAGCTATATTGGTCGCAATTCCATAGTCCGGAGTGTCCTCTTCCGTTGACCGATCGGTTGGCCAAATGGGCCGAGCTGAATCGATTATCCAGACTTGCCATGAAGCATGTCATGACTCATTTGTGTCCAGGCGGACCCCAGCCGAAGAGCTATTTTGGTTTAGTGCAGCAGTTCCTTGGTGCGGTACCGCGTATCGACGCAATGAAGCGGTCGTCGTGTATTGAGGGAGTGCGGATGGCTCTGCCTGTTTCAAGACATACTGGGCGGAGATGAAGGCCACCGACGTTGCATCCCAAGATTCGGACAGAAGCTGAGTACCTGCCGAGCACTATTTTGAGGAAGTCCTGCAGGGCGCTCGTTTAATAGAGACGCAGTGCTTGAAGGATATTATGTTTAAATGACATGTATGATTTGTGAAAACAATGTTTCAATATAATATAAAGAGCTTTTTATACTTGTGCGATCAAGTAGTAAACTACTCCCTGTGCGGCCGTTGATGTATATGTATATATAACCTGAAAGATGGCAGTCCTTGGCTTCAGCCCCCACGCACATAGTGCAGGGGTGTTTGCAAAGAAGGCACTTTTTCACACTTAATCCAACGTCTTGGTCCTATTAAGGAGGTGGTAGCGTAGCAAACTAGGCAACCAGACTATAATGCTTTATCACTTTCACTTAGCCATAGGAGTTCGAGGGTGGGGCTACTATATAGCACATGGGGGCACCGCACTCTCCCGAATTCGGGGTGCGTATGTGCCTGACCGAAAAAGGTCCTTCATTAATGCGGAGGAATTCTAAACATTCCGGTGAGTCATCGAGTGGTTGACCAGTCTCGCTATATCATGACATCACCGCCGCTTTCATCGAGGTGCTCGCTTGCGCGGAACCGGGCACAATCGCAGAGTTCTCCGGTGCCGCGTTAGCCGATAGAACGGAACGTAAGGCAGCAAAACATAGGAGCCGGGCAAACCCAACATTTGACCAAAGACATGATTCGAGCTGATGCATATAAGGCCTAACTCGAGACGCCGAACACTCCCTAAGGTATTCGGTCTTTATAAAATAGGCAGAATAATGCCCTAAGCCCCCGTGTCCGTGCACGCGCGAGAAATTCTGGTGCGCCAATGCGAAAACGCCAGCCTCCTCCTTGGTTATAGTAAGAAACCGGGGATGTATATCAACAAGAGACAGTAAAAAGGTTTACGCAGGTCTTAATCAAAAGAATCCTTGCAACGGGTCCCTACCGCACGTCTGCATACTGTGTTCCATTGTGCCGTATCCTGGGACGGTGTAGCATGTTGTTCATCCGTAAAAGAGAGGAACTTAGTTTAAAAGAAAAAGATCATGCAAAAATGTACTTTATATTAAATAAACAGAGTACGATTCAAGAAGTGAATAAAATTGAGCTTTATTGTCTCTTGTTGTACATGCGCAGCCCTTGTATGGGGGCATACTGCTAGTAGGCGCCGGACTCGTCTAGCCGTGTCCGGGTTTGAATGACCTATTCAGTTCTTTGATTAGCGGAGCCGGATAGGTGTGGGGCTGTCAAGGCAGTCTCACGTTCTTCCTTGCTCGAGTAACACTTAATACTCCTTTTAATGAGATGATGCGCGTGGACGGGCATTTTAAGTGTAAGAGATGCATAATGCGGTATTGCGTTAAAGCGGGAAAGCTTCACGTGAAGAGTGCTTGATAGCTACCGTCGAATGGGGCGATGTGGAAGGTTAATTTTTTTTGGCGGAAGTTGTCGGATGAGCCGAACACAACTTCTAGTAGAAGGGAGCCCGTACAATGGGCATACGGGCCTGGCATTACACCTTTGAAGGAGGTGTTGCTATGGGAAATTTTGGTTGGGTCTATCCCCATGCTGCGGATTGTGTCCTGATATATCAGGTTTATGTTACTGCCGCCATCCATGAGGACTTGTGTAAATTGGAATCCGTCAATTATAGGATCCAATATCAAGGCAGTCCATCCTGCGTTCCGGATACTTTCAGAATAGTCCTGATGGTCGAAGGTGATTGGTTTTGACAACCGGTGTTGGTACTCCGCTAGGGTAGTTTGTGCGGCACACATTTTAGTGGGCGCCGCTCTGTTTTTCCCTTTGATCACGTGAAGTGAGTTTACTGTTTTAACCTCTTGTGGGAAATTATTTTGTTTTCCGGGGCTCTGCTTTTGGTGCTCGTCATCATCTTCACTTGGTGTGTCGAGCCCCTTGTGTTCGGTGTTGAGTCTGCCGGACTGTTTGAAGACCCAACAATCTCTGTGGGTATGGTTTGCAGGCCTCCCGGGAGTACTATGAATTTGACATATCTTGTCCAAGATTTTGTTTAAGTTGGATAGCTCATCGCTATTGTCCTTAAGGGGCAGTTTTTTATTGTTCTGCCGTGAGCTTTTGAATCCGGCGTTGACTGACGCGCTCTTTGGACCGTTCCCCTAAATACGGCGTTGGTCCTTGTTGCGCCGTGGTTTCCCATTTCCATCCCTGACTTTGGATGTACTTGGGTCGCTGGTGCTGCATCTTGCTAGCCAGCTATCCTCTCCCGCTCAAAAGCGGGTCATGAGGCTTGTTAATGCGTCCATGGTTCTCGGCTTCTCTTGGCCGAGGTGTCTGGCGAGCCAATCGTCTCGGACGTTGTGTTTGAAAGCTGCTAAGGCTTCGGCGTCCGGACAGTCGACTATTTGGTTCTTTTTGGTGAGGAGCCTGTTCCAGAATTTGCGGGCTGACTCTCCGGATTGTTGAGTTATATGACTTAAATCGTCTGCATCCGGAGGATGGACATAAGTCCCTTGAAAATTTTCCTGAAAAGCATCCTCGAGATCTTCCCAACTTCCAATGGTATTTTCAGGGAGGCCTTTGAGCCAATGCCGGGCTGGCCCTTTGAGCTTGAGGGGTAAGTATTTTATGGCGTGGAGATCATCTCCTCTAGCCATGTGTATGTGGAGGATATAATCATCAATCCGCACTGTGGTCTGTTGTTCCGTCGTATGCCTCTATGTTTACGGGTTTGAATCCGCGGGAATTCGCGTGATCCAAAGACCTCATCGGTGAAACACGGGGGTGTCGCGCCCCTATATGTGGGTGTGCCGTGATGTTCGGATATTTGGCGGTTGCATTTCTTTGAAGAGCTTGCTTTCTCGGCCCATAGATGGACCTAATCGGGCCATCCTTTTGATGTGAATCCTTATGCGGATCGTGATACCGGCTTTGTCTTGGCGCCATTTGCCGCTCTCTTTTTGCCGTGGGTCGCCCATCCGACCGGGTGGCCTTCTTACTTTTTGATTGTGGGGCTCTATGGCCTCCTCGTCAAATTCGGGCAGTAGTTTTCTTTGGGTAGTTTCTTTGTTCGGCGACTATCGCCGATTTGTCTCTGGTGTTGAATACTTTGCTCCATCTGATTCTGAGTGCATCTTCCGCTGTTTTGAGCTTCCGCTTCGCTTTTTCAGGCTACGCTACGGGCGATGGCGGCGAGCCTTTGTGGAGGTTATTCTGCTCCAACAATTTGTCCGGTGTGAGATCGCCCGCATCGTTATCTTCGCCGGGACGGGTTGTTTATCCAAGTTGTCTTGTTTGGACGGTTGCTCGATAGCATGTTAAATGTTCCACCGGTTCGCCTCGCTCTATGGCTGGGTCTTTGTTGAGGCGGACTTGGTTGGCGTTTACGCTGCCGTTTTGACTGCTTTTCGAGGGATTTATCCTTCGTAGCATCCCGTTGTTCCTCGTCTTCATTTCCTTTAGGTGTATCCACCATATATACATCATGGGATGAGGTAGTTGTCCAGCATCCTATAGGCGCTGGTTCATGGTTGTCTCCTACATCGTCGTCCATACCGCCGATGTCTTCGGAGTCGAAATCAAGCACGTCGTGTAAGCTTTCGACAGTGGCTACAAAGTGGGTGGTGGGTGGGCGTTGAATTTCTTCGTCGTCGCATCCCAACCTTCCGACCGTAGTCCGCCATGGCTCTCCGGATAAAGAGAGACTTTAGTGAATTTAGGATGTCGCCAAAGGGCGAAAAGTCTTGAAAGATGTCCGCGGCAGTGAACTCCATGACCGGCGCCCAATCGGATTCGATTGACAGGGGCACGGAGGGTTCAGAGTCCGGAGAGGAGTCCGGCACCTGGGAGTAACGGTCTTCGCAAAGGACAGGGATTGTGTTCAGCTTAATCGCCGTAGAGATTTCAGCCCCCGAGGTGGTGTCCAACCAACCATCCTCGATCGGCGAGATCGGCCCCGAATCAATGTTCGGAGCAGACACTAGTGCGGCCTCGTGACATCGTTCGAGGCGAGTTAGATCATGCCCATCGAGACAAGGCGGCGCGCTTGGCTGTGGCTCGAATCCATCAAGATCAAGTCTCCGCGGATGTTGGCCGATAATTCAAGCTTCCAAGTCGACCGATGGCCAGGGGCGAGCTTCGATCTGCTCAGATGGCCAAGTGAATTGGCCCGCATGCAAAGCCGCGAATACTAAGATCTGTCCGGGAGAAAAGTCCACCGTGGACCGCGTCGTTGTTGATGATCGAAGGAGCCATCGGGCCTATGGGTGACGGCACAGAGGAACTCTCAATGAAAGCACCAATGTCGGTGTCAAACCGCGGATCTCGGGTAGGGGGTACCGAATCTGTGCGTCTAGGCGGATGGTACCAGGAGACAAGGGACACGATGTTTTACCCAGGTTCGGGCCCTCTCGATGGAGGTAATACCCTACCCTGCTTGATTAATATTGATGATATGGGTAGTACAAGAGTAGATCTACCACGAGATCGAGGAGGCTAAACCCTAGAAGCTAGCCTATGGTATGATTGTTGTTCGCCCCACGGACTAAAACCCTCCGGTTTATATAGACACCAGATAGGGTTAGGGTTACAGAGCCGGTTACAATGGTAGGAGATCTACATATCCGTATCGCCAAGCTTGCCTTCCACGCCAAGGAAAGTCCCATCCGGACACGGGACTAAGTCTTCAATCTTGTATCTTCATAGTCTTGGAGTCCGCCAAGATGATAGTTCGCTATCCAGGACACCCCTAATCCAGACTCCTCACCATAGTGCTTCTTCAACCTCTGGTCTTCTTGCTCCAGCCGCCCAAAGCAGCGCTGGTCGTGTCGCCTGCTCCTGCCTCCCGTGGCGGGTCAGGCTGCCTGAGGCCTCATCGCCCCATACTACTCCCACCGCTGGCCAGGCCATCCCTCCACTCACCCAGCCCCCCTGTTATTCTGCGGCGATGGCAGCCTCACACCACAGCCGAACCAGTGAACCCTCGTACTCCTCTCCGCATGGGCATCCACTGCCACGTCTTCCCCGGCTTAGCGCCGTCCCCTTCCTAGGCCTCGCCGCCGTCCACCTCCTTGGTGCTCTCGGCGCGGCGTGGTCAATGTGGTCAACGACTGACTTCCATCGGAAGAGTACTGTACGTGGAGAGGCTGACAGCTGGGTCCACGGCTGCAGCTGGGTCCACGGCCACAACCCAGTTTTTTTGTGATTTGCCAAGTAAGTCACTTTGTTAGGCCTGTTGGACTGCAAATCTTTCAAGACGAGGAGAGCTTCATTCGGCTGGCCGAGAAAATAGCCTATCAGTAATGAGAAATGGGATGTACATTTTTAAAACACATCAAACCGGCAATTAGTTTCAAATTTCTTTTTTTCATTTCAAGATTTTAAATTGCATTGATTTTTATGCATGGACAATTTGTTGGATTTTATATTGATATACATTTATTTTTAAAATCAGTTTGAATGTGACTCGAAATTTCGGGATTAAAAACAGTTCAGACCGCACCGAAATTTGCAAAATTTCGTATAATTTTTTAACCGTGGCCACAATATGGGCTGTAATGCTAACAAAAAGAATATGGGCTCCAAAAAAACCTTAAGAATTAACAAATGGGTTGTAAATTATTAGAAATAATGGAAGATGGGATGTATGCTAATTTTCACAGATTTGAGGCTTTCCTAAAAAAAGGTTGACGCACAAGCAGTGACTGTTGGATTTCCATCCAACGACCGTCGTGCTTCTTCAATCTCTGCTCTTCCTGCTCCAGCCGCTCAAACAAGCGCCGGCGGGACAACCTACTCCCTCCTCTCCACGGCCGGCTGTGCTGCCGCGCAGGCCTCACTACCCCACCGTACTCCCATCGCTGGCCTAGCCATCCCTCTACTCACCCACACCTGGTGTTATTCTCGCGACGGCAGATGAACCAAGAACCCTCGACAACAGACTCCCCTCCGCGTGGGAAACAACTGCCGAGTCTTCCCTGGCTCCATGTCGTTCCCTTCCTAGGCCTCGCCGTCGTCCACCGCCCTGGTGCTCTCGGTGCGGCCTGGTCAACATGGTCAACGACCGACATGCATTTGAAGTGGACTGTACGTGGAGAGGCTGACAGCTGGGTCCATGGCCGCACTCAAGGAAATGCCTCCTTATTACGCGCAAAATAACGCTATCGCCGCTAACAGCTCGTACCCACCAGCTATATATTTCCGTGCAAGGAAGTGCCTCCTTATTACCCACAAAAAAATTAATACTCCCCCTGCTAGCTAGGACCCAGTATAGCGGCAGGCTGACTTGCGGGCCTACTAAGTTGACGGAGACGGAGGGCTTTGTCAACTTAGTCAATATGCACAATTCTAGCTCCAGTGACCGTATAATGTCCATCCAACGGCTGTAGTGCTTCTTCAACCTCTGGTCTTCTTGCTCCAGCCGCCCAAACCAGCGCAGTCGTGCCTCGTGCTCCTGCCTCCTGTGGCCGGCTGCGATGCGGCGGAGGCCTCAACGCCCCCACTACTCTCACCGGTGGCCAGGCCATCCCTCTACTCACCCACACCCCCCGTTATTCTGCGGCGACGGCAGCCTCACACCGCAGCAAACCAGTGAACCCTCATACTCCTCTACGCGTGGGCATCCACTGCCGCGTATTCCCTGGCTCCGCGTCGTCCCCTTTCTAGGCCTCGCCGTCGTCCACCGCCTTGGTGCTCTCGGCGCCGCGTGGTCAATGTGGTCAACGACCGACTTCCATCGAAAGAGTACTGTACATGGAGAGGCTGACAACGGGGTCCACGGCAGCCGCAAGGAAGTGCCTCCTTATTACGCACAAAATAATTATTCCTGCACCTGACATCGGGGACCCACCAGACAGGCCACCGTATTTCGTGAAAAGAATGTTTCCCCCCTGACTGCTGGGACCCACCAGCTACATCTTCGCACGCAAGGAAGTGCGTCCGGGCAAAAAAAAATGATTCTCCCCCTTGACTACTGGGACCCACCAGCTATATCTTCGCACGCAAGGAAGTGCCTGACAGTCGGGACCCACCTAGTCGAAGCGTACGTAGCGTTGTCATTCTGGTCGCGAACGTGTACGTACATACTGGTCGATGTAGAGTGTGCACGTGTCGTAGTTGAGGCGCGCATGTAGCATGTACACGTACGTACAACGGCCAGTGTGCAAGAAAGAAAATACAGCCACGTATGTACATATGGGCGGGGTCTCGAACGCCTACTCGCTCATACGTATGGCCAGGGCTCGTGTACATGGCTGGGTCGGAACGGAGAAAATGCATCATCGTCGTGTTCATGGGGAGCCAACGGAATGCGTCGTGTACATTGGGAGGCAACAGAACGCGTGGGAGCCAACCAGCTTGGACGGAACAGCCGATGGAAACAAGGCCTGGCGTACCGCAGAACGGAGGAAACGGCCTTGTGTTCGACCGGCCACGGTCAAAACGGGATCCTGTTCATCGGGAGGGGTCTGGCGTACCGCAAAACGGAGGAAACGGACCTCCTACAGTCGAAACGGGGGTCCTGTTGATCGGGAGGGGTGTGGCGTACAGCAAAACAGAGGAAACAGACTTGTGTTGGAGCGCTACGGTCGAAATGGGGGTCCTGTTCATCGGGAGGGGTGTGGCGTACCGCAAAACAGGACTCCACGGGATACTGTTCATCTCCACCGTCGACCCCCTCCAGCCTCCACGGGCTACTGTTCATCCACCGACGACCTCCTCCAGCCTCCACCTGCGATTGTTCATCTACGGGCTCCTGCTCATCCAACCTCCACCGTGCGCTACTCCATGTCACGCCCAATATGCGACCCTATCCAAAAGGAACTCGACGGTCCCACCAAGGATAGACCCGCATATTGAAACGCTTTTGCAAGGTGGATATCATTACATCAACATTACATAATAGATGGGGATACATACATAAGGCACAACTGCCACAAGAATACATCAACATCATAAACAAGATCAACATCCGACTACGGATGAAACATAAGCGAAACTCAAACGACATCCACCTGCTAGCCCAGGCTGCCGACCTGGAACCTAACCCCTGATCGAAGAAGAAGCAGAAGAAGACTCAACGCAAGCAAGCATCGCTCTCACGTCATGATCATCGCAAACCTGTACCTGCAACTGGTGGTGTAGTAATCTGTGAGCCACGAGGACTCAGCAATCCCATTACCATGGGTATCAAGACTAGCAAAGCTTAATGGGAAAGGAAGGGGTAAAGCGGTGAGGTTGCAGCAGCGACTAAGCATATATGGTGGCTAACATACGCAAATGAGAGCGAGGAGAGAAACAAAGGAACGGTCGTCAACTAGTAATGATCAAGAAGTGATCCTGAACTCCTACTTACGCCGACATAACCCAGAAACCGTGTTCTCCTCTCGATCAACCCCGAAAAGAGACACTCACGGTTACGCACACGGTTGGTGTATTTTAATTGAGATCAACTTCGGGTTTTCTACAACCGGACATTAACAAATTCCCATCTGCCACATAACCGCGGGCACGGCTTTCGAAAGTTCAAACCCTGCAGGGGTGTCCCAACTTAGCCCATGATAAGCTCTCGCGATCAACGAAGGATATTCCTTCTCCCCGGGAAGACCCGATCAATCTCGGAATCCCGGCTATAAGACATTTCGCAGCAATAAAACAAGACCAGCAAGACCGCCCGATGCGCCGACAATCCCGATAGGAGTTGCACATATCTCGTTCTCAGGGCAACACCGGATGAGACAGGCTACGAGTAAAACCAACCCTCAAGTTGCCCCAAGGTGGCCCCGCAGGCGGCTCGGTTCGGGCTAGCACTTAGAGAAGCACTGGTCCGGGGGGCTAAATAAAGATGACCCTTGGGTTAATTACTCCCAAGGGAAATATAGGTGGTGGTGAGGCAAAAGGTAAAACCAATGTTGGGCCTTGCTGGACGAGTCTTATTCAAAGCGAACTGTCAAGGGGTCCCATAAATCACCCGACCGCGTTAGGGACGCAAAATCCGGGAACATAATACCGATATGACGGAAACTAGGGCGGCAAGAGTGGAACAAAACACCAGGCATAAGGCCGAGCCTTCCACCCTTTACCAAGTATATAGATGCATTAATTTAATAAGATATATATTGTGATATCCCAACAAGTAAACATGTTCCAACAAGGAACAAGATCTCCATGTTCCAACAAGGTACAAACTTCATCTTCACCTGCAACTAACAACGCTATAAGAGGGGCTGAGCAAAGCGGTAACATAGCCAAACAAAGGTTTGCATAGGAAAGGGTGCAAAAGGTTAGAGGCTGACATGGCAATTTGGGATGGCTTGATAAACAGGTAATAGGTAGCGCAGCATAGCGATAGAGCGAAGCAACTAGCATAGCAATGATAGTAGTGAGATCCAGGGTAGCGGTCATCTTGCCTGAAATCCCGCAAGGAAGAAGGACGAGTCCATGAAGAAGATGAACGGATGAAGCCGAACCAAGCGTAGACGAACGAATCCTCACGATCGCAACGAAACAGGAACTAACAAGAAGAAGCACACAACATAGTAAACACCCCACACATGAACAAGACATGATGCACAACCCAGCATGATGCACGACAACGCTACATGAAGCTACTCATGGCAAGAGATGATGCATACAAGACCAACACATCAAAGCAAGTTTAAATGAGGCCGGGAACAACATATAACAATTTCGGTAAGTCCTCATATGCAAGTTTCGAAATTGGTCCAGATCTGAATAAACCTTATGTTCAAGTTGTTAAACAGCAAGTTAAGATGCACCAAGATGACCTACACGAAATTCTAGTCAAGTTACATATAAAGTTCATTTAAATTGGAGCTACGGTCTAGAAGATATGAGCAAAACAAGTTAAACATGGCATTGGTGCAAAATGCATACAAACATCAAGCAAACCACCTCAAAACATGGATGCAACATGATAATATGAAACTACATGCAAAATCAAGCAAGTTTCATATAGAGCACACTCAAATCGGAGCAACGGTTCAACACACACCCTATACAAGTTTAAAGGACAAGCTGTCCAAAACAGCAACTAGGCATATTGCGAGCATCAAAACAACATGCTACATCACCCCAACATAATAACAAAAGGCATGGGCATGATCTACAGGTAAAGCATTACAAAACATGAGCACTGAGCTATCTCCATAAACAACTAGAACATGCTCAAAAACACATGGCAAGATTGGAACTAATAACAGTTTCAGACTTTGCAGAAATTAACATCAGGTTGCAATGTTTAGAGCTATGAAACAACATGTTACAGGAACTTATAATGGCAAACAAAGGCATGGCATGAATCTACTAATTGCATAGAACAAAAGTCATTTAGTGACCATAAGCCAAAAAGGATCAGAAAATATAGTAACACCCATGTCAATATTGAAAGTTTCGTTAACAGATTCAGCAACATGGCATGTCAAAAACTGATAACAAGTGGGCATGTTTACAAGCTCAATGCACTCACTACAGAGCCTTATATGATAAACTAAGCATACATACATCAAGAAGACATGGCATATAAGACATACATGGCAAGAACAATAACATAGCATACATGGATCAACCACAACAACCTTGGCAAAATTGAATAACATGTAAACAATCTGCCAGGAAACATTTGATAGCAAAAGTAGAGCTCGATTGACTCAAGCTAGGGTACTCCATAATTGCAAACAAGGGCATTGATGGATAGAGCAAGACATGCTTTACAAAACATCCTTACTGAAGTATCTCAAAATATGCATGGATCTCTCGATAGCATCAAGTTAACATGGCATCAAAATATCAGCAAAACAGGGCTGAAATTAGCAACAACAAGACACCTAGTTTGCATGCTTGTGCTAGTCACCACATAGATCACAAAAATACATAGAAAGCACCACTGGAAATAAGACATGGCATATTACAAAACACATGTAGGACTCAAGTTCATAGGGTGCACACATCAATCATGGCAAAAATGACAAAAGTGCATGTTCTGTTAAAAATCAGAAACTAACATCACATAGCACTCTTCCAACAGCATTACGGGCATCAAGATGAGCTCAAATGAAAATGATGCAATGAGATGAAATGATCTACTCTTCGAGGCGAACATTTTGACATATTACACGCGCAAAACGGAGCAACTATGACAGAGATATGATGCAATGAAAATGGAACAAAATATTATGAAATCTGGGACTTAGACGAAATTTGGAGGGGAAAAAGTCAACCGGGACGAGGTGGTGCGGGATGAGCAGATCCGGGGACGGAGGGGAGGCGTTTGGATCGGATCCCGTGGATCTCGTCCCACCTGGACGGACCCGACGGATCCGACTCGGGCGAGGGCGGCGGCGGCGAGGGGCGAGGGCCGAGGCGGCCGAGCGCGGAGGCGAGGCGCCGGCGAGCTAGGGCGGCGGGGCCGGGCGATCAAGGAAGCGAGGCGCCGGCGAAGCTAGGCTCGGGCTGGCCGGAGGGAAGCCGAGGGGCGGCGCTGGGCGGAGGCCGAGGGCGGCGATCGCGGGAGCGGGCGCGGGCGTGGCGTGGGCCGGCCGGCGCGAGGCGGGCGAAGCGCATGGCAGGCGGCGCGCGACGCGCACGGAGGCGGCGGGCGGGCGATTATGGGCGCGGCCGGGCGGAGCAGGGCGGCGCGGCGAGGCGCCTGGGCGGCGGCGGCGGCGGCGCGACGCCGGCGCGAGCGCGGACGGGCGAGGCGGGCGGGCGGGCGGGCGGGCCGCGATGGGCTCGCCGAACTGCAAGGCGCGTGGGGTGGGACGGCGACGACGTGGCGCGTGGAGGTTGGCTGAGGCGGCGGCGGCGATGACGTGTCGCCGGGATTGGTCCGGCGACGTGGGCGGACGTGTCCGGCGTGGCGAACGCGACGTCGGCGCGAGCGAGAGAAAACTGCTAGGGTTTCGGGGAATTAGACCGCGAATCTCGGGAGGGGCTATATTTATAGGTAGAGGGAGCTAGGAGAGTCCAAATGAGGTGCGGTTTTGCCACGCGATCGTGATCGAACGGCCGAGAGCATGGAGGGAGTTAGATGGGTTTTGGGCCACTTTGAAAGGGTGTTGGGCTGCAACAAAGAGGCTCTGCGGTTACCCGCTAACTGCTGGAGTACCAAACGACCTCCAAATGATCCGAAACTTGACAGCGGTTCACGGTGCTATACCAAGGCCGCTTGACAAACCTCGGTCCATTCCGAGACCGCTTGACACCCGCATACTAAAAGAGGTAAAAGGGGCGCCGGGAGACACAGGAGTGCCGGATTGCAAAACGGACAACGGGGAAAATGCTCGGATGCATGAGACGAACACGTATGCAAATGCGATGCACATCATGACATGATATGAAATGCAGATGATGACATGGCAAAGTGCAACACGCAAGCACATGACATGGCAAAGACAGCGAATAACTGGCAGACACCTGGCGCATCGAATCCGGGGCGTTACAACACTCCTCCACTAACAAGAGATCTCGTCCCGAGATCTTAGGACCGAGACGGAAGAGAAAAGGGATGAGGTGAAACAAGAACTCACAGAAGAAGCAAGGAATCGAGAGCACTCGAGAAGAAGAGAGGAACGACGAGAATGACGAGAATTGAAAGCTCACGGAATCAGATAGACTATGAAACCACTCGTTCTAACCGGAGTGGTTAGAATGATAAAAGAAACGAATAAGACTTAAAGGATTTAGGCAGCACACCGGCTAAAACATGGAGGAATAGAACTTGAACTTGAGAGGATGGAATGATACTGGACGACATAAGCAATGCAATGCCTCCGGATGAATTGAAATAATTGAATGAAAAGAACTTGGAAGGAAGGATTGAACGGAGTTGTTGAAAAAAAATCAACAACGAAAAGAATAAGCTTGTTGTGGACTTATGGATAACCTCTCAAAATTATGAGGTGATAACCAACCACAAATTGAAAAGATTAGATAGCTGAGAAGAACGAAGAAATGCAAATCTCCACTTCAAATGAATACGGAGAATTAAATGCACTTCGAGATGCGAGAAGAAAAGATACTTGAACTCCACCAACAAGAATCTTGATGAACACTTGAAGAATGAATTAAATCATGACGATCCACCGTGACGAACTCCGGTAACAAAAGGTTGATGAGATATGATGAAGGACGAAAGAATAGATGAGCGTTGCGATTATTTAGATGGAGGTTCCGACGAAATGGCCGAGGAAATTTGAACTCCGGAAAAGGTGAAAACACTTGGAAGTAGAATTTATTCATTAAGAACAAACTCCGAAGAAAATGATTAATCACTTGGATGAAATAAGAATAAGATTTATTGTATGCTTATCCTTCATCAATTTAAATTGATGACAAGCAATGGATTTTGCATACTACTTAATCTTCTTGAAAAGGATTAAGGGGGGCACCAAACTTGAGAAAGTCTTCATGAACCACCGGTAGGATTGGAAAGAACGAATGAATTAATATGATAAACAAAGAAAAGAATCTGAAAGAACCACCGTTAGAATTCGGAAATGACTGACGAAAGAGAATGAATCACCGGGAAAAATTAGAAAAGCACGAAGATACTTGAGGGAATTTAGAGAAAAAGATCGAAGAGATCGCGAACTGATTAAGAATGCTTGAACGAAGCACCGGAAGAATATTGAGACGAACGAAGGGGCACGGATATAGCATAATTGGAGAACGGCTTTGAAAACTTGGAACGAAGAAATCTTCCGAAAAGATGGCCTCCGGATGATTGAGACGGAAAGCAACTCTTGAAATGCTCCGGATTGATGAAAAGAATTGCACGACTGGAAACAATTAGATAGGATCACATCGAGCTAGCACCATGAATCTCAGGGGGAGCGGACAAGATTTAAGAGAAACTCTACTTCGGTCTTCAAGGACGACGAGAAACAGCACCAAAATAACTGAGGTACTCCGGTAGAATGAAAAGCAAAGAGGTTGAGTCAACAATGAAATGATTTGAAATCGATCTTGGAAAAGCATCTGACTGATGGGATCCATTCTTACGCCACGCTTTGAAATGAATTTGGGAATAACTCCGGGGGAATTAGAGGAGTCAGGTAAGATCCTGGGAAAGACCTGTGGGTTAGGGCCCACTGAATAGATAACACCGTCGGGAAGGATTGTTGAACAGATAAATGATGCACCGGAACAATTGAAATATTTGAAAGAGGTGACAGCCTCGAATCAATTGGAACACAAACGAATCTCTTGAGATGTCTTGCACACTCCGGAAGGATAAACTGGCGAGAGACGAACGAGCAAGGAAAAACACTTGAGCCGAGAGAAAGAATATGATCAACCGAAAACTTGAATTGAGTGCACCGGAAAAAGAAAAAGGGATGAAGAATGACGAACAATTCGAGAATTCACCGGTTGAAATAATTGAGAAAAGACTGAAGATACTCCGTACGAATGAAATAGATGGTCGAGAGAGAGGAAAACTCCGGGAATAAAAAGGGTGGGAGGGCGGGAAAACAAACACAACTTGGAAGGGAAAACCGACGAATATCTTTGAAAAAACATTGGTTGAAATCACTGAGGAGAGAGAGCAAAAACTTCACATGAGTAGGATCGATACTCGATTATGGACTCCGGCTCCGAGAAGAAGAAGGGAGGGCGGGTGGGAAAAACAAGGACAACTTCGGACAGGGAAAACAACATCGATTGAAAAGAACTGAAGATTGAACTTGCAAAGATGAAGAGGCTCGAGTCAACTTGACGAGAAATGCACCGGATAAAAAGAGCTGAGGAACAACTACCGGAAAACCAACTGCGTGATCCTAAAGAAAATTTTTGAACGGGAAGAGGAGTAATTCAAAACACCTACGTCAAGATTCCTTACCAGAGCGACGAAGGGGCAGAGGAGTAAAAAGAATTCCTACTCTCCGATATAACTAAACTCCGAAAATAGTTTTATTCTAGACTCAACATCGGCCAAACTACACGATCAATCAAGGGGGCTCCTAGGGTCGGTCGAGGCTCTGATACCAACTTGTCACGCCCAATATGCGACCCTATCCAAAAGGAACTCGACGGTCCCACCAAGGATAGACCCGCATATTGAAACGCTTTTGCAAGGTGGATATCATTACATCAACATTACATAATAGATGGGGATACATACATAAGGCACAACTGCCACAAGAATACATCAACATCATAAACAAGATCAACATCCGACTACAGATGAAACATAAACAGAAACTCAAACGACATCCACCCTGCTAGCCCAGGCTGCCGACCTGGAACCTAACCCCTGATCGAAGAAGAAGCAGAAGAAGACTCAACGCAAGCAAGCATCGCTCTCACGTCATGATCATCGCAAACCTGTACCTGCAACTGGTGGTGTAGTAATCTGTGAGCCACGAGGACTCAGCAATCCCATTACCATGGGTATCAAGACTAGCAAAGCTTAATGGGAAAGGAAGGGGTAAAGCGGTGAGGTTGCAGCAGCGACTAAGCATATATGGTGGCTAACATACGCAAATGAGAGCGAGGAGAGAAACAAAGGAACGGTCGTCAACTAGTAATGATCAAGAAGTGATCCTGAACTCCTACTTACGCCGACATAACCCGAAACCGTGTTCTCCTCTCGATCAACCCCGAAAAGAGACACTCACGGTTACGCTACGGTTGGTGTATTTTAATTGAGATCAACTTCGGTTTTCTACAACCGACATTAACAAATTCCCATCTGCCACATAACCGCTGGCACGGCTTTGAAAGTTCAAACCCTGCAGGGGTGTCCCAACTTAGCCCATGATAAGCTCTCGCGATCAACGAAGGATATTCCTTCTCCCCGGAAGACCCGATCAATCTCGAATCCGGCTACAAGACATTTCGCAGCAATAAAACAAGACCAGCAAGACCGCCCGATGCGCCGACAATCCCGATAGGAGCTGCACATATCTCGTTCTCGTGGCAACACCGGATGAGACAGAGCTACGAGTAAAACCAACCCTCAAGTTGCCCTAAGGTGGCTCCCAGTGGCTCGGTTCGGGCCAACACTTAGAGAAGCACCGTCCCAGGGGGGGGCTAAATAAAGATGACCCTTGGGTTAATTACTCCCAAGGGAAATATAGGTGGTGGTGAGGCAAAAGGTAAAACCAATGTTGGGCCTTCTTTGGACGAGTCTTATTCAAAGCGAACCGTCAAGGGGTCCCATAAATCACCCGACCGCGTTAGGGACGCAAAATCCGGGAACATAATACCGATATGACGGAAACTAGGGCGGCAAGAGTGGAACAAAACTCCAGGCATAAGGCCGAGCCTTCCACCCTTTACCAAGTATATAGATGCATTAATTTAATAAGATATATATTGTGATATCCCAACAAGTAAACATGTTCCAACAAGGAACAAGATCTCCATGTTCCAACAAGGAACAAACTTCATCTTCACCGCAACTAACAACGCTATAAGAGGGCTGAGCAAAGCGGTAACATAGCCAAACAAAGGTTTGCATAGGAAAGGGTGCAAAAGGTTAGAGGCTGACATGGCAATTTGGGATGGCTTGATGAACAGGTAATAGGTAGCGCAGCATAGCGATAGAGCGAAGCAACTAGCATAGCAATGATAGTAGTGAGATCCAGGGTAGCGGTCATCTTGCCTGAAATCCCGAAGGAAGAAGGACGAGTCCATGAAGAAGATGAACGGATGAAGTTTAACCAAGCGTGACGAACGAATCCTCACGATCGCAACGAAACAGAACTAACAAGAAGAAGCACACAACATAGTAAACACCCACACATGAACAAGACATGATGCACAACCCAGCATGATGCATGACAACGCTACATGAAGCTACTCATGGCAAGAGATGATGCATACAAGACCAACACATCAAAGCAAGTTTAAATGAGGCCGGGAACAACATATAACAATTTCGGTAAGTCCTCATATGCAAATTTCGAAATTGGTCCAGATCTGAATAAACCTTATGTTCAAGTTGTTAAACAGCAAGTTAAGATGCACCAAGATGACCTACACGAAATTCTAGTCAAGTTACATATAAAGTTCATTTAAATTGGAGCTACGGTCTAGAAGATATGAGCAAAACAAGTTAAACATGGCATTGGTGCAAAATGCATACAAACATCAAGCAAACCACCTCAAAACATGGATGCAACATGATAATATGAAACTACATGCAAAATCAAGCAAGTTTCATATAGAGCACACTCAAATCGGAGCAACGGTTCAACACATACACCCTATACAAGTTTAAAGGACAAGCTGTCCAAAACAGCAACTAGGCATATTGCGAGCATCAAAACAACATGCTACAGCACCCCAACATAATAACAAAAGGCATGGGCATGATCTACAGGTAAAGCATTACAAAACATGAGCACTGAGCTATCTCCATAAACAACTAGAACATGCTCAAAAACACATGGCGAGATTGCAACTAATAACAGTTTCAGACTTTGCAGAAATTAACATCAGGTTGCAATGTTTAGAGCTATGAAACATGTTACAGGAACTTATAATGGCAAACAAAGTCATGGCATGAATCTACTAATTGCATAGAATAAATGTCCTTTAGTGACCATAAGCCAAAAAGGATCAGAAAATATAGTAACACCCATGTCAATATTGAAAGTTTCGCTAACAGATTCAGCAACATGGCATGTCAAAAACTGATAACAAGTGGGCATGTTTACAAGCTCAATGCACTCACTACAGAGCCTTATATGATAAACTAAGCATACATACATCAAGAAGACATGGTATAGAAGACATACTTGGCAAGAATAATAACATAGCATACATGGATAAACCACAACAACCTTGGCAAAATTGAATAACATGTAAACAATCTGCCAGGAAACATTTGATAGCAAAAGTAGAGCTCGATTGACTCAAGCTAGGGTACTCCATAATTGCAAACAAGGGCATGGATGGATAGAGCAGGACATGCTTTACAAAACATCCTTACTGAAGTATCTCAAAATATGCATGGATCTCTCGATAGCATTAAGTTAACATGGCATCAAAATATCAGCAAAACAGGGCTGAAATCAGCAACAACAAGACACCTAGTTTGCATGCTTGTGCTAGTCACCACATAGATCAAAAAAATACATAGCAAGCACCACTGGAAAGAAGACATGGCATATTACGAAACACATGTAGGACTCAAGTTCATAGGGTGCACACATCAATCATGGCAAAAATGACAAAAGTGCATGTTCTGTTAAAAATCAGAAACTAACATCACATAGCACTCTTCCAACAGCATTAAGGGCATCAAGATGAGCTCAAATGAAAATGATGCAATGAGATGAAATGATCTACTCTTCGAGGCGAACATTTTTACATATTACACGCGCAAAACGGAGCAACGTGACAGAGATATGATGCAATGAAAATGGAACAAAATATTATGAAATCTGGGACTTAGACGAAATTTGGAGGGGGGAAAAGTCAACCGGGACGAGGTGGTGCGGGATGAGCAGATCCGGGGACGGAGGGGAGGCGTTTGGATCGGATCCCGGTGGATCTCGTCCCACCTGGACGGACCCGACCGGATCCGACTCCGGCGAGGGCGGCGACTCCGGCGAGGGGGCGAGGGCCGAGGCGGCCGAGCGCGGGAGGCGAGGCGCCGGCGAGCTAGGGCGGCGGGCCGGGCTTGAGCGGAAGCGAGGCGCCGGCGAAGCTAGGCTCGGGGCGGCCGAGGGAAGCCGAGGGCGGCGCTGGGGAGGCCGAGGGCGGCGATCTGGGAGCGGCGGCGCGGGCGTGGCAACTCGCGCCGAGGCGGCGGGAAGCGCTGGCGAGCTGGCGGGCGACGCAATGACCGGGAGGCGGGGCTGGCGATTGCGGGCGCGCCGGGCGGAGCAGGGCGGCGCGGCGAGGCGCTTCGGCGGCGGCGGGCGGCGGCGGCGCACGCCGGGCGAGGGAGGCGCGAGGACGGGCGAGGCGGGCGACGAAGCGAGCGGCGGCGGCGGACGGGCCGAAGCGGCGGCGGCGGGCAGCGGGCGGGCTCGCGATGGCTCGCCGAACTCTGCGGCGGCGTGGGACGGACGGCGCACGACGTGGCGCGTGGAGGTTGGCTGAGGCGGCGGCGGCGATGACGTGTCGCCCCGGGATTGGTCCGGGCGACGTGGCCGGCGGACGTGTCCGGCGGCGCGAGGAGGAAAACTGCTAGGGTTTCGGGGGAATTAGACCGCGAATCTCGGGGGAGGGGCTATATTTATAGGTAGAGGGAGCTAGGAGAGTCCAGATGAGGTGCGGTTTTCGGCCACGCGATCGTGATCGAACGACCGAGAGCATGGAGGGGAGTTAGATGGGTTTTGGGCCACTTTGAAAGGGGTGTTGGGCTGCAACAAAAGAGGCTCTGCGGTTACCCGCTTAACCGTTGGAGTACCAAACGACCTCCAAATGATCCGAAACTTGACAGGCGGTCTGCCGGTGCTATACCAAGGCCGCTTGACAAACCTCGGTCCATTCCGAGACCGTTTGACACCGGCACACGAAAAGAGGTAAAAGGGGGCGCCGGGAGACACAGGAGTGCCGGATTGCAAAACGGACAACGGGGAAAATGCTCGGATGCATGAGACGAACACGTATGCAAATGCGATGCACATCATGACATGATATGAAATGCAGATGATGACATGGCAAAGTGCAACACGCAAGCACATGACATGGCAAAGACAGCGAATAAGCCGCGGACACCGGCGCGATCGAATCCGGGCGTTACACTCCACCACCATCGCTCAACCAGCCCTCTCCACGGGCTACTGTTCAACCACCCCTCCACGGGCTACTGTTCATCCAGCCCTCCACCGTCTACTGCTCATCCAGCCCTCCACGGGGTGGTCCTGTTCATCCATCCCTCCATGGGGTCATGTTCATCCATCCCCAACCAGCTCGATTGATCGGGGTCCTGTTCATCCACAGGCAACACCACGGGGTCCTCTTCATCCACCCCCACCGGGAACTGTTCATCCAAACCCCCAAAGAATGCTCTTTGCTCATCCAGAGGCAGCATCGATCGGCTTCAGATTAGCAGCAGATGGCGGCGAATCGCCGATCGGGTTCGATTAACAAACATTGATCGATCGCTCGGGTTCGATGAACGCGTAGCCTGCGCAGGCAATCGCCGGGTTGATTAGAGCCCAACGCCTCGCTCGGGTTCAGTTAGAGCCCAACGCCTCACACCCACGCGCGTGCGTGTACGAGAGAAACGCGCATCGCTCGGCCCCGACCACCCACCGTAACCGGGAACACCCCGATATTTTCCTCGCCCTCGCTTCTACCACGGTTTTTTCCATCATGGACGGCCCAAAGAATGTCATGCAGCTGCGTCTCCGGCCCGCCCAGGATGAAAAGCCCATTTTCTTTCATGATTTTTTGTCATAGAAGTAGGTCCCCACCACATCTATGATGATACCGTGATTTGTCACAATTACTGTCATAGAAATGTCATAAGTATGATAGAAAAAAAATCGTTCGGCCCAAAATGTCACGGATGTGTCTTTTTTATAGTGATAAGATGATCCCTTCACTTAATTTCAAGATAAAAGTGTTCTCCTTGAGTATGCACCGTTGCTACAGTTCGTCGTTTTGAGACACCATGTGATGATCGGGTGTGATAGACTCTGCGTTCACATACAACGGGTGTAAGGCAGTTTTGTACATGCAGAATACTTGAGTTAAACTTGACGAGCCTAGCATGTATAGACATGGTCTCGGAACACTGGAGACCGAAAGGTCAAACATGAGTCATATAGTAGATATGATCAACATAGAGATGTTCACCATTGATGACTACCCCATCTCACGTGATGATCGGACATGGGTTAGTTGATTTGTATCATGTATCACTTAGATAACTTGAGGGATGTTTACTTAAGTGGGAGTTCTTATGTAATTTGATTAATTGAACTTAATTTATCATGAACTTAGTCTTATAGTTTTGCATGTCTTATGTTGTAGATCAATGGCCCGAGCTACCGTTCCCCTGAATTTTAATGCGTTCCTAGAGAAAGCTAAGTTGAAGGATGATGGTAACAACTACACGGACTGGGTCCGTAACTTGAGGATTATCCTCATTGTTGCACAGAAGAATTATGTCCTTGATGCATCGCTAGGTGAAAGCCATGCTGCAGGAGCTAAAGCTGATGTTATGAACGTCTGGCAAGCTCGATCAGACGACTACTCAATACTTCAGTGTGCCATGCTTTACGGCTTACAATCGGGACTTCAAAGACGTTTTGAACATCATGGGGCATATGAGATGTTCCAAGAGTTGAAGTTAATATTTCAAGAAAATTCCCGGGTTGAGAGATATGAAGTCTCCAACAAGTTCTATAGCTGCAAGATGGAGGAGAACAGTTCTGTTAGTGAACACAAACTCAATATGTGTGGGTATCATAACCACTTGACTCAGCTGGGAGTTGAACTTCCAGTTGATAGTGTTATTGACAGAGTTCTTCAATCACTGCCACCAAGCTACAAAGGCTTCGTGATGGACTATAGTATGTAAGGGATGAATAAAATGATTCCTGAGCTCTTCGCAATGCTTAAGGCCGCGGAGGTAGAAATCAAGAAAGAGCATCAAGTGTTGATGGTTAACAAGACCACTAGTTTCAAGAAAAAGGGCAAGGGAAAGAAAGGGAACTTCAAGAAGAATGGCAAGCAAGTTGCCACTCCCGGGAAGAAGCCCAAAGCTGGACCCAAGCCTGAAACTGAGTGCTTCTACTGCAAAGGGACTGGTCACTGGAAGCGGAACTGCCCCAAATACTTGGCGGATAAGAAGGATGGAAAAGTGAACAAAGGTATTTGATATACATGTTATTGATGTGTACCTTACTAATGCTCGTAGTAGCGACTGAGTATTTGATACTGGTTCGGTTGCTCATATTTGTAACTCGAAACATGAGCTATGGATAAAACGAAGATTGGCTAAGGATGAGGTGACGATGCGCATCGGGAATGGTTCCAAGGTTGATCTGATCGCCATCGGCACGCTACCTCTACATCTACCTTCGGGGTTAGTTTTAGATCTGAATAATTGTTATTGGTGCCAACGTTGAGCATGAACATTATATCTGGATCATGTTTAATGCGAGACGATTATTCATTTAAATCAGAGAATAATGGTTGTTCTATTCATATGAGTAATATCTTTTATGGTCATGCACCCTTGATGAATGGTCTATTCTTGTCGAATCTCGATCGTAGTGATACACATATTCATAATATTGATGCCAAAAGATGCAAAGTTAATAATGATAGTGCAACATATTTGTGGCACTACCGTTTAGGTCATATTGGTGTAAAGAGCATGAAGAAACTCCATGCAGATGAACTTTTGGAATCACTTGATTATGAATCATTTGATACTTGCGAACCATGCCTCATGGGCAAGATGACTAAAATTCCATTCTCTGGAAGAATGGAGCGAACTAATGACTTATTGGAAATAATACATACCGATGTATTCGGTCCGATGAGTGTTGAGGCACGCAACATGTATCATTATTTTCTGACCATCAAAGATGATTTGAGTAGGTATGGGTATATCTAATTGATGAAACACAAGTTTGAAACATTTGAAAAGTTCAAAGAATTTGAGAGTGAAGTGGAGAATCATCGTAACAAGTAAATAAAGTTTCTATGATCTGATCACGGAGGCAAATATTTGAGTTACGAGTTTGACCTTCATTTAAAACAATGTGGAATTGTTTCAAAACTCACACCACCCGGAACACCATAGTGTAATGGTGTGTCCGAACATCGTAACCGTACTTTATTGGACATGGTGCGTTCTATGATGTCTCTTACCGATTTACCACTATCATTTTGGTGTTATGTGTTAGAGACAGCCGCATTCACGTTAAATAGGGCACCGTCTAAATCCGTTGAGACGACACCGTATGAACTATAGTTTGGCAAGAAACCTAAGCTGTCGTTTCTTAAAGTTTGGGGTTGCGACACTTATGTCAAAAGGCTTCAGCCTGATAAGCTCAAACCCAAATCGAAGAAATGCGTCTTCATAGGATATCCTAAGGAAAAACTTGGGTACACCTTCTACCACAGAGTCGAAGGCAAGGTCTTTGTTGCCAAGAATGGAACATTTCTAGAGAAGGAGTTTCTCTCGAAAAAAGTGAGTGGGAGGAAAGTAGAACTTGATGAGGTAATTGTACCTTCTCTCAATTTGGAAAGTAGCACATCAGAGAAATCCGTTCCCGTGATGCCTACACCAACTAGAGAGGAAGCTAATGATGATGATCATGAAACTTCACATCAAGTTACTACTGGACCTCGTAGGTCGAACATAGCACGTTCCGCGCCAGAGAGATATGGTAATCATGTCCTGGAAGTCATGTTACTAGACAATGACGAACCTACGAACTATGAAGAAGCTATGATGAGCCCAGATTCTGATAAATGGCTTGAGGCCATGAAATCTAAGATAGGAATGCGAACAAAGTGTGGACTTTGGTGGAATTTCCCGATGATCGGCAAGCCATTGAGAATAAATGGATCTTCAAGAAGAAGACAAACACTGATGGTAATATCACCATCTACAAAGCTCGAATTGTCGCAAAAGGTTTTTGACAAGTTCAAGAGATTGACTATGATGAGACCTTCTCACCCGTAGCGATGCTTAAGTCAGTCCAAATCACGTTAGCAATTGCCGCATTTTATAATTGTGAAATTTGGCAAATGGATGTCAAAACTGCATTCCTTAATGGATTTCTTAAAGAAGAGTTGTATATGATGCAACCAGAAGGTTTTGTCGATCCTAAAGGTGCTAACAAAGTGTGCAAGCTCCAGCGATCCATCTATGGACTGGTGCAAGTGAGGGAGTCCTGGATTAGGGGGTCCTCGGACAGCCGGACTATATACTTTAGCCGGACTGTTGGACTATGAAGATACAAGATTGAAGACTTCGTCCCGTGTCCGGATGGGACTCTCCTTGGCGTGGAAGGCAATATGGGCAATACAGATATGTAGATCTCCTCCCTTGTAACCGACTCTGTGTAACCCTAGCCCCCTTCGGTGTTCATATAAACCGGAGGGTTTAGTCCGTAGGACAACAAAAATCAGATCATAGGCTAGCTTCTAGGGTTTAGCCTCTACGATCTTGTGGTAGATCAACTCTTGTAATACTCATATCGTCAAGATCAATCAAGCAGGAAGTAGGGTATTACCTCCATCGAGAGGGCCCAACACAGGTAAACATCGTGTCCCCGCCTCCCTGTTACCATCCGCTTAGACGCACAGTTCGGGACCCCTACCGAGATCCGCCGGTTTTGACACCGACATTGGTGCTTTCATTGAGAGTTCCACTGTGCCGTAACCATATGGCTTGATGGCTCCTTCGATCATCGGCAACGATGCGATCCAGGGTGAGGTTTTCCTCCCCGGCCAGATCTTTGTATTCAGCGGCTTCGTACTACGGGCCAACTCGCTTGGCCATCTGGAGCAGATCGAGAGCTACGCCCCTGGCCGTTAGGTTAGGTTTGGAAATTTAAACTACACTGCCGACATCCGCGGAGACTTGATATTTGACGGATTCGAGCCCATGTCAGGTGCGCCGTACAGTCACGACGAGCACGACTTAGCTCTGCCGTCGGACGGAGTTCGGGAGATCACACCTGTGGCTACTCCGGCCCTAGATCCGGAGTCTATTGCGCCATCCGAGGACGGGTGGATGGACCCCGCCTCAGAGGCCACACACTCACTGGCGATAGAGCCAAATACTGACTTCACCTCCTATGAGACCTGTGTCGCCGGATCCTCGGATTCGTCCCCGGCCACAGGCCCCGAACCGCCTGCGTCCATGCCTATCAAATCTGATTGGGCACTGATCATGGAGTTTACCTCCGTAGATATCTTTCAGCACTCACCACTGGGCGACGTGCTAAACTCATTGAGGTCTCTCTCCTTGTCAAGAGACCCTTGGCCAAACTATGTCCGGCTAGAGTGGGATGAGGACGACGAAGAAATTCGCTTCCCACCCACCGCCCACTTAGTAGCCACTGTCGACGATTTAACCGACATGCTCGATTTCGGCTCCGAAGACATCGACGGTATTGACGACGATGCAGGAGACAAACAGGAACCACCGCCCACAGGGCGCTGGACTGCCACCTCATCATATGATATATACATGGTGGACACCCCCAAAGAAGGCGATGGCGATAAGACAACGGAGGATAATCCCTCCAAGAAGCAATCCAAGCACCGACGTCAGCGGTGCCGCTCTAAGTCCCGCCATAGCAAAATTAGCGACACCGGCACAAGAGACAATAACGCTCCGAATAGTGCCGAAGACAACGACAATCCCCTCCAGCTAGACCTCGAGCAGGAGGATGAACTAGCTAGCCCTCTGGAACATGCAGTAGACGGAGAATTAGAGGATGGCAATTACATGCCTCTCTCCGAAGACGTGGTGAGCCTCGGCGACGAAGAATTTATCGTGCCTGAGGATCCCGTCGAGCAGGAGCGCTTCAAGCGTCGAGTTATAGCCACAGCAAACAGCCTGAAGAAAAAGCAACAAACAGCTTTGAGCTGATCAAGGTCTGCTAGCGGATAGATGGACTAAAGTCCTGGCGGCCGAGGAATACGAACTCGAGCGCCCAACCAAGATTTACCCAAAGTGTAGGTTGCTACCCCAACTCAAGGAGGAAGCATAAAAACCTACATTACCAGTGTATGATGCGGCTGATCGTCCCCTCGTGGCCGAGACAGAGGGGCATATCAGCCCGAAGTCCAGCCCGCACCCCGCCGCCATTCAAACAAAAATACCAAGGCCCGGGGCAACACACAGGACCTGCGAAACGCATTGGAAAACAAAGCAGGACATACAAGATTGATCTATGGATCACAGGGTCGCCCCCAATGCGTGACGAGGATTATCACGCCGGATACACTAAAAGCAAATCCGGCCCGACCAAATACAGCAGACAAGACTCGTATGAACTACATCGTGACATAGCCCGACACAGAGGTGCCGCACACCCCCTATGCTTCACTGATGAAGTAATGGGTCACGAATTCCCAGAAGGGTTTAAACCCGTAAACATTGAATCATATGATGGTACTACAGACCCCGCGGTGTGGATAGAAGACATCTTCCTCCACATTCACATGGCCCGCGGGGATGACCTACACGCCATCAAGTATCTCCCGCTAAAACTCAAAGGACCGGCTCGACATTGGCTAAATAGCTTGCCGGCAAACTCCATCGGAAGTTGGGAGAGCCTGGCAGACGCATTCCTGGACAATTTCCAGGGCACTTATGTGCGACCGCTGGATGCTGATGATTTAAGTCATATAACTCAGCAGCCAGGGGAATCGGCCAGGAAATTCTGGACCCGATTCCTAACTAACAAAAACCAAATTGTCGACTGTCCGAATGCAGAGGCCTTAGCGGCATTTAAGCATAACATCCGTGACGAGTGGCTCACCCGGCACCTCGGCCAAGAGAAGCCAAAATCCATGGCAGCCCTCACGACACTTATGACCCGCTTTTGCGCGGACGAGGATAGCTGGTTGGCTCGTAGTAACAACACAGCAAGCAAACCTGGCACATCAGAGGCCAGGGATAGCAACGGGAAACCATGACGCAACAAACACAAATGCCGCAAATATGGTGAAAACGCCGAAGATACGTCAGTAAATGCCGGGTTTAGTGGCTCAAAGTCCGGTCAGCGGAAAGGGCCACTCAAAAAAGTCTGGACCCATACTCGATCGCCAATGCGAAATTCATGGCACCCCAGGGACGCCAGCCACCCATACCTACAGAGAATGCTGGGTCTTCAAACAAGACGGCAGCGCAGGCGCCAAAAACAGAGAAGGGGGGTCTCAAAGCGATGATGGCGACGAAGAGCCCAGATCACCGAACACAGGAGGGCAAAAGAAATTTCCCCCGCAAATCCAAACGGTGAATGTGGTAAACACCACCCAAATTCCCAACCCGGACTGGATACGCACCCTTAGGGATGCCGACTTAACGAAACTAGTCGTCCCACAATATAAACTAGGGCCGGTCACCTTCAACCGCATGAATCGTCCGGTTAACACCAATCAGGGAAACCCAGCCGCACTAGTCCTCGACCCAATAATCGACGGGTTCCACCTCACACGAGTCTTTATGGACGGAGGCAGCAGTTTAAACCTGCTTTACCAGGACACAGTGCACAAGATGGGCATCGATCATTTGGTGATCAAACCCACCAAAGCCACTTTCAGAGGCATTATACCAGGTGTGGAAACCAGCTGTACAGGCTCCATCGCCCTTGAGGTAGTCTTCGGATCACCCGACAATTACCGTACCGAAGAGTTAATCTTCGAAATTGTCCCTTTCCGAAGTGATTATCAGTCACTGCTCGGACGAACCGCGTTCGCTTGATTCAATGCGGTGCCACATTATGCCTACCGTAAGCTCAAAATGCCCGGTCCACGCGGCGTCATCACGGTTAATATCAAGGACGAACTTTACTTCGGCATCAACGAGTACACCGCTGCCTTAACAGCAGAAGCAACGAGCAGCACCTTGCAGCCGAACCTCAAGTCAATGGCCAGGCTCCCGGACACCGTCAAAGGACTCCGAACTACTTCACGAAAGGATAGCACGACTCGTACAAAGCTCAATTAAACACTCCGGCGAAGGCCAGGACAAGCCGCACTTAGCGGCTCAACCGCTCTCCGACACGCAAACATTTCTTACATTTCCTTCGCAGGTTCACCTTTGCACTGACCAGGATGGGCGATACGGAGGCAGCTCGAACGCACAAGGGAATCCTTAGACATTCCCCGCGATGACCATCCGACTATTCTCCGGATCCGCACACAGCTTCTTCCCCCTGGTCTCAGCAGGTTCCACAGTCATATTTCCTTTTTATCACATTACATGTACTTATACGCATCGACGTACTATTCAAATACAACTTATGAATTCATATGACGCTTATCTGCCATTATTTCTTATTAAAATGCTTTTATCAAGTGGCATCCGTACACCACGATATGCCTTCAAATATGCCAGGGCTTCGTTTTACCCATAATACGTCAATAAAGTCCGAACACCTTCGCGGAAGTTCGGCACCCCGAACCTATAGCATTATATGCATCAGCTCCGAGTCATGTCTTGGGTCAATAGTTGGGTTTGCCCGGCTCCCACGTTTTGGTACCTTACGTTCCGCTATATCGGCTAAGGTAGCACTAGGAGAACTACTGTGATTGTGTCCCCGTTCTTCCGGACGAGCACCTCAGTAGAGAAAGCCGAAAACTGACTGTCATGATACGGCGAGAGCTGGTCAGCTGTTCGAGAGGTTGTAAAATCTTTAAGGATTTCTCCCACATAATGCCATAACCAATGCAGCGTGCGATGGATCAGGTTTTTCTTCCGATCAGGTGCTTATAGAGCCCCTCGTGCGGTCTTCCGAACACCAGGGGTTGCGCCTACCTTCCTAAAGCTCCTATGGCTAAGTGAGAGCGATAAAGCCCTATAGTCCAATTTCCTGGTTCTTGTGCTGAACACCTCCTTCGAATGACCCAAAACTGGGATAAAGAGTGATCAGGTCTATCCCGAACACCCCTGTACTTCTTACGTGGGGGCAGAAGCCGACGACTGGCCAACTCTCAGGATTAATATATAAAACGGCCGCGCAGGAGGATAAACTTTTATATAACAGGAAATAAATAATGTAAATGACCATGTTTAGACATTACAAAGGACAACATGATTTGCATTCATGGAAATATAATGTCCTGGGTACATAGCTCCGCTGCAAGGTAGGATCCTTTCAGGACACTCTCATAATATAATTCGGGCTTGTGGGGCTCCTTCCCCTCTGGCAGTCCTTCGGTCATCAGCTTTTTAGCATCCATCTTCCCCCAGTGCACCTTCACGCGGGCAAAGGCCATTCGCGCAGACCGACCGCTTGATGACATCAAGTAGAGGGCACGCACTCACAAGCCGCTTCACGAGCCCGAAGTAGCTGCTTGGAATCGGCTCGGTGGGCCATAGCCGGATAATTAGATCCTTCATGGTTAGTTCCGCCACCTTATGCAGTTCGATCAACTGTTTCAGTTGATCGACAAAGGGCATCGGATAATTTGGTGCCAAATACTGCATCCAGAAGAGCTTATCCGCAGTGTTCCTTTCTTCGGCTCGATAGAATTGGGCGGCATCCGATATTTGCTTGGGGCAGCTCGCAAATACCCGAGAAACCGAATTCAAAATTAGAAACATAAATTTCTCCTCAAATACTTGCTTTACATGGAAAAAGCCTTACCCGCCGCGATCTTCTTCGCCTCTTGGATCCCCTGCAGGGCGCTTTGGGTTTCCCCCCGGGCATCACTCGTGGCCTGATGCGCCTTGGTGAGTTCGGATTCTTTCTCCGTTAAACTCTGCTCCAAGGTCTTGCATTTCTTCATGGCCTGTTGTAGCTCCTGCTCAGCTTTAATAACCCTGGCCTCGTACTTCTCATGAAGAGCCTGCTCTGTGGTTGCCTTTTTCTCGGCCTCGGCCACAACCTTCTTAAGAGGCTCGCTTCGTCAACAACCTGGAGCCCGGCGGTGGCGAGTGTCTCGTCGTCGAACACCTCCCCTTCAGCTGGCGCTCTGCTGCCCATCGTCCCTGGGAGGCGGACGAACAAGTCGTTACCCACCTTTAGATACTTGTCCGAGGTAGGGGCTGCGGGGGAGGAAGGTCGGTCATTGGCCGCCTCCTCCTAGACGGGCTCCTTCGCGGCCTCCTCGGTGGCAGCTTTGCCGGGCTCCCCGGCAGGACCCTCGCCGGCTTCCCCCACAGCGGTCTCGCTGGTCTCCCTGGAAAGCCCCTTGGTGGCCTCCTCAATGGCGGACTTGGCAGCTTCCCCAGCCGCAACCTTGGCGGCCTCGGCCTCAGCATCCCTGGCGACCTCCTCGATGACAGTGTCGATGTCTTCCTGGTCCATCGAGGGAGGATCTGAAAACGAGAAGAAAGGATGGGACGAGGCCAAGATCAACACTTAGAGCAAAAGAAAGAACATGGACGGGAAGCAAGCAACTTACCCGCGCTGGGCTGAGAAGAAATGGCGCCCTCCCCGCCGACATTCGTTGCTGGGACGGAGCCACCAGCACCCAAGCTCGCCTCCTCCTCCTCCTCCTCCATGCGTGTGGGCTCGGCAGTGGATGCCTTTGCCGGGGACGCCCCTTTGGGCGGCGTGCTGGGAGTGGCCCTCATCGGCTCCTCTTGCTGCCACTCTCCTCCTGCAAACCCGACAAGGTCTGCATCAAGGATTCACGCCCCAATGCCCGTCAATGAAGGAGTGAGTAATGAACCCACTGTAACGCCCCGGATCCGATGCGCCAGGTGTCCGTCAGTTATTCGTCGTATTTGCCATGTCATTTGCTTGCGTGTTGCACTTTGCCATGTCATCATCTGCATTTCATATCATGTCATCATGTGCATCGCATTTGCATACGTGTTAAATCTCATGCATCCGAGCATTTTCCCGTTGTCCGCTTTTGCAATCCGCACTCCTATGTCTCCCGGCGCCTTTTACCTCTTTTCGTGTGCGGTGTTAAACGGTCTCGGAATGGACCGAGGTTTGCTGCTGCCTTGGTATAGCACCGTAGACCGCTGTCAAGTTTCGGATCATTTGGAGGTCGTTTGGTACTCCAACGGCTAACCGGGTAACCACAAAAGCATCCTTCTCTTTGCAGCCCAACACCCTTCCAAAGTGGACCAAAACCCATCTTACTCCCCTCCATGCTCTCGGTCGTTCGATCACGATCGCGTGGCCGAAAACCGCACCTCATTTGGACTCTCCTAGCTCCCTCTACCTACATATTGCCCTCTTCCCCGAAATATCGCGGTACAAACCCTAGCCTCGTCTTCCTCCGCGCGCCGGACACGTCCGCCCGCGCCGGACGAAGTCAGCGCCGCCGCCAGCGCCTAATCGTGGCCTGCCACGTGGCACCTGTGCCGCCGCCGCCGCCCGCCCGCTTCGGCCGGGCGGGCCTCCGGCCCATCCGGCTGCGCCGCCGCCTGCTGGCCTCCCGCTTCGCCCGCTCTCGGCGCCGACCCGCCGCCGACCGCCTCCGCCCGGCGGCAACCGCCGCTCCCGAGAGCTTCGCGCCGGCGCCGCCGCCAGTTCCTCATGGGCCCGGGCCGCGCCGTCGCGCGCCCGTCCCTCGCCCGTGCTGCCGCGATCCTCAGCTCATTGCCGCCTCTTCCCGCCGGATCCGCGCCCCCACCGGCCTCCTCCTCGCCGGAGCCGTCTCGCCGTCGCCGGAGCTGGGGTGGATGAGATCCACCCGTCCCCCATACCAAACGCGCCTCCGCCATCCCGATCCGCTCCGTCCCGGATCCCTCCGTCCCGCGTTGACTTTCGCGGAGGTATAAATCGACTAAGTCCCCGAATATTTGCATATTTTAGCCCCTGTTCATCATGCCATAACTCTGCATCCGTAGCTCTGTTTCGTGCGTGTAATATGTCAAATTGTTCGTCTCGACGAGTACATCATTTCATCTCATTGCATCATTTTCATTTGAGCTCATCTTGATGCCCGAAATGCTGTTGGAAAAGGGCTATGTGATGTTAGTTTCAGATTCTTATCAGAACATGCACTTTTGTCATTTTTGCCATGATTGATGTGTGCATCCTATGAACTTGAGTCCTACATGTGTTTTGTAATATGCCATGCCATCTTTACAGGGGTGTATGCCATGTATTTTTGTGATCTCTGTGGTGACTAGCACAAGAATGCAAACTAGGCTTCATGATGTTGCTGATTTCAGCCCCTGTTCTGCTGATATTTTTATGCCATGTAAACTTGATGCTACCGAGAGATCCATGCTTATTTTGAGATACTTCAGTAAGGGTGTTTTGAACATGTGGTTATTATCTATCCATCCATTCCCTTGTTTGCAATTATGGAGTGCCATAGCTTGAGTCAATCGAGCTCTACTTTTGCTATAAAATGTTTCCTGGCAGGTTGTTTACATGTTATTCAATTTTGCCAAGGTTGTTGTAGTTGATCCGTGTATGATATGATGTTGTTCTTGCCATGTATAGCTTCTATGCCATGTCTTCTTACTGTGAGTTGCCTTGCCATGCCATGTATTGCTCTGTGGTGAGTGTTTCAAGCTCACCAACATGCCTACTTATTGTTGTTCCTGCCATGTATGAATCTGTAATATAACTTGCTATGTTTACATGGGTGCCATCATATTTTCTGATCCTTTTTGGCTCATGGTCAGTAAGGGACTTCTGTTCTATGCAATTAGTAGATTCGTGCCATGCCTTTGTTTGCCATGATAAGTTCCTGTAGCATGTTGTTTGATAGCTCTAACCATTGCAACCTGATGTTAATTCCTGATAAGTCTGGAACTGTTATTATTTGCAATCTTGCCATGTCCTTTTGAGCATGTTCTAGTTGTTTCTGTAGATAGCTCAGTGTTCATGTTTTGTAATGCTTTACCTGTACATCGTTCCCATGCCTTTTGTTCTCACGTTGAGATACTGTAGCATGTTGTTTTGATGCTTGCAATATGCCTAGTTGCTGTTTTGGACAGTTTGTCCTTAAAACTTGTATAGGGTGTATGTGTTGAACCGTTGCTTCGTTTTGAGTGTGCTCTATATGAAACTTGCGTGATTTTGCATGTAGTTTCATATTATCATGTTGCATCCTTGTTTTGGGGTGTTTGCTTGATGTTTGTATGTATTTTGCATCAATGTCATGTTTATCTTGTTTTGCTCTTATCTTCTAGGCCGTAGCTCCGAATCTAATGAACTTTATATGTAACTTGACTAGAATTTCGTGTAGATCATCATGGTGCATCTTAAATTGCTGTTTAACAACTTGAACATAAGGTTTATTCAGATCTGGACCAATTTCGAAATTTGCATATGAGGACTTACCGGAATTGTTATATGTTGTTTCCGGCCTCATTTAAACTTGCTTTGATGTGTTGCTCTTGTTTGCATCATCTCTTGCCATGAGTAGCTTCATCTAGATTTGTCATGCATCATGTTTGTTGTGCATCTTGTCATGTTCATGTGTGGTGTGTTTACCTATGTTGTGTGCTTCTTCTTGTTAGTTCCTGTTTCGTTGCGATCGTGAGGATTCGTTCGTCTACGCTTGGTTCATCTTCGTGGCTTCATCTTCTTCATGGACTCGTTCTTCTTCCTTGCGGGATTTCAGGCAAGATGACCGTCACCTTGGATCTCATTACTATCATTGCTATGCTAGTTGCTTCGTTCTTTCGCTATGCTGCCCTACCTATCACTTGTTCCTCAAGCCTCCCAAATTGCCATGTCAGCCTCTAACCTTTTGCACCCTTCCTAGCAAGCCGTTGTTTGGCTATGTTACCGCTTTGCTCAGCCCCTCTTATAGCGTTGTTAGTTGCAGGTGAAGATGAAGTTTGTTCCTTGTTGGAACATGGAGATGTTGTTCCTTGTTGGAACATGTTTACTTGTTGGGATATCACAATATATCTTATATTATTAATGCATCTATATACTTGGTAAAGGGTGGAAGGCTCGGCCTTATGCCTGGTGTTTTGTTCCACTCTTGCCGCCCTAGTTTCCGTCATATCGGTGTTATGTTCCCGGATTTTGCGTCCCTAACGCGGTCGGGTGATTTATGGGACCCCATGACAGTTCGCTTTGAATAAGACTCCTCCAAAGAAGGCCCAACCTTGGTTTTACATTTGCCTCACCTAGCCCTTTTTCCCTTGGGAGTCGCGCTCTCAAGGGTCATCTTTATTTTACCCCCCCCGGACCAGTGCTTCTCCAAGTGCTGGCCCAAACCGAGCGATGTCCGGCGCCCCGGGAATCGGGTCTATGCCAACCCGACGTATGGCTCATCCGGTGTGCCCCGAGACCGAGATATGTGCAGCTCCTATCAGGATTTGTCGGCACATCCGGCGGCTTTGCTGGTCTTGTTTTATTCTTTGTCGAAATGTCTTGTAGCCGGATTCCGAGACTCGATCGGTCTTCCCGGGAGAAGGAATATCCTTCGTTGATCGCGAGAGCTTATCATGGGCTTGTTGGGACACCCCGCAGGTATAAACTTTCGAGAGCCGTGCCCACGGTTATGTGGCAGATGGGAATTTGTTAATATCCGGTTGTAATAAACTTGAATTAAACTCTTCTAAAATACACCAACCGTGTGCGTAACCGTGATGGTCTCTTTTCGGGGTTGATCGAGAGGAGAACATGGTTCTTGGGTTATGTCTGACGTAAGTAGGAGTTCAGGATCACTTCTTGATCATTACTAGTTGACGGTCGTTCCTTTGTTTCTCTTCTCGCTCTCATTTGCGTATGTTAGCCACCATATATGCTTAGCCGCTGCTGCAACCTCCCCACTTTATCCCTTCCTTACCCATTAAGCTTTGCTAGTCTTGATACCCATGGTAATGGGATTGCTGAGTCCTCGTGGCTCACAGATTACTACAACAACAGTTGCAGGTACAGGTTTTGTGATGATCATGACGCGAGAGCGATGTTTGCTTGTTTTGGAGTTCTTCTTCTGCTTCTTCTTTGGTCAGGGGACAGGTTCCAGGTCGGCTGCCTGGGCTAGCAAGGTGGATGTCGTTTGAGTTTCTGTTTATGTTTCATCCGTAGTCGGATGTTGTTCTCATGTATGATGTTGATTTATTCTTGTGGCATTTGTGCCTTATGTATGTACCCCCACTATTATGTAATGTTGATGTAATGATATCCACCTTGCAAAAGCGTTTCAATATGCGGGTCTATCCTTGGTGGGACCTTCGAGTTCCTTTTGGATAGGGTCGCATATTGGGCGTGACACCCACGCTGGGGGCTGAAGCGGGGGCTGCGTCGGGGGCTGTTGTTCGGGCTGCTCTCCAGCAACACCGGCGTATGCGAATTTCCCACCGGGGGCTTGTTGCCCGTCGAGGCCTTGGCCCTCTTCGCCGCCCTCTAGGCCGGTGTCTCCATGTCCCTGTGAAGATGAAAACAAGTTAGGGAAGGCGACACGGGCTAAGGATCAGGAATGATGAAGGGCAAGATGCTTACTCATCCTCCACCTCCTCCTCCACTGGCCTCCTCTTCCTCTTCGGGCTGAAGGACCGAAGATCAAAATCGGCCTCAAGGCCGGCATCCGTAGGAGGAGGGGAAGGGGATGGAGTCCTGCGCCACTTGGACGAGGAGGAGGCAGCAACCGCTACCTCCTTCGGTGCCGCAGCCCTTGTCCGGTGCACAGGCTGCGCCTGGGCCAGTTGCCGCTGCGCTGTCCTGCCGGGCCGGAGCTAGCCTGACGCAAGACCCTTTTCCTCCCCGAGGCTGTTGAATCTTCCGGCTCGGTCTCCTCTTCGATCGACTCCTCGACCATGTCTTCAACAAGGGGAGCCCAGGCGCTAGCACTACTAGCTTCCCCTGTGGCCCCCATCCACTCAGCAAACTCTCTCTCTCTTCGGCGGCCGTGTCGGACTTGTCTTCCATAGCGCCACGACTGCCGGCCTTCTCAGCAAGTGCTGCCTTCGCCGCCCTAGGGGCGATGTGCTCTAGCTCAGCCTTGGTGGTGTCTTTGATGAGCAGTGGCTCGTCAAGGACATACCTCTCCGACAGATTGTCGAAGAACTCCTCAACCTGCTCCGCTTCTGGCTTAGCCCAGCTTGGGTCGAGGCCGTGCGTGTTGAAGTCCGGCATCATGGCGATAATGTTAGTCTGGCGAGAATTGTTTCTCAACACGACCACTCCCGCTGGCAACCCAAACAGAGACCCGCCGACCTTGACAGCTTTGCTTGCCTTGACGGCCTTGCCGGCCTTCTCGGCCTTGCCGGTCCTATCAACTCCGCCGGCCTCATCCACCTTGAGCTGGAAGAGCCTCTGGCAAAGATGGGTGTGCTCCATCGCCGTGAAATTGTGCTTCTAGCCAGGGCGGAGCCTCATGACGTCGGCCGCATTCCTGAAGTCCCAGGCCGGCCTCCCTTTGTCATGCAGTGGGGCAATCCGACGACGGATGAAGTCAGCCCCAATCATCTCGATGGTGAGCCCGGCCGAAGTGAGGCGATGGATCCTGGTGGTGGCGACCATGAGCTTTTCGTCGTTGGCGTCGACATCACCCCAGTCTTTTCTGCGGACCGGCGGCGCCTGACGGGACCCGGCAGAACTCCTGTGGATCTGCTTCTTCAATCCAGCACCACCGGCCCCGCCACTCTTCCCACCTCTCCTTCTGGGCACCCTCCGGGTACGTGCCCACGCCCTTTGTCCTCGGAATCCAGGTGACGCAGCAAGAGATGGCGCCCCCTGGCTGAATGTGAGGGTAGAAGTAGTGGCGGAAGAGCGCCGTGCTGGGGAGCACTCCGTCGAAGCCCTCACAAAGATGAGCGAAAAAAGCCATGCACACCACGGCGTTCGGCGTAAAATCCAGAAGGTGGAAGCCCTAGGTGTGATGGCGTCGTGGAAGAAATCAGAGAAAGGGGCCAGAGCCCGCAAGAGAAGTAGTCGACGAAGAAGGGATACCGATTTGGACCAGCCTTGGCGAAGTCGGTGGGGACGATGCGCGTGGCAGGATGTCCCGACGTCTCCCTCCCCCACAGGGGCCTGCGGTAGTCCCTGAGGGTGTCCGCGTCGACCATCGAGTCGAAGAGGTCGCGCTGCGTCCGCAGCACCGCGAACTCGCGCTCCGGCACCTCCTTCTCCCCAGCGTCCTTGGCCACTCCCTTGCCCTTGCTGGTTTTGGGTGCCATGGCGGCTGAGAAAGAGATAAGGGATTGAGAGGAATGGGGGGCACGGCGGCGGCGAGCAGAGGCGAGAGCTTTGATTTTTCGCTTGAGGAAGAAGAGGGGAATGAAGGTTCCAAGATTGGAAAAGACACGGAGGATAAATGAGCAGCGCCCCTGCAGTTTTTCCTTTTTATGGGGAAGACGCGGGCCGTCTCTTTACCATTTACCACGACGTGACACAAGCGGGAAGCAACCGCTCCACGCACGACCCCCACGTCATGCATTCAATGCGAGTCATGGAGAAGTGCAACTGGCGAAGGAATTGCCACAATAAAGACTCGGCCCCGTGTGCCCGCGCACCGTTCTGGCACTAGCCCAACAATGCGTCGCGCTTATGTGTGGCCAGGCCCGGGGGCTCCTATCAGTGTACAACAGTAGGGGCCCTCTTTGTACCCCTTTACTTGTGCATGGGCAGCAGAGCCGCACATGTGGCCATGCTTAGCGGGGCAGAGGAAGGAAGCAAAGATACAAGACTTCTAGGGCGGCGCTCAAGCCAGGAGCGCATAGAGCGAAGGGACCAAATGGGCTTCCCCTGGCAAGAGCCTTGCCGGGGCAGCCTACGCAGCCCCGGCAAGGCTCTTGCTGGGGCAACTCACCCAACACCAGCATAGCCGCCACCCTTGAGCCTGAGAGTTCCGACACCATCGACAACATTGGAACCAAGGATCGGGAGGCGCCTGCATAGTGGCATGCAGATCTTTGTGAAGACAAGGGCCTGCGAGGCCTAGATGGGAACCAGAAGACAAGACAACAGTGAGGCTCCTTGCCGAGGATGTCCACGAGGCCCCGGCAAGGCTCCTGCCGAAGATACCCACGAGGCCCCGGCAAGACCCTTGCAGAGGGCGCCCGCAAGGCTCCGACAAGACCCTTTCCGGGGGCGCCCACAAGGCTCCGGCAAGACCCTTGCCGGGAATATCAACAAGACCCCGGCAAGGCTTTGTCGCCCCGTCGCCGGCCCAGCTCAGCGACCGACCCACCAACTGATCAAGCGCCCACGTGGAAGCATGTGCACTACAAAAAAAGACACACCCGTGACATTTTGGGCCGAACAATTTTTTTTTCTGTCATACATATGACACTTCTATGACGATAATTGTGACAAAACCCGATATCATCATAGATGTGGTGGGCTCCTACTTCTATGACAAAAAATCATGACAGAAAATGGGCTTTTCGTCCTGGGCGGGCCGGAGACGCAGCTGCATGACATACTTTGGGCCGTCCATGATGGAAAAAAACCGTGGTAGAAGCGAGGGGGAGGAAAATTTCGAGGAGTTGCCGGTTACGGTGGGAGGTCGGGGGCCGAGCGATGCGTGTTTCTCTCGTACGTATGCATGTGTGTGCGAGGCGTTCGCTCTAACTGAACCCGAGCGAGGCGTTGGGCTCTAACTGAGCCCGAGCGATTGCACTGCAGGCTAAGCGTTACTGAACCCGAGCGATCGATCGATGGCTGCTAACTAAAGTTGATAAATGTTTGTGAGAGAAATACGAGTCGGGGTGCGAAAGCGAGAGTTTTGTGTGTGTGAGAGAGAGACGGTAGTCGGGAAGGGGAGTGGAAGCAAGAGTTGTGTGTGTGTGTCTGTGAGAGAGAGAGAGAGGAGACGGTAGTAGGGCTTGTCTGATCGGTAAACAAATGAATAATGTCAGTCTGGGATGGAGACGAAAAGGAGACCTCAACAAATGTTGTGTCTACAGGAGAGAGAGAGAGAGTAAATTTAGTGGTATGAGTCATATGTAGAGACATATAGGGTGTGTGAGAGAATCCCATAGAGAGAAAGACAAAGTGAAAGACGAGTGGAGACTGTGTGTGTGGCGTGAAAAGAAAGCTTAGGTACCGAGTGATACCAGAGAACAAGAGAGACATGAGAGATAATGAAAACCGTGTAATGTATAATGATAGGGAGAGTGTGACACTTATCAAGGAGACGCCGAGAGACCATGTTTTCGCGGATAGGAGAAACATGAAGTGAGCGCATGGGTGAGCTGGAGAAAAGAGAGTGATAGCTACCAAGGAGCATGCATGCGAGAGAGATGGGCGTGAAAGGAGTGAACAAAAAGGATTCAAATAGTTGAATTGAGATGATGATACATGTAATCCATACTGAACCAAAATTGATCTATCAAACATGCATACTCATATGAATTCACGCACATCTATGTTATTTAATATGTAGATATTACTGATCCATACATTTTAGTAGAACATAATTTGGTTAAGTTTTTTCGAATTCAACCTTAAGATTCCGAGATCGTTGTATTTGTAAATCATATTATAGATATATAACGAGCAGAATTCTTTGTTGTGCTTTTGAAAGTATATATAAAAAAATGATGTATATAGAATGTAATTCCAATTGAAAATGGATCCCGCCTGAAAAAAAATAGTAGAATACAAACGGGATTCGAATTGAGTTGGCATGGTAAACATGCACTGTGCAAAATTTGAACGAAGCAGGGAAAGTCGCAGTAACCCCGCCCGAAACAAAAATCCGCGAGATGGAAATCACTACTGCCTATCCCTACCACGCAAAGCCTATCTGCTGGATTTCTATAGGTTTCGATAGGGGTAGGTTTGTAATTTCACCCAAACGTGACGTAACCGCCTCTCAACCGGATTCATACAGGGTGGACGCCAAAACACAGTGTGCCCTCGGCCGAAATTGACTCCCTCCCCAATTCATATTCATAAACGGTGGGCGCCAAAAACAAACTCTTGTCGGCAAATATTTGGTGTATGCGAGATTACCGTCCTATCCCCAACCGACTAATGGTGCTGTGATGTAGTAGAAATTTGAAACGGGGGCTAAGTTTGTAAATTTTCTCGCATTTGAGACAAGCGCGCCCTAAATACATGGTTCCCCCTTCCTCTCTACCTCCCTTTTCCCCATTCAGTACTCGTGGGCGCCAAAACACCCTCCACCCCACCTCCTCCGTCCGCCGCCGTCCGCCACCCCATCCACCGCCGTCCTCCTCCACCATGCCGAGCCGATACCCCGACGCCGCCCATTACAAGAGATCGACCTCTCTCATCCACGCCTTCGACCGGGATCCTGCATCCCGCCCTCTCGCTTCATCCCCGCTGCCGCCCACCTTGCCGCACCGCCCTATGACCGCCTCGCCCACCGCACCCCACCGCCACCGCTCACCCTCCTAGATCTGCTTCCACGCCGCCGACAGCCATCGCTACAAGCAGCACCGTCAAATTCTCAGCAGATGCAGACACGGCGCCGCACTGAGGCGTACTTTTTCAGATTCTGCTCAACTTATTTATCGCAGCAAGAAAATAGATCACACTACTTTACTCGATTTCTTGTCTTGGTTGCGGTTGCCTTTGTCCAGCTTTGCACCTTTAGATCCGCCATGGCACGCCAACACTATACTCCCAATGCTTATGGTTTTCCCTTTATATTCCACACTAGTTAAATCACAGAGACTAAATTTCAAAATTGGGTCGGTCGATTTTCAGAGTCACGGAGTTCGCCGGTGCGATCCAAGGGGCTTAGGTGGTTGTGGGGCCTCACGACAAAGAAAACTCGACGCTGGTGGGGGTGGGGGTGGCGGAGGAACAAAGCGGTGGGGGCCGTGGTCCGCCGCCAGCCGCCTGCAAAGGTTCTCAGATGGGACTAATTAAGAGACAAGGAAGAAGAAGGGTTACGAGACGTAGGATCTTCATCCAACCGCCTGAAATGGTCGAGAGACAGCTGGGAGTTGCATTCTTAATGCGCTCTGGTTCATCTTGTGTGGGCACTACGCAACCAACATTATATTATCCAAAATCTGCTTGCTCTTCTTTACCATGTTCCTCTTCCGTTCTTCTTTAATATGTACTCTCTTCGTTCCTAAATACAAGTCTTTGTTTAGATTCCAACATGGACTACGTATGGAGCAAAATTAGTGAATCTACACTCTAAAATGTATCTGGATACATCTGTATGTGATCCATAGTGGAAATCTCTACCAAGACTTATATTTTGGAACTGAGGGAGTATGCTAGTAGTACAAGATGTTCCTTGTATCAAGATGAGCAGGACATTTGCGGTGTAGAGGTCTATACGGTCGGGTTGTGATGGACACTTTGAGCCTCTTTGATTCAGAGGATCTTGTAAACATAGGAATAGGATTTGTAGTGGCCTACCCACTTGAATCCTATAAGAATAGCAAGGAAATGCGTGGAGCTGTGTCGCCTTTCGAGTTACACTGATATTAAGCATCACCGCACCTTCACTTGAAGAGAGCTGGTATCCGAAGCCTTTCTAGCCGCATCGCAATACTAGCACATATATTCCAGCAAGTTCCACTTTGCTGATTTTACTCTGATGCTTAAGGTTTTCCCGTGATATCTACACTATGATCTGCGTAGCTGGTTTGTGTCGCACTAGCACAAGTCCACTCTTGAAGCTAAACACTACAATGACTTACAAAATTGGCACCAAGGCATTGAGTGCCATTATGGATGCAATGAAACTCATACGCTCCCCACCTGTTGACTCTTGTTCAGAATATGATCCTAATGACTATTCTAACCTCGAGGAGTCAAAGGCAGATGGCCTGTCCTGTTCACCCATCAAGGTGCCTGTTCTAATTTGGCAATGTTTTATTGATTGCGGGTATCTTTTCACGACCGGATTTTCAACAAAATACTTATTGAGAAACTGATCTTTAGGTCCCAGTATAAGAAGAATTATCCTTACTGGTAGACAAATACTTGATACAGAAGGCCAGTAGCATTAAATATATTATAGGGTTGAGCTGAGGCTGCTCAACGATTATTACAAACACGCCAAAATTGTACATAAGGGCGGTTAAGATACAGGGGTGTGGTGGCATACTGCTGACTCGAGATAAAAGTGGTGGTGGATATATCACAGTGGAGTGGATAACATGACTCCTAAACTGGCAGCTCATCGAGCGTCGAGGTGAGGCTCGATGATTTTATTTGGGTAGCGGAAGCGAATATAATACGATGACCAAATCCAGGATCGCACGAGACTGACTGGGACTCCTCTAGGCGTCGGACTCGCTATCGAACTCTTCATCCATGAGATCGCCTTCCTCAACATCTGGCCAAGTCAACAAGCCAGGTGAGTACTTTGAAATTACTCGCAAGACAGTTCGGACATAAGATATAACAAATGCATGCATGAATGCGTCATGAGCAAAATAACCATGCACATTCAAATAATAAATATTGCACAACATGATATGTAAAAAGGAAGCCGGGCGGTAGTCCTCCCGAAGTTCCAACAAAATAACAGAAAACCAATCGGGTGTCTGGAGCGACGCCTCGAAGGGCAAACAAAAAAATAATAATCATGCCACAGTCGGGCGTCTATGCGACACCACATAAAGGGCTTATATTGAAAACTAAATGACATACGTGCCACAATCGGACGTTGGAGCGACATCGCAGAAAGGGCTTATATCGAAAGTAAATAACAAGCGTGCCACAGTCGGACATCTGAGCGACATCGCTGAAAGGGCTTATATCGAAAGTAAATAACAAGCGTGCCACAGTCGGACATCTGAGCGACATCGCAGAAAGGGCTTATATCGAAAGTAAATAACAAGCGTGCCACAGTCGGACATCTGAGTGACATCGTAGAAAGGGCTTAAATTTCATTATTCATATCTGATAAATTCACAAGGATATAATACTCATAGAAAATATTCAACACATAATAATAAACGGGTTAGTCCATCCACAGGAATAAGCACTTAACACTCAAGTGTTTCACCGGAGTTTTTGTAACTGAGACTGACACCTGACAAGATAAGTTGAACACAGTACTTGGACATGGATAAGATGATTCAAAGGATCTTGACTCTACAGAGTTTGTACTAATTATCCACAGCCAACGGATTTCCGTAGTCACGAGGACTAGTTCCGTTTACGGCATTTCGTAGAAACACATCTAACCAAGACACACCCATCCCACCTCACGATGCCAGGAATCACCCTAGACAACGACAAGAAAAACTTTGAGACGGGAGATCACAACCTCGAATAGCATGGGATCAAATTTATATACGCGCTCTAAGGGTGCCCCCTCTCGTCCCAACCGAAACACCCATGCCCCCGACCGGATGGTGGCTTTAATCCAGGCCATGGAACCTCATCACGGCCTCTTTATTTGGTGTGTACCAGGAAAGCGGTTTTCAACTTACTAAGCCATATCCCTTGCGGAAAACATGTGGTAGTACAGGAAGGAAAAACGGATGAAAACATGACTTGATTCACGTTGACACTGGAGTCAAATAGTCTGGCATAAGACTGGCATGCTACAACACTGCCATCTTACCCATTCTCATGCCAACACATGGCCATGCAACTCATATCCAACAACATATGGATTTTCGAACTCACTTGCCTCAACTTTGCATGTATTATAACACTTATCGAAATGCTCATAAACATGCCATGTAACTACTTAATGCAAACATGCAACAGACACTCATCATATCAAAAGTTCAAACATGCTTGCCTGGTTCGGAGTAACCGGAGTCTAGCTTGGCGAAGTTCGCGGTTCCGTCACCTCCTCCGGTATCTACGGTATAAGAAAATACGTACTTAACGTAAATATCGTGAGTGCACAGAAAAGTATTCCAAATATTTTTCAAATAAATATGACAAAACACTAGACAGAAAAATAAAGATGACAGAAAAAGAATCAATCAAAAATCAGTTTCTGTTTAAAAGTTATAAAGGTTTTAATCCAGGGACTCATCTGTAATGAAACAGAAAGTTTCCAGGGGCCAACTTATAAAAACAGAAAACGCTTCGGCTAAAAAGCCGTCAACTGCAAAGGAAAACGTACTCTGCCCGAAGGCGTTTTCAGAAAATGATTCGAATAAAAATAAAATACTGACGAGGGGTCCCACCCGTCAGGTTTGAAATTTCAAACGGGGAGGAACAGAGCTCGTAGGCGCCCGAGAGCTGCGGTGGTCGCCGGCGGCAATCCACGACGAGTTGGGAGGGTCGGAGGGTACCTACGTGCTCAGTGTGTCCTTCCGCGTCGGTGTGTGGTGGTGGTGGCCGTCGGTGAGCACCACGTCGACGGCGGTCCTTGCTCCGGCGGACGGCGGCTCGGGTGGAGTTGGATCTCGTCGGGGACGGCTGCGGAGGTCAAATTGAAGCCGGGGTTAGATCACTGGGTTCCCGAGGAGACTACTGACGAGATTTGGGCGGCGGGGATGGCCTCACCATAGTGGATCGAGCTGGTGGCCGAGGCGGATCGGGGCGGCCGGAGTTGGGGGAGGAGACCTCCTCGAGGTCCTCCTAGTGGCTTGGCGGGGTTCTGGTGGGGCGCAATGGTGGTGCGTGCTCGAGGACGAGCTCAGGACTCCATTTTATAGGCGATCCGAGGCGGTGGCCAAGAACTGGGATCTCCGGCGATGGTTACGGCGGCGCAGTGCTTGGTCGGGGTGTTTAGGGGGTTGGGCATCAACGTGGAGGTCCACGGGCTCCGTTTAGAGGCTAACCCAGGTTGGATTTGGCGCGCAAGGGTGGTTTCGATAGAACGGGGCGGCACGGGCCCGTCGGCGGCAGAGGGCGCGCCCTGTGCCTGCCGGGCCATGGCGACGGTGCTGCGGTGTGTGCTGGCATGCATGAGGCCACGCGGAGGGCTAGGGAGCGTTGGGCGGCGCAGAACGGCGTAGCGAGCCGGCGCTGGCTCCGTTGGCCGCCACGGGTGGCTCTGCCACCGCAGAAGCTGTCGGCGTCGGCCATGCTCGCTGCCACCGACACCTGCGTCCTTCCAAGAGGGCATGCGGTGCTCTGGTCAAGGAGAAGGGGCCGTGCGCAACACGCAAGAGTGCACGGGTAATCGATGACAAACCACTGACGAAAAACAACACTGAAGATAACTCTGAAACTCTGAATTTTACTGAAAGTGTACATGAACAGTGCCGACCAAGTGTTTGATGAAATGATTCAAGCATGAGAAAAATTTATCTGGGGCTGATCTTTGGTGTGGTGGTCTCTGAAAGCACCTGGGGACTGCCTGAATTTTTGTGAAAGTTTTGGAGAAGGTAAAATATGAATTTCACCAAAAATGATGAATCTGGTCCAAACTTGCAGAGGTTGAAACTTGAAAATTTTGAAAATAGGAAGAGTGGATCCTGATGGATCTAGGTTGGGGGTGCTAAGGACTATCCAGAGGAGTTGGTTTGAGATCAAAACTCAAAGGAAAACAGGTACTTCCTTCGTAAATCATCTAGGCTTAGAATAAATGACAGAATTGTTTTGGGGAGTAAAATAAATGAATTAAAATCCAAAAATGGATTGAACTTGTTGGGACAGAATGTTTGGGTTGCCCCAAAGTGGAGGGAGGGGTTTTGGGAGAATTTACCACATGAGGCATGGTAAAACCAAGGATGGTTCAAAACAAAAGAGTAGCTCCAAAACCCTTAGGGTTTCTTTTTAAAAGAAAATAAATTCCAAAAAAATTGAGATGGGAAACTCAGAATAAAGGGCTTTTTATAACCAAACACCAGGGATGAAGAAAGTACAAGAAAAAATGAAATCCTTGCTATGGGGAAAAGTTTTGAGAGAGACAGAGAGGTTTTAGGAAGGATTTAAATGACCTTCTTCAAATCAAGCAAGGTTTTTGTTGAAAATTAAATAAAAAAATTTGGAGTGTCACAACACCTACCCCCTTAGGAAAAATCTCGTCCCCGAGATTTCAGCTGATCCTCAAATAAGTGTGGGTGCTCTGCCCGAAGAAAATCCTCTCTTTCCCAAGTCGCTTCATTCTCGGTGTGTTTGCTCCACTGAACTCTGAAAAACTTGATGGTTTTCTGTCGGGTCCTCCACGCAGACTCCTCCAATATTTTTATTGGACGTTCCCGATAAGTGAGGTCTGGTTGCACATCAATGTCTTCATGAGATACTTGCTTCTCTGGGTTGCTCACGCACTTCCTCAACTGCGAGACGTGGAACATGTCGTGGACATCGGATAATTCTTCGGGTAGGTCTAGCTGGTAGGCTACTGTGCCTCTTCCTGCCACTATACAGAAGGGTCCGATGAATCTTGGTGCTAGCTTTCCCTTAACATTGAATCATTGCAGGCCCCTCATAGGAGATACTCTTAGGTACACAAACTCACCGGGTTCAAAACTGACTCCCCGATGTTTTTGATTGTAATAACTCTTCTGTCGACTTTGAGCTGTCTTGAGTCGATCCCTAATTATCTTAACTTTATCTTCAGCCTCCTTGAGCATGTCTGGGCGGAAGATATGGCTGTCTCCGGTTTCTGACCAATTTAGCGGGGTACGACATCTTCGCCCATTCAGAGCTTCAAATGGTGCCATTTGTAGGCTGGCTTGGTAACTGTTGTTGTATGCGAACTCTGCGTATGGCAAGATTTCTTCCCAACTGGTTCCATAGGTGAGGACACATGCCCTCAGCATGTCTTCTAGAATTTGGTTTACGCGTTCAGTTTGTCCATCAGTCTGGGGGTGGTATGCGGTACTAAACGCCAGTTGAGTTCCCAGAGCTTGTTGTAATTGATCCCAAAATCGGGAGACGAATTGAGTGCCTCTGTATGATATTATTGTCTTTGGGACTCCATGTAAGCAGACGATACAGGAAAGATAAAGCCTAGCAAGCTTCTGAGTGGTGTGGGTTGTCTTCACGGGGATGAAGTGTGCTACCTTAGTCAGTCTATCTGTGATGACCCATATGGCATCATTCCCGTGTCGTGACCGAGGTAGTCCAACAATAAAATCCATTCCAATTTCGTCCCATTTCCACTCGGGTATCTTATTTGGTTGCAATAGTCCGGCCGGCTTCTGGTGCTCGGCCTTGATGCGTTGACAAGAGTCACAACATGCAATGAACGTGGCTATGTCCCTTTTCATACCGTGCCACCAAAAAATTTCCTGAAGATCCTTGTACATTTTTGTTCCTCCAGGATGAATTGAATACGGAGCGGTGTGGCCTTTAGCTAAAATTTGCTGCTTAAGGTCCTCGATATTTGGTACGCAAAGCCTCTCTCTGTACCACAATATTCCCTGCTCGTCTATGACGAACTCTGAGGCCTTGCCCAAATTCACTTTCCGTTTTATGCCTTCAATGTTGGGGTGTCCATGCTGAGCCTCCTTAATCTTTTCTATCAGGATAGGTTGTATTTCCAAATTCAACAAACTGCCTTCGGTGACCACCATCAAATTGAGTTTAGTAAACTCCTGTCAAAATTCAGGTCTCAGGTTTGGTAGGTTGTCGTTGTCCGAGCTAGGGTTCCGACTTAGAGCATCTCCCACTACATTTGCTTTTCCTGGATGGTAGTGGATTCCAACATCATAATCCTTTACTAATTCCAACCAGCGTCGTTGCCGTAAATTTAGTTCCGGTTGTGTGAAAATATACTTGAGGCTCTTATGGTCTGTGTATATTTCACAACGATTTCCAAGTAGGAAGTGTCTCCACTCCTTGAGTGCATGGATGACTGCTGCCAACTCTAGGTCATGAGTAGGGTAATTTTCTTCGTGCTTGCGGTTGTGCGGAGACATATCGACCACCTTGCCTTCTTGCATCAATACGCATCCGAGGCCCTTCCGGGATGCGTCACAATACACCTCAAAATTCTTGTGTATGTCGGGCACAATTAATACTGGTGTTGTCGTCAATTTCCTTTTTAGCTCTTGGAAACTTTTCTCGCAAGCTTCGGTCCATTCAAACTTCTTGTCCTTCTTGAGTAATCTGCGTCATTGGCTTTGCTATGGTGGAGAATCCTTGATAAACCTTCGTAGTATCCTGCCATTCCCAAGAAACTTCAGACGTCCGTTACGCTGGCTGGTGGTTTCAGTTGGCACGGCCTTGACCTTTTCCAGGTCACGGCAATACCTTCTTGGGTCAAGATCGCGGCCCGTAAAGCCTACTGTCTTAGCCAAAATTCACATTTGCTGAACTTGGCGTACAATTGATGTTTCCTGAGTTCTCCTAGTACAATTCGGAGATGCTCAGCGTGCTCTTCTGGTGTCTTGGAATATATCAGAATATCGTCGATAAATACCACAACAAACTTGTCCATAAACTTCATAAATACTTTGTTCATGAGGTGAACAAAATATGCGGGGGCGTTTGTTAGTCCAAATGGCATTACCCTGAACTCATACAGTCCGTATCTGGAGGTGAAGGCTGTCTTGGGGATATCCTCTGTTCGTACTTTTAATTGATGGTATCCCGACCTTAAGTCAATTTTTGTGAAGACCTTGGCCTGAGCGAGCTGATCAAATAAATCATTTATCCGTAGCATTGGGTATTTGTTCTTGATTGTGACCATGTTAAGTGCTCGATAGTCTATACACAATCTCAGTGTCCCATCCTTTTTCTTGGCAAATAAAATTGGTGAACCCCAAGGTGAGGAGCTGGCTCGTATATATCCTTTGTCCAGTAATTCTTTTATTTGCTTCTTCAATTCTACCAGCTCGGATGGTGCCATTCTGTATGGTTTCTTGTAAATGGGAGCGGTTCCGGGTTCTAGCTCAATGCTGAATTCTATCTCTCGGTCTGGTGGCATGCCTGGTAGTTCTTTGGGAAATACATCTGGAAATTCACACACTACTGGAACTTTGCTTAACTCAGAAACGTCCACCTTGTTCAACCTCAGTTGCCGAGATATTTGTCTCTCTTTGGCTGAAACCTTTATTGTCTTCCCGTGATGGTGGGTGAGAATTACGATCCGGTTGAAGCAGTCAATAAAACCTTTGTTGGTGGTTAACCAATCCATCCCTAGGATGACATCCTGTCCTTTATTTTCCAAAACAATAAGGTTGGCGTGAAACTTCAATCCTTCAAATTCAATAACCACACCTTGGCAGTAACTCTGAGTCACTTGCTTAATCCCAGGGGACTTGATGATCATGGATTTTTCCAAGGGAAGCATCGAAAAATTATTTTGCAAAGCAAATCTCTTCGAAATGAACGAGTGAGAAGCTCCAGAATCAAACAAAACCATGGAAGGTATTGTGTTGACAAGGAACGTACCGAGTACGATATCCGTGGCGTTTTGTGCTTCTTCTCTGGTCACGTGGTTCAGATGACCCTTCCTGTGATTGTTATTGGGGTTGAAATTGTTTCGCTTGGGCGCTGAATTATTGCCACCGTTGTTCGGCTTTGGGGTCGAGTTCCTTGGCTTGGGGCACTGCTTGGCATAGTGCCCTTCTTCTCCCCAAGCGTAGCAAGTAACGCCTGGGCGATATGTGAACTCCTTGTCCCTTGCATGGAAATTCTTGATTGGGTGTGAAATATTCGTCGTGGGTTTGTGTGTCCCACTTTTCTGAAATTCCGTCTTGCTTCGGTGGTTGCGAGCAAAAGTAGTCTGGTCCCTTCTGCGTTTGCGGAAATCCTCCAAGCTGCGTCGCTCATTTTCCAAGGTAATAGCCTTATCCACCAGTGTTTTCAAATCTGGGAAAGTGTGCACAACCAGCTGGCATTTAAGCGCGGGTGCCAGGCCGTCCAAGAATTTTTTTCATCTTCTTGCTTTCAGTCATACGCTCTTCGTTGGTGTAGCGAGACAACAGAGTAAACTGGTTGTTGTATTCTGACACTATCATGGTCCTTTGTTTGAGGTCATCAAATTCTCTCTTCTTGATCTTCATAACACTTTTAGGAATGTGCGCCCCACGAAAACCTTCTTTGAACTCCTCCCAGGTTATATCATTTTCGTTGGGGTGCATGTGTAGGAAATTTTCCCACCATGATGCAGCTGCTCCAGTGAGATAGTGCGGTGCATATAGTACTTTCTCACGGTCTGAACACTGTGCAATAATTAATTTTCTTTCCATGTCTCGAAGCCAGCCGTCGGCCTCGAGAGTTTTGTCAGTATGAGAAAATGTTGGGGGACGCGTCTTCTGTAGCTCAGACAACTTGGATTGCTGCTGATACTGTCCACGGTGATTTCCCATATTGATGACTTGGTTCATCATTTCCTGATGTTGTTGCTGACTTTGTTCATAAAGGCGGCATACTTGGGTAAATGTTGTTTCACTGCCCTGTTGACTTGACTGCCCCTGTGTGAAATTGTTGCTTGGTGTGTGCCATAATTTTCCTCTGGCGGATTTGGCATGGAGCGCGTCCAAGTACGAGACATTTTTCACTCTGGGGATATATTTTGTAAAACTCATAAGAAAAGAAAATGAGTCGCAAAAGTCAATATATTCATAAATACGGGAAATTTTAAATGCTCCAAGATTTTTCAAGGGAATAAACGATTGCGCACGAAGAAGGACTGCACATTACATATCTTACACGCAAGCAGTAATTATACAATACATCACTCAGGATATGCGTACATATTCCTGACATGTCATTTAGGCTAGTCCACTTCTCCCAGTTCCTACATGATGCGCAAACAAGCTACTTCTATGTACATATAAACATATCGTACAGGTCGGTACATCGCATTGCGGCTAAGCGTACTCAGTCGGAGATGGTAAGGATCTCCCTTGGCCTGCCGAGGGTGAGGCGCAGTGAGGCTGGGGACTCAACCTCCTCCTCGCTAATAGGCTCCAGACGTGAGGCGTTGCACTGAGTTGATGGAGCGGGCGCCATAGGCGGAGCAACACGAATAGGAGTGGGCGCAATAGGTGGTGCAGAACGGACTGAAGTGGGTGCAATGACTTGGTTGAACTCCTCAGTGGTAGGCAGGCGACGAGCAGTGGCGAGAATGGTAGGAGAATAAGATGCCGAGGATGAGATGAAAGTCGGCGGTGGTGCGGTGTGCAGGAGCTCCCTCCTGTTGGCGGCACAGCCATGGACTGAGTCCATGCGGGCAGCCACAAGGTCGTCCACCAGGTTGTCGAAGGCTGCCTCCAGAGCTCGGAGGTACTCGACAAGCATCTCAATAGCCTCGTCTCGCTCTCCTCTGGGGCAAGCGAATGAGTAGTGACAGGTGTATGGCACGTGGCATGGAAGGTAGCGGTAGCGACGAGTCTTCATTGAAGGAAGAACATCCCGGAGACGAGCTATCGCCTCACGGGTAGCCATCTGCATAGCATGCCTCTCCGTAGGCATGGCTCTCCCCAAGAACCGGAAGCGGCATAACTCAACACGCCCTCCCTTGAATTGCACCGCAGCCTGGTGCATGGTCAGACTGTCGTTGATCTTATGCGGGTAGAGTGTGAAGATAGGCGACCGATGGCCCCATCGCGACCTGGACGATGAAGGAGAGGAGCTTGGCGAACCCCTCAGCATCGTTGGCGAACACTGTGACTCACGATCGTTGCCAGCCATCTACGTAAGTAGGCAAAATTCTGAATGGTCGATCATAAATTTATGCCGACCGTCGGAAAATGACTACATCTGCAAAAAAATAAGTTAAGTCTATTATGCAAATAACCGATTAGCGATCGCACCTAGTGGCTTCCTCACAGTCAGCGGCTCGTACCAAGTTTGTCACGACGGATTTTCAACAAAATACTTATTGAGAAACCAATCTTTAGGTCCCAGTATAAGAAAAATTATCCTTACTGGTAGACAAATACTTGATACAGAAGGCCAGTCGCATTAAATTTATTACCGGGTTGAGCTGAGGCTGCTCAATGATTATTACAAACACGCCAAAATTGTACATAAGGGCGGTTAAGATACAGGGGTGTGGTGGCATACTACTGACTCGAGATAAAAGTGGTGGTGGATATATCACAGTGGAGTGGATAACATGACTCCTAAACTGGCAGCTCATCGAGCATCGAGGTGAGGCTCGATGATTTTATTTGGGTAGCGGAAGCGAATATAATACGATGACCAAATCCAGGATCGCACGAGACTGACTGGGACTCCTCTAGGCGTCGGACTCGCTATCGAACTCTTCATCCATGAGATCGCCTTCATCAACATCTGGCCAAATCAACAAGCCAGGCGAGTACTTTGAAAGTACTCGCAAGACAGTTCGGACATAACAACTGCATGCATGAATGCATCATGAGCAAAATAACCATGCACATTCAAATAATAAATATTGCACAACATGATATGTAAAAAGGAAGTCGGGCGGTAGTCCTCCCGAAGTCCCAACAAAATAACAGAAAACCAATCGGGGTCTGGAGCGAGGCCTCGAAGGGCAAACAAAAAAAATAATAATCATGCCACAGTCGGGCGTCTATGCGACACCACATAAAAGGCTTATATTGAAAAGTAAATGACATACGTGCCACAGTCGGACGTCGGAGCGACATCGCAGAAAGGGCTTATATCGAAAGTAAATAACAAGCGTGCCACAGTCGGACGTCTGAGCGACATCGCAGAAAGGGCTTATATCGAAAGTAAATAACAAGTGTGCCACAGTCGGATGTCTGAGCGACATCGCAGAAAGGGCTTATATTGAAAGTAAATAACAAGCGTGCCACAGTCGGACGTCTGAGCGACATCGCAGAAAGGGCTTAAATTTCATTATTCATATCTGATAAATTCACAAGGATATAATACTCATAGAAAATATTCAACACATAATAATAAACGGGTTAGTCCATCCACAGGAATAAGCACTTAACACTCAAGTGTTTCACCGGAGTTTTTTTCACTGAGACTGACACCTGACAAGATAAGTTGAACACAGTACTTGGACATGGATAAGATGATTCAAAGGATCTTGACTCTGCAGAGTTTGTACTAATTATCCACGGCCAACGGATTTCCGTAGTCACGAGGACTAGTTCCGTTTACGGCATTTTGGTAGAAACACGTCTAACCAGTACACACCCATCCCACCTCACGATGCCAGGAATCACCCTAGACAACATACAAGAAAAACTTTGAGACGGGGAGATCACAACCTCGAATAGCATGGGATCAAATTTATATACGCGCGCTCTAAGGGGTGCCCCCCTCTCGGTCCCAACCGGAAACACCCATGCCCCATTGGATGATGGCTTTAATCCAGGGCCATGGAACCCTCATCACGGCCTCTCTATTTGGTGTGTACCAGAAAGCGGTTTTCAACTTACTAAGCCATATCCCTTGCGGAAAACATGTGGTAGTACAGGAAGGAAAAACAGATGAAAACATGACATGATTCACGTTGACACTGGAGTCAAATAGTCTGGCATAAGACTGGCATGCTACAACACTACCATCTTACCCATTCTCATGCCAACACATGGCCATGCAACTCATATCCAACAACATATGGATTTTCGAACTCACTTGCCTAAACTTTCCATGTATTATAACACTTATCGAAATGCTCATAAACATGCCATGTAACTACTTAATGCAAACATGCAACGAACACTCATCATATCAAAAGTTCAAATATGCTTGCCTGGTTCGGAGTAGTTGGAGTCTAGCTTGGCGAAGTTCGCGGTTCCGTCACCTCCTCCGGTATCTACGGTATAAGAAAATACGTACTTAACGTAAATACCGTGAGTGCACAGAAAAGTGTTCCAAATATTTTTCAAATAAATATGAAAAAAAACTAGACAGAAAAATAAAGATGAAAGAAAAAGAATCAATCAAAAATCAGTTTCTATTTAAAAGTTATAAAGGTTTTAATCCAGGGACTCATTTGTAATGAAACAGAAAGTTTCCAGGGGCCAACTTATAAAAACAGAAAATGCTTCGGCTAAAAAGTCGTCAACTGCAAAGGAAAACGTACTCTGCCCAAAGGCGTTTTTAGAAAATAATTCGAATAAAAAGAAAATACTGACGAGGGGTCCCACTCGTCAGGTTTGAAATTTCAAACGGGGAGGAACAGAGCTCGTCGGCGCCCGAGAGCTGCGGTGGTCGCCGGCGGCGATCCACTGCGAGTTGGGAGGGTCGGAGAGTACCTACGTGCTCAGTGTGTCCTTCCGCGTCGGTGTGTGGTGGTGGTGGTCGTCGGTGAGCACCACGTCGACGGCGGTCCTTGCTCCGGCGGACGGCGGCTCGGGTGGAGTTGGATCTCGTCGGAGAGGGCTGCGGAGGTCAAATTGAAGCCGGGGTTAGATCATTGGGTTCCCGAGGAGACTACTGACGAGATTTGGGCGGCGGGGATGGCCTCACCGGAGTGGATCGAGCAGGTGGCCGAGGCGGATCGGGGTGGCCAGAGTTCGGGGAGGAGACCTCCTCGAGGTCCTCCTAGTGGCTTGGCGGGGTTCTGGTGGGGTGCAGTGGTGGTGCGTGCTCGAGGACGAGCTCAGGACTCCATTTTATAGGCGATCCGAGGCGGTGGCCGAGAACGGGGATCTCCGGCGATGGTTACGGTGGTGCAGTGCTTGGTCGAGGTGTTTAGGGGGTTGGGCATCAACGTGGAGGTCCACGGGCTCCGTTTAGAGGCTAACCCAGGTTGGATTTGGCGCGCAAGGGTGGTTTCGACAGAACGGGGCGGCGCGGGCCCGTCGGCGGCAGAGGGCGCCCTGTGCTTGCCGGGCCACGGTGACGGTGCTGCGGTGTGTGCTGGCATGCATGAGACCACGCGGAGGGCTAGGGAGCGTTGGGCGGCGCAGAGCAGCGCGTAGCGAGCAGTCTTGCGCTCCGTTGGCCGCCACGGTGGCTCTGCCACCGCAGAAGCTGCCGGCGTCGGCGATGCTCGCCGCCACCGACACCTGCGTCCGTCCAAGAGGGCGTGCGGTGCTCTGGTGAAGGAGAAGGGTCCGTGCGCAACGCGCCAGAGTGCACGGGTGATCGATGACAAGCCACTGACGAAAAACGACACTGAAGATAACTCTGAAACTCTGAATTTTACTGAAAGTGTACAGGAACAGTGCCGACCAAGTGTTTGATAAAATGATTCAAGCATGAGAAAAATTTATCTGGGGCTGATCTTTGGTGTGGTGGTTTCTCAAAGCACTTGGGGACTGCCTGAATTTTTGTGAAATTTTTGGAGAAGGTAAAATATGAATTTCACCAAAAATGATGAATCTGGTCCAAACTTGCAGAGGTTGAAACTTGAAAATTTTGAAAAGAGGAAGAGTGTATCCTGATGGATCTATGTTGGGGGTGCTAAGGACTATCCAGAGGAGTTTGTTTGAGATCAAAACTCAAAGGAAAACATGTACTTCTTTTGTAAATCATCTAGGCTTAGAATAAATGACAGAATTTTTTTGGGGAGTAAAATAAATGAATTAAAATCCAAAAATGGATTGAACTTGTTGGGACAGAATGTTTGGGTTGCCCCAAAGTGGAGGGAGGGGTTTGGGGAGAATTTACCACATGAGGCATGGTAAAACCAAGGATGGTTCAAAACAAAACAGTAGCTCCAAAACCCTTAGGGTTTCTTTCTAAAAGAAAATAAATTCCAAAAAAAAAATTGAGATGGGAAACTCAGAATAAAGGTTTTTTTTATAACCAAACACCAGGGTTGAAGAAGATACAAGAAAAAATGAAATCCTTGCCATGGGGAAAAGTTTTGAGAGAGAGAGGTTTTAGGAAGGATTTAAATGACCTTCTTCAAATCAAGCAAGGTTTTTGTTGAAATTTAAATAAATTTTTTTGGAGTGTCATATATCTTGCATATGTTGTCTTGCATTTCTTCTACTTTGTTGCACCACCATCTGCTTAGTTTACTCATCATATATGTCGAGATGCCATGCCCATCCAGTATCAATACATATTCCATCTGTCATCATACCTTGTTTTTCCACTCAAATGCTGTTTGTGTGCATCAGACATCAAAATGGAAGAGGGTGATTGCCGAACCTGAAGGAGCACCAGCAAAGTCCTTGAAAAACATGGTGGTGCCGGAGAAATCAGACAGCACCCCACTTATATTGGCTGCACAACCAGTGACACAAAACGTAGGACCGACTCCAGCAGACTGTACCCATACTTCACTGGCCATACCACTAGCCCCACCACACAGGACCTGCACTCTAGCAAAAGGTATACCGATTTCATTTGCCATAGCACCAGCTGTACCACAGAAAAATCCCACTCCAGCAAAAAGTACAGCAAGTCCACCGGCCGAAGACCTATCCCAACTGCAGAGACGACCAATTCCTGCAGATTGGAACCCCATTCCATTTATTCCCAGTTTAAAAGACAATGCTTTCAATGTTGTTAGGGACTACGTGCATATATTCCCATCATGGGAAGATTATTGTGAAGATAAACACCATTTTCACATCTTCCTGTCTAACTTATGTGTAAGTGCTATTATTCATGGTTATTATTTTCCCGTTTTCTGCTGATTGAACACATCAATGATTTACATTACATTGTTGTAACTAGGCGAGGGTCAATCTGGATAGTCATGATGAGCAAAGCTTGCTTGTGCTTTTCAAGGAAGCATTGCAGCAATATCGGTGTTACCTGAGGAAATCACACTTTGGTGGCAAGTCTATAAACGAATTTCCGGTGAAGTCTCCTGTGCTAATTTAGAAGACATTGAATGGAAAAACCTTGTTATGCACTGGTCTCGTTCCCAGGATGAGGTACTGTCTATGAAATCACATGACAATTTGAACTTCTACTTTTCCCATGTGCCTTACGGATCTTTTTTGCAGGAAATCTGCTCGAAGATGAATTTCGGTTTGAAAAGAACGACAGGATATCGCAAATATGCTGCCCGCTGCTTTGCTCTTGTTAGTACTGTTGTCTGTATCCTTGCACTTGCATACATACCTGGTTCATTATGTGACAGCAGTATGCATGATAACTTGCTTATCAATTGTTCGCTCCAAATTATCTGATCTGTATGAATGGTTACATTAGTGTAGAATATATCCAATGCCAATGTTTTTTTAGCTCTGCATTGTTCTTGTAAGTACATGTTGTCCTTTATCAGTGTACTTATAATGATAGGTAGTTGTTCATGTACCATCACTCTGCAGCTTATTTTCCTTTGCCCTCCATTTTCTACACATCAGATCTATATTTACTCTTACCATAAGTTTAGTTGTGCATTGCTCTTGGCTGTACCTTTTGCCTGTATCGCTGCACTTACATTTATAGCTACTTGTTTACGTAGCATCACTCTTCATCTTATCTTAAATATTCTCCATTTTTTCGTATATTATCACATCTATATTTACTCTTAACAAAATGTAGAATAAAGGCAATGCTTTTGAAGAAGATTCTGTGGTAAACTTCTTGAATTGCCCCCACCCCATCAGCATGGACAAGGCCTTTATAGAGCCTGTCTTCACCAATAATGTAAGTTTGTCCATCTCAAGCCTTCAAACTTTGTTGTATATATTTGGTTAGGCATGACTGCAACAGCTGTTTATTTTTGGGGGTTTGCATCAAATTGCTTATTTAAAGTTTATTATGTAGTTCATAAACAAAAGTTTGTCCTTCCTCAATTTAAGTTTTCAGTTGTAAAACCAAGTTCCTTCTTCATACCATGTAAATTAAACTATCTGAGCAAGTGATCTTCTTTTGCATCGCATGTATGCTTCATTCTTCATCCGTAATCCGGTGGTGTGGTGAACCTACCCACTACTGACACAATGTCATATTCTGCAATGTCTTAACTATGAACAATGTCGTATCATTCTACTATTATTTAAACCGTCTCTTTATTTGCCAATTTGAAATGGTATAAATTGACAGCACACTAACCATTGATACTTATGAGTTCTTGATCTGTAATCTAGTGTTGTCGTGAAGCTGCCAACTCCTTCACAATGTCATTTCCTGCCATGTCTTGACCTAAACAATACCATATTGTGTTAATGCAATTTTAAACTGTGTCACTTTATTAAATCAAGAAGAAATGTGATGAATTGTCAAGACTTGATACTTTTACGTGCAAAACATGTCATCTGTCGCTTGTTTATCTTTCGAGTGAGGAAGATATAAGTGTTGAACAAGCGATCTCATCATCTTACTCATTTGCTTGCTGCAGCTCCAAAGAGGCTAACCTTTCTTGAACTCTATTGAAGTCTGTCGGTTTTGTATATTATTTTGTCGGCGTGTTTATTTGCAATGGTGGCGATCTTTGATGCCCAGTGTATGTAATCATTGTCTCGCTTGTGCTTTATTATCATAGTGGCGAACTTTGATGCCCAAATGGATGTAATATGCCGTAATTTCTTTATTGTATAGTCCAGGTTTTTCTTATTCACGATGCTGCAGTTATTTTACTGTATATATATCCTATCTTCGCAGTAAACCGGCCAAACCGTAAAATTACGGTGCATAATCGGGCCTTCATGCAATCACGATGTAGGTTGGGCCCGAAACGTGCCGAACAGCTCACGGGCCGGCAGCAGCCCGAAATGAACCCCGACCCATGATTGTGTGAATCAAATCACGGGCTTTTAACAGGCCAAAATTGTCTCGGTCCTTGTTTGGCCCAATCAAATATCGGCTGCGAGCAGGCCGGATGCAAATCGGGCCATAGTTAGGCCCAACTATATGACGGGCTTTTAACAGCCGAAATTAATATAGGGCGGAAATGTTAAACAGGCCCTTAACATGCCAAAACTAATATCAGGCCGAATTACTAAGTGGGCCTTTAGCAAGTGGGCCCAAAAGCATAGTGTCCAGCTGTCGGGCCGAATTTGATATGGGCCATAATTGAGCCCAAAGCCTCTTAAAGGGTCGGACCTGATCTGGGTCGTAATTTGGCCCAGAACGTGGTAGGCTTATAACGGGCCGGATCTTATATGGGCCACTTTTAGGCCCGGAACGTGGTAGGCCATTAGTGGACCGGATCAGATATGGGCCGGCATTTGGCCCAAAACATGGCAGCCAGTTAATGGGCCGGCCTACTAGGGTCCTCAAAATCTTGTGGGCCTACAGCTAGGCCGGCCCATTAATGTCGGTGAAATCTCGTGGGCCTTTAGCTGGGCCGCCCATTATGATCCGCAAGAATCTTGTGGGCCTTTAGCTGGGCCGGCCCATTATAGCACACAAAAATCTTGTGGGCCTTTAGCTGGGGAGGCCCATTATGGCCCGCAAAATCTTGTGGGCCTTTACCTGGGCCGGCCCATTATGGCCCGCAAAATCTCATGGGCCTTTAGCTGGGCCGGCCCATTATGGTCCGCAAAATCTTGTGGGCCTTTATCTGGGTCGGTCCATTATGGTCCGCAAAACTTGCGGGCCTTTAATTGGGCCGGCCCAATTAAACTTGTTGGGCCGTGCCACGTGTCGACGTATCATAGGCGCCTTCTGTCCAATGAGTGGATGACATCTGTCCCAGCGGTGAGCCGACACGTGTTTCCTCCAGCCAATGATGATTTTACACGTGGAAAGTCCCCATTGGTCGGGGCTGTTAACGGGTTATCGGATCCAAAACCCGACCCGATAGCTTAACGGCGTTCCGTTACGGTGGATGCCACGTGTCGGTCATCCTTGACGAAAGCATACGCGGACGCGCGATTTATCGTCATGGAAGTGGACACTTCCGTGATGATAATTTTCGTAATGTCATGGAACACTTCTACGACAGCACAGGTATGACTATCTTGATTTTGTCATAAATTTGTCATGGATGTACATGCATGACACAAAACGCGACCTACTGTGACAAACACGTATCATCACGGAAGTGTTTTTTTTGTAGTGGTGGCTCCCAAGCCAACTAGTCAAGCACCTGCATGGTGGCATGCAGATCTTCATGAAGATCCTACGACCACACCAACTCAGCAGCCTGCCAGCCTACATGGCACTGCATCCCTTGTTGGCCTGGACGCGTGTCGAAGCAAGGCGAAGCGGCGACGGACGGGACGGGCTTCGTTGCCGTCCCCGATAAAGCAAGAGGACACCTAAGTAGCGCATTAAATGTGTTTTGTCCTGTGATATCAGGCGATAAGCTTGTACACTGTACACACTTTCCACCTCCTGTGTGCCACTGTGACGACCGCTTTGACCTAAAAAAGGAGGCCCGAGGTGTACTGAGGAAGGATTCAGACTTTTTGGCTGGGCATGCACCGCATCTAGTTCAAGAACTCAAGAACACTCAAATATGCACCAAAGCAGGACTAGGGTATTACGCATCCTCGCGGCCCGAACCTGGGTAAAATCTCCTTGTACTAATCGCTAGACCTTCTCTTTGCACAACCTCGCACCCGCCAACCGTAGAAGGGATCCTCGTGATCCCATAGGTGTCGTTTCCCCGACAAGTATGCTTGTGATGTTATTAAAAGTGGGTTTGGAAGAGTGTCAACTTTAGCTAAAAATAATCCCACATATTTGGAGAGTGTTCAATCTTATGAAACTTTTAATAAAAGTGTGTTTGGAGAGGTCGTGACTTTATTTGATGATAATCCCACTATTTTGGAAGAGTGTCAACTTTGCATGCATGTGGGTCATGAAGAGAATAATTTATATGATAGCTATATTGTCGAATTTGATTATGATCCTACATGTAACTATTATGAGAGAGGAAAATATGGTTGTAGAAATTTTCATGTTACTAAATTACCTCTCGTTATGTTGAGATCGTCAATGTTTTATTTCTCTCGTATGCATATGCTAGATGTTTCTTGTATTGATAATTTGTTTGCTTATAAAATTCCTATGCATAGGAAGTATGTTAGACTTACGTGTGTTTTTCACATGCTTCATGATTCTCTCTTCGTGTTTCAATTATTATCTTTCATGTGAGCATCATTGAAATCTTATGCCTAGCTAAGGGCATAAAACTATAGCGCTTGTTGGGAAGCAACCCAATGAATAAATTTTATTTTTGCATTTTGCTTTCTGTTCTTGAGTGTTAACACAATTATGCTACTGTTATGATTGTGTTTTTTGTGTTTTAATTAGTGTTTGTGCCAAGTAAAGCCTTTAGGATCTTCTTTTGCGATAGTTGTTTAATCTTGCTGAAAAAGACAGAAACTTTGCACTCACGAAAATAATTTTCATAAATCACAGAAAAGAGATTTTGCCCTGATTCTTTTTGCAGAATATTAATATACAAATTACCCTGGTTTTCATAATTTGTTAGAATTTTTGGAGTTCCATAAGTATTCAAAAGTTCAGACTGTTCTGTTTTGAGAGATTCTGTTTTCTTTGTGTTGTGTGCTTATTTTGATGGATCTATGGTTTTATTTGATGAGTTTTTGCCATAGAAAAGTTGGAATACAGTAGATATAATACAAAAAAAATATGAGTTGGTTTGATACAACACTTATAGTTGTGGTTTGCTTTCTTTTACTAACGGATCTCACAAAGGTTTTGTTGAGTTTTGTGTGATTGAAGTTCTCAAGTTTTGGGTTATCTTACGATGGATGAAGGAAGGATGTAAGAGCCTAAGCTTGGGGATGCCCCGACATCCCAAGCTATTATCCAAGAATGAGCAACCAACTAAGCTTAGGGATGCCCCCGAGTGGCATCCCCCCCGTTCTTCCAACAACTATTGGTATTTTACTCGAGGCTATATTTTTATTCGTCACATGATATGTGTTTTGCTTGGAGCGTCTTGTATGATACGTGTCTTTGCTTGTTTTATTTTGTGTTTTAAGTCATCAATCCTTTCTGGACACACCTATTTGAGAGAGCCAAAATTATGCCATGACTTGTTAGAATTGCTATCTATGCTTCACTTAAATCTTTTACGAGCTAGGACTTGCTCTAGTGCTTCACTTATATCTTTTTGAGCGCGGTGTGCTTAGTATTTTTGAAGAAATGCTCTCTTGCTTCACTTAGATATATTTGAGAGTTAGTAAAATTTTGAAGAAATTCTCTCTTGCTTCACTTAATTTATTTTGGGAGAAAGAAAATTTGTTATGCTCATGAACTTCACTTATATCTGTTTGAGCTTATGAAAAGCAACACATGAAAATTAGTCCCAAAGTGATAGATATCCAAGAAGGATGAAGAAAAAAATGTGTCATGAAGATCATTGGACAAAATAAACTTGATTCTTAGTAATAGTTTTGAAATGTGATGATGTGATATGTGAGTTATGTTGATGAGTAGTTGTGCTCTAGTAAGAATATTGGTGTTAAGGTTTGTGATTCCCTATGCATGCACGAAAGTCAATAATCATGCAATGAAAATTATATCCTACTTATGGTGCATTATTCGGTGTTATTTATGCTTAATGCTTGCTTGTGAGATTATTCGTTTCTTGGTTGGTCGCTTCTCAATCTTTTTGCTAGCCTTCATTTTGCACTAACCAGTTTTGCCACATGAGTCCACTATATCTACCTATATGCGGTATTCTTTTGTTGTTCTAAGCAAATTTGCATGTGCCATCTCTAATTTTCAAAATAAACTTCTCTTTTGTGTGTTTTTTTCGCTCGCGGAACGGTAACGGGTGGCTAATATTTTCCACGCTGGATGTGTTATTCTCAAGATGAGTGTTTATTCACTAGTCATTGCACGAGAGTAAGGCAAAGGTTTTAGGGATGCCCAGTCCTGAAATGCAAAAATGAATTTACTTTATGTTGTCAAATAATAAATTCCTTGGAAAGTATTGGTATGGAGGGCAACCGTGGATACGGCTAGCCATGGAAAGTGAAAGTATGGTTGAAAAAGGAATAAACTTTATTTTCTGTTTGGGAACCGCCTATGGCATATCTAGCATGGAAAGTGTTCGGAACTCAGAGTCGTTTTCGTTGGTGGGATGGATACACCTCCCAAAATGTTTTTTATCTCTAATGTTTTTTCGCTTTGAGCTCTAGCACCTCTACAAATCTCTACTTCCCTATGTGAAGGGCCTTTCTTTTACTTTATGCAATTTTTATTTTTAATTTGATTTTCCATCTTCTCTCATGAAAAGCACAAACTAGGAGGCAATATGATCGTGCTTAAGTATTGGGTGCAGCTAATATTCGAGTATGTTTCATGAATGGATCAATGTTTGAACATGATGGGCTACGGATAACTTGTTTTAGCATTGATATTTTGAAAGACATGGTTGCTTGTTGATATGCTTGAGTATCTAAATTATTATGTCAAAACTAGACTATTGCTTTGAATCACATAAAATTCCAAATGTCCTTGCTATAAAGAAAAGAATATGATATGACTTGATGAACAACACTCCACATCAAAAGTTCTGTTTTTTATCACTTAGCTACTCGAGGACGAGTAGGAATTAAGCTTGGGGATGCTGATACGTCTAAAATGTATCTATATTTTTTTATTGTTCCATGCTGTTTTATTATCAATCTTGGATGTTTATAATCATTTTATATCATTTTTTGGTACTAACCTATTGACATAGTGCCAAGTGCCAGTTGTTGTTTTTTTTCATGTTTTTTACATCACAAAAAATCAATACCAGACGGAGTCCAAATGCCACGAAACTCCATGATGATTTTTTATGGGCTAGATGGAAGATGTTGGGCCCTGGTTGCACCTGGGGGAGTCCCGAGGAGGGGACAACCCACCAGGCGCGCCATGAGGCCCTGGCGTGCCCTGGTGGGTTGTGCCCACCTCGGGTCCCCCCCGACCGCCTCTTTGCTCTATAAATACCCCAAAAATACCAGAACCTTGGGGGAGTCGATTGAAGAAATATTCATCCAGCCGCCGTAGAGTCCAGAACCACCAGATCCAATCTAGACACCATCACGGAGGGGTTCACCACTCCCATTGGTGCCTCTCCGATGATGCGTGAGTAGTTCTTTGTAGACCTTCGGGTCTGTAGTTAGTAGCTAGATGGCTTTCTCTCTCTCGCTAAATTCTCAATACAATGGTCTCTTGGAGATCCATATGATGTAACTCTTTTGCGGTGTGTTTGTTGGGATCTGATGAACTTCGAGTTTATGATCAGTTATATCTTTTTATACCCATGAAAGTTATTTGAGTTTCTTTGATCTCTTATATGCATGATCTCTTATAGCCTCGTATTTCTTCTCTGATATTTGGGTTTTGTTTGGCCAACTTGATCTATTTATCTTGCAAAGGGAAGAGGTGCCCGGTAGTGGGTTCGATCTTACGGTGCTTGATCCCAGTGACAGAAAGGGAACCGACACGTATGTATCGTTGCTACTAAGGACAAAAAGATGGGATCTATATCTACCGTCATAGATAAACGGATCTTGTCTACATCATGTCATTGTTCTTATTGCATTACTCTGTTTTTCCATGAACTTAATACACTAGATGCATGCTGGATAACGGTCGATGTGTGGAGTAATAGTAGTAGATGCAGGCAGGAGTCGGTCTACTAATCTTGGACGTGATGCCTATGTAATGATCATTGCCTAGATATCGTCATAATTATTTGAAGTTCTATCAATTTCCCAACAGTAATTTGCTTACGCACCGTTTGCTATTTTCCTCGAGAGAAGCCACTAGTGAAACCTACGGCCCCCGGGTCTTCTTTCTCATATATTTGCTTTGCGATCTATTTTTCCTTGTGTTTATTTTCAGATCTATTAAACCAAGAATACAAAAATACTTTGCTGCACTTTATTTTATTTGCGATCTATTATTTCAATCTATTACAACTTTCTCCCGTCCATGCACCGTTTCTGGCGCCGTACCCCGAAAGGGATTGACAACCCCTTTAACACGGCGGGTTGTGAGTGGTTGTTACTTGTGTGCAGGGGCTGTTTACGTTGTGTTTCTTGGTTCTCCTACTGGTTCGATAACCTTAGTTTCATATCTGAGGGAAATACCTACCACCGTTGTGATGCATCATCCCTTCCTCTTTGGGGAAATACCGACGTAGCTTCAAGCGACATCACAACTCAACAAACACTTTCGGAGATACCTGTAGAGCATCTTTATGATCACCCAGTTACGTTGTGACGTTTTATAGCACACATGGTATTCCTCCGGTATCCGGGAGTTACATAATCTCATAGTCGAAGGAATATGTATTTGACATGAAGAAAGCAATAGCAATAAACTGAACGATCATAATGCTAAGCTAACAGATCGGTCTTGTCCATCACATCATTCTCCTAATGATGTGATCTCGTTATCAAATGACAACACATGTCCATGGTTAGGAAACTTTAACCATCTTTGATCAACAAGCTAGTCTTGTAGAGGCTTACTAGGGACACGGTATTTGTTTATGTATTCACACATGTATTTAAGTTTCCGATCAATACAATTCTAGCATGAATAATAAACCTTTATCATGAATAAGGAAATATAAAATAACAACTTTATTATTGCCTCTAGGGCATATTTCCTTCAGTCTCCCACTTGCACTAGAGTCAATAATCTAGTTCACATCGCCATGTGATTAACACCCATAGTTCACGTCGCCGTGTGACCAATACCCAAAGAGTTTACTAGAGTCAATAATCTAGTTCACATCACCATGTGATTAACACCCAAAGAGTACTAAGGTATGATCAAGTTTTGCTTGTGAAAGAAGTTTAGTCAACAGATCTGCTACATTCAAATCCGTATGTATTTTGCAAATTTCTATGTCTACAATGCTCTACATGGAGCTACACTAGCTAATTGCTCCCACTTTCAATATGTATCAAGATTGAGACTTAGAGTCATCCGGATTGGTGTCAAAGCTTGCATCGACGTAACCCTTTATGATGAATTCTTTATCACCTCCATAACCGAGAAACATTTCCTTAGTCCTCTTAGGTAACTAAGGATAATTTTGACCATTGTTCAGTGATCTACTCCTGGATCACTATTGTACCCCCTTGCCAAACTCATGGCAAGGTACTCAATAGGTCTCTCTATCTTCTGCCATGGTCGGGTTTTGAGTCTTACTCAACTTCATACCTTGTAACACATGTAAGAACCCTTTCTTTGAGTGTTGAACTTCTTCAAAACTTTGTCAAGGTATGTGCTTTGTGAAAGTCCTAGTAAGCGTCTCGATCTATCTCTATAGATCTTGATGCCCAATACATAAGTAGCTTCACTGAGGTCTTTTCATTGAAAAAATTCTTATTCAAGTATCCTTCTATGCTATTCAGAAATTCTATATCATTTCCAATCAACAATATGTCATCCACATATAATATTAGAAATGCTACAAAGCTCCCACTCACTTTCTTGTACATACAGGCTTCACTTCAAGGTTGTATAAACCATATGCTTTGATCACCTTATCAAAACGTATATCCCAACTCCGAGATGCTTGCACCAGTCCATAGATGGATCGTTGGAGCTTGCACACTTTGTCAACACCTTTAGGGTCGACAAAACCTTCTTGTTGCATCATATACAACTCTTCTTTAAGATATCCATTAAGGGATGCAGTTTTGACATCCATTTGCCAGATTTCATAATCATAAAATGCGGCAATTGCTAACATGATTCGGACAGACTTAAGCATCGCTACGGGTGAGAAAGTCTCATCGTAGTCAACCCCTTGAATTTGTCGAAAACCTTTTGCAATAAGTCGAGCTTTGTAGACAGTAACATTACCATCAGTGTCAGTCTTCTTCGTGAAGATCCATTTATTCTCTATGGCTTGCCGATCATCGGGCAAATCCACCAAAGTACACACTTTGTTCTCATACATGGATCCTATCTCAGATTTCATGGCCTCAAGCCATCTGTCAGAATCTGGGCTCATCATAGCTTCCAGGACAGGATCATGTTCTGGTTGACCTATGATGTTCAGTAGCAACTTGGTCTGAAGCTTCATGATAATTATGATTTGCTTCCTCTCTAGTTGGTGCAGGCATCACGGAAACGGCTTTCCGTGATGTACTACTTACCAATTTGGGAGAAGGTACAATTACCTCATCAAGTTCTACTTTCCTCCCAATTACTTCTTTCAAGAGAAACTCCTTCTCTAGAAAGGACCCATTCTTAGCTACAAAGATCTTGCCTTCGGATCTATGATAGAAGGTGTACCCAATAGTTTCTTTAGGATATCCTATGAAGACGCACTTCACCGCTTTGGGTTCGAGCTTATCAGGCTGAAGCCATTTGACATAAGCGTCACATCCCCAAACTTTTAAGAAACGACAGCTTAGGTTTCTTTCAAAACCATAGTTCATACGGTGTCGTCTCGACGGATTTAGACGGTGCCCTATTTAACGCGAATGCGGCTGTCTCTAATGCATAACCCCAAAGCGATGGTGGTAAATCGGTAATGGACATCATAAAAAGCACCATATCCAATAAAGTACGGTTATGACGTTCAGACACACCATTACGCTGTGGTGTTCCAGGTGGCGAGAGTTGTGAAACAATTCCACATTGTTTTAAATGAAGGCCAACCTAGTAACTCAAATATTCACCTCCGCGATCAGATCGTAGAAATTTTATTTTCTTGTTACAATGATTCTCCACTTCATACTGAAATTCTTTGAACTTCTCAAATGTTTCAGACTTGTGCTTCATCAAGTAGATATACCCATACCTACTCAAATCATCTGTGAAGGTCAGAAAATAACGATACCCGCCGCGTGCTTCAACACTCATCGGACTGCATACATCGGTATGTATTATTTCCAATAAGTCATTAGCTCGCTCCATTGTTCCCGGAGAACAAAGTTTTATTCATCTTGCCCATGAGGCATGGTTCGCAAGTATCAAATGATTCATAATCAAGTGATTCCAAAAGCCCATCTGCATGGAGTTTCTTTATGCGCTTTACACCAATATGACCTAAACGGCAGTGCCACAAGTATGTTGCACTATCATTATCAACTTTTCATCTTTTGGCATCAATATTATGAATATGTGTATCACTACAATCGAGATTCAACAAACCATTCACATTGGGTGTTGATACGTCTCCCTCGTATCTATAATTTTTGATTGTTTCATGCCAATATTATACAACTTTCACATATTTTTGGCAACTTTTTATATGATTTATTGGACTAACCTATTGATCCAGTGCCCAGTGCCAGTTCCTATTTTCTGCATGTTTTTGTATCGCAGAATATCCATATCAAACGAAGTCCAAATGCAGTAAAATTTCACGGAGAATTATTTTGGAATATACACTACTGCAGGATGCTGCTAACACGACACTATGATCAGAGACCCTTCGAGAAACTGTGTGCGATGCAATAATCGCAACGGTGTTGTACGAAAACCGTCAGAAATGTATAAAACGTTTGTGATGATAAATGCATCAAACACGGTTCAGGTTTTAGTGGCGTGTGCGATGAAGGGCATACGGTTCAGTTCAATTAACTGTTTGCGATGAGGAGGAACAAAAGAAATGGGCAGCCAGATGAAGGCGTGTGCGGTTCACAGCATACGGTTCACTTGGATGAACTGTTTGTGATTAGGCAACACAAAAGAAAGGGTCAGCCAGATCAAGGTGTGTGCGATATACGACATGCGGTTCACTCGGATGAACTGTTTAGGCTGAGACATAAGAACAGAAATGGTTCAACTTAACAAGATGTGTGTGATACGCGGCAAACAGGTCTGTAATCAGAAATGTGTGCGAAGACCGATAATAACACAGATGGTTGCTGCTAATAAGACGTGTGTGTTGTGCGATGGGATTGCATACAGAAAAACAACATATATATATATATATATATATATATATATATATATATATATATATATATATATATATATATATATATATATATATATATATATATATAACACACACACACACACACACACACACACTTATAAGGACATGCTTGCATAACCAAATTAAACATCCACTTACATAGATGGCTACTACAACCATTGCACACACCAAAGTAAACTATTACATGCATAATTACAAAGGTGGCTACACACATGACATTTCCACACACCAAAAAATAAACTATATATTACATGCATGATTAACTAGCATAAACGATCATTTGATCATCATCTACTTCTTGTGATGCTTGCTCTGCTTGTGGCTCGATCCGGGCTCGTCAATTTGGGTAACGAGGCACTTCCTCATGTCAACGATCCGCCTGTGCATCTCGTAGCATGTGTACACGCTCTTGGCCGCCCTGAGGTGAGTTCATCCAGTTACCACATCCAGGCCCCGTGCCAGGATACGTGACTTGTTCACTGGGCATCCTGCTTCATCTTTTCGTCATAGGGGTCGATGATGGCCGAGGCGAGTTCGACCAGGGAATCCTGCTTCGTGCTGCCCCAGACCCTGTAGTGGTCACGAATTTCGACAAGGTTCTTGCAGGCCAAGCCCGTAACACTGAGCGCTTTTACATCGTCTTTGGTTTCCACCGTGGCAAACTTGTAGTCGGTGCTGTTGACAAACCTATTGAAACAGCCGCAAGGCTCTGTGGCTATGCAGTAGTGGTAGATGAGGACGTGATGGCGCACACACAACTGGGCGACCACAACTTCTGATCTATGCCGGGATGACCGACGGTGTACTGGAGGTCGATGCCGACCACCTTGTACTTGTCTTGAGCAAGCAACTGCTCAACGCTATTGATGTAGTCGTCCACCACGGCCGGGTCGATGGTGTACACCACCGAGAGATCCGTCTCCATTCCGTGGGTCTCCACTCTATGCTCGCCGAACTCCATTGGAACACCGCCGGACATCCCCCCTCTATGTGTCGTCGTGGGTGTGCTTGTTGTGTTGTGGGGCGCGATTGAAAGGTTGAAGAGACTAAGGTTATAATGGCCGCGGGAATTAAAGGGGAAGCCGGACGGCCAGGAATATCGACAGGCCCTAATGGCAGTTCTAATTTGTAGCGCGTAACTCCATCGTGCCACACGTAACTGAATCGCCTGGCAACGCGCGCGGTGCAACCACATGCATATGGGGGCCCCGACGTGATCGTGCACACGCCCAAGAGCTGGCAGAGCATGCACTGAGGGACGCGAGCAGAGCACTCCACGGTCGCCTCAAGGAAAAGTTGTCCACAAGCCGAACACGCCGACGGACGCGAGCAGAGAGCGTGCCGTGGCGCCTAACAGCGAGCAGAGCTTGCCGAGGGACGCGAGCAGAGGACGACACAGTGATACGTGCCAAATAAGACGAACTGTGCGAGCAATGTCGGAGATATCAAGCACGAATCAGATTAGAGTTGCGTGTGCGATACGTGGCAGACAGTTGATCCATCAGAGCTGTTTGTGATGGAATAAGCCATGTGTGTTGCGGGCAAACGCTAGCTGGTGTATAACCTTAAATTTCACCAAAAAAGTGTTAATGCATGTTACCAAAATTGTATAGCTGGAAACTATGTTCAAATACGACTCTAACGATATAATCTATGGCGACATGCATTCGTATTTTATTAAATCCTACTTATAAACTAGGACGGGGGTATAGTAGGTAATTAAATCGCAAACGTTTTTTTTATTAACTGTATGTGTATGTGTCCTCTCGTCCTCCTCTCGCACATCTTGTCACCCCACTGCCGCAGACGGCTTACAGCGCAAGCTTGCACAACGCGCGGGGGCGTCCTTTTGGCCAAACGGTGGCCCCAATGAATCATCGGTGAGCCTGTTCCCACGCAACCTTGCAGGTTCCCGCGCAAGCTTCCCGCCCGACTCGGTGAAATCCCCCAAAATCCCAATACTTGTCGGCCTGCTATAAAAACCCTCACGGTCGGCGACTTCTACCTCTTGAGCATTGCGTTGGTTTTCCCTTGAAGAGGAAAGGGTGATGCAGCAAAGTAGAGTAAGTATTTCCCTCAGTTTTTGAGAACCAAGGTATCAATCCAGTAGGAGGCCACGCTCAAGTCCCTTGCACCTACACAAACAAATAAGAACCTTGCAACCAACGCGATAAAGGGGCTGTCAATCCCTTCACGGCCACTTGCAAAAGTGAGATCTGATAGAGATGGTAAGATAATATTTTGGTATTTTTATGATAAAGAGTAAAAGTAAAGAAAGCAAAATAAATGATAATAGAAATAACGGTAGATTAATATGATAGAAAATAGACCAGGGGGCCATAGATTTCACTAGTGGCTTCTCTCAAGATAGCATAAGTATTACGGTGGGTGAACAAATTACTATAGACCAATTGATATAATTGAGCATAGTTATGAGAATATCTAGGTATGGTCATGTATATAGGCATCACGTCCGTGACAAGTATACCGACTCCTGCATGCATCTACTACTATTACTCCACACATCGACCGCTATCCAGCATGCATCTAGAGTATTAAGTTCATAAGAACGGAGTAACGCTTTAAGCAAGATGACATGATGTAGACGGATAAACTCATGCAATATGATATAAAACCCATCTTTTTATCCTCGATGGCAACAATACAATACGTGTCGTTTCCCCTCATCCTTTGGGATCGAGCACGGAAAATTGAACCCAAAGCTAAGCACTTCTCCCATTGCAAGAAAGATCAATCTAGTAGGCCAAACCAAACTGATAATTCGAAGAGACTTGCAAAGATAACCAATCATACATAAAAGAATTCAGAGAAGATTCAAATATTGTTCATAGATAATCTTGATCATAAACCCACAATTCATCGGATGTCGACAAACACACCGCAAAAGAAGATTACATCGAATAGATCTCCAAGAGAATCGAGGAGAACTTTGTATTGAGATCCAAAGAGAGAGAAGAAGCCATCTAGCTAATAACTATGGACCCGAAGGTCTGAGGTAAACTACTCACACATCATCAGAGAGGCTATGGTGTTGATGTAGAAGCCCTCTGTGATTGATTCCCCCTCCGGCAGAGCGCCGGAAAAGGCCCCAAGATGGGATCTCACGGGTACAGAAGGTTGCGGCGGTGGAATTAGGTTTTCATGGTGCTCCTCGATGGTTTGGGGGTACGTAGGTATATATAGGAGGAAGAAGTAGCTCGGTGGAGCCACGAGGGGCCCACGAGGGTGGAGGGCGCGCCCAGGGGGTAGGCGCGCCCCCTGCCTCGTGGCATCCTCGTTGGTTGCTTGACGTCCACTCGAAGTCCTCTGGATCACGTTTGTTCCCAAAATCACGCTCCCGAAGGTTTCATTCCGTTTGGACTCCGTTTGATATTCTTTTTCTGCGAAACACTGAAATAGGCAAAAAAACAGCAATTTCGGCTGGGCCTCCGGTTAATAGGTTATTCCCAAAAATAATATAAAAGTGTATAATAATCCCATTAAACAATCAAAACAGAATATATAATAGCATGGAACAATCAAAAATTATAGATACGTTGGAGTCGTATCAAGCATCCCCAAGCTTAATTCCTGCTCGTCCTCGAGTAGGTAAATGATAAAAACAGAATTTTTGATGTGGAATGCTACTTAACATAATCTTTAATGTAATACTCTTAATTGTGGCATGAATATTTAGATCCGAAAGATTCAAGATAAAGTTTAATATTGACATAAAAATAATAATACTTCAAGCATACAAACTAAGCAATTATGTCTTGTCAAAATAACATAGGCAAAGAAAGCTCATCCCTACAAAATCATATAGTTTGGCCATGCTTCATTTTCGTCACAAAAGAATGCTCTCATCTTGCACAACCCCGATGACAAGCCAAGCAATTGTTTCATACTTTAGTAATTCCAAACTTTTTTCAACTTTCACGCAATATATGAGCGCGAGCCATGGATATAGCTCTATGGGTGGAATAGAATATGATGATGGGGGTTATGTGGAGAAGACAAAAAAGGAGAAAGTCTCACATTGACGCGGCTAATCAATGGGCTAGGGAGATTCCAATCAATTGATGTCAATGCAAGGAGTAGGGATTGCCATGCAACGGATTCACTAGAGCTATAAATGTATGAAAGCTCAACAAAAGAAACTAAGTCCAACTTTCTTGCTCACGAAGACCTAGGGCATTTGAGGAAGCCCATTGTTGGAATATACAAGCCAAGTTCTATAATGAAAAATTTCCACTAGTATATGAAAGTGACAAAACGAAAGGCTCTCTATCATAAAGATCATGGTGCTACTTTGAAGCACAAGTGTGGAAAAAGGATAGTAGCATTGCCCCTTTTTTCTTTTTTTTTCTTTTTCTTTTTTTTGGGTCCCTTTTTTTATTTGGCCTTTCTCTCTCTCTTTTTTGGGACAATGCTCTATGAATGATGATCATCACACTTCTATTTATTTACAACTCAATGATTACAACTCGATACTAGAACAAAGTATGACTCTATATGAATGCCATCGGCGGTGTACCCGGATGGGCAATGAATCAAGCGTGACATGTATGAAATAATATGCATGGTGGCTTTGCCACAAATACGATGTCAACTACATGATCATGCAAGGCAATATGACAATGATGAAGCGTGTCATGATAAACGGAACGGTGGAAAGTTGCATGGCAATATATCTCGGAATGGCTATGGAAATGCCATAATAGGTAGGTATGGTGGCTGTTTTGAGGAAGATATAAGGAGGTTTATGTGTGATAAAGCGTATAGTATCACGGGGTTTGGATGCACCGGTGAAGTTTGCACCAACTCTCAAGGTGAGAAAGGGCAATGCACGGTACCGAGGCTAGCAGTGATGGAAGGGTGAGAGTGCGTATAATCCATGGACTCAACATTAGTCATAAAGAACTCACATACTTATTGCAAAAATCTACAAGTTATCAAAAACCAAGCAGTACGCGCATGCTCCTAGGGGGATAGATTGGTAGGAAAAGACCATTGCTCGTCCCCGACCGCCACTCATAAGGAGGAAAATCAAAGAACACCTCATGTTTCAAATTTGTTACACAATGTTTACCATATGTGCATGCTACAGGACTTGCAAACTTCAACACAAGTATTTCTCAAATTCACAATTACTCAACTAGCACAACTTTAATATCACTACCTCCATATCTCAAAACAATCATCAAGCATCAAACTTCTCTTAGTATTCAACGCACTTATAAGAAAGTTTTTACTAATCTTGGATGCCTATCATATTAGGACTAGTTTCACAATTTAAGAAAATTACCATGCTGTTTTGTGGGACTCTCAAAATAATATAAGTGAAGCATGAGATATCAATAATTTCTATAAAACAAAACCACCACCGTGCTCTAAAAGATATAAATGAAGCACTAGAGCAAAAACTATATAGCTCAAAAGATATAAGTGAAGCACATAGAGTATTCTAACAATTTCTGAATCATGTGTGTCTCTCTCAAAAGGTGTGTACAGCGAGGATGATTGGGGTAAACTAAAAAATAAAAGACTCATATCATACAAGACGCTTCAAGCAAAACACATATCATGTGGTGAATAAAAATATAGCCCCAAGTAAAGTTACCGATGAAGCGAAGATTTAAAGAGGGATGCCTTCCGGGGCATCCCCAAGCTTAGGCTTTTGGTTGTCCTTGAATTTTACCTTGGGGTGCCTTGGGCATCCACAAGCTTAGGCTCTTGCCAATCCTTGTTCCATAATCCATCAAATCTTTATCCAAAACTTGAAAACTTCACAGCACAAAACTTAACAGAAAATCTCGTGAGCTCCGTTAGCGAAACAAAACAAAACACCACTTCAAGGTACTGTAATGAACTCATTCTTTATTTATATCGGTGTTAAAACTACTTTATTCCAACTTCTCTATGGTTTATAAGCTCTTTTACTAGCCATAGATTCATCAAAATAAGCAAACAACACACGAAAAACAGAATCTGTCAAAAACAGAACAGTTTGTTGTAATCTGTATCAAACGCAAACTTATGGAACTCAGAAAAATCTACCAAAATAGGAAGACCTAGATAATTTGTTTATTAATCTACTGCAATTGGAATCAGTATTTTATCACGTTCTGGTGATTTTAAACAATTGTTTTCGTGAGCAGAAAGTTTCTGGAATTTTAAGCAAGATCAAATAACTATCATCCAAGAAGATCCTATAGATTTTACTTGGCACAAACACTAACTAAAACACAAAAACACATCTAACCAGAGGCTAGATGGATTATTTATTCAAAAACAGAAAGGAAATATATTGGGTTGTCTCCCGACAAGCGCTTTTCTTTAACGCCCCTAGCTAGGCATTGATAATTTTGATGATGCTCACATGAAAGACAAGAATTGAAGCGTAAAGAGAGCATCATGAAACACGTGACAAACACATCTAAGTCTAACATATTTCCTAGGCATATGCATTTTATAAGCAAACAAATTGTCATAGCAAGCAAAAATTAGCATATGCAAGGAAGAAGAAAGAGACGATAGCAATCTCAACATGACGAGAGGTAATTTAGTAAGATAAAAATTTCTACAACCATATTTTCCTCTCTCATAATAATTACATGTAGGATCAGAGGCAAATTCAACAAAATAGCTATCACATAACATATTCTCAACATGATCCACATGCATGCGAAGTTGACACTCTTTCAAAATAGTGGGATTATCGTTAACTAAAGTCATGACCTCTCCAAACCCACTTTTATCAAAAAATTCATAAGATTGAACATTCTCCAAATATGTGGGATCTAAAGTCGACACTCTTACAAACCCACTTTCAATATTAATGCAAACATTATTATCAATCTCATATTCATCATGGGGCTTAAATAAATTTTCAAGATCATAAGAAGAATCACCCCAATCATGATCATTGCAACAAGTAGTAGACATAGCAAAACTAACATCCCCAAGCTTAGGGTTTTGCACATTAATAACACAATTGACATTCATAGTAAAATCATTGCAATCATGATTTTTATTCAAGGAGCTATCGTGAATCTCTTCATAAATTTCTTCATCACAATTTTCAGATTCACGAATTTCAAGCAAAACTTCATAAAGATAATCTAGTGCACAAAACTCACTAGCAATTGGTTCATCATAATTGGATCTCTTAAAAAGATTAGCAAGATGATGAGGATCCATATATCTTAGGTTCTCTGTTTAGCAATAAATAAACAACTATTCCAACCAAACGAGCAAACGAGTCAACTAAGACATCAAAGCAAACGAAAAGGACGAACAGAAGAAGGGCGAATAAAACGGCAAGGGTGAAGTGGGGGAGAGGAAAACGAGAGGCAAATGGAAAATAATGTAATGCGAGGGATAATAGTTTGCGATGGGTACTTGGTATGTTGACTTGTGCGTAGACTCCCCGGCAACGGCGCCAGAAATCCTTCTTGCTACCTCTTGAGCACTGCGTTGGTTTTCCCTTGAAGAGGAAAGGGTGATGTAGCAAAGTAGTGTAAGTATTTCCCTCAGTTTTTGAGAACCAAGGTATCAATCCAGTATGAGGCATGCTCAAGTCCCTTGCACCTACAAAAACAAATAAGAACCTTGCAACCAACGCGATAAAGGGGTTGTCAATCCCTTCACGGCCACTTGCAAAAGTGAGATCTGATAGAGATGATAAGATAATATTTTTGGTATATTTATGATAAAGAGTAAAAGTAAAAAAGCAAAATAAACGGTAATAGAAATAACGGTAGATTAATATGATAGAGAATAGACCCGGGGGCCATAGGTTTCACTAGTGGCTTCTCTCAAGATAGCATAAGTATTACGGTGGGTGAACAAATTATTGTCGAGCAATTGATAGAATTGAGCATAGTTATGAGAATATCTAGGTATCATAATGTATATAGGTATCACGTCTGTGACAAGTAGACCGACTCCTGCCTGCATCTACTACTATTACTCCACACATCGACCGCTATCCAGCATGCATCTAGAGTATTAAGTTCATAAGAATGGAGTAACGCTTTAAGCAAGATGACATGATGTAGAGGGATAAACTCATGCAATATGATATAAACCCCATATTTTTATCCTCGATGGCAACAATACAATACGTGTCTTTTCCCCTACTGTCACTGGGATCGAGCACCGCAAGATTGAACCCAAAGCTAAGCACTTCTCCCATTGCAAGAAAGATCAATCTAGTAGGCCAAACCAAACTGATAATTCGAAGAGACTTGCAAAGATAACAATCATACATAAAAGAATTCAGAGAAGATTCAAATATTGTTCATAGATAATCTTGATCATAAACCCACAATTCATCGGATCTCGACAAACACACCGCAAAAGAAGATTACATCGAATAGATCTCCAAGAGAATCGAGGAGAACTTTGTATTGAGATCCAAAGAGAGAGAAGAAGCCATCTAGCTAATAACTATGGACCCGAAGGTCTGAGGTAAACTACTCACACATCATCGGAGAGGCTATGGTGTTGATGTATACGCCCTCCGTGATCGATGCCCCATCCGGCAGAGCACCAGAAAAGGCCCCAAGATGGGATCTCACGGGTACAGAAGGTTGCGGCGGTGGAATTAGGTTTTCGTGGTGCTCCTCAATGGTTTGGGGGTACATAGGTATATATAGGAGGAAGAAGTAGGTCGGTGGAGCCACGAGGGGCCCACGAGGGTGGAGGGCGCGCCGCCTGCCTCGTGGCCTCCTCGTTGGTTGCTTGACGTCCACTCCAAGTCCTCTGGATACGTTTGTTCCAAAAATCACGCTCCCGAAGGTTTCATTCCGTTTGGACTCCGTTTGATATTCTTTTTCCGCGAAACACTGAAATAGGCAAAAAAACAGCAATTTGGGCTGGGCCTCCGATTATTAGGTTAGTCCCAAAAATAATATAAAAGTGTATAAATAAGCCCATTAAACATCCAAAACAGAATATATAATAGCATGGAAAAATCAAAAATTATAGATACGTTGGAGCGTGTCGGCGAGTCTCGTCGCATTTTCCCTCCCTCCACCGTAGCTTATCTAAATGCTTCTCCCACAATCTCCAATGGCACCGGTTCGTCGTCGTTGCTCAGCCACTCCGCCGTCATCAGAGGACAACTCCAGCTGGGAGGCTACACCGCGGCGGCGGCGCAGTCCCCGGCGTAGTGTAGTGCGTGTAGCGTCCCTATTGGGTGTGCGCAGAACACCCACCACACGCTCTGCCGCCGCTGCCCGTCGGCAGCTGTTGCCGGCCGACGTTGCTGCCACACCACCGTCGAAAACCAGGGCCATCTCCCGCTCCGCCGCCGCGGCCCGAAGGCGGGAGGTGGCCGTCGTGGCCACCACCCCACTGCCGTCCACCGTGGCCATCACCCGCTCCACCACCGCGGCCCGAAGGCGGGAGGTGTTGGTCATGGCCGCCACCCCATCGTCGGCCATAGTGGCCGCTAGCCCACCGTCGACCGCCAGGGTCATCACCCGCTCCGCCACCGCCGCCCGATGGAGGGAGATGGAGGTGGAGGCCCGCACGTGCGTCAACGAACTTGCGCGCTACATCGAGTTCCTGCAGGAGGAGGAGGAGTGCCTCATCGAGCACGCAAAGAGCCTTACCGCAGCCGTGGCCGCAGCACACACCGACGCAGAGGCGAGGAATCAGGAGATCTACGAGCAGCCGGCCGCTTCGAGAGGGATCGTCTGAGCGGCAGTGGGCGTTCGAGCTGGCGAGCATCGCTGAACGTGCAGCAGCGGCAGGCACCGTATTGCATTTGTCCAGCTAGTCGGTAGGCTCCTCCTCCTCCTCGCCTCTTCTTGAAGCTTTCGGCGGAGAGGCTACCGAAGTAGCACAAAGCCCTCCGTGGTAGTAGTAGTATTTAGGGCTATTTTGTTCAGTTCATCTGACTATAGATGTGTGGTCGAACTGTACAACGTACTTAAAATTAGCTAGTATATATAGTTGAACTAGCTATTTCAGTACGTGGTTGGCAAGAATTGGGGAGAAGTTTGGTCGATTCAGCTGTCGAGTTGAACTGTTTGTATAAATTAAGAAAGACTGCTTAATCTATGAATGAAATTATGCTTAATTACTGAATTTTAGTTGCAAAAATTACATAGTGCTAATGATTTCTAGATGCATATTTTGACAAACCGCAGTGTTACAAGGATTGACAAATGGCAACGTAACTAGATCAACAAATGTAAATCCTTCCAGTTTGACAAATGGCAACATACCCAATATGAGAGATGCAAATCTTACCAAATTGTTTGTACGTGGTTGCACACGGGTCATCCAAAACAACCGTTTGCGCTGTAGGGATGAACAAATCTTGCGCTGCTCTCACTTTGCATACGGGTGTTCTATCTAAATCGTTTATGATCAAGAGCTATAGAAATCCTGCTCGACACATATTCTCTTGGCTTCGTGGGGAAGCTGTCGGTTTGCATACGAGTGTTCTAACTAAAACGTTTGCGATGAGTGTTTTATATTTTAAAGGCGAATTAAACTGCGGCTTGGGCGCCATTAATGGAGAGGATGCTAGCAAGGCGGGCGGCCATGGAAGTCAAAGGGCTCACTTCCAAGTGAGCCTGCACATCGTACAGCTTTCACGCTTCCCGGTGAGCCCACGCACTCGAGGACAGCTTGCACGCCTCCCGGTCAGCCTACGCATCGGACGGCGCTCGCACGCCTCCCGTTCAGTCAAGGTCAAGCAGCTGTCCGCACGACACCTCCTACAGCCATTAAAACCAAGACACGTGGCGTCACGTCAATGGTTAACAGAATTTTGGATTTACTAGAATTTAATAACCAGGCATATCAATGTTTTGCCGGCAATCAACGGTGCCCTGGTGTTTGAAATTCATTCCCATTTCTTGCATGGGACCTAAGCATGCACCCAAGGACACATATTTGATTTTTCAACCAATTTATATGCACTGGAGCATGTGCATGTAGTTCACATTTCAATTATGCACATAAATGCATTGAAAACTCAGTTAATGCATAAAAATGTCCAGACGAACCCCGAAAAATCAAAAAAAATCACACAACACTCTTGTTGTTCTATGTTGACACGAGAAAAAAACTTGAAAGCAATAAGAGGCAATTGATAACGTTTCGTCCCCAAAGGTGGGACGTTCCCTACCGAAAACCATCATGCTTGTTGTGAGAAGCTCCGGCTTGTGAGAAGCATATACCCAAACCTGCCCCAAATGGGACAAAATTTGTACCACGGCATGTTGATGCCGTTCCATGATAGTATGCAAAGTTTCATGAATTTCAGACGAGTTTTGGATTTACTAGAATTTAAAAACCAGGCATCTTAATGTTTTGCCGGCAATCAACGGTGCCATGGTGTTTGAATTTCATTCCCTTTTCTTGCATGGGACCTAAGCATGCACCCAAGGACACAGATTTGATTTTTCAACCAATTTATATGCACTGGAGCATGTTCATGTAGTTCAAATTTGAATTATGCACATAAATGAATTGAAAATTCAGTTAATGCATAAAAATGTCCAAACGAACCCCAAAAAATCACAAAATTCACACAACACTCCTGTTGTTCTATGTTGACACGAGAAAAAAAAACTTGAAAGCAATAAGAGGCAATGGATATCGTTTCGTCCCCAAAGGCGAGACGTTCCCTAACGAAAACCATCATGCGTGTTGTGAGAAGCTCCGGTTTTTGAGAAGCATATACCCAAACCTGCCCAAAATCGGACAAAATTTGTACCACGGCATGTTGATGCCGCTCCGTGATAGCATGCCAAGTTCATGAATTTCAGACGAGTTTTGGATTTACTAGAATTTAAAATCAGGCATCTCAATGTTTTGCCGGCAATCAACGGTGCCATGGTGTTTGAAATTCATTCCCAATTCTTGCATGGGACCTAAGCATGCACCCAAGGACAAAGATTTGACCTTTCAACCAATTTATATGCATTGGAGCTTGTGCATGTAGTTCAAATTTGAATTATGCAAATAAATGCATTGAAAACTCAGTTAATGCATAAAAATGTCCAAACGAACCCCGAAAAATCACAAAAATTCACACAACACTCCAGTTGTTCTATGTTGACACGAGAAAAAAACTTGGAAGCAATAAGAGGCAATGGATATTGTTTCGTCCCCAAAGGTGGGACGTTCCCTACCGAAAACCATCATGCTTGTTGTGAGAAGCCCCGGTTTGTGAGAAGCATATACCCAAACCTGCCCCAAATGGGACAAAAAATTTTACCATACCATGTTGATGCCGCTCCATGATAGCATGCCAGGTTTCATGAATTTCAGACGAGTTTTGGATTTACTAGAATTTAAAAACCAGGCATCTCAATGTTTTGCCGGCAATCAATGGTGCCATGGTGTTTGAAATTTATTCCCATTTCTTGCATGGGACCTAAGCATGCACCCAAGGACACAGATTTGATTTTTCAACCAATTTATATGCACTGGAGCATCTGCATGTAGTTCAAATTTGAATTATGCACATAAATGCATTGAAAACTCACTTAATGCATAAAAATGTCCAAACGAACCCTGAAAAATCACAAAAATTCACACAACACTCCTGTTTTCCTATGTTGACACAAGAAAAAAAATTGAAATCAATAAGAGGCAATGGATATCGTTTTGTCCCCAAAGGTGGGACGTTCCCTACCGAAAACCGTCATGCTTGTTGTGAGAAGCTCCGGTTTGTGAGAAGCATATACCCAAACCTGCCCCAAATGGAACAAAATTTGTACCACGACATGTTGATGCCGCTCCATGATAACATGCCAAGTTTCATGAATTTCAAACGAGTTTTGAATTTACTAGAATTTAAAAACCAGGCATCTCAATGTTTTGCCGGCAATCAACGGTGCCCTGGTGTTTGAAATTCATTCCCATTTCTTGCATGGGACCTAAGCATGCACCCAAGGACAAAGATTTGATTTTTCAACCAATTTATATGCACTGGGGCATGTGCATGTAGTTCAAATTTGAATTATGCACATAAATGCTTTGAAAACTCAGTTAATGCATAAAAATGTCCAAACGAACCCCGAAAAATCACTAAAAATCACACAACACTCCAGTTGTTCTATGTTGACACGAGAAAAAAACTTGAAAGCAATAAGAGGCAATGGATATTGTTTCGTCCCCAAAGGTGGGACGTTCCCTACCGAAAACCATCATGCTTGTTGTGAGAAGCTCCAGTTTGTGAGAAGCATATATCCAAACCTGCCCCAAATGGGACCAAAAATTTACCACGACATGTTGATGCCGCTCCATGATAGCATGCAAGGTTTCATGAATTTTAGAGGAGTTTTGGATATTTAAAAACCAGGCATCTCAATGTTTTGCCGGCAATCTACGATGCCATGGTGTTTGAAATTCATTCCCATTTCTTGCATGGGACCAAGCATGCACCCAAGGACACAGATTTGATTTTTCAACCAATTTATATGCACTGGAGCATCTGCATGTAGTTCAAATTTGAATTATGCACATAAATGCATTGAAAACTCACTTAATGCATAAAAATGTCCAAACAAACCCTGAAAAATCACAAAAATTCACACAACACTCCTGTTGTTCTTTGTTGACATAAGAAAAAAATTGAAATCAATAAGAGGCAATGGATATCGTTTTGTCCCCAATGGTGGGACGTTCCCTACCGAAAACCGTCATGTTTGTTGTGAGAAGCTCCGGTTTGTGAGAACCATATACCCAAACATGCCCCAAATGGAACAAAATGTAGTGACCCCACCTCAGACGGTCAAGTCTCTGTGCTTAAGTGTCATCCCTGGATCGGTATGCTGACACACACAGTACTCGAGGATTTATAACAGAGGTAAATCAAATGTATAAAGTAATGTAAATACTATTACCTCAATCCAAATAGCGGAAGTAACAACAAGGTTGCGGATTCCCATCAACACCAACGGCAAAGTTGAGTGTAGAAATCATAACCCTAACATATCACTTACTCGTCGTAAGAAGTCCTGCAACATGAGACGTTGCAGCCACAAACGGTCAGTACATTGAATGTACTTGCAAATTCACACCGTAGGATAATGATGAATAATAGCTATCACTACATACATATATGGCTGGTGGAAAAGCTCTATGGTTATAATGTTTTTGCGAAAAGTCAATTTTTCCCTACTGCAAAGGAATATAATTTATTTAACTACAAAGTTGGTTGAATATATTGAGAAGGTAAAACCCCTCTCAATCCCAATTAAAAGTAATCATTAACAACCCAACAAATTAATTATGAAGTGATGAGATCAATATGATAATCCAAGAACCAGATACTCAAGATGTCCATAACCGGGGACACGGCTAATCATGATTAGTTTGTACACTCTGCAGAGGTTTGTGCACTTTTCCCCACAAGACTCGATATCCTCCATTGGTTTTCTCGCACTACATGATGTTTGAGAAACGGATGACCGAGACATAGTCTTTCCAAAGAGGTCCCCTTAACCGATAGATAGGCTGGTACACCTACAATCCCCTACATCTGCTAGGCCATCATGGAAAGGTTTCCCACAACTTACTCAACTATGCCAGAGCCCATAATGGCATGTGGCTGCACACGGAAGTTTCTAGCATGAATAATCTTATGATCCCTTTGAGCCTAGGTGGCAGTCCATAGGATAATCACACGGTACCCCGGGATTTCCAAAAAAACAGGCAATCACTGGAATCCCCACGTGCCTCAATCCACCCAGATGTGTGTTAAAGTTGACGCCTTAAGTTGAACCATTAAGTAAACAATCTCACAATCTGTCATGGAATACACTCAAACCCAATTCACGTCTACGAGCATAGCATGGCAATATAAGCATAACGTAATAGTAACTCCCAAGGTTTGAATGCAGGGCAATAGGTTCCTACCTCATCAACTACTTCCCAATACCCACATGTTACCAATCCTACTCATGCAATGTTTGAGGGTGTAACTAATGCATAAAACAGGGTATATAAGGGATATGATCAAAGTGTGAACTTGCCTGTACTGTTGATGAAGATGATTCACACTCAAAACTCTTGATAGTTCTACTCGTCACACTCCGTTCAATCTATCAAGAGCAAGCAATAGTAACCACACATAAGCACTCACTCAAAAGATCAGAAAGAACAAAGAAGACACTTCGGAAAACATCAAAACCAAGCAAATAACTCTTGCAACAGTACCAAAATTATGTGAATTTGGCCTCATCAGAAAGTTTAGGTCCAGAGCTTTAATTTGCAAAAAAGAATCAACTCAAACGGAGTTGTAAAACTCGAGTTACGATCAAACAAAGTTCAAATACAAATATGTTAGAATTCAAATTTTAAAACTTTCAAAAACATGTTTAAGTTAATTAACTGGATAGAGGGGATCATAACAATGAAGTGGGTGTTGGTTTCGTTGGATTTGGACAAACGAGTAAAAAGTAACGCTAGATTGAAACAGAGGGACTAATCTATAAGAAAGATTATTACGAATAGGTCCCTGAAAAAAATTAAAAAGAAAAAGAAAAAATACTAAATACCGATCATTCGTTACAGAATGCTAACGAATGAATCCTTTCGCTGCCGAACCCTAGCTAATGAACGCTCGCAAAAAGAATGTTGGGGGAAAAGAAAAAAAAACAAAGACGCGATCTGGATCGTTGGATCCAGATCCAACGAACGGGAGGCGGCGGTTACCGCGTCGTTCTCCGGAGTCGGGGAGGACGACGACGGCGGCTTCGGTCTCGGACGGGGCGGCGCCTCCGGTGGTCGAGGAGGGCAACGGAGAGGTCGGGGAAGGGCGGCGTGTCGCGGCGAGGAGGATGGCGGCGTCGGCGGCGGTCCACGGCGACGGAACAGAGCGGGGTGGAGGCGGCTCCGGCGAGATGTGTGGCGGCGGCGGCGACTCAAGATGCGGCGCGAGAGAGAGGAGGAGAGGGCCCGGGGCCTCGGCCTTTTAAAGGCGGGGTCGGGGCGGCTCCGAGGTGGCGTGGGGAAGGGGGCGGAGGAGGAGGCCGGGGCGACCACGGCGAGCGGCGGCGGCGGCTCGGACTCGGGGGAGTCCGGCTCGGGCACGCGGGAGGGAGATGGCGGCATGGTTGGGCCGGCTGGGCTTCGGCCCAGTCGGTCCGAGGAGGAAGTGTTTTTTTAACCAATTTTCTAGACAAACAAAATAAATAAATAAAAACAAATAGAAATATAAATATTATATAGGCATATAATATACCAAAATTGCAGAAAAAGATTTTCTACAACATGGACATTTTGTAATGCCAAATAAAATCCACAAAAATTTAAATAAAGCAAAGAGTGCTACTGCCCTACTAAAATCCAATAAAATCATTTTAAAAATACCAAAATGATTTCAAATTTATTTCTCTCCAATTTTATTTTGTGGGGAATCATTTTAGCCTAATTTCTGTATTTATTATTTTTGAGAAAAACAATTTGAATAAAACCCAAATAACTCCAAATTTAAAATAATTTTCAAAAGGACATTAAATTCGATCCTTCTAAACTCCCAACTCATATTTCATATAATTTGAAGAAGTCATTTTATCTTCTCTCATGAAAATCATTGAGTTGCTCAAAGTTTCTGAATTGGAAATATTTTCGAATGAAATTGAAATATTTTCAGATACCCTTTTCATTTAATTAAATGGAAGAAGTCATATCATCTTCTTTCGAGGGTTTTGTATTTGAAAAGAATTTGAATTCACGGAGATCAAAATGCAAAAAGGTGAAAGTTTGGGAAAGTCCTTTTATTCCCTCTCATTTTACTTTCAAAAAGTTTCGAATATAACTCACTTTCAGTCAATCAATCACACATCAATCAAACAAACAATCAAATCTATCTATTTATTATAACATTCCAGAATTTAGAATTTTGGGATGTTACAAACCTACCACCCTTAAAATGAATCTCGTCCTCGAGATTCGGAGAGGCTATCAAGAAATAGGTTAGGTTCGGGGTCTACTAAAAATCCATCGATCATCACAAGGGGTCTGGGGTGCTACCACCCTTAGAAACATCGTTACGGTCCCATCAATACTCATATACTCCATCCTTATTCTTGACAGGGCCGGTCTTCTCAGATCTTCAGTATAATTCCTTCTCTGGCTCTTCCGATAGCGGCATAACCTTTTCCTCAATTCTTTTGTCCTTTCATCTTGGTAAGGTTATTCCGAGACTGGGTATTCTTAGCTGACGGGTCTGGCGCCAATACTAAACAACTATCGATATCTCATGGTGGTCATCAATTTTATGGTTTCTCCTGCAGGAAATAGGTCTGGGTTGATCCTCGTCGTATAACCTACGGTTGGCAAAAACTGCCTTGTACAAGGGAAAAATACCTATACCATTCTAAGGCTTAAACAAGGTTTTGATCATCGTCTCTCTACTATACGTAAGTTACTCAGATTTACCATCCCATATATCAAGGCGAATAATAAGAGTAAGTCGGTATGGTGATCAATCCATCCCGCACCCAAATCATTACCTGATATATGGTTTAGCGAATATCGCATTCTAACACTCGGTCATCCTCACAAGCATTGAAGAATTTCTCTTGTCGACGAACTGGGTTCGGATAAATCCATTGATTCTGCAAGCCAAACAAACATCTATCGTTCCTTCACAACTCTCAGGTTTTGCGTTACTCCTATAAGATAAATGCATCGATAAAATCGTAACTTCTTCCAGGGTTTTTCCTTCACAAGAGTGTGCTTGCTTCTTGGCAGGTCCTGGGGCCTGTGGGTTATGGCCCATCTCATCACTTGTAATCCTTGAACTCATTATCGGGGCAACCGATCATTATTCCAACATTCAGCTTCCTAGCATTCTTAAATCCGTCCAATTGTACTGTCTCCCTTCCTTCTGTTGGTACCAAACTAAAACGTGATTACTCAGACTCATCATGGAGTTACAATTGCTCCATATTACCAACATCATACCTCCTTTATATCCAATGGTACTTCATCCCTTCATATTCTTGGGGATACCCCACATATCGAGACAAAATTCCTTCTTAGTTTGTCCGAAGTCCACTTCATGGAATATAATAATCTTTTCCAGAGGTCAAGTGTCCTCACAGGGTACTACCACCCTTAAAATGCTCCAATCTTCCATAGACCATATTTCTCATATCCTCGAAAATGGTCAACATCTTTCCTCATAGATTCACAACTCATAAAATCCAAATCAGTACCAACACTTCTAACTTTATTGATCCTCAAATTACTACAATCTCCTGGATATCCATTATATGCATCACCTCAACACCTCAATACAAAAGAGTTGTTCCCACTACTTCGACTACTACTACCTTACTTCTCACAGACACAGCTAATTATCACAAGTCTCCTTCTCCTTGGGACAATCTCTGGCAAAGTGCCCTGCTTCATTACAGCAGAAACATACTACTTCTGATAAATCTCGTGGATTCCTTGTGATTACATAGCCATCCTTGGGTCCTCGGCTTCCTTTTTTTTGGGCATCTGCTGAAGTAGTGCCCTGACTTCTTGCACCTGAAACAGGTGATATGACTCAGGTCCTTCCTGGAATCCAATCTAGTTCTCTTCCTGGACTTTTCCTCTCCAATCAGGGCTTCTATTTCCTGTGGGTCATACTCTACTTCCTCCATCGCGAATTCTTCTAGATCCCCATTCATACAATTCTGGGAGATGTGTCCTTCTTCTCCACATGAATAGCAAGACTTGGTGTAGGGTTTAATTGGTTCTTCTTCGGGTGTGTCCTCCACCTCTTCCTTCATCACAGGTTCTTCTAAAATTTCCATTAGGGCTCCTTTCATTGCTTATTTCTTCTGTTGGATGGTTCTTTGTACCGTGGGGTAAATGTGACACTGAGCAGGGTAGTGGGTAGTCCCTTCGCACAAGAAACAAGTGATCTGCCTAGTTGGGCATTCTTCAGCTGGGTGACTTTCTTCACAATGAGGGAATTCATCCTTGTGTTCCTTATGGTTGTGTCCTATTTCTCCATAGAGCTTGCATGCACAAGGCTTCTTTGTATCCTTTCCATAAGGCTTCAACTTCTGGGACACAAGACGAGATCTTTGCGGAGTCAACTTAAATTCTTTCCAAGTTGTTACTCCTTGCCATCCATTGATGTTTTTGTACATCCTCCACCAAGTAGCAGCACCTCTTTCAAAGCACTGAAGAGCATGATGGGTCATATCCTTTCCGGCTATAGGGTTATTCTCCATGTGATCCTCCATGTTCTGAATCCATCGGTCCGTCTCCAATTGACTTATCGGTCGAGAAAATACAAGCTCATCTCCATTCATCCTCTATTGGGTCCAAGGGTTTTGGGGTGGGATAAGAGAGATAGAGAGAGATGCACACAATACAAACAAAAGTTTTCAAAAGACAGATTTTATTTGTGGCCGTTAGAAAAAAACATCAAACAAATGACAGCTCACAAACGTCGCATCTATCGTAGGTATATAACAGGGGTTTGGTCTTCTAAAGGTTAATAGATCTTCAAAATCGCCAAACTCTTCAAGTCTTGTTCATGTCTTTGATGGCTTCTTCTGATCGTGCTTGACCTTCTCAAGTTCTTTTGCCAGATCATCTCTGTTGTCGCAAAGTCTATCGTGACATCCTTTAATATTTCTGGAGTTGCGTTCCAAACTTCTGGGTTTCATCAACCTCGACATGAACCATGATCCTACTGTCCTTCAGTTCCTAACGAATCTTTAATGTCTCAAGGTCTTGCTTCTCTAGCTTGGCTACTTTCAGCTTATAGGTCCTAAGTTCTTCACTAAATGCTTCCTTATCAAATACTGCTTCCTGCAGGTCCATCTTAACTTCTTGATGTAACACTCCAGATCCTGGTGATACTCTAGCTAAGGTTAAAACTTCATCTCTTGCTGATAGGTGCTCCATCAGCCTTCTACCATCCAATCCTTCCATGCATATGCATGCTTAACTCAGCACGGTGATAATAGCATAAGCGGCGATAACTCCATGGTTAGCCGTGTCTATGCCCATGTTACTACCATGAGCTATCATTCCATAGTTGGTATCTCCTGCCTTAGGGTTTTCTTGACAAAACTTTGAGTTCTAATACTTCATGTTCCGGTCTTTTCCAACACACCTTGATCTCGGGTATTGACAGCTTCAATAGTCTGTCAAGTTCCATAAGTGTAGCCTTCCTTGGTCATACCAAATCTGGAAATTCTTCATATTCTCCTAGTCTTCGAAGTCTTCATCCATCGTAGTTTCCATTATTATAATGCTCGGTAAAATCCTCTTCATTCTGAAGTGGTCTTAGGTGTCCGATATCTTGTACTTCTCTAAGTGGTCTCATTCGTCAAATCTTGTGTGGCCAAAAGGGGAAAGGGGTATAGTCTCACTAAAAGGGAATATTTGAATAAGCCCAGAAGAGAGGAGAGGTAAAAGATCTTTTTGAAAAGAAAGTTGTAGAGAAAATCTTTCCTATGGGCTTGCCATTTTCTAGGGGTCACGTCCTACAGTCAACATGTGCTCTGATACCATCTTGTAGCGACCCGACCTCAGACGGTCAAGTCTCTGCGCTTAAGTTTCATCCCTGGATCGATATGCTGACACACAAAGTGCTCGACGATTTATAACAGAGGTAAATCACATGTATAAAGTAACGTAAATACTATTACCTCAATCCAAATAGCGGACGTAACAACAAGGTTGCGGATTCCCATTAACACCAACGGCAAAGTTGAGTATAGAAATCGTAACCCTAACGTATCACTTACTCGTCGTAAGAAGTCCTGCAACATGAGACGTTGTAGCCACAAAGGGTCAGTACATTGAATGTACTGGCAAATAAACACCTTAGGACAATGATTAATAATAGATATCGCTACATGCATATATGGCTGGTGGAAAAGCTCTATGGTTATAATGTTTTTGCGAAAAGCCAATTTTTCCCTACTGCAAAGGAATATAATTTATTTAACTACAAAGTTGGTTGAAAATATTGAGAAGGTAAACCCCCTCTCAATCCCAATTAGAAGTAATCATTAACAACCCAACAAATTAATTATGAAGTGATGAGATCAATATGATAATCCAAGAACCAGATACTCAAGATGTCCATAACCGGGGACACGGCTAATCATGATTAGTTTGTACACTCTGCAGAGGTTTGTGCACTTTTCCCCACAAAACTCGATCTCCTCCGTTGGTTTTCTCGCACTACATGATGTTTGAGAAACGGATGACCTAGACACAGTCTTTCCGAAGAGGTCCCCTTAACCGATAGATAGGCCGGTACACCTACAATCCCCTACATCTGCTAGCCCATCATGGAAAGGTTTCCCACAACTTACTCAACTATGCCAGAGCCCATAATGACATGTGGCTGCACACGGAAGTTTCTAGCATGAATAATCTTATGATCTCTTTGAGCCTGGGTGTCAGTCCATAGGAGAATCACACGGTACCTCGGGATTTCCCAAAAAACAAGAAATCACTGGAATCCCTAGGTGCCTCAATCCACCCAGATGTGTATTAAAGTTGCCACCTTAAGTTGAACCATTAAGTAAACAATCTCACAATCTGTCATGGAATACACTCAAACCCAATCCATGTCTACGAGCATAGCATGGCAATATAAGCATAACGTAATAGTAACTCCCAATGTTTGAATGCAGGGCAATAGGTTCCTACCTCATCAACTACTTCCCAATCCCACATGTTATCAATCCTACTCATGCAATGTTTGAGGGTGAAACTAATGCATAAAAACTGGGTATGAAAGGGATATGATCAAAGTGTGAACTTTCCTGTACTGTTGATGAATATGATTCGCACTCAAAACTCTTGATAGTTCTACTCGTCACACTCCGTTCAATCTATCAAGAGCAAGCAATAGTAACCACACATAAGCACTCACTCAAAAGATCGGAAAGAACGAAGAAGACACTTTGGAAAACATCAAAACCAAGAAAATAACTCTTGCAACATAAAACAATTTCTAACAGTACCAAATTATGTGAATTTGGCCTTATCAGAAAGTTTAGGTCAACAACTTTAATTTGCAAAAAGAATCAACTCAAACGGAGTTATAAAACTCGATTTACGATCAAATGAAGTTAAAATACAAATCTGTTTGAATTCAAATTTTAAAACTTTCAAAAACATGTTTAAGTTCATTAGCTGGATAGAGGGGATCATAATGATGAAGTGGGCGTTGGTTTCGTTGGATTTGGACAAACGCGTAAAAAGTAACGCTAGATTGAAACAGAGGGACTAATTTGTAAGAAAGATTATTACGAATAGGTCCCTGACAAAAATTAAAAAGAAAAAGAAAAAAAACTAAATACCGAACGTTCGTTACAGAATGCTAACAAACGAATCCGTTCGCTGCCGAACCCTAGCTAAGGAACGCTCGCAAAAAGAACGTTTGGGGGAAAAGAAAAAAACAAAGACGCGATCTGGATCGTTGGATCCAGATCCAACGGCCGGGAGGCGGCGGTTACCGCGGCGATCGCCGGAGTCGGGGAGGACGACGGCGGCGTCTTCGGTCTCGGCCAGGGCGGCGGCTCCGGTGGTCGAGGAGGGCAACGGAGAGGTTGGGAAGGGGCGGCCTGTCGCGGCGAGGAGGATGGCGGCGTCGGCGGCGATCCATGGCGACGGAACAGAGCGGGGTGGAGGCGGCTCTAGTGAGATGTGTGGCGGTGGCGGCGGCTCAAGATGCAGCGCGAGAGAGAGGAGAAGAGGGCCCAGGGCCTCGACCTTTTAAACGCGGGGTCGGCGCGGCTCGGAGGTGGCGTGGGGAAGGGGGCAGAGGAGGAGGCAGGGGCGACCACGGCGAGCGGCGGCGGCGGCTCAGACTCGGGGGAGTCTGGCTCGCACGCTGGAGGAGGGAGGCAATGGCGCGGTTGGGCGGTGAGCTTCGGCCCAGTCGGTCCGAGGAGGAAGTGTTTTTAAAACAATTTTCCAGACAAACAAAATAAATAAATAAAACAAATAGAAATAAAAATATTATATAGGCATATAATATACCGAAATTTGCAGAAAAAGATTTTCTACAACATGGACATTTTATATTGCCAAATAAAATCCACAAAATTTAAATAAAGCAAAGAGTGCTACTCCCTACTAAAATCCAATAAAATCATTTTAAAAATACCAAAATGATTTCAAATTTATTCTCTCCAATTTTCTATTCTAGGGAATCATTTTGCCCTAATTTCTGTATTTATTATTTTTGGAGAAAAATAAATTTAATAAAACCCAAATAACTCCAAATTGAAAGTAATTTTCAAAAGGACTTTAAATTTGATCCTTTTAAACTCCCAACTCATATTTCATATAATTTGAAGAAGTCATTTCATCTTCTCTCATGAAAATTATTGAGTTGCTTAAAGTTTCTGCATTGGAAATATTTTTTAATGAAATTCAAATACTTTCAAATACCAAGTCATGTCATCTTCTTTCGAGGGTTTTGTATTTGAAAAGAATTTGAATTCACGGAGATCAAAATGCAAAAAGGTGAAAGTTTGGGAAAGTCCTTTTATTCCCTCTCATTTAACTTTCAAAAAGTTTCGAATATCACTCACTTTCAGTCAATCAATCACACATCAATCAAAAAAACAATCAAATCTATCTATTTATTATAACATCCCAAAATTTAGAATTTTGGGATGTTACACAAAATTTGTAACACGGCATGTTGATGCCGCTCCATGATAGCATTCCAGGTTTCATGAATTTCAAACGAGTTTTTGATTTACTAGAATTTAAAAACCAAGCATCTCAATGTTTTGCCGGCAATCAACGGTGCCCTAGTGTTTGAAATTCATTCCCATTTCTTGCATGGGACCTAAGCATGCACCCAAGGACACAGATTTGATTTTTCAACCAATTTATATGCACTGGAGCATGTGCATGTAGTTCACATTTCAATTATGCACATAAATGCATTGAAAACTCAGTTAATGCATAAAAATGTACAGACGAACCTCGAAAAATCACAAAAATTCACACAACACTCTTGTTGTTCTATGTTGACACGAGAAAAAAACTTGAAAGCAATAAGAGGCAATGGATAACGTTTCGTCCCCAAAGGTGGGACGTTCCCTACCGAAAACCATCATGCTTGTTGTGAGAAGCTCCGGCTTGTGAGAAGCATATACCCAAACCTGCCCCAAATGGGACAAAATTTGTACCACGACATGTTGATGCCGTTCCATGATAGTATGCAAAGTTTCATGAATTTCAGACGAGTTTTGGATTTACTAGAATTTTAAAACCAGGCATCTTAATGTTTTGCCGGCAATCAACGGTGCCATGGTGTTTGAATTTCATTCCCATTTCTTGCATGGGACCTAAGCATGCAAGCAAGGACAAAGATTTGATTTTTCAAAGAATTTATATGCATTGGAGAATGTGCATGTAGTTCAAATTTTAATTATGCACATAAATGCAATGAAAACTCACTTAATGCATAAAAATGTCGAAACGAACCCTGAATAATTCCAATTCTTTTATGATCACTGCATATAAAAAGTCTAGCAATTCAAACACCATCCATGACCGCTGTGACCCCATTATGTAATTCAAATCAAGACCAAAAATCAAGTAGATCCCACACAGTTTATTATAACCAACCGTGTGAGATGCAGCACAAAATATCTTCGGACCGTGTCTGAATAAGGGACCGTTTCTGATGACACTTTGCGCGCCAGTTTTTTGTTTGAATCGATTCTGAATTTTCAGCTTCCTCGAAAATATCTACCTCCCCGCCCCTCCCCCTTACCAAAAGCCACATTTTCCCTCTTTCCGCCTTCCTTTCCAAGTTGAAACCTTCACTCCTTGCTTGCAGCGCCGCCGCCTCCTCATCGGCGACCCTCCTTCACGCTCCTCGGCCTCGCCTATCCAGGCAGGTAATCCACACCCGACCCCCATCCTCCTCCTCCTTCCACATCCCACATGCCCCTACCGCCGGTGCGAGCACGACACCTTCCACCCAAATCACCGACCCCTCCAACAAATAAGCGCCGGAATAAGCCATGGTGCACGCAGTATAGCCAGGACCTCAAGGAGCATTTGGCAGCGGAGAAGCAGATCGCGGCCGCATGCGCGGATGAGGTCGTGATGGCTGCCATTCATGTCGACCCCCAAATCTTGAAGGAGAACCTTGCCATTTGCTAGCTACACCGGTTAAGCATGCTCGGTTTACCCGTTGCGTGTGCTGCTCCTGCCTTTCCTTCACAAATTGTAGTGAATTGTGCTATATAATTTTACCATGCAATCTGTTGCTCTAGTGTATATGTTCTATATGTCGTGCAGTGTGGTGCTCACTTATTAACTGTTTGTTAATTAGTTGTCGTCTTCAATTAACTGTTTGGTTCAATTCTGCAAATGTGATGTTCAATTATTTAGGCTGCAATTTTGTATTGTCTTCCATGTGAGAAATAAATCAAATTTATCTTTACAAAATTGTGGGTGCATTCTGTTATTGTATACCATGTGAGGAATAAATTGAATTTGGCTGTAGTAAATACATGAGAAACAAATACAATTGCTACAATTGGCTGTAGTTAACTGTTTCGTTAACTGTCTGAGCTTCTATTCGGAGTATGTTATATTGTGCAATGTGGTGCTCAGTTAATGTTTGGTTCATTTGTTGTGGTGTTTAGTTAACTGCTTGGTTCAATTCTGCAATGCGATGTCTAATTGTCGTGGGTAGAATTTTGTATTGTTGTGCATGTGAGGAATAAATCGAATTTGGCTGCACTTAATACATGAGAAACATATACAAGTGCTATATTTCCTAGTTCTTAATCATGCTTGGTTTGGATAAATTGGTTTTCCGTGTGGCTTCAATTAATTTGATGAATCTGCAATACGATTATTTTTCATCAACATATTTTACTGATAGCATGCGAAACCTTACTTAACCTGATGACTAACTACCTTATATGTGTTGCAGGGAAACAATGGGAAGCACTGAGGTTTACAATCGAGGTTAGCACGTGCATGCTCCGTTGTCTAATAGCACATTATTGTGCAATTGCAGGAACCATTCTAATATTTAGGATTTTAACAATTTGGTCTTGCACATGTAGGTCCTGCTGTCAGAGGTTTTGACCCACTGTTCGACCCTTTTTACATATGGGGAAATGAGTTGTCCATGAATATCAGTCAAGTCAAGAAACTTAGAAAGATTGTTAGGATAAAGAAATTAGCGAGAAAAAACAACAAGATCTTTGTCGCACAATGAAGAAGACATCCGTTCACTACAGGATGGTACTAACTATTATACCTTGCCTTTTTTATTCCTTTGCCCCATTTCCAATATAGAGAAGATATTTATGCACATCCTTGTTTTCAGGCCTTTCCAAAGCAGTTCACTGATGATTACCTCTCAAACCACCTGTATGGTGAGGAGGCGAGGAAGGTATTCATACAACACCCACGGTTCAATATTGAAGTGTTCCTGAAGAGGACGAAGGATGGACGGTCAATCATCCACAGGCACTGGCCTAAAGTTACAAAGACCTTCAACATCAATGAAGACTCAATATTAGCCTTCTGCTTCAGCAGTTTTCCAGATGAGATACACCTGTCTATGTACCGTCTATCATGCTAATTTCGAAAGGTTATAGATGTTGCATGTGAAACTTGGTCCTGGTGTAGTTGTGTAATGGGGTAGCTGAGTGCTAAGCTATATGATGTTGTACTCTGATGTATTTCAATTATGAAAATGAAATATATTGTGTGCTTAATATGAACTGTCAATTAGATTAATAAATGGATTATGAATAATTGGATAATTAGCCTGCTAATTGGGTTTTTCTATTGCAAACGGTTGTTGAAAAAATACCGTGGGCGATGACCTCAGGCAACACACACAGTTTCTAGGAATAAACCATGTTGGATCAATGAACAACCACACACGACTTTCTCTTGAAAACTATTTGCGTTAGGCCACCTTGCACAAACGTTTACCACATGAAAACTGTGTGTGATGGACAGCCTTTGCCACACAGTTTCTCCCACGGACCCAATGTGATATATTCAGTAACGCAAGCGATTTAACGGGAAAAATTGTGTGTGATGTACCTGTGAACGGATACGTTTTCCTTGGAGCGACTATGTGGGATGTACATACGAACGGAAACGTTTAGCGTGGACTGGCTGTGTGGGATGTACTTGCGACCGGAAACAATTTCGCCGTATAATTGTTTTTTTAGCTCTACTATACGTATTTCCGTATTTGAGCGCTCGCCGGTCGCACATGACCACATTTTGCCGAACGTGTGTGCCAGGAGGGCATGTCCCCGACGGTTTCTGGGTCGTGTAGGAAGGACCCCCCTATCACCCACACTCACTTGGCGACGGTTCCAAATGCCATCGCGGAATGGGGTTAAAAACCGTTTGTTTAGGAGCTCGCTGTAGTAGTGATATGTGATTTTTTGGAGTTGGAATCACCGCAAACGGAGGCCCACGTAGCCCACAAGACACCAGGGCGCGCCAGAGGCCCCTGGTGCGTGGTGGTGGGTTGTGCCCACCTCGAACGTCTGTTGGAGCTCTACTTCGGGCGCAAGGTAGCTTATATCCGGAAACAATCATGTTAAAATCTTAGCGCAATCGGAGTTACCGATCTCCCGGAATATAAGAAACGGTTTTCAGGTAGATCAGGGGAGCGCGAAACAGAAGAGAACAGAGAGGGAGATCCAATCTCGGAGGGGCTCCCACCCCTCCGCCACCATGGAGACCAAGGACCAGAGGGGGAACTCTCCTCCCATCTAGGGGGGAGGCCAAGGAAGAAGAAGGAGGAGGGGGCTCTCTCTCCACCTCTCGCTTCTGGTGGCGCCGGAACGCCGCCGGGGCTAGGATCGTGACGACGATCTACATCAAGAATCTTGCTACCGTCAACACCAACTTTCTCCCCCTCTATGCAGTGGTGTAACACCTCTTTCCCCCGCTGTAATCTCTACTTAAACATGGTGCTCAACTCCATATATTATTTCCCAATGATCTATGGTTATCCTATGATGTTTGAGTAGATCCGTTTTGTCATGTGGGTTAATCGTGATCTTGGTTGGTATGGTTGTATATTTTATTTATGGTGATGTCCTATAGTGCCCTCTGTTCTCGCACAAACATGAGGGGGCCTCGCTGTAGGGTGTTGCAATATGTTCATGGTTTGCTTATGGTGGGTTGCGGGAGTGACAAAAACTTAAACCCGAGTAGGTGGGCTATGGCGTATGAGAGTAAAGAGGACTTGATACTTAATGCTATGGTTGGGTTTCATGACCTTAATGATCTTTAGTAGTTGTAGATGCTTGCTAGGGGTCCAATCATAAGTTCATATGATCCAAGTAGAGAAAGTATGTTAGCTCATGCCTCTCCCTCATATAAAATTGCAAGAATGATTACCGGTACTTGTTATCGATTGCCTAGGGATAAATAACTTTCTTGTTGACACAAGCCCTTTTACTCAACACCTAACCTTTATTATCTTGCAAAGTAATTCTAGTTTTATTCTTGCAAAGTAGTTCTAGCATCACTCCTACAAAATAGTTTCATACTGCTTGTTTTAGGTAAAGCAAACGTCAAGTGTGCGTAGAGTTGTATCGGTGGTCGACAGAACTTGAGGAAATATTTGTTCTACCTTTAGCTCCTCGTTGGGTTCGACACTCTTATTTATCGAAGAAAGCTACAAACGATCCCCTATACTTGTGGGTTATCAGGTGTATGACCATAGTAGGTTTTATTCATGTAAACAGAACAACAATTATTCTCTGACTTTAAATGAATAAATGTATTGCAATAAGCATGATCCAATCATATTCATGCTGAACGCAAACACCAAATGAATTTTACTTAGGTTCAACACTAATCCTGAAGGTAGAGGGAGTGTGCGATGGTGATCGTATCAACCTTGGAATAACTTCCAACACTCATCATCACCTCGCCCTTAACTAGTCTCTGTTTATTCTGTAACTCCTGTTTCGAGTTACTAATCTTAGCAACTGAACCGGTATCAAATACCCAGGGTCTACCACGAACACTAGTAAGGCACACATCAATAAGATGTATATCAAATATACTTTTGTTTACTTTGCCATCCTTCTTATCCACCAAGCATTTGGGACAGTTTCGCTTCTAGTGACCATTTCCTTTGTAGTAGAAGCACTCAGTTTCAGGCTCGGGTCCAGCTTTGGGCTTCTTCATGGGAGCGGCAACTTGCTTGCCATTCTTCTTGAAGTTCCCTTTCTTTCCCTTGCCCTTTTTCTTGAAACTAGTGGTCTTATTAACCATCAAGACTTGATGCTCTTTCTTGATTTCTACCTTCGCCGATTTCAGCATCGCGAAGAGCTCGAGAATCATTTTTGTCATCCCTTGCATATTATAGTTTATCACGAAGTTCTATTAGCTTGGTAATAGTGACTAGAGAACTATGTCAAGCATTATCTTATCTGGAAGATTAACTCCCACTTGATTCAAGCGATTGTAGTACCCTGACATTCTGAGCACATGCTCACTAGCTGAGCTATTCTCCTCCATCTTGTAGGCAAAGTACTTGTCAAAGGTCTCATACCTCTCAACACGAGCATGAGCCTGAAATACCAATTTTAGCTCTTGGAACACCTTATATGTTCCATGGCATTCAAAACATCTTTGGAGCCCTGATTCTAAGTCGTAAAGCATGGCGCACTAAACTATCAAGTGGTCATCATACCGAGATTGCCAAACGTTCATAATGTCTGCATCTGCTCCTGCAATAGGTCTGTCACCTAGCGGTGCATCAAGGACATAATTCTTCTGTGAAGCAATGAGGATAATCCTCAGATCACGGACCCAGTCCGCATCATTGCTACTATCATCTTTCAACTTATTTTTCTCTAAGAACATATCAAAAAAATAGGGGAACTGCATCACGAGCTATTGATCTACGACATAGATTTGCAAATATTATCAGAACTAAGTTCATGATAAATTAAGTTCAATTAATCAAATTAGTAAAGAACTCCCACTTAAATAGACATCCCTCAAGTCATCTAAGTGACACGTGATCCAAATCAACTAACCCATGTCCGATCATCACGTGAGATGGGGTAGTCATCAATGGTGAACATCTTTATGTTGATCATATCTACTATATGACTCGTGTTCGATCTTTTGATCTCCAGTGTTCCGAGGCCATGTCTGTACATGCTAGGCTCGTCAAGTTTAACCCAAGTATTCTGCATGCGCAAAACTATCTTACACCTGTTGTATGTGAACGTAGAATCTATCACACCCGATCATCACGTGGTGTCTCGAAACGACGAACTGTAGCAACGGTGCATACTAGGGGAGAACACTTATATCTTGAAATTTAGTGAAGGGATCATCTTATAATGCTACCATCGTTCTAAGCAAAATAAGATGCATATAAGATAAACATCACATGCAATAAAAATATGTGACATGATATGGCCATCATCATCTTGTGCTTTTGATCTCTATCTCCAAAGCATCATCATGATCTCCATCGTCACCGGATCGACACCTTGATCTCCATCGTTGTGTCGTGGTCGCCTTGCCAACTATTGCTTCCACAACTATTACTAACACATGGCGATAAGGTGAAGCAATTACATGGCGTTTGCATTTCATACAATAAAGAGACAACCATAAGGCTCCTGTCGGTTGCCTGATATCTTACAAAACATGATCATCTCATACAATAACGTATATCACATCATATATTGACCATATCACATCACAACATACCCTGCAAAAACAAGTTAGACGTCCTCTACTTTGTTGTTGCAAGTTTTACGTGGCTGCTACGGGCTTCTAGCAAGAACTGTTCTTACCTACGGCAAAAACCACAACGGTGATTTATCAAGTTTGATGTTTTAACCTTCTTCAAGGACCCGCCGCAGTCACATTCGATTCAACTAAAGTAGGAGAAGCATACACCTGCCAGCCACCTTTATGCAAAACTAGTTGCATGTCTGTCGGTGGAACCGTCTCATGTACGTGGACATGTAAGGTTGGTCCAGGCCGCTTCATCCCATAATACTGCCGAATCAAAATAATACGTTGGTGGTAAGCAGTATGACTATCACCGCCTACAACTCTTTGTGTTCTACTCGTGCATATCATCTACGCATAGACCTGGCTCATGATGCCACTGTTGGGAAACATTGCATGGAAAACAATTTTTTTTCTATGCAAACGCAATGATCTATGCATGGAGATGCATAGCAACAAGGGGGAGAGTATGTCTACGTACCCTAGTAGACCATAAGCGGAACCGTTTCACAATGCGGTTGATGTAGTCAAACTTTCTTCGCGCTCCAACCGATCTAGTACCGAACGCACGACACCTCAGAGTTCTGCACACGTTTAGCTCGGTTACGTCCTCGCCTTCTTGATCCAGCAAGATAGACAAAGTAGTAGATGAGTTCTGGCAGCACGATGGCATGGTGAAAGTGATGGTGAAGTTATCTCTACAGAGCTTCGCCTAAGCACTACAAAAATATGACCGAGGGACGAACTAGAGGGAGAGGGGCGCCGCACACGGCTAGGGAATCTTCATGTGTATTACCCCTCTCCTTCCTCTCATATATATAGGTGGAGGGGGGAGGGGAGGCTGCCCCTAGGGCGCCCGAAGTGGTCGGCGGCTGCCCTAGGGCGCCTGCCCTGGCCGAATCCCCCCTTTCCATATTTGTGTATGGGGGGAGGGAAGAAAGGGGGGTGGCTGCCTTTGGGGCGCCTTCCATTTTTTTCCCTCCCTCTTTCATACATGGGAAAGGGGTGGAAGGGGTGGAAGGGGCGCACCAGCCCCTTGTGGGCTGGTGTGCTTCTCACCCTTTGGCCCATAAGGCCCATACACTTGTCGGGCGTGTCCGGAACCCCTTCTAGTCCACCGATGACTACCCGGTGCACTTGAAAACTCTTCCGGTGTCCGAATACCATCGGCTTATGTACCAATATTTACCTCTTGACCATTTAGAGGCTCCTCATCTTGTCCGTGATATCATCCGGGACTCCGAACAACATTCGGTCACCAAATCATATAACTCATATAACACTATATCGTCAACGAACGTTAAGAGTGCGGACCCTACGGGTTCGAGAACTATGTAGACATGACTGAGAGACCTCTCTAGTCAATAACCAATTGCAGAACCTGGATGCCCATATTGGTTCCCACATATTCTACGAAGATCTTTATCGGTAGAATCATTATGCCAACATACGTAATTACCTTTTTCCATCGTACTTGCCCGAGATTCGATCGTCGGTATCTCTATACCGGTAAGTCTCTTTACTCGTTCCGTAATACATCACCTCGTAACTAACTCCTTAGTCATTTGCTTGCAAGCTTATGATGTGTATTACTGAGAGGGCCCAGAGATACCTCTCCGATACTCGGAGTGACAAATCCTCATCTTGATTTATGCCAACTCAACAAACACTTTCGGAGATACCTATAGAGCATCTTTATGATCATCCAGTTACGTTGTGACGTTCGATAGCACACAAGGTATTCCTCCGATATCCGGGAGTTACATAATCTCATAGTCGAAGGAATATGTATTTGACATGAAGAAAGCAATATCCATAAACTGATCGATCATAATGCTAAGCTAACGGATGGATCTTGTCCATCACATCATTCTCCTAATGATGTGATCCCGTTATCAAATGACAACACATGTCCATGGTTAGGAAACTTTAACCATCTTTGGTCAACAAGCTAGTCTAGTAGAGGCTTACTAGGGACACGGTATTTGTTTATGTATTCGCACATGTATTTAAGTTTCCGGTCAATACAATTCTAGCATGAATAATAAACCTTTATCATTAATAAGGAAATGTAAAATGACAACTTTATTATTGCCTCTAGGGCATATTTCCTTCACATAGCTGCTTCGGAAGCAGCTCATGAAGGAGTCTGGATGAAGGAGTTCGTATCCAATCTGGGTGTAATACCCAGTGCATCAGGTCCAATGAAAATCTTCTGTGACAACACTGGAGCAATTGCCTTGGCGAAGGAATCCAGGTTTCACAAGAAGACTAAACACATCAAGAGACGCTTCAACTCCATTCATTCAAGGATGGATACATAGAAGTTTGCAAAATACATACGGATCTAAATGTAGCAGGTCCGTTGACTAAGCCTCTTCCGCGAGCAAAACATGATCAGCACCAAGACTCCATGGGTGTTAGATTCATTACAATGTAATCTAGATTATTGACTCTAGTGCAAGTGGAATACTAAAGGAAATATGACCTAGAGGCAATAATAAAGTTGTTGTTTTATATTTCCTTATTCATGATAAAGGTTTATTATTCATGCTAGAATTGTATTGATCGTAAACTTAAATACATGTGTGAATACATAAACAAATATCGTGTCCCTAGTAATCCTCTACTAGACTAGCTCGTTTATCAAAGAGGGTTAAGGTTTCCTAACCATGGACATGTGTGATGACACACAAGTATAGGGGATCTATCATAGTCCTTTCGATAAGTAAGAGTGTCGAACCCAACAAGGAGAAAAAGGAAATGATAAGCGGTTTTCAGCAAGGTATTCTCTCCAAGCACTGAAATTATCGGTAACAGATAGTTTTGTGATAAGGTAATTTGTAATGGGTAACAAGTAACAAAAGTGTAAATAAAGTGCAGCAAGACGGCCCAATCCTTTTTGTAGCAAAGGACAAGCCTAGACAATTTCTTATATGAAGGGAAACGCTCCCGAGGACACATGGGAATTATCGTCAAGCTAGTTTTCATCACGTTCATATGATTCGCGTTCGGTACTTTGATAATTTGATATGTGGGTGGACCGGTGCTTGGGTGTTGTCCTTACTTGGACAAGCATCCCACTTATGATTAACTCCTATTGCAAGCATCCGCAACTACAAAAGAACTATTAAGGTAAACCTAACCATAGCAAGAAACATATGGATCCAAATCAGCCCCTTACAAAGCAACGCATAAACTAGGGTTTAAGCTTCTGTCACTCTAGCAACCCATCATCTACTTATTACTTCCCAATGCCTTCCTCTAGGCCCAAACAATGGTGAAGTGTCATGTAGTTGACGTTCACATAACACCACTAGAGGAGAGACAACATACATCTCATTAAAATATCGAACGAATACCAAATTCACATGATTACTAATAGCAAGACTTCTCCCATGTCCTCAGGAACAAACGTAACTACTCACAAAGCATATTCATGTTCATAATCAGAGGAGTATTAATATGCATATAGGATCTGAACATATGATCTTCCACCAAATAAATCAACTAGCATCAAGTACAAGGAGTAATCAACACTACTAGCAACCTACAGGTACCAATCTGAGGCTTTGGGACATAGATTGGATACAAGAGATGAACTAGGGTTTGAGAGGAGATGGTGCTGGTGAAGATGTTGATGGAGATTGGCCCCCTCCCGATGAGAGGAGCGTTGGTGATGACGATGGCAATGATTTCCCCCTCCCGGAGGGAAGTTTCCCCGGCAGAACAGCTCTGTCGGAGCCCTAGATTGGTTCCGCCAAGGTTCCGCCTTGTGGCGGCGGAGTTTCGTCCCGTAAGCTTTTTTATTATTATTTTCTCGGATGAAAGACTTCATATAGCAGAAGATGGGCACCGGAGGGCCACCAGGGGGCCCACAAGGCAGGGGGCGCGCCCATGGGGGTAGGGCGCGCCCCCCACCCTCGTGGCCAGGGTGTGGGCGCCCTCTGGTATTTTCTTCACTCAGTATTTTTTATTTTATTATTTCTAAAAATAACTTCCGTGGAGTTTTAGGACTTTTGTAGTTGTGCAGAATAGGTCTCTAATATTTGCTCCTTTTCCAGCCCAGAATTCCAGCTGCCGGCATTCTCCCTCTTCATATAAACCTTGTAAAATAAGAGAGAATAGGCATAAGTATTGTGACATAACGTGCAATAACAGCCCATAATGCAGTAAATAATGATGCAAAATGGACGTATCAACACCCCCAAGCTTAGACCTCGCTTGTCCTCAAGCGGAAGCCGATAACGATAAATATGTCCACATGTTTAGAGGTAGAGGTGTTGATAAAATAAAATACAGACATGAGGGCATTATGATCATTCTTATAACAGCAACATATTTGAATATTGTCATATGATTTCTTATGCTCAAGTAATAATCTATTCACAATGTCAAGTATGAATCAGAAACTTCATTAAGAACCAGCAAACTATAATCTCAGTCATTGAAGCAATTTCAATTTATCATAACATCGGAAACAGTCTATGTAAGAGCTTTTCAGCAAGTCCACATACTCAACTATCATTTAGTCTTTCACAATTGCTAACACTCACGCAATACTTGTGGTTACGGAGTTTTAATCGGACACAGAGAAAGATAGGGGCTTATAGTTTCGCCTCCCAACCTTTTACCTCGAGAGTAATGTCAACAATAATAGTTCATGCTAACTTACATCCAATTGGATATATATATCAGGATCTTTCCAACACAAGGTGCTTGCCAAAGGATAAAATGTAAAAAGGAAAGGTGAAGATCACCGTGACTCTTGCATAAGGGTAAGATATAAAAGTAAAAGATAGGCCCTTCGCAGAGGGAAGCAGAGGTTGTCATGCGCTTTCATGGTTGGATGCACGAAATCTTATTGCAAAAGAACGTCACTTTATATTGCCACTTGTGATATGGACCTTTATTATGCAGTCCGTCGCTTTTATTTCTTCCACATCACAAGATCGTATAAAGCTTATTTTCTCCCACACTAATAAGTCATACATATTTAGAGAGAAACTTTTATTGCTTGCACCGATGACAACTTACTTGAAGGATCTTACTCAATCCATAGGTAGATATGGTGGACTCTCATGGAAAAACTGGGTTTAAGGGAATTTGGAAGCACAAGTAGTATCTCTACTTGGTGCAAAGAATTTGGCTAGCATGAGGGAGAAAGGCAAGCTCAACATGTTGGATGATCCATGACATTATACTTTGTTTCAGATGTAAGAAAACATAACCCATTACGTTGTCTTCCTTGTCCAACATCAACTCGTTAGCATGTCATATTTTAATGAGTGCTCACAATCATAAAACATGTCCAAGATAGTATATTTATATGTGAAACCTCTCTTTCTTTATTACTTCCTATTAATTGCAACAATGACCAAAACTATGTTTGTCAACTCTCAACAAATTTTAATCATCATACTCTTTCTATGTGAAGTCATTACTCTCCATAAGATCAATATGATCTCTTTATTTCTTTTTATTCTTTCTTTTTATTCTTTCTTTTTTTTCTTTATTCCCTCAAGATCATAGCAAGATAATCAAGCCCTTGACTCAACACTAATCTTTATTATATAACTCACGGACTCAATTACATAGAGGGATCATAAAGCAAAACTCAAAACTAAATCATACTAAAAACTTTATTCTACTAGATCAAGATATTACTAAAAGGATCGAACTAACAAAAATGGTAAAGATAGGAGTGTGACGGTGATACTATACCAGGGCACCTCCCCCAAGCTTGGCAGTTGCCAAGGGGAGTGCCCATACCCATGTGATTATATCTCCCTTGCTGGTGAAGAAGATGGTGGAGTTGTTGATGATGTGGGCTTGTCATCCATCTTCCAAGGCATAGGGTCACCATCGTAGAAGGATGATCGAGTCTCCGGGATCCTCAAATCCGCAGCCAAACTCATCCTCTTGAATCTAAATTCATACTCACAATTTTGGTTTTGCAGGTCATAATTTGGGCTTCGAGATGCTCAATCTTCTCGTGAAGCTTGAAGATGGTCTCCCCAATGTTCTTGGCATCCAGCTTCTGGTTGTTGGTGAACTCTGTGATCATCATGTGGTTGGCGTTGAGTCCACGTTCCACCATCCCCTGGCACTTGAAAACTTGTTGTTCCATTGCTTCGAGCCTCGTCTACACGCTTCCGGTCCTCCTTGGTCCCTCAACATTGCGGATGTGCAGCAACCCATCACGCATCTCAATGGTTTGAGGGTGTTGCAGCACCACCGCGGGGTAGGGGTTGATGACCTTCTCGAAGAACTTGTCCTTGGGGGCGCTTGGAGACGTCATGGTGATCTAGATCTGTCAGAAAAACAGCTCGAAATGAAAACAAAGGATATTTGCGTGGTACGTGGTCAAAACCTTCGAGAGATTATATAATGAATTTTTACCGACCGAAAGAAGTATCGTGCAAGAAAACGGAGTCCGGAGAGCACAGGAGGTGCCCACGAGGTAGGGGGCGCGCCTCCCACCCTCGTGGAAGCCTCGTGTCCTTCCCGGACTGCTTCTTATTTTCCTATTTTTCTAAATATTCCAAAACGGAGAAAAATTGCCATTAGAACTATTTTGGAGTCGGTTTACTTACCGTACCACATACCTATTCCTTTTCGGAGTCTGAAACATTCTGGAAAGTGTCCCTTATGTATTCCTCCGGGGTTACGGTTTCAATAATATTGGTTTCAACATTTATGGGATTACATGAGATATAATGTTTGATTCTTTGACCGTTCAGCACCTTCAGATTTGTGCCTTCGAAGTTGTTGATTTTTATGGCACTGGAACAATAGATCTCCTCGATAACGTAAGGGCCTTCCCATTTAGAGAGAAGTTTTCCTGCAAAAAATCTTAAACGAGAGTTGAATAGCAACACATAATCACCTACATTAAACTCACGCTTTTGTATCCTTTTGTCATGCCATCTTTTAACTTTTTCTTTAAACAACTTGGCATTCTCATAGGCTTGGGTTCTCCATTCATCAAGTGAGCTTATGTCAAATAGCCTCTTATCACTGGCAAGTTTGAAATCATAGCTGAGCTCTTTAATGGCCCAATATGCCTTATGTTCTAGTTCGAGAGGTAAGTGACAAGCTTTTCCATAAACCATTTTATACGGAGACATACCCATAGGATTTTTATATGCAGTTCTATAGGCCCATAATGCATCATCAAGTTTATTGGACCAATTCTTTCTAGATCTATTAACAGTCTTTTGCAAAATTAATTTGAGCCCTCTATTACTCAATTATACTTGACCACTAGACTGTGGGTGATAAGGAGATGCAATTCTATGATTAACATCATACTTAGCAAGCATTTTACGAAAAGCACCATGAATAAAATGTGAACCACCATCAGTCATTAAATATCTAGGGACTCCAAACCTAGGAAAAATAACTTCTTTAAGCATCTTAATAGAAGTGTTATGATCAGCACTACTAGTTGGAATAGCTTCTACCCACTTAGTAACGTAATCAACAACAACTAAAATATGTGTATACCCATTAGAGGAAGGAAACGGTCCCATATAATCAAAGCCCCAAACATCAAATGGTTCAATAACAAGTGAATAGTTCATAGTCATTTCTTGACGTCTACTAATATTACCAATCCTTTGACATTCATCACAAGACAAGACAAACTTACGGGCATCCTTGAAGAGAGTAGGCCAATAAAAACCGGATTGCAATACCTTATGTGCAGTTCTATCTCCAGCGCGGTGTCCTCCATAAGCCTCGGAATGACACTTGCGTAGGATATGTTCCTGTTCATGCTCAGGTACACAACGTCTAATAACTCCATCTACTCCTTCTTTATAAAGATGTGGGTCGTCCCAAAAGTAATGTCTCAAATCATAGAAAAACTTTTTCTTTTGCTGGTATGTGAAACTAGGTGGTATAAATTTAACAACAATGTAATTAGCATAAACAACATACCATGGAGCAGTACGAGAAGCATTTATGACAGCTAGTTGTTCATCAGGAAAGCTATCATCAATAGTTAGTGGGTCATCAAGAACATTCTCTAACCTAGACAAGTTGTCTGCAACGGGGTTCTCAGCTCCCTTTCTATCAATAATATGCAAATCAAGTTCTTGTAGTAGAAGAACCCATCTAATAAGTCTAGGTTTAGCATCTTTCTTTTCTATAAGGTATTTAATAACAGCATGATCTGTGTGAATAGTTACTTTAGAGTCAACAATATAAGGTCTGAACTTATCACAAGCAAAAACAACTGCTAAAAATTCTTTTTCAGTGGTAGCATAATTTATCTGGGCACTATCTAGAGTTTTACTAGCATATTGAATAACATTTAATTTCTTATCAACTCTTTGTCCCAGAACAGGACCTACAGCATAATCACTGGCATCACACATAATTTCAAAGGGTAAATTCCAATCAGGTGGCTGAACGATAGGTGCAGAAATCAATGCTTTATTAAGTATTTCAAATGCTTCTACACAATCATCATCAAAGACAAATGGTATATCTTTTTTTAATAGATTGGTCAGAGGCCGAGAAATTTTTGAGAAGTCCTTAATGAACCTCCTATAAAAACTGGCATGACCAAGGAAACTTCTTATACCTTTGATGTCCTTGGGACATGGCATCTTTTCAATAGCATCAACTTTAGCTTTATCAACTTCAATGCCTCTTTCAAATTTTATGCCCCAATACAATACCTTCATTAACTATAAAGTGGCACTTCTCCCAATTCAAGACAAGGTTAGTTTCTTCACATCTCTGCAAAACTCGATCAAGGTTGCTCAAGCAATCATCAAAAGAGGACCCATAAACTGAGAAATCATCCATGAAAACCTCACAAATCTTTTCACAAAAGTCAGAGAATATAGCCATCATGCATCTTTGAAAGGTAGCAGGTGCATTAAATAAACCAAAAGGCATACGTCTATAAGCAAAAGTACTGAAAGGGAAAGTAAAAGTGGTCTTTGCTTGATCATCAGCTGACACAGGTATTTTAGAGAAACCTGAGTAACCATCTAGAAAGCAAAAATGTGTATGTTTGGATAATCTTTCTATCATTTGATCAATAAAAGGAAAGGGGTAATGATCCTTTTTAGTAGCTTTATTAAATTTACGGAAATCAATTACCCTCCTATAACCTGTAATAATTCTTTGCGGAATCAATTCATCTTTATCATTAGGAATGACAGTAATACCTCCCTTCTTAGGGACACAATGGACAGGACTTATCCACTGACTATCAGCAATGGGATAAATTATACCTGCCTCAAGGAGCTTTAATATTTCCTTTCTTACCACTTCTTTCATCTTAGGATTCAGCCATCATTGGTGATCAATAACCGGTTTGGCATCTTTCTCCAAATTTATTTTGTGTTGACATAGAGTGGGACTAATGCCCTTAAGATCATCAAGAGTATATCCAATAGCAGCACGGTGCTTCTTCAGAGTTTTCAATAATTTTTATTCCTCCTTCTCTGAAAGGTTAGCACTAATAATAATAGGATATATCTTCTTTTCATCAAGATAAGCATATTTAAGAGTATCATATAATGGTTTAAGCTCAAACACGGGATCACCCTTGGGTGGAGGAGGATCCCCTAGGATTTCAACAGGCAAGTTGTGTTTCAGAATGGGTCCTTGTTTAAAGAATACTTCGTCTATTTCCCTTCTTTCATTCATAAACATATCATTCTCATGGTCTACAAATATTGTTCTAAAGGATCATTAGGAGGCACGGCAATAGAAGCAAGACCAATTATTTCATCTTTACTAGGCGATTCTTCATCACGGGGTTGTCTACGAAATTTAGAGAAATTAAACTCATGAGACATATCATCCAAACCAATAGTAACAACATCCTTTTCGCAGTCTATCTTAGCATTGATAGTGTTCAAGAAGGGTCTACCAAATATAATGGGACAAAAGCTATCTTGTGGGGAACCAAGAACAAGAAAATCAGCAGGATATTTAGCTTTCCCACACAAGACTTCAACATCTCTAACATTCCCAATTTGTGAAATAGTATCTCTATTGGCAAGCTTAATGGTGACATCAATATCTTCTATCTCAGCTGGTGCAATATCATGCATAATTTCTTTGTATAAGGAAATAGGTATTGCACTAGCACTAGCACCCATATCACACAAGCAATGGTAACAATGATCTCCTATTTTAACAGAAATAACAGGCATGCCTACCACAGGTCTATGTTTATCTTTAGCACCAGGTTTAGCAATTCTAGCAGTCTCATCACAGAAATAAATAACATGCCCATCGATATTATCAGCCAAGAGATCTTTAACAATAGCAATATTAGGTTCAACTTTAACTTTCTCAGGAGGTGTATAAGTTCTAATATTGCTTTTACGAACCACAGTTGAAGCTTTAGCATGATCCTTTATCCTAATAGGGAAAGGTGGTTTCTCAACATAAGCAGTAGGAACAATAGGATCATTATAAGTGATAATATTTTCTTCAACTTTAATAGGTTCAACTACTTTTACTTCTATGGGAGGATGATATTTAAACCACTTATCCTTAGGGAGATCAACATGAGCAACAAAAGATTCACAAAAAGAAGCTACTATCTCAGAGTCAAGTCCATATTTAGTGCTAAATTTATGGAAAACATCGATATCCATAAAAGATTTAACACAATCAAACTTAGGTGTTATACCTGAATCCTTACCTTCGCCGAGATTCCAATCTTAAGAGTTGCGTTTAATCCTTTCCAATAAATTCCATTTGAATTCAATAGTCTTCATCATAAAGGAACTAGTACAAGAAGTATCGAGTATGGAGCGATTGTTGTTAGAAAGCCGAGCATAAAAATGTAGAATAATCATTTCTCTTGAGAGCTCATGATTGGGGCATGAATATAAAATTGACTTAAGTCTACCCCAAGCTTGAGCGATGCTTTCTCCTTCGCGAGGCCAAAAATTATATATATAATTACGATCACGATGAACAAGATGCATAGGATAAAACTTCTGATGAAATTCCAATTTCAATCGCTTGTAGTCCCATGATCCCATATCATCACATAGCCTATACCATGTCAATGAATATCCCTTCAAAGATAAAGGGAAGACCTTCTTCTTGATAACATCATCGGGCATACCTACAAGCTTAAATAATCCACAAACTTCATCCACATAGATTAAGTGTAAATCGGGATGCAGTGTTCTATCTCCTGCAAAAGGATTAGCTAGCAGTTTCTCTATCATACCCGAAGGAATTTCAAAGTAAACATTTTCAATAGGTTCAGTAGGTTGAGGAGCAACTATTTGCTCTATCGGTCGGGGTGAAGATACCCCGAACAAGCCCCTCAAAGGATTACTTTCCATAGTAACAAGTAACAGTAAATTTCAGCACACTATATAAATTTTTCCTTACCAAATTCCACCTACCAAAGGCGCTTCACTCCCCGGCAACGGCGCAGAAAGGAGTCTTGATGACCCACAAGTATAGGGGATCTATCATAGTCCTTTCGATAAGTAAGAGTGTCGAACCCAACGAGGAGCAGAAGGAAATGATAAGCGGTTTCCAGCAAGGTATTCTCTCCAAGCACTGAAATTATCGGTAACAGATAGTTTTGTGATAAGGTAATTTGTAATGGGTAACAAGTAACAAGTGTAAATAAAGTGCAGCAAGATGGCCCAATCCTTTTTGTAGCAAAGGACAAGCCTGGACAATTTCTTATATGAAGGAAAACGCTCCCGAGGACACATGGGAATTATCGTCAAGCTAGTTTTCATCACGTTCATATGATTCGCGTTCGGTACTTTGATAATTTGATATGTGGGTGGACCGGTGCTTGGGTGATGTCCTTACTTGGACAAGCATCCCACTTATGATTAAGTCATATTGCAAGCATCCGCAACTACAAAAGAAGTATTAAGGTAAACCTAACCATAGCATGAAACATATGGATCCAAATCAGCCCCTTACGAAGCAACGCATAAACTAGGGTTTAAGCTTCTATCACTCTAGCAACCCATCATCTACTTATTACTTCCGAATGCCTTCCTCTAGGCCCAAACAATGGTGAAGTGTCATGTAGTCGACGTTCACATAACACCACTAGAGGAGAGACGACATACATCTCATCAAAATATCGAACGAATACCAAATTCACATGACTACTAATAGCAAGACTTCTCCCATGTCCTCAGGAACAAACGTAACTACTCACAAAGCATATTCATGTTCATAACTAGAGGAGTATTAATATGCATATAGGATCTGTACATATGATCTTCCACCAAATAAACCAACTAGCATCAAGTACAAGGAGTAATCAACACTACTAGCAACCTACAGGTACCAATCTGAGGCTTTGGACAAAGATTGGATACAAGAGATGAACTAGGGTTTGAGAGGAGATGGTGCTGGTGAAGATGTTGATGGAGATTGCCCCCCTCCCGATGAGAGGATCATTGGTGATGACGATGGTGGTGATTTTCCCCTCCCGGAGGGAAGTTTCCCCGACAGAACAGCTCTGTCTGAGCCCTAGATTGGTTCCGCCAAGGTTCCGCCTCGTGGCGGCGGAGTTTCGTCCCGTAAGCTTGCTTATTATTATTTTTCTCGGACGAAAGACTTCATATAGCAGAAGATGGGCACCGGAGGGCCACGAGGGGGCCCACAAGGCAGGGGCGCGCCCAGGGGGTAGGGCGCGCCCCCCACCCTCATGGACAGGGTGTGGGCCCCCTCTGGTATTTGCTTCGCTCAGTATTTTTTATTATTTCTAAAAATAACTTCCGTGGAGTTTCAGGACTTTTGGAGTTGTGCAGAATAGGTCTGTGATATTTGCTCCTTTTCCAGCCCAGAATTCCAGCTGCCGGCATTCTCCCTCTTCATATAAACCTTGTAAAATAAGAGAGAATAGGCATAAGTATTGTGACATAGCGTGTAATAACAGCCCATAATGTAGTAAATATGATATAAAAGCATGATGCAAAATGGACGTATCAATGTGTTGTCATTTGATAATGGATTCACATCATTAGGAGAATGATGTGATGGACAAGACCCATCCGTTAGCTTAGCATATTGATCGTTCAGTTTATTGCTATTGCTTTCTTCATGTCAGATACATATTCCTCCGACTATGAGATTATGCAACTCCCGGATACCGGAGGAATACCTGGTGTGCTATCAAATGTCACAAAGTAATTGGGTGATCATAAAGATGCTCTACAGGTATCTCCGAAGGTGTTTGTTGAGTTGGCATAGATCGAGATTAGGATTTGTCATTCCCAGTATTGGAGAGGTATCTTTGGGCCCTCTCGTTAATACACATCATAAGAAGTCTTGCAACCAAAGTGACTAATAAGTTAGTTGCAGGATGATGTATTACGAAATGAGTAAAGAGACTTGCCGGTAACGAGATTGAACTAGGTATGAAGATAACGATGATCGAATCTCGGGCAAGTAACATACCGATGGACAAAGGGAATTACATATGTTGTCATAACAGTTCGACCGATTAAGATCTTCGAATATGTAGGAGCCAATATGGCCATCCAGGTTCCACTATTGGTTATAGATCGGAGAGGTGTCTCGGTCATGTCTACATAGTTCTCGAACTCGTAGGGTCCGCATGCTTAACATTCGTTGACGATACAGTGTTGTATGAGTTATATGATTTGGTGACCAAATGTTGTTCGGAGTCCCGGATAGGATCACATACATGACGAGGAGTCTCGAAATGGTCAAGAGGTAAAGATTGATATATAGGACGATGGTATTCGGACACCGGAAGTGTTTCGGAGTGTACCGGGTGATCATCGGAGTACCGGAGGTGGTACTGGGCACCCCCGGAAGGGTGATGGGCCTATTGGGCCATTAGAGGGGCACACCAGCCCACAGGGGGCTGGCGCGGCCCCCCCTAAGGCAGCCGACCCATGGGGGAAAGGAAAGGGGGGAATCGGCTTCCCCCTTCTTTCCCTCTCCCCCCTTTCCTTTCCCCCTCCGACAAATAAGGAAGAGGGCGCGGCCAAGGGCAGGAGCCCAAGTAGAATTCGGTCCTACTTGGGGCGCCCGTTGGCCTCTCCCCTCTCCCTCCCACCTATATATATGCGGGAGGGGGGCGCCTAGCACACCCAGAACAATTGCTTAGGCGTGTGCGGCGCCCCCCCCCCCTCCACTGTTTACACCCCCGGACATATTTTCGTAGTGCTAAGGCGAAGCCCTGCATAGATCACTTCACCATCACCGTCACCACGCCGTCGTGCTACCGGAACTCATCCACTATCTCGCCATCTTGCTGGATCAAGAAGGCGGAGGACGTCACCGAGCTAAACGTGTGCAGAACACGGAGGTGCCGTATGTTCGGTACTTGATCGGTTCGAGCGTGAAGAAGTTCGACTACATCAAACGCATTGTTAAACGCTTCTGCCTACGGTCTACGAGGGTATGTAGACACACTCTCCCCTCTCGTTGCTATGCATCTCTATGGATAGATCTTGCGTGTGCGTAGAATTTTTTCTGTTTTCCATGCAACGTTTCCCAACAAGAATCACCTCTCGGGAGCAGTTCCTCGAAGGTCGGGGAACATAACTTTTAAAAATTATTATGGTCTGTTACTCAACAAGCAGCAATTAATCTCCCTTCCCACTCTTGCCTCATGATGTCCTACACCAGCAAAGGGTGTCGTAGCACTTTCGTGATAAGTGAAGTGTCGAACTCACAGGGAGCGAGGAAGGCACTACTAACCCCACAACTACATTGCCACGACGTAGTTCCATACGCACCCAAACCATATTTTGAAAGTAGTATGCTTTATCAGTTGCTAAGGAAACGAATAAAAAGGTATCGCCTAAACTACGAACATAAAAGTAAAAACGAGAATAAAGATATACGAAGTTAGTAAGGATGGTACTTGAGCAGTAAAGTGTTCTCTAGGATTTTGGAGTCATCACTACCAATATGATCTGCGCAACATATGCAGAGCATAGTTCTCTGATGTATCACAAAGCTACTTTTTATGTGTCTAACTGGGACGTTCCCAGTACAGATACATTCTACCTGTAGTAGACTCCATATTACATACGTCAACATCGTAGTTTCCCCACGCCGGTTTCTACTACGAGTAATTGAGGGTTTCCCCGTGAAGGCAACCAACTAGTGGGTTTCCAGTTACTCCCCTATGGATTGCAAAGGCAAGGAGGAGAGGATTTTACCGTCGCCTCGAATTGCCTCAACATCATGACCTAAATGTTGGAAATATGCTCTAGAGGCAATAATAAATTAGTTATTATTATTATATTTCCTTGTTCATGATAATCGTTTATTATCCATGCTATAATTGTATTGATAGGAAACTCAGATACATGTGTGGGAACATAGACAACACCATGTCCCTAGTAAGCCTCTAGTTGACTAGCTCGTTGATCAATAGACGGTTACGGTTTCCTGACCATGGACATTGGATGTCGTTGATAACGGATCACATCATTAGGAGAATGATGTGATGGACAAGACCCAATCCTAAGCCTAGCACAAAGATCGTGTAGTTCGTATGCTAAAGCTTTTCTAATGTCAAATATCATTTCCTTAGACCATGAGATTGTGCAACTCCCGGATACCGTAGGAATGCTTTGGGTGTACCAAACGTCACAACGTAACTGGGTGGCCATAAAGGTGCACTACGGGTATCTCTGAAAGTGTCTATTGGGTTGGCACGAATCAAGACTGGGATTTGTCACTCCATGTGACGGAGAGGTATCTCTGGGCCCACTCGGTAGGACATCATCATAATGTGCACAATGTGACCAAGGATTTGATCACGGGATGATGTGTTACGGAACGAGTAAAGAGACTTGCCGGTAACGAGATTGAATAAGGTATCGGGATACCGACGACCGAATCTCGGGCAAGTACTATACCGGTAGACAAAGGGAATTGAATACGGGATTGATTGAATTCTCGACATCGTGGTTCATCCGATGAGATCATCATGGAACATGTGGGAGCGAACATGGGTATCCAGATCCCGCTGTTGGTTATTGGCCGGAGAGTTGTCTCGGTCATGTCTGCATGGTTCCCGAACACGTAGGGTCTACACACTTAAGGTTCGGTGACGCCTAGGGTTGTAGAGATATTAGTATGCGGTAACCCGAAAGTTGTTGAGTCCGGATGAGATCCCGGATGTCACGAGGAGTTCGGAATGGTCCGGAGGTAAAGATTTATATATAGGAAGTCCAGTTTCGGCCACCGGGAAAGTTTCGGGGGTCATCGGTATTGTACCGGGACCACCGGAAGGGTCCCGGGGGTCCACCGGGTGGGGCCACCTATCCCGGAGGGCCCCATGGGCTGAAGGGGCGTGAGAACCAGCCCCTGGTGGGCTGGTGCGCCCCCCCTTGGGCCTCCCATGCGCCTAGGGTTAGAAACCCTAAGGGGTGGGGCGCCTCCACTTGGCTTGGAGGCCAAGCCACCCCTAGGGCAGCCGCCCCCTCCCTAGATGGGATCTACAAGGGGCAGGCGCCCCCCCTAGGCCCCTATATATAGTGGAGGGGAGGGAGGGCAGCCGCAGCTAAGTCCCTGGCGCCTCCCTCCCTCCCGTGACACCTCTTCCTCCCGCTTGCGCTTGGCCATGGAGCCTGCTGGGATCCGCCACTTCCACCACCACGCCGTCGTCTTGCTAGATCTCCATCAACCTCTCCTTCCCTTGTTGGATCAAGAAGGATGAGGTGTCTCTCCCAACCGTATGTGTGTTGAACACGGAGGTGCTGTCCGTTCGGCGCTAGGATCATCGGTGATTTGGATCACGGCGAGTACGACTCCATCAACCCCGTTCACTTGAACGCTTCCGCTTAGCGATCTACAAGGGTATGTAGATGCACTCCCCTTCCCCTCGTTGCTAGATTACTCCATAGATTGATCTTGGTGATGCGTAGAAAATTTTGAATTTCTCCTACGTTCCCCAACAGTGGCATCATGAGCTAGGTCTATGCGTAGTTTCTATGCACGAGTAGAACACGAAGTAGTTGTGGGCGTCGATTTTGTCAATTTACTTGTCGTTACTAGTCCAATCTTGTTTCGACGGTATTGTGGGATGAAGCGGCCCGGACCGACCTTACACGTACACTTACGTGAGACAGGTTCCACCGACTGACATGCACTAGTTGCATAAGGTGGCTAGCGGGTGTCTGTCTCTCCCACTTTAGTCAGATCGGATTAGATGAAAAGGGTCCTTATGAAGGGTAAATAGCAATTGACATATCACGTTGTGGCTTTTGCGTAGGTAAGAAACATTCTTGCTAGAAACCCATAGCAGCCACGTAAAACATGCAAACGACAATTAGAGGACGTCTAACTTGTTTTTGCAGGGTATGCTATGTGATGTGATATGGCCAAAAGAATGTGATGAATGATATATGTGATGTATGAGATTGATCATGTTATTGTAATAGGAATCACGACTTGCATGTCGATGAGTATGACAACCGGCAGGAGCCATAGGAGTTGTCTTAATTTATTGTATGACCTGCGTGTCAATGAACAACGCCATGTAATTACTTTACTTTATTGCTAAACGGTTAGTGTCGTGGAATTGTCACGGCAGATGTCCTCTTGCAAGGACTTAATCGTGGAGCCATCGCAACTAGGAAGCTTAAAGGGGTTAATCGGGACAAAGGACACGAGAGGGTTTATACTAGTGCGGCTCCTTACGGTGAAGGTAAGCCTACGTCTAGTTGGGTTGGTATTGCTTGAGGTTTCGATGACCAGGGAGCGAGATACGCTATGCTCGGTTCTCGAAAGGTTGTTTCTTGCCCTAAGCCGCCCGCAGGTCGTCCCCTTATATACACGGGTTGACGCTCTGCGGCTTACAGAGTCCCGGACGGCTCATAAACAGTTTCCGGCTCGGTGACTAGTTAATTCTACCTTATGATACAAGTCATGCCATTATGGCGGTTTACTACAACGGGCCTTAAGTCGCCTGTGGGCCTTAGGCCCCTTGTTGAGACGCCGTCTTCATGCTTGGACTTGGGCTTCTGTTTGGTAACCTCTTTACGTAACCCGGCCCCTCCTGGGCGGCTTACACAAATTGTTATATCCCCAACATTAGGCCCCAGATTGATTTGAACCTGTTCATGTCAATCTTAAAATAATTTAAAACATAAATCTTCAGTCTCTTGACTGCGCAAAAAATACTTTCTTTAACCCGCCGTGACGTCATTCTTTGGATCCGGGTTAACCCGTCATGACTTCGTATTTCCTTTTATCCCGCCGAATCGGCCCAACGGATCTCTGTCTTTATTGCCTGTTCCGAGAATCGAGGCATCAGGGCCGCTGGATAGTAATTCTTATCTCCTCGTTTCCCGTGTCGTCTCAGTTATGCTCTCCTTATAAATAGGCACGACCAGGGTTTCATTTTTCCCCCTTCCAGTCGTCTCCTTCCTCTTGCCTCCTCTCGAGCTCCGCTGCCGCTGCCGTCAAGCTTTTCGTCTTCTCCGACCCAGGCCGCCGCATCAACCTGAATCGGTCCAGAAACACGCCGGCGAACCTCCGCAGCTCCTCTCTAGACCTGTAAGTCCCTTTCCTTTCCTGTCTTAGATCTGTATCATAGCTTTCGTCGAGTTCATCGGTGTTCTTCACCGCCCGCTACGAACCCTTGATAGATCTCACCTCCAACGCCCTTTTCTGATCGTTAGATGGCATAGAACTGTTGCGGTAACTATTTCACCCCATTTTATATGCAAACAGATCCCTTTTCCTTTGTTCAGAAGCTTCTTTCGAGTGTATGAACTTCTCTGCACTTTGTTTTAGGTCTAGAAATTATTTTTTCAGGACGACCATTTGATCCAACATAATAGTTGTAACTTATGAAACCTGTTTTTATCACCCGGAACACTTCTTATGTTAAACGCCTTTAACATAATTGTCCACCTATCCGGTTTAAACGCATCCCACTTGATCTGTGAACCTTGGCGCCTTTCTTAGGTCTGTAAAACTTTTGAACTGTTGCTAACACTGGTGGCGGCTTAAATAATATTGCCCAACTATCCTTAGGTCATTAGGCCCCTTTAAGCCGCTACCTTCAGCAATTTGAATATTTTCCTCCGGGTTAAAATTTAAACCGGAACTTCTTATTTTGCAATAGGCCAATCTGTTGTCATGGCGCCTAAGTCGACCAAAGCTCTCAGAATCTGCAATCGGGTCCCATCCATCGTCACCAAAAGCAAACTGGCTGAATTTGTGAAGTCCGGTCATTTGCCAAAGAAGGAAGTCATGTCTTATCGTGTCCCTGGCCCATCTGAAGATAAGCCTCAACCCAAAGAAGGGGAAGTAATAGTTTTCAAGGATCACATGAGTCGGGGATTTGCCCCTCCCGGCTCAAAGTTCTTCAGAGAAGTTTTAAATTTCTTTGACCTTAGGCCTCAAGAATTGGACCCAATTCCGTGTCCAATCTTTGCAATTTCCAAGTTTTCTGTGAGGTGTACCTGGGAGAGGAACCAAGCCTGCTCTTATTCAGAGAACTGTTCTACTTTAACCAGCAGAATGAGCGCGCCAACGGGCCGAGTCTTGAACTTGGCGGTATCTCGATCCAGCGACAGAGAGATTGTCTGTTTCCTTATGCTGAGCTGCCGAGTCAACCCAAATATTGGAACCAGTCATGGTTCTATTGTTAGGATACTTCCCCAACTGATGAGCCGCCTCTACCCGGCTTTCGCGCCCTGCGACTCGAGTCTAATCACCCGCTGGCGGATAAACTTACCGCTGTTGAACGTCTGCCGCTCAACCCCACCATCAAGAAGATTAAAGCCCTTCTGGGAAATGGCTTAAACGACATCGACTTGGTCCGGTCAGGTTACTTTATGATACTCCCATTAAGCCGCCGCTCCGGCTTAATGTGCACTTATACAGGCGAACAGAACGACCCAATGCGCCACAGTTCTAATGACTTACCAGATGACGTAGCAGATGCTACAACCCAGTCATTGCTGAAGGAGGGTACTGTTATCAACAATACCTTCGGGTTACTTCCTTCGCAAAAAGAACCCGCCCCGCAAAGAAGTTACCAATCTTTAATAAATACTCTTAATATGTTTACCTCCTTATACTTATAATTCCTTATCTTTCTCACAGGCCAGCGATGATTTCTGGAAAGTCAAATATGACCACGAGGCCGCCCAACAAGCCAGAGCAGCCAAGAAAAATGAAAGGAAAAACGCCAAGACAGGGACTTCAAAGAAGAAGAAACCCAGCGCCTCTAAATTACTCAAATTGGATGACTCTTCTTCAGATGAGGAAGAGGTAATCTCTTATTCTCTTTAACTCCTTTGTTACTGTTTTATTGATATTTCCGCCTTTCAGGAAGACACTGGAAACAGCCAAGCTCATGGCGAAGAGGTAACTATAATTTCCTCCGACTCAGAGCCTTTGCCAAAGCACAAAACCCGGCGGGTGACCCGGAAAGTAAGATTTTCACATCCCTTAGCTTATCAAGATCCTCAATTTCTTTTGAAGCAACAACAGCTTGAGAACCGGAGGCAAACCCGAACAAGCAAGGATGTAGAGCTTTTTTCGCTTACTCGACGAAGGTGAAGCGCCGAATCGAGGTCATCTCCGCTTTGCGTTCTGTTTATCCTTTGGCGGGTTTAATTCGTCAGCCTCTCTATTCATCTAACTCAAATTATCAGGATACCTCTCCTTCTTCTAGCGAGTCTATGCAATCCAACATGCCGGCTTTCAAGACTGCCCCTGGGTAACATACCTTTGTTATCCTCATGCTTTGCCTTACTCATATTTTATACTCATCCCTTTGTTTTATTCACAGTGCAAAGCGGCTCCAAGAAGAGAGCCAAGAAGAATAAGCGGTTGAAGACCCGCAAAGAACGAGCCGAACCCAAACCATCGCCTCGATGCTTCTACTCATCAGCCTCCTCCGAGCCGCCCATGAAATTCGACACCATCTTCCGACCCGCCTCAAGAAAACACTGTTGATAACTCCGATAAACCGGAAATTCCTAGCCCGGTCCGGACGGCTGAACCGGAAGTTGAATACTTGAAAAGCCAGTATGTTGAGCCCGGGTGGCCTACTGTTCTTGCCAGGTGCACCGCCAAGGAAGAACTTGTCAAAAGCCGGAAGTCCAAACAGGACATCGCTTATTATGCCCACTTAAGCATTGGCGATATAGTCTCAGGCTATCTGAATCAAGTGCATAACAGCCGCGACCTGGAAATTGACATGGTGAAACAGATACAACATAAATCTGAGGTATAACTTATATCATTTCTCCTGAATCTTACTTACTGTACCAGCCCCCAAGTCTACTGCCTATATGTAAATATGCCGTAGACTTAGATACCGGCTTATCGTTAGCTCACCCGGTTTACAAGAATGCATATTGAACCCGGCTGTAATATAGCAACTTTTTAAAGAAGCGATACACATTAGCCCCCAAGTGTCAAGTATTTTTACTTGTAAAGTACTTGAGACTTTTAATATGCATAATCTGACATTATAAAGTAAAATTTTCTTCAGCATACATTAGCCCCCAAGTGTCAAGGGTATTTACTTGTAAAGTGCTTGAGACTTTAATAATACCTTACCATAACCTTACCATAACCCGGCGTGTTGCGTGTCTCCACCATCAATTTGAATTGCGATTCTGATCTCAAGACCGGCTGGTGGCCCAAGAGCTTGAGATTCAAAAAGCCGACTCCAAATTCGCCTTCAACATCTCTGAGCAGGAAAAGTTGAAGAAGGATTTTGACACGGAGAAGCAGGCCTGGGCGGATGAAAATCTTCACTTGTGACCTCGCCGAGACAAAGAAGCAGCTCTTCTGTCAAGCAACTGCCGAATTGTCCGGCTTAAAAAACCAGATATCCCAAATGGTCTCAACAATTTTTGGTAAGTGACTATGTGTAGCTTTTGATCATCACCATGATTCATTTGATGACTGTTTCAGATATGATCTCCGGCTTAATCTTATATGCATAAAAGCAGGTCCCAGGAGTACCAACCTGAAGCAGAACATGCTGATCAAGCTTAAGGCGGTGTACACTCTAGTGGAACAACTGTACACCGGGTCACAACGTGCTTTGGCCGTTGTGGCTTTATCAAATGATACTCCTTATCTCCTGCAGGATGTACTCAAGCGGCTTGCCGTGTTACCTCAACGGATTCAGGAGTTAAGGCGAGCATCTGGTAGAGCCGGGGCCATAGCCGCCTTAAGCCGGGCCAAAGCATTGGCTCCAGAGCTAGACTTAAGCGATGTTGCTCTTGGATACCCCAGCTTAAAGGAGGACGGCTCTGCATTCAGTCAATCAGACTTCACCACCTGTGTGAGAGTCGTACGTCCTGTGGCCACCATCATCGGCAACGATATTGATCTTACAAAGTACCAGCCGGGTTACGACCATGACAACCGGAGGATTCCAACTCCTCATTATGATGATGTCAGCCTGATCCCTCCAACTCGTAAGCATACCTTTGCTCCCGAAGTTGACCCGCCGTTTAATAGATGATGAAGCTGAATTTGAAGCCTTGCGGCATTGACTGGACCTCGTCAACCTTCCAGGACAAAGCAGCAGACGAAGAGGCGGAGAAGGATAACCCGTAGTCGTCAAGTCCACCAAAGGAGTAATCCGCCTGGCACTTAAATCTTTTGAAAAAACAATACTTCATTCTTCAGACTCGGGGAGTCTTGTAATAGGGTAGAAAAACTTCCTAACTCTGTCATGCCTTCGCGCATGTTTTGCGGTGCTTAACAATGTCTCAAACCGCTATCAATGTGTATTGCCGGCTTGCTTGAATCATCCAAAAGCTTTTTGCTTTACCCTGTGTATAAAACAAAAAACTTGCTTTGGCATCTCACCACATCCGGGGTCATGTAAGATAACGTTAATCCGGAGTAGAAACCAAAACATCATAAGTATTAGCCGGTTTAAGGCGTACCTTGCCGGCTTACTTGATCCCAAAAAAGCAGACAGTTATACTTAACTTCTGAAAATTGGCACATATAATGTTTACCTGGCCCTTAATATTATTTACTCTTATAGAATAAAGTAAACCTGATTTTCAAAGGCCTCTGATTTGAATACGATCAGTAGAACCATTCCAGAGGGGTTAAGCTAAGATTCGGATACGATCATATAGCCCCCAATGGCTTTGGTGATGCCGATCAAGTGGGTATCGACAGCTATGTTCTCTTTGGTTCGAATACGACCTATGTTTGAACAGGAAGCCCCCAAGTGACCATGAGAGTTTTTTAATGACACCGATTCAATACGATCCACGCCGGATCAAAGGGGTTAAGCTATGATTCAAATATGATCAAGAAGCCCCAAGTGGGTTTGGCAAGATGTCGATCAAGTGGGTATCGACAGCTATGTTCTCTTTGGTTCGAATACGACCTATGTTTGAACAGGAAGCCCCCAAGTGACCATGGCTTGATTCAGATATGATCATAAGCCGGACCAAAGGGAAAACCAGATTCAGATATGATCCGTTCCCTGTTAGTCGTTTCCATCACCTGGTAAAGAAGACACATAAACCTTGTAGGATGGAAAGGAAAGAGGTCCTGCTTTAATGCTTTATATAATATATACATTGCTAAAAAAGAAAAATAAATATACTCTGAAAGCCGGTGGCTTAAGTATAGTAGGGCCGGAGATGCGCCATGTTCCACGGCCGGCGGGTCTCCTCCTCCGACTTACGTGAGTCTTTGTGCTCTCGAACATCGATGAGGTAATATGACCCGTTGTTGAGATTCTTGCTGACCATGAAAGGTCCTTCCCAAGGAGGGGACAACTTGTGCATATCAGATTGATCCTGGATGAGCCGGAGAACTAAATCGCCTTCCTGGAAAGTTCTACTTCTAACCCGGCGGCTGTGATAACGGCGCAGGTCTTGCTGGTAAATCGCCGAGCGGGCTATTGCCAAGTCCCGCTCTTCATCCAACAAGTCAAGTGCATCCTGACGAGCTTTTTCGTTATCAGCCTCAACGTAAGCCGCCACCCGTGGTGAGTCATGCTGGATGTCACTTGGCAGAACCGCCTCTGCTCCGTACACCATGAAGAAAGGTGTATAACCAGTAGACCTGTTAGGCGTTGTATTGATGCTCCATAGCACAGAGGGTAACTCCTCCACCCAACAACCCGGAGTTCGCTGTAAGGGAACTAAAAGCCGGGGTTTGATACCTTTCACGATCTCTTGATTAGCTCTTTCTGCCTGACCATTAGACTGGGGGTGAGCAACAACCGAAACATCAAGCCGGATGTGCTCTTGTTGACAGAACTCTTCCATGGCACCCTTGGAGAGATTAGTGCCATTATCAGTTATAATACTGTGCGGAAAACCAAAACGAAAGATCACCTTTTTGATGAACTGAACCGCCGTGGCTGCATCACACTTACTGACCGTCTCTGCTTCAACCCACTTGGTGAATTTATCCACTGCCACCAACAGGTGTGTCTTCTTATCTTTAGACCTTTTGAAAGGTCCTACCTTATCAAGCCCCCAGACTGCAAACGGCCAAGTAATTGGAATCATCCTCAATTCTTGAGCAGGCACATGAGCTCGTCGTGAGAATTTTTGACATCCATCACATTTGCCGACCAGATCCTCCGCATCAGCATGAGCCGTCAGCCAATAAAAACCATGACGAAAAGCCTTGGCTACCAGAGACTTTGAACCGGCATGATGACCGCAATCACCTTCATGAATCTCACGAAGTATCTCGACCCTCAGAGGTGATACACAACGCTGAAACGCCCAAGAATACTCGGTGATGCAACTCGTCGTGAACAATTGTCATGGATTTGGACCGCCTGATGATTTGTCTTGCCAAGGTCTCGTCCTCAGGCAACTCTCCCCGGGTCATATAGGCTAAGTATGGAACCGTCCAGTCCAGGATGGCATGGAGAGCCGCCACCAGCTACGCCTCCGGGTCTGCATCGCAAGCTCTTCCTCTGTAGGCACTCGGCTGAAGGGTTATGCAAAACGTCAAGGAAAGTATTAGGCGGCACCGCTTACGCCGAGACCCCACCGCTTAAAGCATCACCGCCTCGTTCTTCCTTCGATCAACGTGTTTCACTTGATAACCCTTGAAGTGCCCATCACCGCATCAACTTCACGACGATAAGCCGCCATAAGGGATCCTTAGAGTCCCACGTGCTCGACACTGTTGAGCAACGAGGTCTGAATCGCCCAAGCATCTTACCCGCTTAAATTCATCTCCTTGGCCATCCGGAGTCCATGGAGTAAGGCCTCATATTCACTGCATTGTTAGTACAGGAAACATAAGCCGGAGCACATAACAAAATTTGTCACCTCGAGGGAAGTTAAAACAACTCTGCACTTCGAGCCTTCCAACCGTCTCGACCCATCAAGTGAATAGTCCAATACGTGTTATCCGGCTTCTCCTCTGGTGCCTGCAACTCCGTCCAATCATTAATAAAGTCCACTAGGTCTTGAGACTTGATAGCTGTGCATGGCATATACTTCAAACCGTGAGGCCCAAGCTCGATGGCCCACTTGGCAACTCGTCCCGTGGCTTCCCTGTTCTGGACGATGTCTCCCAAGGGGGCTAAACTTACCACAGTTATAGGATGACCCAGGAAGTACTTCTTTAGCTTCTGGCTCGCCATGAACACCCCATAAACCAGTTTCTGCCAATGCGGATACATTTGCTTGGATTCTATGAGCACCTCACTGATGTAATAAACCGGCCGCTGAACCGGATGCTCCTTGCCAGACTCCTTACGCTCCACCACAATGGCCACACTAAAAGCACTTGAGTTAGCCGCAACATACAATAGCAATGGCTCTTTATCAATCGGAGCTGCGAGAACCGGCGGCTCAGCCAACTGTCTCTTTAAATCTTCAAAGGCAGCATCAAGAGCCTCACCTGCATAAAGGTGTCTGTTTTCTTCATCATCGATACAGCGGTAGAGCCTTCTCCACTAGCCGGCTTATGAATCGGCTTAAAGCAGCAACGCGACCCGCCAGCCGCTGAACATCATTGATGCACGCCGGTTTAGCCAGAGAGGTAATCGCCTTGATCTTCTCCGGGTTAGCTTCAACGCCCCTGTTTGAGACCAGGAATCCCAAAAGTTTGCCTGCAGGTACACCAAATACACACTTGTCCGGGTTAAGCATCATCTTGTAGACCCGGAGATTGTCAAAGGTTTCCTTTAAGTAAGAGATCAAGGCTTCCTTCTCTCTGGACTTCACCACAATATCGTCCACATAAGCATGAACATTGCGCCCAATCTGGTTGTGGAGACAATTCTGCACACATCGATGATAAGTCGCCTGGGCACTCTTGAGCCCAAATGGCATAGACACATAGCAGAAGGCTCCAAATGGAGTAATGAAAGCCGTCTTGTCCTGGTCCTTAACTGCCATCTTGATCTGATGATAACCAGAGTAAGCATCCAAAAAACTCAACCGTTCGCAACCCGCTGTAGCATCGATGATTTGATCAATGCGGGTAGAGCAAAGGATCAGCCGGACAAGCCTTATTTAAGTCTGTGTAGTCCACACACATCCGCCAGGTGCCGTTCTTCTTGAGCACAAGCACCGGGTTAGCCAACCACTCTGGGTGAAAAACTTCCATGATGAACCCGGCCGCTAAGAGTCGAGCGACCTCCTCCCCTGTAGCCTTTCGCCTTTCCCCATTGAATCGCCGGAGAAACTGTCTGACCGGCTTATACTTTGGATCAATATTAAGAGTGTGCTCAGCGATTTCTCTCGGGACACCCGGCATGTCAGAAGGTATCCATGCAAAGATGTCCCGATTCTCACGGATGAACTCGATGAGCGCGCTTTCCTATTTGGGATCCAAATTGGTACTAATGTTGAACTGCTTGGAAGAGTCGCCTGGAGTGAAGTCAACCAATTTTGTCTCGGCGGCCGACTTAAATTTCAACGCCGAGTCTTGCTCTGTGGTCGGCTTCTTCAAAGAGGTCATATCTGCCGGGTCAACATTAGTTTGATAAAACTTCAGCTCCTCTTCAGCACAAATGGATTCCGTGATAAGCCGTGACGCCTTCTTCGCACTCCAAGGCCACCTTTCGACTCCCATGCACAGTGATGGTGCCCTTGTAACCCGGCATCTTGAGCTGTAGATAAACATAACACGGCTGTGCCATAAACTTGGCATAAGCCGGCCGTCCAAACAGAGCGTGATATGGGCTCCTGATCTTGACTACCTCAAAGGTCAGCTTCTCAGCCCTGGAATCATATTCATCTCCAAAAGCCACTTCCAGCTCGATCTTTCCAACGGGATATGCTGAATTACCAGGTACCACCCCATGAAAAACAGTGTTAGACGTCCTCAAGTCTTTATCAGTCAGCCCCATACGGCGAAAGGTCTCATAATAGAGAATATTGATGCTGCTTCCGCCGTCCATGAGCACCTTAGTGAATTTATATCCACCAACCTGAGGGGCCACCACCAAGGCCAACTGACCCGGGTTATCAACCCGGAGAGGGTGATCTTCCCTACTCCAAATGATAGGCTGCTCTGACCACCTCAGATAACGGGGAACTGCCGGTTCAACCAAATTCACCGCCCTTTTATGAACCTTCTGGTCACGTTTACATAAGTTAGTGGTAAACACATGGTATTGCCCACCGCTTAACTGTTTTGGATGGCTCGATAACTCGATCGCTGATGCTGCTGTCCTCCTTGACCAGATCGCCGATTATAGCCACCTTGACCACCTTGAAAACCGGAACTTGAGCCGCCACCCGGGCCATGGAAACCACCTGCTCCTGAACTGCCGCCTGATCCATGATTGCCATCAAACATGTTTGAATTCTTGAAAGCCCTCATGATCGCGCAGTCCTTCCATAAGTGGGTGGCAGGATTTTCTCGAGTACCGTGTCTTGGACAAGGCTCATTCAGAAGCTGCTCAAGAGATGGACCTGAGCCACCAGATCGAGGAGGGCCTCTCCCCTTACGCTTCTTGTTATTACCCTGGGCATTAGCATTGTCCACAAACGCCGGGTTACCATCCGGCTTACGCTTGTTGCCACCTTGACTTACCGGCTGTTGCTGCTGACCCTTTCTGTTGGCGTTCTTCTTTCCCTTCCTGTCTTTTCCTCCTCAGACACGGGATCATCAGTAGTATCGAATTGGCATATTTAACCAAAGCCGCCATCAGCGCATCCATGTCATTGCAATCACGCTTAAGGCGCCCAGCTTCGCTTCATGGCACAAAACGACAATTCGATGGAGCATAAGCATCAGAGAGCGGCATCCATCTTATCGATGAATGTATTATTTCTTGACGGCAAGACCCAATGAGTTGTGGACTCACCCTCCTCCTGCTATAGCTTGGTCAAGTCCACAATGGACATAGATTGCTTGCAAGTATCTTTAAAATTTAGATAAATCGGGCCTTTAACTCGGCCCATGAACTGATGGAATTAGGAGGCAAACTTTTCAACCAAGATCGGGCCGTTCCATCTAACATCATGGTGAAATACTTAGCCATTGCCGCGTCGCTGGCTTCCAGTAACTCCATGGCCATCTCGTAGCTTTCAATCCATGCCCCCGGCTGTAAGTCGGCCGTGTAATTCGGCACCTTTCGAGGACCCTTGAAATCCTTAGGTAGACGCACATCTCGCAGAGCCGGCACCAGACAAGGGACACCACCGGTTCTAGTGGCCACCCCTGCTCCAACAGAAGTCATTGGATACTTTGGGAGACCATCATATGCCGTCTGCTGAGCCGCTAATTGAGCCGCCCGTTCGTCCTCCTGACGCAATCGATCCTGCACCGGGTTGGTTGCGACGCTGGGCATTGCTTGACAAAGCTTCTGACTCCATGTGCCTGTTGTAACTCGGACTCCGGTTTGGACGAGGTGCTATCCAAGGCTGAGGAGTGGAATGAATCATGTCCCTGTTGTAAGAATAGGTCTCTTGCTGTGCCAAGGCCGTCTGAAGAAGATCCCTAACCCTCCGGGTTTCCACCGCCGTCGGGTCATCACCATCCACTGGAAGAGCCGCCAAACGCGCCGATGCTGCTATCAGGTTCACCATAGGGTTGGAAAAGTGGCCCGGAGGTGTCGGTATGTATCGGGGCGGGGCCATGCTCCCGTGAAGAGGTGCCGTCTCTCAAGGCTGAACCGGCCCTCCTGCTCCGGGTGTCATAAATTGATTGGCTTCGGGCGGACTGCTAGGACCAGCTCCGGGTGTCGTGAAAAGATTCTGAGGATCGTAAACCGGAGGCAGACGGGACTGGGTCTTCTGATGTCTCCTTCTCATCACCTCATTGGATGCATTCAGACTCATGTTAAGCTGGAAAGCCTCGATTGGAGTCGCCGCGCCGTGCATCCAAAGCCGCCCGCTCGCAGCCTAGCCTCGGTGTCCTCACCACCAAGGCCTCCTTGGCCAAGGCTATCTCCTCACGCACTTTTGCCACCTCCGCGTTATGTTCATCTGGATTTGCAGGAATAACCGTGGTGGTTAACAGGGCCGTCAACTTGTCCATAAGATCTATTAGCACCTGAGCCGACGGGCACGCGGGGCCTCCTGCCCCGGCCGCTCCTGACCCGTACATTATTGCTGTTGTAGCCGTCGAGTTTTGGCCGGGTTGGGTGCCGGCCATAAAGACTCCTGCCCAGCTTGGCGGCTGATAGCAATCTGGAACGCTAGAGTCGTCAGAACAGCCCCCTAGCATGCCTTCTTGGACCTAATACAGAGAATCTGTTGAACCGGAGGACGAATCGTCATTTGATGGGACGGCCGTCTCTCCGCCATCTTTAGATCCTTCAGAAAGCGCCTCTCCATGAACACAGCCCACAAAGGCACGCTTCATGGTAGGTTGAATCTGGGCGGGTCTCGCACGCTGAGCCGTCTCAATGAGGTCGGTGCAGCTGTCCGGCTCTGGGCCCGGCTCACCAATCCGGCCGATGAAGACGTGGATTCCACCAAATGGGACCCGGTACCCGTACTCAATTGAGTCGGCGTCGGGGCCCCAGCCTTCGTTGTCGATGTAGATCTTGCCGCGACGACTCTTGGTCATCCGGCCCACTGTCGTGGAATTGTCACGGCAGATATCCTCTTGCAAGGACTTAATCGTGGAGCCATCGCAACTAGGAAGCTTAAAGGGGTTAATCAGGACAAAGGACACGAGAGGGTTTATACTAGTTCGGCTCCTTACGGTGAAGGTAAGCCTTACGTCTAGTTGGGTTGGTATTGCTTGAGGTTTCGATGACCAGGGAGCGAGATACGCTATGCCCGGTTCTCGAAAGGTTGTTTCTTGCCCTAAGCCGCCCGCAGGTCGTCCCCTTATATACACGGGTTGACGCCCTGCGGCTTACAGAGTCCCGGCCGGCTCATAAACAGTGTCCGGCTCGGTGACTAGTTAATTCTACCTTACGATACAAGTCATGCCATTATGGCAGTTTACTACAACGGGCCTTAAGTCGCCTGTGGGCCTTAGGCCCCTTGTTGAGACGCCGTCTTCATGCTTGGACTTGGTCTTCTGTTTGGTAACCTCTTTACGTAACCCGGCCCCTCCTGGGCGGCTTACACAAATTGTTATATCCCCAACAGTTAGCCATAGTAGTAGAAGTAATAGTTGGCGAGACAACTTCATGGAGACACGATGATGGAGATCATGGTGTCATGCCGGTGACGATGATGATCATGGAGCCCCGAAGATGGAGATCAAAAGGAGCAAAATGATATTGGCCATATCATGTCACTTTTTGATTGCATGTGATGTTTATCATGTTTATGCATCTTATTTGCTTAGAACGACGGTAGTAAATAAGATGATCCCTCATTAAAATTTCAAGAAAGTGTTCCCCCTAACTGTGCACCATTGTGAAAGTTCGTTGTTTCGAAGCACCACGCGATGATCGGGTGTGATAGATTCTAACGTTCACATACAATGGGTGTAAGCCAGATTTACACACGCGAAACACTTAGGTTGACTTGACGAGCCTAGCATGTACAGACATGGCCTCGGAACACAAGAGACCGAAAGGTCGAGCATGAGTCGTATGGTAGATACGATCAACATGAAGATGCACCGATGATGACTAGTCCGTCTCACGTGATGATCTGACACGGCCTAGTTGACTCGGATCATGTAATCACTTAGATGACTAGAGGGATGTCTATTTGAGTGGGAGTTCATAAGATGAACTTAATTATCCTGAACATATTCAAAAATGTCTTTACGAATTATGTCGTAAGCTCACGCTTTAGTTCTACTATTTAGATATGTTCCTAAAGAAAATTTAGTTGAAAGTTGATAGTAGCAATTATGCGGACTGGGTCCGAAAACAGAGGATTGTCCTCATTGCTGCGTAGAAAGCTTATGTCCTTAATGCACCGCTCGGTGTGCTGAACCTCGAACGTCGTCTGTGGATGTTGCGAACATCTGACATACACGTTTTTATAACTACGCGATAGTTCAGTAATGTTAAATGGTTTAGAATTGAGGCACCGAAGACGATTTCGAAATGTCGCGAAACATATGAGATGTTTCGAGGACTGAAATTGGGATTTAAGGCTCGTGCCCACGTCAAGAGGTATAAGACCTCCGACGAGTTTCTTAGCCTGCAAACTAAGGGAGAAAAGCTCAACCGTTGAGCTTGTGCTCAGATTGTCTGAGTACCACAATCACTTGAATCGAGTGGGAGTTAATCTTCCAGATGAGATAGTGATGTTTCTCCAAAGTCATTGCCACCAAGCTGCTAGAGCTTTGTGATGAACTATAACATATCAGGGATGGATATGATGATCCTTGAAATATTCGCAATGTTTGACACCGCGAAAGTAGAAATCAAGAAGGATCATCAATTGTTGATGGTTAGTGAAACCACTAGTTTCAAGAAGGGCAAGGGCAAGAAGGGATACTTCATGAAATGGCAAATCAGTTGCTGCTCTAGTGAAAAAAAACCAAGGTTGAACCCAAACCCGAGATTAAGTGCTTCTGTAATAAGGGGAACAGTCACTGGAGCAGAATTACCCTAGATACTTGGTAGATGAGAAGGTTGGCAAGGTCGACAGAAGTATATTGGATATACATTATGTTGTGTACTTTACTAGTACTCCTAGTAGCACCAGGGTATTTAAATACCGGTTCGGTTGCTAAGTGTTAGTAACTCGAAATAAAAAGCTACGGAATAAACGGAGACTAGCTAAAGGTGAGATGACGATGTGTGTTGGAAGTGTTTCCAAGGTTGATGTAATCAAGCATCGCATGCTCCCTCTACCATCGAGATTGGTGTTAAACCTAAATAATTGTTATTTGGTGTTTGCGTTGAGCATAGACATGATTGGATTATGTTTATTGCAATATGGTTATTCGTTAAAGGAGAATAATGGTTACTCTGTTTATTTGAATAATACCTTCAATGGTCTTGCACCTAAAGTGAATGGTTTATTGAATCTCGATCGTAGTGATACACATGTTCATACCAAAAGATATAAGATAGTAATGATATAGTGCCACCTACTTGTGGCACTGCCATTTGAGTCATATTGTTATAAAACGCATGAAGAAGCTCCATGTTGATGGATCTTTGGACTCACTCGTTTTGAAAAGATTGAGACATGCGAACCATGTCTATTGGTAGATATGCATGAAGAAACTCCATGCAGATGGACCGTTTGGACTCACTTGTTTTTGAATCACTTGAGACATGCAAATCATACCACATGGGCAAGATGACTAAAAAGCCTCGTTTTCAGTAAGTGGAACAAGAAAGCAACTTGTTGGAAGTAACACATTTTGGTGTGTGCGGTCCAATGAATGCTGAGGCATGCAGTGGATATCGTTATGTTCTTACTTCACAGACGATTTGAGTAGATGTTGAGTATATTTACTTGATCAAACACAAGTCTGAATTATTGAATGGTTCAAGTAATTTCAGAGTGAAGTTGAAGATCTTCGTGACAAGAGGATAAAATGTCTATGATATGATCATAGAGATGAATATCTGAGTTACGAGTTTTGGCACGCAATTAAGACATTGTGGAAACTGTTTCACAATTAATACCGCCTGGAACACCATAGTGTGATGGTGTGTCCGAACATCATAGCTGCACCCTATTGGATATGGTGCGTACCATGATGTCTCTTATCGAATTACCACTATCGTTCATGGGTTAGGCATTAGAGACAACCGCATTCACTTTAAATAGGGCACCACGCAATTCCGTTTGAGTCGGCGCCGTGGTTCAGAGAAACCTAAGCTGTCGTTTCTTAAAAGGTTTGGGCTGCGACGCCTATGCGAAAAAGTTTCAGGCTGATAAGCTCGAACCCAAAGCGGATAAATGCATCTTCATAGGACACCCAAAACAGTTGGGTATACCTCATGTCTCAGATCCGAAAGCAATAGGGATTGTTTCTTGAATCGGGTCCTTTCTCGAGGAAAAGTTTGTCTCGAAAGAATTGAGTGGGAGGAGGGTGGAGACTTGATGAGGTTATTGAACCGTCACTTCAACTAGTTTGTAGCAGGGCACAGGGAGTTGTTCCTGTGGCACCTACACCAATTGAAGTGGAAGCTTGTGATAGTGATCATGAAACTTCGGATCAAGTCACTACCAAACCTCGTAGGACGACAAGGATGCGTACTACTTCAGAGTGGTACGTAATCCTGTCTTGGAAGTCATGTTGCTAGACAACAATGAACCTACGAGCTATGCAGAAGCGATGGTGGGCCCGGATTCCAAAAATGGCCCGAGGCCATAAAATCCGAGAGGATCCATGTGTAAAAACAAAGTATAGACTTTGGAAGAACTACTTGATGGTCGTAAGGCTATTGGGTACAGATGGATTTTAAAAGGAAGACGGACAATGATGGTAAGTATCACCATTAAGAAAGCTCGACTTGTCGTTAAGATGTTTTCCGACAAGTTCAAGGAGTTGACTACGGTGAGGCTTTCTCACTCGTAGCAATGCTAAGAGTCTGTTGGAATTGGATTAGCAGTTACTGCATTATTTATGAAATCTTGCAGATAGGATGTCAAAACATTGTTTCCTCGACAATTTTCTTGAGGAAAGGTTGTATGTGATACAACCAGAAGGTTTTGTCAATCCTGAAAGATGCTAACAAGTATGCAAAGCTCCAGCAATCCTTATAAGGACCGGAGTAAGCATCTCGGAGTTGGAATGTACGCTTTGATGAGATGATCAAAGATTTTGGGTTTGTAAAAAGTTTATGAGAAACTTGTATTTCCAAAGGAGTGAGTGGGAGCACTATATCATTTCTGATGAGTATATGTTGTTGACTATTGTTGATCAGAAATGATGTAGAGTTTCTGGAAAGCATATAGGGTTATTTGAAAAGTGCTTTTCAATAGAAAACCTGGATTAAGCTGCTTGAACATTGAGCATCAAGATCTACAAGGATAGATCAAAAACGCTTAATGGTACTTTCAAATGAGCACATACCTTGACATGATCTTGAAGGTGTTCAAGATGGATCAGTCAAAGAAGGAGTTCTTTCCTGAGTTGTAAGGTATGAAGTTAAGACTTAAAGCTCGACCACGGCAGAAGAAAGAGAAAGGACTAATGTCGTCCCCTATGCCTTAACCATAGGCTCTATACAGTATGTCATGCTTTGTACCGCACCTGATATGTTCCTTGCCACGTGTCTGGCAAGGGGGTACAAGAGTGATCCAGGAATGGATCATTGGACAGCGGTCAAAATTGTCCTTGGAGTAATAAGGACATGTTTCTCGATTATGAGGTGATAAAGAGGTCAGCGTAAAGGGTTACGTCGATGCAAGCTTTAACACCTATCTGAATGACTCTGAGTAGCAAACCGGATACGTATAGTGGAACAACCATTTGGAATAGCTCCAAGTGGAGCGTGGAAGCAGCATTTACAATATGACCTAGAGATTTGCGAAGTACATACGGATCTTAATGTTGCAGACCCATTGACTAAAACCTCTCTCACAAGCAAAACATGATCAAACCCCAGAACTCATTGAGCCTTAATCACAAGATGATGTGAACTAGTTTATTGACACTAGTAAACTCTTTGGATGTTGGTCACATGGTGATGTGACCTGTGAGTGTTAATCACATGGCGATGTGAACTAGATTATTGACTCTAGTGCAAGTGGGAGACTGTTGGAAATATGCTCTAGAGGCAATAATAAATTAGTTATTATTATTATATTTCCTTGTTCATGATAATCGTTTATTATCCATGCTATAATTGTATTGATAGGAAACTCAGATACATGTGTGGGTACATAGACAACACCATGTCCCTAGTAAGCCTCTAGTTGACTAGCTCGTTGATCAATAGATGGTTACGGTTTCCTGCCATGGACATTGGATGTCATTGATAACGGGATCACATCATTAGGAGAATGATGTGATGGACAAGACCCAATCCTAATCCTAGCACAAAGATCGTGTAGTTCGTATGCTAAAGCTTTTCTAATGTCAAGTATCATTTCCTTAGACCATGAGATTGTGCAACTCCCGGATACCGTAGGAATGCTTTGGGTGTATCAAACGTCAGAACGTAACTGGGTGGTCATAAAGGTGCACTACGGGTATCTCCGAAAGTGTCTGCTGGGTTGGCACGAATCAAGACTGGGATTTGTCACTCTGTGTGACGGAGAGGTATCTCTGGGCCCACTCGGTAGGACATCATCATAATGTGCACAATGTGACCAAGGAGTTGATCACGGGATGATGTGTTATGGAACGAGTAAAGAGACTTGCCGGTAACGAGATTGAACAAGGTATCGGGATACCTACGATCGAATCTCGGGCAAGTACTATATCGGTAGACAAAGGGAATTGAATACGGGATTGATTGAATTCTCGACATCGTGGTTCATCCGATGAGATCATCGTGGAACATGTGGGAGGCAACATAGGTATCCAGATCCCGCTGTTGGCTATTGGCCGGAGAGTTGTCTCGGTCATGTCTGCATGGTTCCCGAACCCGTAGGGTCTACACACTTAAGGTTCGGTGACGCTAGGGTTGTAGAGATATTAGTATGCGGTAACCCAAAAGTTGTTCGGAGTCTCGGATGAGATCCCGGATGTCATGAGGAGTTCCGGAATGGTCCGGGGGTAAAGATTTATATATAGGAAGTCTAGTTTCGGCCACCGGGAAAGTTTCGGGGGTCATCGGTATTGTACCGGGACCACTGGAAGGGTCCCGGGGATCCACCGGGTGGGGCCACCTATCCCGGAGGGCCCCATGGGCTGAAGGGGCGTGGGAACCAGCCCCTGGTGGGCTGGTGCGCCCCTCCTTGGGCCTCCCATGCGCCTAGGGTTAGAAACCCTAAGGGGTGGGGGCGCCTCCACTTGGCTTGGAGGCCAAGCCACCCCTAGGGCAGCCGCCCCCTCCCTAGATGGGATCTACAAGGGTCCGGCGCCCCCCTAGGCCCCTATATATAGTGGAGGGGATGGAGGGCAGCCGCACCTAAGTCCGTGACGCCTCCCTCCCTCCCGTGACACCTCTTCCTCCCCGCTTGCGCTTGGCGAAGCCCTGCCGGGATCCTGCTACTTCCACCACCACGCCGTCGTGCTGCTGGATCTCCATCAAACTCTCCTTCCCTTGCTGGATCAAGAAGGAGGAGATGTCTCTCCCAACCGTATGTGTGTTGAACGCGGAGGTGCCGTCCGTTCGGCGCTAGGATCATCGGTGATTTGGATCACGACGAGTACGACTCCATCAACCCCGTTCACTTGAAGCTTCCGCTTAGCGATCTACAAGGGTATGTAGATGCACTCCCCTTCCCCTCGTTACTAGATTACTCCATAGATTGATCTTGGTGATGCGTCGAAAGTTTTGAATTTCTGCTACGTTCCCCAACACTAAACAACAATAGTAATATGCTCCATGGACAATCAAGGCAAAAATGCGAGCGAGGCCTCCTCTCAACATTCATGAAGGCTATTAATTCGAACATAAACAAAAGATATTGAATCACATAAAGGAATTTAAATATAATCATATAAGATTTCACCATATATCCTTGAGAATAAATACAACTACTCAAACTTGTAGGTTGATAACATAGAGGAGAGGGTCAAGTTACAAGCCGTCATCAAGACGGGGAGGGAGAAATCCGTGGCGGTGTTGGTGGAGGCGGCATCGGTGAAGATGGAATGGTGGAGATGGCACCAATGGCGATGGCGTGGTGGAGACGGCACCGGCCCGAAGGCTGGTGCGGCGTGGTGGTGGAGCCTCCTCTTCCTTATCCTTGATCTTGTCCCTTCTTCTATGGAGGTGGTGTTGGAGCAACAGTGGAGGTGATGTGATATGATCTTAGATGAATGATGGAATGATTGTGGTGGCGGTTAGGGTTGAAGGTGTATAGATAAGGGCTCTCTCAAAGCCTCCTCCGAGATGTAGCTTCTCTCCTTTGATTCAAGGGCTCTAGATGAGGAAAACCTTTCCCAATACCTCCCTTAATGGACCAGGAACAAATGGGACGAAATCCATGAAGAATCGTGTTTGATCTGGGAAATTTTGGGCTTTCCTGGAGGTGGTGCGATCTAGTGCGGTCTTACCGTGCGTCGCCTTTGGCTCTGGAGTCTTTAGTAAATCAGTCATCGTTTCTTCATACAAACCCCAATTACGATGTTCTTGGGCTCGTTAGAATCGCATGAAAGACACCGATGCACCGTGGTATTAGTCTTCATTTTAAGAACTTCCGAAAATGTCATTTTTGACACTCCAAATGCCAAAGTCTGGTATCTGGAAGCCCTCGTATTAAACCCATTCTTGGTCTTTTCATCGTGCTTGACCCCTAGTTACTCCAAACACCTGTAGACACAAGAAAACAAAGAAAAATAATAAAAACTTAATAAAACCAAGCTATGCAGAATGGGCATGTACTTGGTTCTAGTGGGACATATTATAAGAAGATAATATGGGGAAATACACAGGAGCACCTGGTGCTCCACCCCCCCCACGAAAATTAAATTCAAAAAATACCAGGAAAATTCAAAAAAATCTGAAATTTAGGGATCTCAACTTGGGTGCCCAATCTACTCCTATATGAAGTTCCGTAGCAAAATACCAGGAAATGTATATGCGGCAATTAAAATACAGTCCGAACTAAAATCCCTCCAGATTTCTTTTTCTATACATAGGATTTTTTTGTCTTTTTGCCACGGATACGTTTCCTGATTTTTTTTTTTTGCACAATTTCACACGAAAGTAGATGGACATCCAAGTTTCATATACCAAAACCCCAAATAATTTTTTTTCAAATGTTCCGGTATTTTTTTAACATAATGTTCATACAGGGGTGTGGCGCACCCATATGCTACAAATCCTCTTCCAATAATATGCAACAAATGAACTCTAAAATGCATATAAAATAGAGCCATCACCTTGTTGCTTGATTTGTTCTTTTGTCTCAGTACTGCATGGTTTTATATTTAGCATAGTGAACTGTGAAAAAAGAACTTTCGGATCCTTATTTTGCTTCAAGTTCACTTTTAGTGTTACAACTCCAAACTGGCAAAATCAATCATTTTTTTGTCCTTGGCTGATGTCAAAACGGTTTGCTGACTGGAGGTTGTGTTTTGTGCTGACATGGACTCTACAAAATAACAAATTCTACAAAAGAAACTTAAAATTGAGCTCAGGTTTATATGATCCCACATGAAGGGTAAAATAGATTTAAAAGAAAGTTCGATTTTTTTACAACGTACATGTTTTGTATGTTCTAATTGTGACTTTTGTACAATGTCATGCAGCTGTAGGACATGTTCATGTTCATTGTCAAAACATTGCATGGTTATTGATCATTTTCATTAAAAAATATTGTTCATGCTAGAGCACATGAGCCCGAGCTGCAATCCCGGTACCATTAAATTTGCAAATTTATGTGTCAATCATGTTGATAAAATAGGATTCACATGCCTATTGTATGAATGCAATCCTTCCATCGGGAATTAGTTGACGCTCAAATAGATGCATCTACACATATTTAAGTGCTAGATACATCTGTTTGAGACGGGAGAAGTATAAGTTAGTCAATGGTCGTATAAGCTTATTAATGCACATTTTGAACGGGCCTGGAAATTTTTCCTGCAGCAAATAGGGCTGCAAGAAAAACTCAAGCACCATGAACCACTCAAGGTGTATTCTACAAGAATAAGTTGAGTACGATTTAAAAGTGGGACGAGCCTATTCGGTGCCCAGTCTTAGCTGCATTCGCGATAAATAGAAAATTTAGAAAAAAATAGAAAACTTTAAAAAAATCATTTTTTTTGCATGAAAGATAATTTGATGCGTGAGGTGCGCTTCAAAATTCACATCATTTGGACATCTAAGTAGCTCTCGGCAAAAAAGGCAAATTTTGGGTCTGTGAAAAAGTTAACTGGTCATGTATTGTTCTAACCCAATTTATGTTTTTTGCTGAGAGCTACTCATACGTCAAATTATCTGAAATTTGGAGCGCACCTCGCGCACCAAATTATCTTCCCTGCAAAAAATTGGATTCTCTTTTGTGATTTTCTCTTCACCGGGTGTAGATGAGTCTGGGCTTAGAAAAAGTGCTCTTTTGATCTCCGAGCTTGCTTTCCCCCTGATGAATAGTAAAATCCAAAAAATAGTAAAAAAATTAAAATTAATCTGTTTTTTTGTGATAAAAATTGATGAATGTTTTAACAGCGTGCAAGATTGTGTGATGAAATGATATTCGGGAAGGTAAGGGCAAAAATAACAAACTCGATGCTCCGAAATGCTTCCAACAGTAGTCTTTTTGGAGCATCAAATTTTTTTCCTAGACCTCCACGAATGTCATTTCATCACAAATTTTTGTACGCAATTGAAACATTCATCTTATCACTTAAAATTTTAGTTTTTTTTGGATTTTACTGTTCATTGGGGAGCATGTGAGCTCGGGATAAAAAACTCCATGTTCCAAGTATGAGAGTCGTATTTCGGCCAAGACCAGCTCACTTTTTTTGGGTTGGGGGGCGTAGCTTAGAGCAACTCTAGCAGACCCCGCAAAACATGCAAACGCACAAAATTCCGGTGAGTATACGGGCTCGGCCCATTTTTTTCGGCCAGAACAGAGCACGCATACTCGCCCGGCCCGCAATTTTTTTTGCTGCGGCCCGCAAACCGCACGCCCCGACCGCTATAACTGTGGTTCCGCGACTCGTTTGCGGATCCAAACCCTATCCCTCGCCGCCGCCGAGCCACGCGATTCCCCTTCCCCCTCTCCACATTTCTCGCCGCCGGCGACCACCCGCCCCGCCTCCAGCCGCCATGTGGGGCCAAATGTGGAACTCCGGACGCGGCTCCGGCAGCAGATCCGGCGACGGAAGGGACCCGGAGCGCGAGCGGCGCGTCCGGTCCGACGACGCACGGAATCGCGGGGCCCGGAAGTGGACCAACCGCGACCTGTCGCCGCCGGCGAGCTTCCAGTGGAGCGAGACGGCGGAGTACGACCGCCGGCGCGTGTCCTTCTCCTTCGCGTTCGCCTTCGTCCCCGTGAAGGAGGAGCCCGAGGAGCCCGCTCCGCTCGGCCGCCGCAGAGTCATCGGGCCAGAAGACTACGTCGCCGACGTCGACACTGTTGCGGCCGCCATCGCCTAGCGGAGCGTGCGCGAGGAGGCGGAGCGCCAGCGCCACGCCGAGGAGCTCGAAGCCCTCCAGTGGCGGGAGGCGGTCGCCGCCAACCTCGCCGCCAAGGAGAAGGCCGAGGAGTGGCGCCGCATCCGCGCGGAGCAGGAGGCGAAGTACGTCGACCTGTGCAGCTCCGGCGAGGAGAATTGAGCGTCTGGCTCCTCCACGGCGTCGTCCATTTGCTGCGACCTCGTCGCCATCAGATCCGACCCCTCTAGTACTAGTTTAACGTAGTATCTAGTATAACTATGCTTGTAGTTTGTTGATCATGTGATGAACTATGTAGTATGTGATGAACTATGTTTGTGCAATTTCTTCCACGAAAGTGTTTTTTCAAATTATGCAGGTTTAGATACGTGTTCTGTTCGGCCGCGCTAGTTTTCGACCTACAAACACGATCTTCGTGGAACCGCAAACGCGTTTTGCGGGTCAAATTTTGCGGGGTTTGTTAGAGTTGCTCTTAATTAACATAGCAAAACATCTTCCCACCAAAAAGACATAGCAAAACATATGCATGTTGGGTAAAAATGAAAAAGTTAAGCTACTTTTAAGCCTTAAGTACCTTTATCACTAACGTGTGGCTTTAGATTTTACACGGCCTAACAAGCACATAGTACAAAAAGTCTTTTTCACGGCTCGAAATCGGCTCATATTCCAACCGAGCTCATTCCTTTCACAATGCAAACTGAGCCGAGCCCAGTTTCAATCACCCAGACTCAGGCCCGTGTACACGCAAGATGGCGAGGTGGCCTTTTCGCTGAATTTTACTGCCATGCCAGTATTGTCCAAAACCCGGCGGATCCCGAGGCTGCACGAATCCGGAGAGCAGTACGATCCACGCATGCTCCAGTCTGCAGCTTCAGGTGCTTGATCCGAACCTCGTCCACCTCCTCGGCGATTTCTTCCTCTGCAGATTCTGCCGATCCGTCGTCAAAGGTATCGCATGCTCTGCCATCAAATCCTCCCGTATCTCCATCAACACATTAAGTAACAAGCTCTTTTGGAACTGGCAGCGCTAAAAACCGGCGCGGGCATCTGCTCCCTGCTGGGTTTGTTTCTCTGAGTCACCAGATTCCGGAGCGATTCGTCGCGTGCCATGCGCGCAGCTTCCCGTCTGCTTCCGGTCTATGGCATTGGCATCATCTGGAGTGAGGCTGAGTTGTAACGTCGCCGCACAGGTTTGTTTAGGTGGACACGGGTTAGTCTCGGGGTGAACAAGGATCCCTGAATTTGTTGGATCAGATCACGGTCGAACGAAATGTGGACCGGTAGTAAGAGTACTGAGAATATTGAAACGCCTTCAACCATCCTAGAGCACTCGGCATAATTGTTCCTTTTTTCGAAACTGATCTCCGCATAATTGTTGGTTGTGTGCGTTCATGTGAACGAACTCGGGAGAAATAACACTTGTCCACTGATCAGATCCGTAATCGGCAAACTACATAAATGACCATATCAGCACCAGCCACTTCATGAGACCACATGGACGGGAGAATATCTAGTGTGCCCAACCTTGTGGTGCTACCTGTGCACCAAACTCGCCTAGCATATTTTAAAATGTTTGAAGAATTCTGGAAAAAGAAAAGTTGGGCTTTCGATTTGACCCATTTTTACAGGGATGTCAAATTTGTCATTTTTTATCTTGAATAATGTTTTGAATTTTGATCTGAAATTGTGTACAACATACATCTATGTTGTGTCAGTGTGCTACTTTTTTTCTAGATTTTTTTTCCAGACATTCTACGGCATCCAGTGCACCGGTGGCACCACAATGTTGGATGCACCACATACATCCTCTGAATGGACAACGAGGCTCTTCAATAGCAACACCTTTAGATAGGAAGCGACACTCAAGCACCTTCGTCTATGAATCCAAACACGGCCATAATCCGGTGACCCGCGAGCACTGCAATGTCGTGGATGCCAGGGTGTGGTCACGCACGGGCCATGCCTCACTGGTCAGCTTCGGCAGCTGCCCGAGGTGATGGTGCCACACGGCATGGGTACTGCACCGGAGAAGGAGGAGGCCTTGCGGAGGGTCGCAAGGGAGCCAGGCGTGTGGAATGGGGCGTGGCGGTACCGGAGAAAACTGGAGTTTGGCTGTGTCGTTCTTGCCTTACGCAAAACACGGGGGGTCAACCTTGACCGCATGGCAATTTTTTGTCAGGTCAGCCCTGACGTATGGGCCACAGATGTCACAAAAACACTTAATTTTATTCCAAACGGTCATCAGTGTTTTTGAAACAAAAAACAACAACTTCGTGGTAAGTATCACAAAAAAAGGTAGTTCTATGGAACCCTTGCCTGAAAACAAGCAATTTTATGCTATATACTCCAAGTTCTAGCTTTGGCCCAAGTCGAACTTTTCTACATTTGACCATGTGTATAGAAATCTATGCTAGTGTCTACGCCACCAAAGATATATTAGTGCAAAATATAGTTTTAAGGTATAGTTTGATGGAACTAATGATGTTGTAGATGTGGATATAATTTACTAATGATTTGCTGAGACTTAAAAGAAATTTGACTTGGGACAATACTAAAATTTGAAACGGAGGAAGTATGATCATTCACTCTTTTACGTAACCTGCTACGTTCTGTTTGATTTCACAGTTGCCTGCTAAACAGTGAATCATTGCCATCAACGATCAGCCCATGCCTCAGGCAGCAGGTTCGTTTGCACTCATCCAATGCGCCCTAGCTGAAGACAAGTAGGATAGGCACACACAAAAAGAAAATGCTATTCCATTCTGAAGCTAAAATCCACAGATTGCAAGCGCCGACGCTGGTCTGATCCATCCATGCAAGCCACTCCGGCTCACCAAAAAAGCGACAGTCAGTTGCCGAGTTGCGCTTGCGTGCTTGAAATGAAGTGCCAATTCAGACAGAACCGGGCCACCAGCCGAGCGACGTCGCCTGTCGAACATCCCGCCAGCTCGCAAGCCACCCCGAAATGCACAAACATCTCACGAGGAAGCCCGCAGGTGTGCCTGGCCGTTCAGAGCCTATGATCTCGACAGGGCCGTCGCCATTGCCACCGGTCCAAGCAAACCAGTGTGAAAAAGCTAGCCACGGAGAGGAGCTGAATTCTTAGCAGCCAAGGGAGAACAAGAACATATGCGCCGGGCATATATCAGTGGTGCTTCCACACATGTAATTCATTCCTCGATCGCCTCTTTCTTTCCTCAAACGTTTCACACACCCCCAAAGGCCACTTGGATAAGCAGATCCGAATTGTTTTATCAAGATCAACAATTTGCCTCCCGTTGTGGACGATCTTGAGGTCCCTTTCGTGGAGGTGGGGGCGATGCTTCTGAATTTTTTTAACTTGGAATGGAATATTAAACACCTGGAAATAATGAAGCCTCCTTTCGTGGAGGTGTGATTCTCAAGTATTCATGCTTACAACACCAATTTGAAAAACGTACTTTTCTGTGTGGAAGGTTGGATTGCAAGAGAAGGATGCTACTTTTGACCCAGCGTGGATGCTAATTCTTCTTTCGTTGCACTACTAATTTTTTGCATTTCCAATGCATCAATGCTTAACAAGCTAGTATCTGTAATAAAGTCCTTTGCGGCTGAGGCTGGGAATTGAAATGCATGATCCATAGAATTCTTAAATCTGGTCGATGGAATAGCTCGGTCGCTGATGAGCTCATGAGCAGATGTGCGTTGCGTGAGGTCGGGATGCCGGCCAAGAGTTCATCTCCGGCCGGTGGACTCTTTCACAAGGCGTATAAATAAGTCTTTGCTTCCATAACCTTGATTATGGTAATAGCCCAAACCCTTCACAAAAGAATGTTACTATTCTGTCCAATATGTTTTAAGTGTTGTCTTGTAAACTTTTAGAAATTTTAACCATTGACTAATAGAACTAGAGTGAAGTTTTTTACCTCGACAGTACAAGTTACTAAATGGCAGACGATGTATAGAACACAACGGGCAAATATAAACCGAATGCAGTATGGAAGTACAACAGTAATAGTATATGCACATGGCAGATCACAATGAGACTAGTAATAAAATTCAAATTCAGTACGTGGTAACGAAGAGTTACATGCATACATTACACTCTCGACTGGCCTTGCTCGGAGAAAAAACAACCGGCGAAGCTACCAGGAGATCACTAATAATACAATGAAGTACGTACGCAGCTAAGTAAGCAAATTTAAGCTTAAACCCTTCTTAACGACTGCTACTAGGACGACGACGATGGCGAACTCCTTAAACCCTAACCGCAGCGGCGGCGGCCGATGTCTAATATTCCATCGAGCCTCGGCCGCTGCAGGATTAATTACACTGCTTAATAATTAATTCATTCATGGAGCTTCCGTTTGCTGTGGCGATCACGAGAGGATGGAGTCCCAGTCGATCTCCCAGGACGGGCACTTGTGGAGGTCCTGGTGGAGGTGGAAGGCGTCCGACTCGTCCCACGGCGCCTCCGAGAAGTCCAGCTTGGCCATCTCGTGGAGCGGCGCCGCGGGCTGCTGCGGCGGCGGAGGGAGGGGTGTGGAGCCGGCGGAGAGCACCGACCCGTCTCCCTCCGTCGACGACGTCGACGTGGAGGCCTTGGGCGAGTCCGGTGGAGACGACTTGGACGACGGCGCGGGGGCGGCGATGTTCTGGCAGATGGAGTCGAGCTTGGCGTTGACGGAGGCGTGGAGCGGGCCGGCGAGGTGCGCGCCGCCGCGGCGGAGGTTGGGGAAGTTGAGGCGCGCCGCGTCGCCGCGGAGGCGGAAGGCCGCCTTGTCGTAGGCGAGCGCCGCGTCCTCGGCGGTGTCGAAGGTGCCGAGCCACAGCCGCGTCCGGTTCTTGGGGAGGCGGATCTCCGCCACCCACTTGCCCCAGTGGCGCTGCCGCACGCCGCGGTACAGCTTCCCGGCGGCCGACGGCGCCCCGGCCTGCTTCATGGGCTGCGCCCGCGGGCCGAGGAGCGACGCCGAGAGGCCCCTCTGCTGCTGCTGCTGGAGGAAGAGCTGCGCCTGGATCTGATGGATCTGTTCTGGGCCCAGGCTGGCCAGCCCCACCGCGTCACCCGCCGACGGGTACGTGGCCGACGGCGAGGTGCTGTACTGCGAGGTCGGCGGCAGAGGCGGGAGCTGCGAGAAGGACGACGAGGTGGCGGGGGCGGCGGGAGCAAACGGAGCTTGAAGCGTGGTGTAACTGTAAGAGGAGGTTGATTGGAAGTAGCAGGATTCTTGGGGCAGCGGAGAGGAATTGTAATACGAAAATGGCGACGAGGTGGAGGTGGAGGTGGCGTAGAACGAAAATGGCGAGGTGGAGGTGGAGGTGGAGGAGGTGGGCGAGGAAGCGCTCCTGATAAAAGGTTCGAGCGCTCTCATGAGCTCCTGGTCCGAGGAGGACGACGAGGAGGAGGAGCTGAACTGGTTCGCGGCGCCATACAGATCTATGGCCGCCATTGCCAACTAGAAAAAGATCAAAAAACCGAAACCTTTTGTGCAGAAATGGAACTAAAATCAAAGAGAGATAAAAAAAAGCCCTGTTTTCTTCAATAAAAGCGAAGAAGAACAGAGGAGAGAGACCAATTACTGGTGCGAGCAACCTGAAGGGGCTCTGTAAAAACAGCCCCTTTGCCGGCTCGCGAGAAAGGCTAGAAAAGAAAGGCTAAAAAGAAGAAGACGGAGCGAGAATCCAGAGGAGTAAAAAGGTTCTCCGGATCTCGGATCGTCCTAGCAAGAACAAGAAAAAGAACTTCGCATGCGAGCGAAGCCGAAGCGGAAGAAGAAGATGAAAAAATGGTGTCCAGGAACCCCTTCTTGCCCGATCTAATAGCAGCCAAGAGAGGCCCCGGAGGAGGGGAGATCGGGGAGGGAATCTTACCTGCGGTCGCCGCCGGGGTGGCGCGGGTGCTCCGTCGTGTTTGCTGTGTTTGGGTTTGGGGAAAGATCGCTCAGCCTCGCCGGGGAAGTGGGTGCCTGGGTCGTGGGTCGTGGGTTGAGGGCTGTGGGTGTGCGCGTGCTTGGTGATGGCGGTGATGGTGCGGTGTGGTGTGGGGGCGGGTGGCGGGTCTCTCCTGGGGAGCAATGGCTTCCGGCGGGGGCTTTATATAGCGCCGGAGCGCGGGCAGGAGGAGGAGGAGGAGGAGGGTGTGAATGGATGAATGAACCGTGGAAGTGGACGACGACGAGACCTCGCGCCGTGAGAGAGTTGGGGGTGTGACTGACGTGCGGGCCCGGGAAGGAGTGGCGCCACGCGTGTCAGCCGTGGCAGTGGCCGGTTGACCTGGCGAGCTGGCTTCGTTCATTCATGCCCATCGCATGAGCCGCCATTTGCTGGTGGAATCAATGCTTTGAGGTTGATAGTATGAATCATCTTCTTTCTTTTTGAATTTGAAAAAGAGGATTACCACTGAGATGGATATGTTTTGAAGAATAAAATTTACCTAATATAACTCTCTTAAAATACGTTTTCACCCCGCTTTATAAAATAAGCAACATCCAAAGAAATACATGGCCGAACGATACAAGACGTAGAAATAGTACTCATACAAAGCCGATCCTTAGATATCCGGCACACGCAGAATTTACTCATCAATATGTTTCTCAATTTTTTTTCCTTTTATTTTTTTCTGCCTATTTTTTTGTTTTGCTTTCTTTTCACATTTTTTTCCCTTTTCCAAATTTGGGTTCTTCCCTTTCTTTGTCCTTGAGGCAAGATATTATACGCCGTGTTCCTTTTTGTTCTCTCGCGTGAGAGAGGGCAGTGGAGTTGTCTTAGATGCTACCCATTGCCCACTTCTCGCAAAGAAATGGTAAAGTACGTGGTGGTGTTCGTGCACTAACTAAATCCAAGTGCATGCACATCTCGAATCCCTCTTTCTAGTCTAGCTAAAAAGTTTTTTTATTTATTTTTGTGAAAACGGAGCCAAAAAGGAGATGAGAAAAGGAGGCGGGCCATTTTCTTCCGAGACAAGCATAAGCATGCGTCCCTCCATGACACGCCACGCCAGTAGTCCAGCACTTCATTCATTCTCCGAGGCGAGAACAAAGTATAAAGTGGAATTTTGGACAGTACCAGCTGTTGAATTCAACTGGAGAAAAAGCAGCGCACGTCCATCAAATCCTGTGGCTCCAGCGCCGTGCCACCTGCGCGACGAAACGAAACGGACCGAAGAACGAAGCGGCCGGGCACACGGTTTCGACCCGGCCGCGAGCGTCACGTGGTGAAACGGGCTGCTCGGTGGTGCCTACTACTGCATATAGGTGTGTGGGTGAAATTTCGCGACGTCGATCGCCGCTGGAACCTCAGCGTAGAAACCGAATCGGCTCGGCGCGGGACGGACAAGGCAAGGGTCCAGCTCGAAAGCAACGTCGATCGGGCGAGGCGGAGCGGACAGCGAAATCACGCGGGAACCAAATGCGGAGCGATCGCCGACTCGCTGTGGCCGCTGGGCGCTAGGAGACCCGATCAAAGGAGCCGGGCACCCGTCGGCGTCGATCAAACAGTTGGTCAGTCACAACTCACAAGAGAGCTGGAGGGTGGATGTGATGGCGCTGCCGTCTGACCGGACGTGTGGTGCGGATGCGTGACACCTTTTCCACGGTTCCACCCGACGGACGATCGATCCACGCGTAGGTATGCCGTATGCGTGCGCGAGAGTATGCAGCGCGCGTGCGGACGTGCTGGCTAGTTTCGCCTCGATTCCACCGGCGATTTCTCGCCGGTAGCATGCAGCTACTACCATGGGATGGGAGGACGTGCACGGGTCGTCGGCCATCGGCTAGGCCCAAGCTGCCGTGCAAGTTGCAAGCCATGAGCAAGCACGATCAAGGTCTCAAAATTAATGGTTCTTTCTGGACCAACCCAAGCTCCGACTAGTAACCTCGTGCCCATCTCTCTCTCTCTCTCTCTCTCTCTCTCTCTCTCTCTCTCTCTCTCTCTCTCTCTCTCTCTCTCCGTACCGGCCGGGATGTTACAAATAATCAGTTGTGCCATGCCAAGCGCATATGGGTGATGTATGGCCCGTGCATGGGGCAAGCAAGGAGCGCCTCGGCCGCGCCGTGGGGCGTGCTCGTGACGTTGCATGAGAAGAGATGCCCGGTCGATCTTGTTTGATACGGCATGGTGGTGCTCCATGTGGGGCTTTAATTCGCTCCATCGTCGATCGGGCCATGCGACATGTCAATGCCGATCGAGCTAGCAAACTTGGTACTCATATCAGGACGTGCGTGCGTGCGTGCCGGGGAAGTTGGGTGCCGCGGCCGATAGGGCGTTCGGTCGTCTCCTAGTTCTGCCAACGCCCAACGGTGACGCTCCGGTGACGGCATATACACGCACACGGGTAACTTCCAACCGTTTTTTGGATGATGAGAACTCGACCTCACCGTCCTCGTCTACGCTCCCTTCTACACTACTTCTACAGATAGTATCACCCGGCCGGCCGGGCTAAAATTTGCAGAACTAGTTGCTTTCACCGACGGCGCGTTCAGTTGGGCTGCGATTCTTGGCTCGCTGGTATTAATGGAAGGCGACCAAAACTGTACTGTTCCCTTGCACCCAAGGAATATGGAGGAATTGTAGTTGTAGGCCTCTAGACTCTAGTCCGAAGTCATGCATGCAGCACCAAAGTTGCACCATACTAGTCCGTAGATGTGACCTGCGTTAAAACTTCCACTCATGTTCCTGCAAGATGAGGGAGGGCAAAACGAAACCGACCGGCCGGAGCCTCCAGACCCAGAGACCAGAGCCTCAGATTCAACTGAGCTGATGCACTACATTTTAGCTCACCAACACCATATCTCCCTCTCATTATTGCCAGCTAGTTAGTCAAGAACTTCGTCCTTGCAAGCAAGATTTTTCTTAGTTAATTAAGGAGATATATAGCCAGATAGGGATGGAGCACTGAAGATTGTGTCATCTCTCCTCTGTTCATGCCCAATCACAAGACACCCTAGCTGCTTGTGTCTGTCGTCTGCACGTTTCTTCTGCATTCGTATGGCTGAGATAATCTTGTTGTACAAGGTACAGTTAGGCATGACTAAATGGATGGCCCTCAACGCTCTCTGAGCTAGGGGTCACATCATGGTTGACATGATACATTTGAAACAGCATTTCTTCCCAATATACAACAGTGATGATAAAATAAATTACCTAGCTTTCTTCTGTTCTTTCCCACACCACCTGATGCACTGTTTTAACCGTTCTTCATTCCCGATGAGATAGCTTGGACTCCCGCTTTCTGTCAAGCGTCTCAAGAGGATCCATTTTCAACACCTTGAGGATAAGGTCGTTGGCAAGCTCCCTCCTTGGCAGGGAAAACACGTTGCTAGTGCTGGCCGGGCTGTTCTTGTCAAAGTTGTCCTCAATGCCATCGCCATTTACCATATTACGCCTCTTGCTATCCTGGTGGAGGTTCTCAAGAAGATTGACCGTATTCGTCGTGCCTATCTTTGGGCAGGAGCTGATAAGGTCTCCGGTGGGAAATGCATAGTTAATTGGGACCTTGTTTACAAGCCAAAGAAACATGGTGGCCTGGGTGTGCTCAATTTGGGCACATTTTCCAAGGCTCTTAGGCTTCGGTGGCTCTGGTTTGAATGGAAAGAGCCCACAAAACCATGGATTGGTATGGGTACGCCTTGTACGGACGAGGACAGAGATTTGTTTGCGACTGCCACTACTGTCACGGTTGGCAATGGGCGTACTGCCAGATTCTGGAACTCCTCTTGGCTGAATGGTTTGCGCCCGCGTGACATTGCGCCTGACATCTTTGTTCTATCTAAAAAGAAAAACTGCTCGGTCCAGCAAGCTTTATCTAACAACACTTGGATCTCTCACATTGACATCTCCAATGGCCTAACCCTCGACCACGTCCAACAGTTCGCCCACCTTTGGGAAAAGGTTGCTCAGGTCACTCTTGCTGAGGATATGGAGGATTCCATTATTTGGAAGTTCACCAAGGACGACATGTACTCTTCCTCCTCGGCTTATAAGGCGCAATTTGAGGGCCTTACTACGTCGGACATGGTCCATTCAGTGTGGAAGGTGTGGGCTCCTCCGAGGTGCAAATTTTTCGCTTGGCTTGCTCTTCAAATCAGGATTTGGACTTCAGATCGCCTTCTTCGTCGTGGATGGCCCAACTGCGGTCTTTGCCCACTTTGCAAGCAAAGTCAGGAATCAGCAGCCCACCTTCTGTTCCAATGTCGTTGTACCCTTCGCGTGTGGAATGATATCCTCCAGTGGCTTGGCATGCATCACATCAATACCGCTGCTTGGATGACGAGGGGCTCGGTGAAGCAATGGTGGACCGGGAACATTCATATTTGTAGCGAATCCCCCAAGGCGCTTGCTTCGCTGATGATGCTCATCTCCTGGGAGATTTGGTCGGAGCGCAATGCTAGAATCTTCCGCAACACGGCCTCTCCTTTGGTGGTCCTTATTAACAGGATTAAAGAGGAGATGTCTCTTTGGGCTTTGGCGGACGCCAAACATTTGAGTATTGTAATGGCGCGAGAGTAGTTCTTTCTTTTCTTGCCGCTATGTGGCATTGTCTAAACCTTCTTCCTTAATCAATGAAATAGCAAATCTTTTGCCTTGTTTCAAAAAAAAAAGCCCGCTATAGCATGCTATAGAGTTTACAAAAGGTCTTGCGTTAAGAGACTTTGGTCCAAACAAATGAACAAACATTTTAAATAGCGCGTTATAGCTCCGCTATAGCACGTTGATATAGCTATAGCACCCTGACCTGCCAGTTTTCCTCAAGCAACAACCACCCAAACTTGCAGGTGCAACGGCAAGAATCATTTTTTTAATGAAGGTCAATTGCCCCATGTACTGTACAGGTTATCTTTTGGATTCTTTTTACTTGATGTTATCTCCTATAAATAAATTGCCGATAATGTGATCTGTTCGTTTTGACACTAATATAAAATCTCACCCGGACGATTGACTACTAGAAATTCCCGATTGATTGGAGAGAAGAAGAAGAAGAAGAAGAAGAAGAAGAAGAAGAAGAATATGTGCACATTGATTTGGCCAGACATGGCTAGGCCATGTACAACGTATGCGAGAGAATTTGATTAATTAGATGCTTGTAGGAAAATAGTGGTCAACACTTGCCACCATGGATGGAGCTGACAGTGTGATGTATCACACCTGATGTTTGTTTATATTTTTCCCTATGTTTTTCCACAGAGGTTGCCAATTATACAAGAACTCTAAATTCTTGGCACGAGCAGCTTAATATGAACTCTATCCACGTGATAAAGCTTTGAGTTGGGTACTACGAAGTAGTTTATATGGGCTAATAATTTGAGTATTAAATTATTATTGCCTATATCTATACCCCTATATGGTGTAGGAATAACTTTGAATATGAACCGTCGGATGAACTCGATCCAACGGCAGGGTGGTGGCAAATCAGACCGTCGATGACTATTTGATTTCCTATTCATTACACCAGACTGTGCTATGTGTGCTATCTAGATGTGTCCAATGAATGAATACAAAATCAAATGTACACCCATTCTAATGTGTGATGTAATTGCCCCTTTTACTATCTGCTGACACTTATCCTCTATTCTAGACTCTTAATGCATTTTCTCTCTCAAAACAGGCTTTCGCCCAGCTTTATATATAAAACATCAACCACACAAAGTACACGGCCGAACGATACAAGGAGATGGGGTAGCCCTCAAACAATGCCAATCCCAGGCTAACCAGATCAAGCAACACGCACGCGGCAACCAAAATAGAGTACAGGAAGAACTGAGAACAACACCACCCTAAGCCCTATAGCACCTAAGTACCACGACAACGCCCCCAGGAGGGAAAACGGCACTATGCGTCGCCGTTGCCGAGTCCCGATAGACATAGTTTTCACCCGGAACCCAGACACGAAGAGGAGCACCACGACGACGTCTTCAAGAAGATAACAGTGCCCACGAGCGTCGCCGTCGTCGGCGACAAAGCATGGAGCTTTTGCTCCGGAACTCCACCGTGTCCCCAAACAGGTCTCCAGGGCAAGCGTGGCGAGCCCAGAACTCCAGATCCGGATCGGGGCACCACCATCGTCAGGGACAAGAGCGCGCCCGAGCCACCCGCTGCACCACCTCTCGCTGCCCACATGACCAGAATGCCGTCACCGCCATCATGGTGCCGGCCAGAGAGCCAATCATGCGGACCACCATCCGGGGCCACCAACACTACTAGGGAAAACCTTATACACAGAATGTTACCAGTAGCGCTTATTAAAATGAGGCGCCATCGCTACTTAGCAAGAGCGCGCCCGCCGTAACGCGCCATCGTCACCCTCTTAGCGAGAGCGCGGCAGAATGAATGCGCTACTACTATAATTGCCACACCGTTCCCGGCGTGCTTGGTATAGTAGTAGCGCCATTCTACGAACATCGCTACTACTATGGATTTTAGCAGCAGCGCGTTTTGCCTCCCCACGCTATTGTTAAAGCTATTTTCACCTAACGCCCCGCGCGGCCTGATTCCCTCTCCTCTGCTTCCTCCCCTAATTCTCCTCTACTATTCCTCGTCGCCTCCGCCTCGCCGCCGTCTCCCCCGACCCCGCCTTGCCGCCGTCTCCCCCGACCCCGCCTCGCCGCCATCTCCCTCGACCCGCCTCGCCGCCGTCTCTCCCGACCCCGCCTCGCCGCTGTCTCCCCCGACCCCGCCTCGCCGCGCCTCGGTGTCGCCGTCTCCCCCGACCCCATCTCTCTCCCCGCCCTCTGTAAGCACTCTCCCCTTCCGATCCCTCTTCTCTGCTTAGTATGAACCCTAGCTATTTAGTGCTAGTTAGTATGAACCCTAGGCTATTTTTAGTGCTAGTTCGTTATTACTTATATGGTAATTAGGGCAGTAGTTCCTAGGTACTAATTAGTTAGTAAGAACTAGGTACTAATTAGGTACTAGTATATTTTTATTTATAGTAAGTTTATTTTTAGTAGGAACTAGTTGAATTAATAGAACTAGTTAGTAAGAACTTGTTGCTATTTTATAGTTAAAGCAATTTTCTCGCATCGGCGTGGACGATGCCTATCCCGCATCCTCGTCGTCGAGTCGGCGGAGGACGACACCTGCTTGACCAGATGGGCCATGTCCGGACCTGGGCTCCGCCGGGTGGTACTGGAGGCGCTACCTACCGGGGCGAGGTTGGTGAGGAGCCACTGTCGCTGACCCGAACCTTCTTTGGTGGCGGTCGCGTGGGCGGTGACGGTCCAGAGGCTCGAGGACTCCATGGAGGTGGTGCGTCACCGTGTCGATGAGGAGGACGCGACGTCTGTCGCTACTTGTTTGCGTTGGAGCACAGGTTCTCCAATACCTGGCAGGTTCTCCAGGGATCTCATTGGAGCTATGATCCCGTGATGGTTCCTTCTCTATGGGTGTCCACCGCCCACGCCGATACCCGTCGTGTGCTAGGGTTTTAGTTGTATTAGTGATGTTATATGTATGACACTATTCGGGATGTATTGGTGATAATATTCGACGATGTAAGGACGCATGAGATGATTTACTTTTGCTTATTCAATGCATGCTAATTTGAGTCCTATAAGATATTTTGAAATGTATATCTTGTGTTGCTCAATATCCAAGTGGCCGGTCATGTTTGCAGGTTACACCTCCGAGTGGCCTATGTTTTGCCGGAGTGTTGATTCATTTTCCGTTCCGGCAAATTTCAGGCGCTCGATATGTCCTATTTTAGCAAAGGTCATGCCGGATTTTTCCGTGAATTTTGGCATGACTTGTGCCAGAATATGTAGGAAATATCGAGTGCCCCGGATTCATGTGTTGAGTATCCTGGTAGTTGTCTTTGATCGACTTTCAATTAATATTTTAACTATGAACATAGGAAATGTCTGACGACGAAAAGGATTTCGGTATTTGCAAATACTGCGAAGACGAAGCGCCTGTCTGACGGAATCTTCCTAGATGATGATAGGCGCTTCAGCATCAAGCTGGATGAGAACTTCGAAGTGGATACAGTAAGTCACAACGACAAGTCTTTTTTCGTAATTAAGCATGACATTTGCTTCATTTGCTTCAACTTATAATTTAAGCATGACATTAACCATGACAAGTCTTTTTTTTACTATTCTACTAGCGTATCCCCTGCCATGCAAGAGATTTTGTATTGGATAAGATAGGTTTAAGTCGTACTATGGAGGAAAAGAAATTTTACTTGAATACCGAGCATGGTTATATTTTCAACGTAAAATTATACAATTCAGACGACTACACCTATTTTGGATGCAAAACATGGCGAGCACTATGAAAGACTTATGCATTTGAGCCTGATATGCTTATCACCTTGGATATTCGTCCGGAAGATGATATTGAAGGTAATACCGACATCTGGGTCGATGTGCAGACGCCTCCAGTTATACCATTATGTAAGTTTCTCAACCATATTTATGTCTTTGATATTGTTTATTCAAAAATAGTTGACAACTAATTTGTATTGTCAACTTATTTCGGTGCAAGCAAACATGTCCAGCGCTTGGTAGACAGGACCTACTACTGTCCCGGGGCTGAACTAAACTGCGAGGAGCTAAGTCATTATGTTTCATGGCTTGAGGATCTTGATACTGTCAAGACAAAATTTCTTCCTGGATTTAGAAATGTTAGTACTGAAAACATGCGACCAATAGTGTTCGTAATGAACTACGGTCACATCTATTTAGGAAGGATGGTAAGATTTTTACTATTTTTCCTCAGGGCATCTTTTCCATACATTATTTTTGAAGCTAAACTTCATTTCTAAGTATGTTACCATACGATGTTCTTCAACAGGGACTCCCGATGAATGTTGTGCCTTATGGGATCGAGACTAAAGGTACCATGAGTATTATTAGCTTACGGCCAGGATATCCTACAGATTACTTTAGTGCATTCAAGATTAGCGATGGATGCTTAATAGTGCAAGACTGGACCAAATATGTGATGGGGGAGCGCAGAGAAGTACTAGGGGGCAGCAAACAGAGGCGCTACCCACGATTAGGAGACAGGCTCATCTGCATGCTCCAACTTGATCAAGGAGGAGAGCTACACATGTTTTATGTTATTTTACCTACGAGAGAGCAGCAGGAGTGATTAGCTAGCTAGAAATGAGTTTGAGGATGATGATGTGCTACACTATTACTATGATGATAAAATAGCTAGTGTTGGTGGTAATGACTATGATGATTATTATTAGCTAGTGTTAGTGGTGATTAAATAAATAATGTTGGTTGTAATGACCATGATGATGATTAAATATCTTGTGCTGGCGGATTAGATTCAAGTGGAGGCAACATGTGGTGCACATCGAAAGTACTACTAGTCCAAACTAGATCAAGTTTGGATTAGTAGTATACTTTTGACATGCACCACATATTGCCTCCACTTGAACCTAATCCACCTTCATTTGACACACTGTCATGGACATAATGATGTAAACCTCATAACTGGTATTGTACCAATATTTGTACGATGGCGCATAAATACACTAAAAATGAAAATAAAAATAAAAGAATACTAGTAGCGATGGAGAGAAAACACGCTGCCAGTAGTTACATTAGCAGTAGTGTGGGAGTGAACAAATGCTGCTGCTATTCGTCCAAGCAGTAGCGCGTGCGGGCACGCGTTACTGTTAAGCAATAGCTGTAGCGCCTTATTAGTAGCGCGCCTACCCGCGCTACTAGTGAGCAAAAAACCAGCGCTACTGCTAGGGTTTTCCCTAGTAGTGCAACCCGGCATCCATGTCCAAGGCTCCACTAACCGTCCACATCACGTTGCATCCACCATGGTAGGAAGAGTAAAAGGGATCTCCTTTCACTCCTAGCCCGTCATCAGCCACGGAGTATGGGTCGACACCTCCACAGTAGGAGGCACCCACGCCTGCATCTCCTGCCAGTCCCGGTGGACCGGAGAGGACACTACCCCGTGACTCCCGACGACCGTTGCTGAGCGCGCTCGCACGACGCCATGTCCATGGCTCTTAGCACTGATCTACCCGACAGTTTAGCAGATCCCCGACCACCACCAACTAACACCGTACCCACAATGAGAGGGACCTCCATGCCCACGGGCACCACCCGGATCGAGCCCAAGCACACCAACCCGGCGCGCGAACTCCGACTCGCCCCGGGCCCTGAAGGAAATATGCCCTAGAGGCAATAATAAAGTTATTATTTATTTCCTTATATCATGATAAATGCTTATTATTCATGCTAGAATTGTATTAACCGGAAACATAATACATGTGTGAATACATAGACAAACAGATTGTCACTAGTATGCCTCTACTTGACTAGCTCGTTGATCAAAGAAGGTTATGTTTCCTAGCCATAGACATGACTTGTCATTTGATTAACGGGATCACATCATTAGGATAATGATGTGAATGACATGACCCATTCCGTTAGCTTAGCACGCGATCATTTAGTATGTTGCTATTGCTTTCTTCATGACTTATACATGTTCCTACGACTATGAGATTATGCAACTCCCATTTACCGGAGGAACACTTTGTGTGCTACCAAACATCACAACGTAATTGGGTGATTATAAAGGAGCTCTACAGGTGTCTCCGAAGGTACTTGTTGGGTTGGCATATTTCGAGATTAGGATTTGTCACTCCCATTGTCGGAGAGGTATCTCTGGGCCCTCTCGGTAATGCACATCACTTAAGGCTTGCAAGCATTGCAACTAATGAGTTGGTTATGGATGATGTATTACAAGATGCGAGTAAAGAGACTTGCGACGAGATTGAACTAGGTATTGAGATACCGACGATCGAATCTCGGGCAAGTAACATATCGATGACAAAGGGAACAACGTATGTTGTTATGCGGTCTGACCGATAAAGATCTTCGTAAAATATGTCGGAGCCAATATGAGCATCCAGGTTCCGCTATTGGTTATTGACCGGAGACGTGTCTCGGTCATGTCTACATAGTTCTCGAACCCGTAGGGTCCGCACGCTTAAAGTTACGATGACAGTTATATTATGAGTTTATATGTTTTGATGTACCGAAGGTTGTTCGAGTCCCGGATGTGATCACGGACATGACGAGGAGTCTCTAAATGGTCGAGACATGAAGATTGATATATTGGAAGCCTATGTTTGGACATCGGAAGTGTTCCGGGTGAAATCGGTATTTTACCGGAGTACCGGGAGGTTACCGGAACCCCCCGGGAACTTAATGGGCCTTAGTGGGCCTTAGTGGAAGAGAGGAGAGGAGGCCAGGCCAGGGCGCCTCCCCCCCAGATCTGAATAGGACAAGGAGAGGGGGGCGGCGCCCCCCTTTCCTTCCTCCCCTACACCTCTTCCCCCTCTCTCTCCTAGTCCAACATGGAAAAGGGGGGAGTCCTACTCCAGGTAGGAGTAGGACTCCTCCGGCGCGCCTCTCCCCTTGGCCGGCCGCACCCCCCGTTGCTCCTTTATATACGGGGGCAGGGGGGCACCTGTAGACACACAAGTTGATCAGTTGATCTCTCCCAACCATGTGCGGTGCCCCCCTCCACCATAGTCCACCTCGATAATATTGTAGCGGTGCTTAGGCGAAGCCCTGCGTCGTAGAACATCAACATCGTCACCATGCTGTCGTGCTGACGAAACTCTCCCTCAACACTCGGCTGGATCGGAGTTCGAGGGACGTCATCGGGCTGGACGTGTGCTGAACTCGGAGGTGTCGTGCATGCGGTACTTGATCGGTCGGGTCGTGAAGACGTACGACTACATCAACCGCGTTGTGCTAACGCTTCCGCTTTCGGTCTACGAGGTACGTATACAACACTCTCCCCTCTCGTTGCTATGCATCACCATGATCTTGCGTGTGCGTAGGGAAATTTTTGAAATTACTACTTTCCCCAACAGTGGCATCCGAGCCAGGTTTTATGCGTAGATGTCATATGCACGAGTAGAACACAAGTGAGTTGTGGGCGATATAAGTCATACTGCTTACGAGCATGTCATACTTTGGTTCGGCGGTATTGTCGGACGAAGCAGCCCGGACCGACATTACGCGTACGCTTACGCGAGACCGGTTCTCCCGACGTGCTTTGCACAAAGGTGGCTAGCGGGTGTCAGTTTCTTCAACTTTAGTTGAACTGAGTGTGGCTACGCCCGGTCCTTGCGAAGGTTAAAACAGCACCAACTTGACAAACTATCGTTGTGGTTTTGATGCGTAGGTAAGAACGGTTCTTGCTAAGCCCGTAGCAGCCACGTAAAATTTGCAACAACAAAGTAGATGACGTCTAACTTGTTTTTGCAGGGCATGTTGTGATGTGATATGGTCAAGACGTGATGCTATATTTTATTGAATGAGATGATCATGTTTTGTAACCGAGTTATCGGCAACTGGCAAGAGCCATATGGTTGTCGCTTTATTGTATGCAATGCAATCTCCCTGTAATGCTTTACTTTATCACTAAGCGGTAGCGATAGTCGTAGAAGCATAAGATTGGCGAGACGACAAAGATGCTACGATGGAGATCAAGGTGTCGCGCCGGTGACGATGGTGATCATGGAGGTGCTTCGAAGATGGAGATCACAAGCAAAAGATGATGATGGCCATATCATATCACTTATATTGATTGCATGTGATGTTTATCTTTTATGCATCTTATCTTGCTTTGATTGACGGTAGCATTATAAGATGATCCCTCACTAAATTATCAAAGTAAAAGTGTTCTCCCTGAGTATGCACCGTTGCGAAAGTTCTTCGTGCCGAGACACCACGTGATGATCGGGTGTGATAAGCTCTACGTTCAAATACAACGGGTGCAAAACAGTTGCACACGCGGAATACTCAGGTTAAACTTGACGAGCCTAGCATATAACAGATATGGCCTCGGAACACGGAGACCAAAAGGTCGAGCGTGAATCAAATAGTAGATATGATCAACATAGTGATGTTCACCATTGAAACTACTCCATCTCACGTAACGATCGGACATGGTTTAGTTGATTTGGATCACATGATCACTTAGAGGATTAGAGGGATGTCTATCTAAGTGGGAGTTCTTAAGTAATATGATTAATTGAACTTAAATTTATCATGAACTTAGTACCTGATAGTATCTTGCTTGTCTATGTTTGGTTGTAGATAGATGGCCCGTGTTGTTGTTCCGTTGAATTTTAATGCGTTCCTTGAGAAAGCAAAGTTGAAAGATGATGGCAGCAATTACACGGACTGGGTCCGTAACTTGAGGATTATCGTCATTGTTGCACAGAAAAATTACGTCCTAGAAGCACCGCTGGGTGCCAGGCTGCAGGAGCAACACCAGATGTTATGAACGTCTGGCAGAGCAAAGCTGATAACTACTCGATAGTTCAGTGTGACATGCTTTACGGCTTAGAACCGGGACTTCAAAGACGTTTTGAACGTCATGGAGCATATGAGATGTTCCAGGAGTTGAAGTTAATATTTCAAGCAAATGCCCGGATTGAGAGATATGAAGTCTCCAATAAATTCTATAGCTGCAAGATGGAGGAGAATAGTTCTGTCAGTGAGCATATACTCAAGATGTCTGGGTATAATAATCACTTGATTCAACTCGGAGTTAATCTTTCGGACGATAGCGTCATTGACAGAATTCTCCAATCACTGCCACCAAGCTACAAAAGCTTCGTGATGAACTATAACATGCAAGGGATGGAAAAGACAATTCCCGAGCTCTTCGCAATGCTAAAGGTTGCGGAGGTAGAAATCAAGAAGGAGCATCAAGTGTTGATGGTCAACAAGACCACTAGTTTCAAGAAAAATGGCAAAGGGAAGAAGAAGGGGAACTTCAAGAAGAACAGAAAGTTGCTGATCAAGAGAAGAAACCCAAGTCTCGACCTAAGCCTGAAATTGAGTGCTTCTACTGCAAGCAGACAGGTCACTGGAAGCGGAACTGCTCCAAGTATTTGGCGGATAAGAAGGATGGCAAGGTGAACAAAGGTATATATGATATACATGTTATTGATGTGTACCTTACTAATGCTCGCAGTAGCACCTGGGTATTTGATACTGGTTCTGTTGCTAATATTTTCAACTCGAAACAGGGGTTACGGATTAAGCGGAGATTGGCTAAGGACGAGGTGACGATGCGCGTGGGAAATGGTTCCAAAGTCGATGTGATCGCGGTCGGCACGCTACCTCTACATCTACCTTCGGGATTAGTATTAGACCTAAATAATTGTTATTTGGTGCCAGCGTTGAGCATGAACATTATATCTGGATCTTGTTTGATGCGATACGGTTATTCATTTAAATCAGAGAATAATGGTTGTTTTATTTATATGAGTAATATCTTTTATGGTCATGCACCCTTAAATATTGGTCTATTTTTTATTGAATCTCGATAGTAGTGATACACATATTCATAATGTTGAAGCCAAAAGATGCAGAGTTGATAATGATAGTGCAACTTATTTGTGGCACTGCCGTTTAGGTCATATCGGTGTAAAGCGCATGAAGAACCTCCATGCCGATGGACTTTTGGAACCACTTGAGTATGAATCACTTGGTACTTGCGAACCATGCCTCATGGGCAAGATGACTAAAACGCCGTTCTCCGAAACTATGGAGAGAGCAACAGATTTATTGAAAATCATACATACATATGTATGTGGTCCGGTGAATGTTGAGGCTCGTGGCAGATATCGTTATTTTCTCACCTTCACAGATGATTTAAGCAGATATGGGCATATCTACTTAGTGAAACATAAGTCTGAAACTTTTGAAAAGTTCAAAGAATTTCAGAGTGAAGTTGAAAATCATCGTAACAAGAAAATAAAGTTTCTACGATCTGATCGTGGAGGAGAATATTTGAGTTACGAGTTTGGTCTACATTTGAAACAATGCGGAATAGTTTCGCAACTCACGCCACCCGGAACACCACAGCGTAATGGTGTGTCCGAACATCGTAATCGTACTTTACTTGATATGGTGCGATCTATGATGTCTTTTACCGATTTACCGCTATGGTTTTGGGGTTATGCTTTAGAGACGGCTGCATTCACGTTAAATAGGACACCCTCAAAATCCGTTGAGACGACGCCTTATGAACTATGGTTTGGCAAGAAACCAAAGTTGTCGTTTCTTAAAGTTTGGGGCTGCGATGCTTATGTGAAAAAGCTTCAACCTGATAAGCTCGAACCCAAATCGGAGAAATGTGTCTTCATAGGATACCCAAAGGAGACTGTTGGGTACACCTTCTATCACAAATCCGAAGGCAAGACTTTTGTTGCTAAATTCGGAGTTTTTCTAGAGAAGGAGTTTCTATCAAAAGAAGTGAGTGGGAGGAAAGTAGAACTTGATGAGGTAATTGTACCTACTCCCTTATTGGAAAGTAGTTCATCACAGAAACCGGTTCCTGCAACACCTACACCAATTAGTGAAGAAGTTAATAATGATGATCATGAAACTTTAGATCAAGTTGTTACTGAACTTCGTAGGTCAACCAAAGTAAGATTCGCACCAGAGTGGTACGGTAATCCTGTTCTGGAAGTTATGTTACTAGACCATGACAAACCTACGAACTATGAAGAAGCGATGGTGAACCCAGATTCTGCAAAATGGCTTGAGGCCATGAAATCTGAGATGGGATCCATATATGAGAACAAAGTGTGGACTTTGGTTGACTTGCCCGATGATCGGCAAGCAATAGAGAATAAATGGATCTTCAAGAAGAAGACTGACGCTGACGGTAATGTTACTGTCTACAAAGCTCGACTTGTCGCGAAAGGTTTTCGACAAGTTCAAAGGATTGACTACGATGAGACCTTCTCACCCGTAGCGATGCTTAAGTCTGTCCGAATCATGTTAGCAATTGCCGCATTTTATGATTATGAAATTTGGCAAATGGATGTCAAAACTGCATTCCTGAATGGATTTCGGAAGAAGAGTTGTATATGATGCAACCGAAGGTTTTATCGATCCAAAGGGAACTAACAAAGTGTGCAAGCTCCAGCGATCCATTTATGGACTGGTGCAAGCCTCTCGGAGTTGGAATAAATGCTTTGATAGTGTGATCAAAGCATTTGGTTTTGTACAGACTTTTGGAGAAGCCTGTATTTACAAGAAAGTGAGTGGGAGCTCTGTAGCATTTTTGATATTATATGTGGATGACATATTGCTGATTGGAAATGATATAGAATTTCTGGATAGCATAAAGGGATACTTGAATAAGAGTTTTTCAATGAAAGACCTCGGTGAAGCTGCTTACATATTGGGCATCAAGATCTATAGAGATAGATCAAGACGCTTAATTGGAATTTCACAAAGCACATACCTTGATAAAGTTTTAAAAAAGTTCAAAATGGATCAAGCAAAGAAAGGGTTCTTGCCTGTGTTACAAGGTGTGAAGTTGAGTAAGACTCAATGCCCGACCACTGCAGAAGATAGAGAGAAGATGAAAGATGTTCCCTATGCTTCAGCCATAGGCTCTATCATGTGTGCAATGCTGTGTACCAGACCTGATGTGTGCCTTGCTATAAGTCTAGCAGGGAGGTACCAAAGTAATCCAGGAGTGGATCACTGGACAGCGGTCAAGAACATCCTGAAATACCTGAAAAGGACTAAAGAAATGTTTCTCGTTTATGGAGGTGACAAAGAGCTCATCTTAAATGGTTACATTGATGCAAGCTTTAACACTGATCCGGACGATTCTAAATTGCAAACCGGATACGTGTTTACATTGAACGTTGGAGCTGTCAGTTGGTGCAGTTCTAAACAAAGCGTCGTGGCGGGATCTACATGTGAAGCGGAGTACATAGCTGCTTCGAAAGCAGCAAATGAAGGAGTCTGGATGAAGGAGTTCATATCCGGTCTAGGTGTCATACCTAGTGCATCGGGTCCAACGAAAATCTTTTGTGGTAATACTGGTGCAATCGCCTTAGCGAAGGAATCCAGATTTCACAAGAGAACCAAGCACATCAAGAGACGCTTCAATTTCATCCGGGATCTAGTCTAGGTGGGAGACATAGAAATTTGCAAGATACATACGGATCTGAATGTTGCAGACCCGTTGACTAAGCCTCTTCCACGAGCAAAACATGATCAGCACCAAGGCTCCATGGGTGTTAGAATCATTACCGTGTAATCCAGATTATTGACTCTAGTGCAAGTGGGAGACTGAAGGAAATATGCCCTATACGCAATAATAAAGTTATTATTTATTTCCTTATATCATGATAAATGTTTATTATTCATGCTAGAATTGTATTAACCAGAAACATAATACATGTGTGAATACATAGACAAACAGATTGTCACTAGTATGCCTCTACTTGACTAGCTCGTTGATCAAAGATGGTTATGTTTCCTAGCCATAGACATGAGTCGTCATTTGATTAACGGGATCACATCATTAAGAGAATGATGTGATTGACATGACCCATTACGTTAGCTTAGCACGCGATCGTTTAGTATGATGCTATTGCTTTCTTCATGACTTATACATGTTCCTATGACTATGAGATTATGCAACTCCCGTTTACCGGAGGAACACTTTGTGTGCTACCAAACGTCACAACGTAACTGGGTGATTATAAAGGAGCTCTACAGGTGTCTCCGAAGGTACTTGTTGGGTTGGCGTATTTCGAGATTAGGATTTGTCACTCCGATTGTCGGAGAGGTATCTCTGGGCCCTCTCGGTAATGCACATCACTTAAGCCTTGCAAGCATTGCAACTAATGAGTTGGTTGCGGGATGATGTATTACAGTACGAGTAAAGAGACTTGCCGGTAACGAGATTGAACTAGGTATTGAGATATCGACGATCGAATCTCCAGCAAGTAACATACCGATGACAAAGGGAACAACGTATGTTGTTATGCGGTCTGACCGATAAATATCTTCGTAGAATATGTGGGAGCCTATATGAGCATCCAGGTTCCGCTATTGGTTATTGACCGGAGACGTGTCTCAGTCATGTCTACATAGTTCTCGAACCCGTAGGGTCCGCACGCTTAAAGTTACGATGACAGTTATATTATGAGTTTATATGTTTTGATGTACCGAAGGTTGTTTGGAGTCCCGAATGTGATCACGGACATGACGAGGAGTCTCGAAATGGTCGAGACATAAAGATTGATATATTGGAAGCCTATGTTTGAACATCGAAAGTGTTTCGGGTGAAATCGGGATTTTACCGGAGTACCGGGAGGTTACCGGAACCCCCCGGGAACTTAATGGGCCTTAGTGGGCCTTAGTGGAAGAGAGGAGAGGAGGCCAGGGTAGGGCCGCACGCCCCTCCCCCCCCCCCCAGTCCGAATAGGACAAGGAGAGGGGGCGGCGCCCCCCCTTCCTTCCTCCCCTCCACCTCTTCCCCCTCTCTCTCCTAGTCCAACATGGAAGGGGAGTCCTACTCCCAGTAGGACTAGGACCGGAGTAGGACTCCTCCGCGCCCTCTCCCTTGGCCGTCCGCACCCCCCTTGCTCCTTTATATCTGAGGGGGGGGCACCTTTAGACACACAAGTTGATTAGTTGATCTCTCCCAACCGTGTGCGGTGCCCCTCCACCATAGTCCACCTCGATATATCAGTAGCGGTGCTTAGGCGAAGCCTGCGTCGGTAGAACATCAACATCGTCACCACGCCGTCGTGCTGACGAAACTCTCCCTCAACACTTGGCTGGATCGAAGTTCGAGGGACGTCATCGGGCTGAACGTGTGCTGAACTCGGAGGTGCCGTGCGTTCGGTACTTGATCGGTCGGATCATGAAGACGTACGACTACATCAACCACGTTGTGCTAATTCTTCCGCTTTCGGTCTACGAGGGTACGTAGACAACACTCTCCCCTCTCGTTGCTATGCATCACCATGATCTTGCGTGTGCGTAGGGAAATTTTTTGAAATTACTACGTTCCCCAACAGGCCCTGCCAAGATCCGCCCGAGCACGAGCCCGGACTTGCCGCCATGCCACCGATCTAGAGCTAGGGTAAGGAGGCCTGCTTCCGCCACCCAGTGCCACCGGCACGGGGACGACGCCCAGCTTGCGCTGCTTCCCGCGCCACCGTACCTTGGACGAGACCAACCCAGCCGCCGACGTCGCTGGCCAGCCCACCGTGACACGCCCTCACTCCAACCACTGCCAGCACCCAAGGGCCGCCGGGGATAGCCGGACCTCGCCACCTAGGCCCGCGTCGCCCGCATGCAACCAGTCAGAGGAGCAGCCCACCAGATCACCAGATCTGGGTCGAGCAGCCACCACCCCGACGCAGCCCACGGCGCAGGCACGCCCCGCCGACTTCCCAGCAGCCCACCACGCGCATCCACCAGCCGCCACCGGGGGGTCCACCATCATCGTGTCGTCGTGCCCTGCCCAACGCTACACAAACGCCCGAGGGGGGGGGGGGCGTCCCGCACCAGCCCTCCCTGCGCGAAGGATGAACAGGGCCCGCCGCCGCTAACGGCAACCACTTCTTGAAATCTATGTAACTTTTAGATAGTTTCTACCAAATGTTGCAATAATAGCTATTTTATGGGGCATCCTATGAAATTGTGTTCTTTTTTTGCGAGGAATGAAATTGTGTTCTTAAGGCAGTGTACATTATTAAACCCATTAAGGTGCACTGCAAGGCCGGCCGGCCAGCTATGCCACGTGGTGCATGCAGATTGGCAGCGGTAAGAAAGTTTTTTATTTTTCTGAGATTATGTTTAGAAGATCAAAGTGAGACTTTTTTCCTTCTTCTTTTTGAGATTTTTTTAGATGGATGTTATGTCAAGTAATGCAAGAAAGTTTTCCTTTTATTTTGAGATGAATGTGAGGTTTTTTTTTTCTTTAAGATGGAGAAACGCGTGCACAACTTCCACTCAAGCGGCCTGCAATGGCAGCCCCCAACCACTAGTTAGTATGTAATGTGGTGCGCATGGAGACATTACACTGGGATCCACAAACTTGGCTGGTGCGAACATTTTAGTTCATGTACAAAGGACCTAAATGGTGTGATGTTGAATAGATCCATGTAAATTCTTTTAGTGCCAGGGGACTTTCCATCGAAAAACGGGTGATTCAGACTGGATCAGTGTGATTATGAGGATTTTGAAGCCCAAGGACAGGCTTAAGGACTAGTCCATTTCATTTCGTTCATGAAATAAAATGTTCCCACCGGGGATCTTCATAGGCTCCCGGTGCCATTGCCTCTTGTAATACATAATTTACCGAGTAGATGCATATAGCGTGTTAGTGATCGAAAATGCCTTTTGGAGCTCGGCCTCCATGGAGGCCAGTTTTTGAAAAACGCAAAATTCATGAAAATTCATATTTTTACAATTCAAAAAAAATCTGAAAAAAAAATACAGATATACATGGAGGCATAACAACATGCGTGTAAATTTTTAGGACAAAATACGTTAAAATGAAGTCTGTGCAGAACAGACAAATCTGAGGCTTTTTAACACATGATACTATTCATCCTCAAAGTCCAGAAATTTGTCTTTTTTGTGTAGGTCGCATTTGAAAGTATTTCACCTTGAATTTAAACACACACATACATTTCATCCTTGTAAAGTTGCATATTTTTTTCCAGAATTTTTCGAAGTCAAAAAGTTTGATTTTAGAATTTTTCAAAAATAAAGGGCTCGATGGAACTCGGTCACCAAAACGCCCCACTCGTTAGTGCTGCCATATTGTTTTAGAAACTTCACCCCACTTTCCGAACACTCGTTGTACAGCCTCACTTCCCCGATTCCGCCTAAAAAATTTAGTGTGCATGCACCCAAACCGTTCGCAACATCAAGTTATGAAATTCTTTGCAACGTCGATCGCATCAACTAAGCCGAGAGATTCTCTTTCCGATTTGGGTTGCACAGATCTGGCCTGGCTCCAACGTACGAGCTGTTGAGACAATACCAAGAAGCTAGGTAGAACACATAAATTATCACCTTGTCGCCGCATGCATGCATGTGCCTAACCCTAACAAGTAACAAAACAAGCTCATCGTTGACTCTCTTAGCAGCTCTTCCACACCAAATTAACCGAAATCAAAAACATGGTTAGGCCTCCTGAACCTTCTTTATTAATTCTTATTATTATCTCGCGGGAAAGGTCCACTGAACCTGCACCGGAGCTCGGGCACCGCGGCTGCGCCGCAACTTGCAGTCGGATTGGGATCGATGCAGCTGTTGAATTGCCATGCACGGCGCGCCCACTGGCTGCTGGGATCGGTTTTGTTTCGCTCCCACTAGCTAGCTAGCTAGGTAGTTACCACCCGCACCCGCGTGCAAATGATTCCAATCCGGCGACAGTATCTGACATGAAATCCCGCGTAATCCGCGCCCCTAATCACTTTCAGTTGAAGCAATGGGTTGTTTAGACGCAAGTGAGCTAGCTTAATTGTGGATTAATGGCGTAGTGCATCATCATTGGAAGCTAGGATCGATCGCTAGCATGATAAGCGTGATAATATTGTCAACGAGCAGCTAGCGGATGCTCTAGCCCGGAGAAGTCAGAGCTCTGATCAATTGGTTGTTAGCTCGTGCCCCGGGGTCAAGACTGTCTCAAGAGTCAACACATGCGAGATGCAACTCTATTGAAATAGTATGTGCAACTAGGCACGGGATGTCTGCTATCGATGCTTGTAATGTCAGCCCCTACTGACTGTCACATTAGTTATCTATATCTAAGTTGTGTACTTCATACATTCCAAAGCATTAGACGTATTTAGTTTTGCAACACTCCCTCTGTTCCTAAATATAAGTCCTTTTAGAGATTCTAATATAGACTACATACGGAGCAAAATGAGTGAATCTGCACTCTAAATTAAATATTCCTATATACATTTGTATGTAGTTTGTATTGAAATCTCTAAAAAGGTTAATATTTAGAAACGGAGGGAGTACAAGTCTTTGATCAACAATTACTTTGTCAATACATTGTTTATATATTATGTAAAAACCACATTCTGAATATGAATCTAATTCTAACAATTCCAGTATATGTCACATGCATAAAATACACATTAATGAAGTTACTATTGAAACATTTGTCTTAGAACTAAATATGGCTTATGTTTTTAAATAAAGGGTGTAACGATTTCTTGTGAAGTTTTGTCATTACACAATAGGAAAGTCGTGCCGAATTTTGAGGGTTTTTTTTAATCTTTGGAGTTGTGTTGTGTGATTCTGATTGGTGGTTGTGATGAGTTGCGGTGAATAAATTAGCTGGTGGGGCAAACAAAAAAGTCGATGAATTCCAACAATACTTTGTATCCAAAATAAAAGGAATTATTTTAGTCCCTCAAATATTACCAAACTCCATGACTAGTCCCTCAACTGTAACACTAGACACTATTGGTGCCTCAGGTCTCTAATCCATTTTGATTTGGCCATTTGGCCCATTGAAAGTGGTTTCGATGATGAATTGGCAACAATCTCACACTAGTAGAAAAGGGGCCATTTGTCCCGGTTCATACGGGTCTTTTGTCCCGGTTGTTGAACCGGGACTAAAGGGTCGTTACTAATCTCTGGTTTTTAGTCCCGGTTCTTACACGAACCGGGACAAATCAAACCTCCACGTGGCGGTGCCATGAGCCCAGCAGGAGGCCTTTGGTCCCGGTTGGTGGCACCAACCGGGACCAATAGGGGTCCATGCGTCAGCATTTCAGGGGTTGGGGTTTTTGTTTTTTTAAGAGGGGGTGGGGGTTTTGGGCGGTTAATTTAGGTGTTTCATATATTGTGTTAGCTAGCTAATTAATAGAGAGATGTCCTCTCTTATGTCCGTGCTTGGTCGACGCTACGTACTATATACGTATAGAGAGGACTAGACACGCTAGCTAGCTAGTAAGCAAACGAAGGAAACAGAAGATCGTCATGAACATATGCATACAGAGAGAAGTGATATCGACCACCTCTCCTTCTCCGAGAGATTGGTCGAACAACAAGTTCTCGTATATCTATCCGACACTACCGGCTACATATATATAATAATGATCTCTTACAATATAATCTCCTAATTATATATGAACACAGGATCCACATAGTATTCTCCGTCTTCAGCGATCACGTGGTTAAGGAAGAATGCCGCCAATTTCTCTTGAATTGCTCGCATACGATCTGGTGCTAGGAGTTCATCCCGCATCCGAAAGATCTAATTTGAAAAAAAGGGGTCAATACATACATACATATATATATATATATATATATATATATATATATATATAGGAAAATCCATCCTACCACCCGGTGGTAGTTACCCCACATATCTCATATACTACTAAGTGGTACTATATATACTATTTTATTATTTTAAATATGTTCATATACTATATCTAAGATATTTCAAAGCAAATTACGTGAAAAAATTGTATATGAGCCCATAGTTTTTGTTATATTTATGAAATACGTACATATTTGTACGTAAAAAAGAGCATACTCAAAAATGATACATACTACCTAAAAATTAGTATATATACTATCTAATCATTGTTATATACTACATACTACACGTACATACTCTCGGTTTCGACAGATACTACATACAACATACAAAACGCAAGTGGTGGTAACTACCACTGCTTGTAGGAAACATTTGTCCTATATATATATATATATATATATATATATATATATATATATATATATATATATATATATATATATATATATATATATATATGAATAAATGAAACTCAACACAAATGATGGTAATAAAATAAAATTATGAATATTATTGCTTACGCACTTCATATTGTTCGCCGAGTACCCCGTTCACAGTGTGGTGGCGGATGGACTCGCAAACGTAGTATCCACAGAAATCATTCCCTTGATCCCGCCACAACCACTTTACAAGAAATAGAGGTCAATCAAACTGATAAGCAAGCATGCCAAATGGTATTGATGAAACTAGCGCTTGAATCACTAGGAGACGCGCGGAACATGCTACTATAGTACTTACTTTCGGGTGTCTAAATTGCAGCTTCTTCGGCAGTCCCGGAGATTTTTTGCTGAATTTTCTCCAAACCCTGCCAGACAAAGAAAACAATTACTTGATATCAGGAAATGAACAAAGTTGCTGATATGGTGGATAATGATCGATTTAACTTACTTCTCGAGCATTTGAGTCATGTCCGCATACTGCTGGGGATCTTTTCGTCTCGAGTCTAAGACGGTTACTAGTCCCTGCTCAAGCTTAATCTCTAGGAGAATATAGTGGAAACTGCGCATGCATGCATAACTCATCAATTACATTACTATAACCTGGACTAATATATAAGGGAAACCGAATATGCACAAGACAGTAACACTCACTTGAAGTTGTAAGGAAAGAGTATTGTATCTTTGTTTTCATTTATTATGAACGATCGTAGCAAGTTGGTCTCGGTATCTTCGGCATGATATTTAACCTCAGTTGCATCTATGAGATTTCTGTTAATGAACCCAATATCACCGACTTGTATTTTCTTCAATTCGGCGATCTTCAATCTGCATAATATAGAGGATAATTATAAATACATGCAATGAAAGAGCTGTCCTATATAGAGACTTAATGATGAAGTAGTACTACTTACGCATAGTAGCAAGTGACCGTTGCTTTATCGAGGGCCCTTTGATTGAAAAACTGGAAGAACTCCTCAAATGGAACATTCAACAGTTCAATTCCAACGAGGTCATGCTCCTCTCTAACTCTCAGCGTCAAAGTATTCCTCCCCCCAGACTCTCTGCAGGTTTTCATGTACCAATCATGCAATCTTTGCATCATCGTTGTTAGAGATCTTTCATCTTTGACGAGAGGCTTCCCGTACTCGTATCTGTGTACCACCTCCAAGAAATCATAATGTACATCGTCGGGCAGGTAATCTCCAAGATTGCTATAACCGGGCCCCATCCTCGGATCATTAGCGACGATGTCGCTAGACACCTTGAGCGGGGGGGGGGGCACGATTGGTTCGCTTGTTCGCCGAGCTGGGCAATATTTTTCCCAGCTCGTCGTTCTTTTATCCTTTGATCACTGACAGTACTTCCCGACCGCTCCGCTTCGACAAATGTCTTTCCAATAATGCGCTCATAGTTGCCTTTCGGCGGAGACTTTGGTGGTTTTGTCAGGGCAGCCAGAGTGCGCTTCGCTTTCACAGGATGTACCTTCTCCTCCGGAGGTGGATGTTTCTTTGCTTTCACCCCTTGAAAGAAGTTCGTCACTTCGGCCCGCACGATCTTCGCGTTCTCCTCCGGGGTCATCTCGTATGGTAACTTCCCTGGAGTCTTCAAAGAAGGACCGAATCTGTATTGCCTCCCGCCTCTGGCTGTACTGCTAGACGCCGGCAGAGCAGACGGAGCGGCTGCGGCTGTCTTCTTTCCTTGCTTACGAGGCGGAGGAGTAGGACTACGACGCGCCGGAGCAGCCGGAGCGGCGGCGGGTCTCTTTCGCCCTTCCTAACGAGGCGGAGAAGGAGGAGGCTGGCTGCTCGGGCGCGCCGGCACAGACGGAGAAGGAGGCGGAGTGCCGCCACGCGCCGGAGAAGGAGGCCGAGTGCCCTGATAGTCACTCGCTGGAGGAGGAGGTGGTGGAGGAGGCGGAGTGCCCTGACTCGCAGGAGGAAGAGGAGGAGGAGGCGGAGACGTCCAGTTCGGAAGGTTGATGAGCTCCTTCCGCCATAGGCATGGAGTCTTCAGAGAAGAACCCAGCCTAGTCTCCCCTTCACCGGTAGGGTGGTCAAGCTGGAGGTCCTCAAATCCCTCCGTTATTTCGTCCACCGTCACCCTAGCATATTCTTCTGGAATCGGACGACAGTGAAAAGTTGCGCCGGGTTCAGGGGGTCGAACAGAACTGACAGCCGCCTTGACTTTGAAGTTCTGCCATTGCGTCATAAGGTGGCAATGTTGAGACTCCGTGATAGCATCCACGGGGTAGCTAGCAGGAGCCGTCAAGACATGCTCCGGCTGAAGCAGCTCGGTGGAAGCCACGCTGCTTCTCCGCTGAGATGGCGGGGTAGTTTCGGCAGGTCGCTTGCTGCAAGCTACTTCTCGTTCCTCTAGCGCTTGAACCCTTTCGTGCAGCGTCTGAATTTGGGTCTGCTCCACTTTTTTCCTCCTCTCCTGGCATTTGTAACCGCCTGCGTCTGGAAAACCAGCCTTCCATGGAACGGAGCCTGGCGTGCCTCGTGTCCGTCTAGGGTGCTCAGGATTCCCGAGGGCCATTGTGAGCTCGTCGTTCTCTTTGTCTGGAACGAACATCCCTTGCTGAGCTGCATCAATATAGTGCTGAACGTCCCTTGACTGGTATTTTCATTTGCTAGCCCGTCCAAAGGCACTTCCCTGATACAGGGTCCAAGGTTCCGCCAGCCCAGAAGAACCAAGTCCGGCATCGGTCTGGCCAGTTCATTGTCTTTGGTTCGATCCCTTTATCAAGCAGATCATTCTCAGCCTTGACCCACTTAGGCCAGGCTTTGAGGTAGCCACCTGACCCCGTGCGATGGTGAAGCTTCTTCTTAGCAGCATTTTGCTTGTTTGTCACCGACATCTTCTTACTCTTTTCCGATGTCTTGTGGGCCACATATGCGGGCCAGTGATCTCTGATCTTCTCATATTTCCCGATGAATTCTGGTGTCTCTTCTTTGTCGACAAACCTTTTCAGCTCATTCTTCCACCTCCTGAATAGGTCTGCCATCTTCTTAAGAGCATGAGACTTGATTAATTGCTCTTTAACTGGCTTCTCCGAATCATCCTCTGGCGGTAGGGTGAAATTTGACTTCAGCAGTCCAAAGATCATCTTTCTGCATATCATTGACATAAGACACCTCAGGGTCTTCGTTCTTAGGCTTATACCATTGGTGGATGTTGATCGGGATCTTGTCCCTAACAAGAACTCCGCACTGAGCAGCAAATGCTTCCTTTGTCCGGATGGGTTCAATCGGTTGGCCGTCGCACGCGATTGCTGTGATCTGAAACCTTTAATCCGAGCGCAACTTTTTCTTCGGGCCTCGTCTCTTTACCGAAGTTGTGCTCAATCCGGAGGGCTAGGAAAAAGAAGAAAGATGAGAGTTAATTAATATGTGTACATACCAAAACAATGAATGCATCAATTAGCTAGTCAGCATAGGCTTAACTAATATATATACCTGGCCGGACTCGGTTCGGTCACCGGAGCCGTCATCACGGTCTCCTTCTTGCACCGTCATTGGGTCACCGGAGCCGTCATCACGGTCTCCTTCTTGCACCAGCATTGGGTCAAAGGAGCCATCATAATCATAGCATGCTTCTTCACCCTGTCCTTCCAGACCATCGGTGTCGTTGAGAAACGAGAAGACAGCATCACTTCCTTGTGCGATTATGTCCCCCAACACCGCTTCTGTTGCTTCGTCTCAGGGGGTGCCCAAATATTTACAACATGGCAATTATTATTCAAACATGACAGATGGATATATTAGTGGCAAACATAGAACTAGCTATCTAATCATAATAAGGAATCATATTAGTGGCCTCGACGCTGCTTCTCTAGGGTTTGGGGTGGCCTCGACAATGCTTCAAGGGTTTGGGGTGGCCTCGAGAGAGTTTGTCGGGTAGGGGCGCGGCGGGAGTGTTGGGGAACGTAGTAATTTCAAAATTTTCCCTATGCACACGCAAGATCATGGTGATGCATAGCAACGAGAGGGGAGAGTGTTGTCTACGTACCCTCGTAGACCGAAAGCAGAAGTGTTAGCACAACGCGGTTGATGTAGTCGTACGTCTTCACGATCCGACCGATCAAGTAACGAACGTATGACACCTCCGAGTTCAGCACACGTTCAGCCCGATGACATCCCTCGAACTCCGATCCAGCCGAGTGTTGAGGGAGAGTTTCGTCAGCACGACGACGTGGTGACGATGTTGATGTTCTACCGATGCAGGGCTTCACCTAAGCATCGCTACAGTATTATCGAGGTGGACTATGATGGAGGGGGCACCGCACACGGTTGGGAGAGAACAACTGGTCAACTTGTGTGTCTAGAGGTGCCCCCCTGCCCCCGTATATAAAGGAGCAAGGGGGGTGCAGCCGGCCAAGGGGAGAGGCGCGCCGGAGGAGTCCTACTCCTAATGGGAGTAGGACTCCCCCCCCCCCTTTTCCATGTTGGACTAGGAGAGAGAGGGGGAAGAGGTGGAGGGGAGGAAGGAAAGGGGGGCGCCGCCCCCCTCTCCTTATCCTATTCGGACTGGGGGGAGGGGCGCGCGGCCCTGCCCTGGCCTCCTCTCCTCTCTTCCACTAAGGCCCATTAAGTTCCCGGGGGGTTCCAGTAACCTCCCGGTACTCTGGTAAAATCCCGATTTCACCCGGAACACTTTTGATATCCAAACATAGGCTTCCAATATATCAATCTTCATGTCTCGACCATTTCGAGACTCCTCGTCATGTCCGTGATCACATCCGGGACTCCGAACAACCTTCGGTACATCAAAATATATAAACTCATAATATAATTGTCATCGTAACGTTAAGCGTGCGGACCCTACGGGTTCGAGAACTATGTAGACATGACCGAGACACGTCTTCGGTCAATAACCAATAGCGGAACCTGGATGCTCATGTTGGCTCCCACATATTCTACGAAGATCTTTATCGGTCAGACCGCATAACAACATACGTTGTTCCCTTTGTCATCGGTATGTTACTTGCCCGAGATTTGATCGTCGGTATCTCAATACCTAGTTCAATCTCATTACCGGCAAGTCTCTTTACTCGTACTGTAATACATCATCCCGCAACCAACTCATTAGTCGCAATGCTTGCAAGGCTTAGGTGATGTGCATTACCGAGAGGGCCCAGAGATACCTCTCCGATAATCAGAGTGACAAATCCTAATCTCGAAATACGCCAACCCAACAAGTACCTTCGGAGACACCTGTAGAGCTCCTTTATAATCACCCAGTTACGTTGTGACGTTTGGTAGCACACAAAGTGTTCCTCCGGTAAACGGGAGTTGCATAATCTCATAGTCATAGGAACATGTATAAGTCATGAAGAAAGTAATAGCAACATGCTAAACGATTGCGTGCTAAGCTAACGAAATGGGTCATGTCAATCACATCATTCTCCTAATGATGTGATCCCGTAAATCAAATGACAACTCATGTCTATGGCTAGGAAACATAACCATCTTTGATCAACGAGCTAGTCAAGTAGAGGCATACTAGTGACAATTTGTTTGTCTAAGTATTCACACATGTATTATGTTTCCGGTTTAATACAATTCTAGCATGAATAACACACATTTATCATGATATAAGGAAATAAATAATAACTTTATTATTACCTCTAGGGCATATTTCCTTCAGTCTCCCACTTGCACTAGAGTCAATAATCTAGATTACACAGTAATGATTCTAACACCCATGGAGGCTTGGTGCTAATCATGTTTTGCTCGTGGAAGAGGCTTAGTCAACCGGTCTGCAACATTCACATCCGTATGTATCTTGCAAATTTCTATGTTTCCCACCTAGACTAGACCCCGGATGGAATTGAAGCGTCTCTTGATGTGCTTGGTTCTCTTGTGAAATCTCGATTCCTTCGCCAAGGCAATTGCACCAGTATTGTCACAAAGGATTTTCATTATACCCGATGCACTAGGTATGACACCTAGATCGGATATGAACTCCTTCATCCAGACTCCTTCATTTGCTGCTTCCGAAGTAGCTATGTACTCCGCTTCACATGTAGATCCCGCCACGACACTTTGTTTAGAACTTCACCAACTGACAGCTCCACCGTTCAATGTAAACACGTATCCGGTTTGCGATTTAGAATTGTCCGGATTAGTGTCAAAGCTTTCATCAACGTAACCATTTACGATGAGCTCTTTGTCACCTCCATAAACGAGAAACATATCCTTAGTCCTTTTCAGGTATTTCAGGATGTTCTTGACCGTTGTCCGATGATCCACTCTGGATTACTTTGGTACCTCCTGCTAGACTTATAGCAAGGCACACATCAGGTCTGGTACACAACATTGCATACATGATAGAGCCTATGGCTGAAGCATAGGGAACATCTTTCATCTTCTCTCTATCTTCTGCAGTGGTCGGGCATTGAGTCTTACTCAACTTCACACCTTGTAACACAGACAAGAACCCTTTCTTTGCTTGATCCATTTTGAACTTTTTCAAAACTTTGTCAAGGTATGTGCTTTGTGAAAGTCCAATTAAGCGTCTTGATCTATCTCTATAGATATTGATGCCCATTATGTAAGCAGCTTCACCGAGGTCTTTCATTGAAAATCTCTTATTCAAGTATCCCTTTATGCTATCCAGAAATTCTATATCATTTCCAATCAGCAATATGTCATCCACATATAATATCAGAAATGCTACAGAGCTCCCACTCACTTTCTTGTAAATACTGGCTTCTCCAAAAGTCTGTACAAAACCAAATGCTTTGATCACACTATCAAAGCGTTTATTCCAACTCCGAGAGGCTTGCACCAGTCCATAAATGGATCGCTGGAGCTTGCACACTTTGTTAGCTCCCTTTGGATCGATATAACCTTCCGGTTGCATCATGTACAACTCTTCTTCCAGAAATACGTTCAGGAATGCAGTTTTGACATCCATTTGCCAAATTTCATAATTATTAAATGTGGCAATTGCTAACATGATTCGGACAGACTTAAGCATCGCTACGGGTGAGAATGCTCATCGTAGTCAATCCCTTGAACTTGTCGAAAACCTTTCGCGACAAGTCGAGCTTTGTAGACAGTAACATTACCGTCGTCGGTCTTCTTCTTGAAGATCCATTTATTCTCAATTGCTTGCCGATCATCGGGCAAGTCAACCAAAGTCCACACTTTGTTCTCATACATGGATCCCATCTCAGATTTCATGGCCTCAAGCCATTTTATGAATCTGGGCTCACCATCGCTTCTTCATAGTTCGTAGGTTCGTCATGGTCTAGTAACATAACTTCCGAACAGGATTACCGTACCACTCAGTGCGGATCTTACTCTGGTTGACCTACGAAGTTCAGTAACAACTTGATCTGAAGTTTCATGATCATCATTATTAACTTCTTCACTAATTTGTGTAGGTGTCGCAGAAACCGGTTTCTGGGATGAACTACTTTCCAATAAGGGAGTAGGTACAGTTACCTCATCAAGTTCTACTTTCCTCCCACTCACTTCTTTCGAGAGAAACTCCTTCTCTAGAAAAACTCCGAATTTAGCAACAAAAGTCTTGCCTTCGGATTTGTGATAGAAGGTGTACCCAACAGTCTCCTTTGGGTATCCTATGAAGACACATTTCTCCGATTTGGGTTCGAGCTTATTAGGTTGAAGGTTTTTCAGATAAGCATCGCAGCCCCAAACTTTAAGAAACGACAACTTTGGTTTCTTACAAACCACAGTTCATAAGGCGTCGTCTCAACGGATTTTGATGGTGTCCTATTTAACGTGAATGCAGCCGTCTCTAAAGCATAACCCCAAAACGATAGCGGTAAATCAGTAAGAGACATCATAGATCGCACCATATCAATTAAAGTACGACACGACGCTCGACACACTATTTACTGTGGTGTTCCGGTGGCGTGAGTTACTGAAACTATTCCGCATCGTTTCAAATATAGACCAAACTCGTAACTCAAATATTCTCCTCCACGATCAGATCTTAGAAACTTTATTTTCTTGTTACGATGATTTTCAACTTCACTCTGGAATTCTTTGAACTTTTCAAAAGTTTCAGACTTATGTTTCATTAAGTAGATATACCCATATCTGCTTAAATCATCTGTGAAGGTGATAAAATAACGATATCCGCCACGAGCCTCAACATTCATCGGACCACATACATCTGTATGTATGATTTCCAATAAATCTGTTGCTCTCTCCATAGTTCCGGAGAACGGCATTTTAGTCATCTTGCCCATGAGGCACGGTTCGCAAGTACCAAGTGATTCATAATCAAGTGGTTCCAAAAGTCCATCGGTATGGAGTTTCTTCATGCGCTTTACACCGATATGACCTAAACGGCGGTGCCACAAATAAGTTGCACTATCATTATCAACTCTGCATCTTTTGGCTTCAACATTATGAATATGTGTATCACTACTATCGAGATTCAATAAAAATAGACCAATCTTTAAGGGTGCATGACCATAAAAGATATTACTCATATAAATAGAACAACCATTATTCTCTGATTTAAATGAATAACCGTCTCGCATCAAACAAGATCCAGATATAATGTTCATGCTCAACGCTGGCACCAAATAACAATTATTTAGGTCTAATACTAATCCCGAAGGTAGATGTAGAGGTAGTGTGCCAACCGCGATCACATCGACTTTGGAACCATTACCCACGCGCATCGTCACCTCGCCCTTAGCCAATCTCCGCTTAATCAGAGCCCTGTTTGAGTTGCAAATATTAGCAATGAACCAGTATCAAATACCAGTGCTCTGCGAGCATTAGTAAGGTACACATCAATAACATGTATATCATATATACCTTTGTTCACCTTGCCATCCTTCTTATCCGTCAAATACTTGGGGCAGTTCCGCTTCCAGTGACCAGTCTGCTTGCAGTAGAAGCACTCAGTTTCAGGCTTACGTCCAGATTTGGGTTTCTTCTCCTGAGCAGCAACTTATTTGCTGTTCTTCTTGAAGTTCCCCTTCTTCTTCCCTTTGTCCTTTTTCTTGAAACTAGTGGTCTTGTTGACCATCAACACTTGATGCTCCTTCTTGATTTCTACCTCCGCAGCCTTTAGCATTGCGAAGAGCTCAGGAATTGTCTTTTCCATCCCTTGCATGTTATAGTTCTTCACGAAGCTTTTGTAGCTTGGTGGCAGTGATTGGAGAATTCTGTCAATGACGCTATCATCCGGAAGATTAACTCCCAGTTGAATCAAGTGATTATTATACCCAGACATCTTGAGTATATGCTCACTGACAGAACTATTCTCCTCCATCTTGCAGCTATAGAACTTATTGGAGACTTCATATCTCTCAATCCGGGCATTTGCTTGAAATATTAACTTCAACTCCTGGAACATCTCATGTGCTCCACGACGTTCAAAATGTCATTGAAGTCCCGGTTCTAAGCCGTAAAGCATGGCACACTGAACTATCGAGTAGTCATCAGCTTTGCTCTGCCAGATGTTCATAACATCTGGTGTTGCTCCTGCAGCAGGCCTGGCACCCAGCGGTGCTTCCAAGACGTAATTCTTCTATGCAGCAATGAGGATAATCCTCAAGTTATGGACCCAGTCCGTGTAATTGCTACCATCATCTTCCAACTTTGCTTTCTCAAGGAACGCATTAAAATTCAACGGAACAACAACACGAGCCATCTATCTACAACCAAACATAGACAAGCAAGATACTATCAGGTACTAAGTTCATGATAAATTTAAGTTCAATTAATCATATTACTTAAGAACTCCCACTTAGATAGACATCCCTCTAATCCTCTAAGTGATCACGTGATCCAAATCAACTAAACCATGTCCGATCATCACATGAGATGGAGTAGTTTCAATGGTGAACATCACTATGTTGATCATATCTACTATATGATTCACGCTCGACCTTTCGGTCTCCGTGTTTTGAGGCCATATCTGTTATATGCTAGGATCGTCAAGTTTAACCTGAGTATTCCGCGTGTGCAACTATTTTGCACCCGTTGTATATGAACGTAGAGCTTATCACACCCGATCATCACGTGGTGACTCAGCACGAAGAACTTTCGCAACGGTGCATACTCAGGGAGAACACTTTTACTTTGATAATTTAGTGAGGGATCATCTTATAATGCTACCGTCAATCAAAGCAAGATAAGATGCATAAAAGATAAACATCACATACAATCAATATAAGTGATATGATATGGCCATCATCATCTTGTGCTTGTGATCTCCACCTCTGAAGCACCTCCATGATCACCATCTTCACCGGCGCGACACCTTGATCTCCATCGTAGCATCGTTGTCGTCTCGCCAATCTTATGCTTCTACGACTATCGCTACCGCTTAGTGAAAAAGTAAAGCATTACAGGGCGATTGCATTGCATACAATAAAGCAACAACCATATGGCTCTCGCCATTGTCGATAACTCGGTTACAAAACATGATCATCTCATACAATAAAATATAGCATCACGTCTTGACCATATCACATCACAACATGCCCTGCAAAAACAAGTTAGACGTCCTCTACTTTGTTGTTGCAAATTTTACGTGGCTGCTACGGGCTTAGCAAGAACCGTTCTTACCTACGCATCAAAACCACAATGATAGTTTGTCAAGTTGGTGTTGTTTTAACCTTCGCAAGGACCGGGCGAGCTACACTCGGTTCAACTAAAGTTGAGAAACCGACACCGCTAGCCACCTCTCGTGCAAAGCACGCGGGTGAACCGGTCTCGCGTAAGCGTATGCGTAATGTCGGTCCGGCCGCCATCCAACAATACCGCCGAACCAAAGTATGACATGCTGGTAAGCAGTATGACTTATATCGCCCACAACTCACTTGTGTTCTACTCGTGCATATGACATCTATGCATAAAACCTGGCTCGGATGCCACTGTTGGGGAACGTAGTAATTTCAAAAATTTCCCTGCGCACACGCAAGATCATGGTGATGCATAGCAACGAGAGGGGAGAGTGTTGTCTACGTACCCTCGTAGACCGAAAACGGAAGCGTTAGAACAACGCGGTTGATGTAGTCGTTCGTCTTCACGATCCGACCGATCAAGTACCGGACGTACTGCACCTCCGAGTTCAGCACACGTTCAGCCCGATGATGTCCCTCGAACTCCGATCCAGCCGAGTGTTGAGGGACAGCCACAAGACGATGGCGTGGTGACGATGTCGATGTTCTATCGACGCAGGCTTCGCCTAAGCACCGCCTGAAGATATCGAGGTGGACTATGGTGGAGGGGGGCACCGCACACGGTTGGGAGAGATCAACTGATCAACTTGTGTGTCTAGAGGTGCCCCCCTACCCCCGTATATAAAGGAGCAAGGGGGGGTGCGACCGGCCAAGGGGAGAGGCGCACCCGGAGGATTTCTACTCCTACTGGGAGTAGGACTCCCCCCCCCCTTTCCATGTTGGACTAGGAGAGAGAGGGGGGAGAGGTGGAGGGGAGGAAGGAAAGGGGGGCGCCCCCCTCTCCTTGTCCTATTCGGACTTGGGGGAGGGGCGCGCGGCCCTGCCCTGGCCTCCTCTCCTCTCTTCCACTAAGGCCCACTAAGGCCCATTAAGTTCTCGGGGGGTTCCGGTAACCTCCCGGTACTCCGGTAAAATCCTGATTTCACCCGGAACACTTCCGATATCCAAACATAGGCTTCCAATATATCAATCTTCATGTCTCGACCATTTCGAGACTCCTCGTCATGTCCGTGATCACATCCGGACTCAACAACCTTCGTACATCAAAACATATAAACTCATAATATAAGCATCATCGTAACGTTAAGCGTGCGGACCCTACGGGTTCGAGAACTATGTAGACATGACCGAGACACGTCTCGGTCAATAACCAATAGCGGAACCTGGATGCTCATATTGGCTCCTACATATTCTACGAAGATCTTTATTGGTCGAGACCGCATAACAACATACGTTGTTCCCTTTGTCATCGGTATGTTACTTGCCCGAGATTCGATCGTCGGTATCTCAATACCTAGTTCAATCTCGTTACCAGAAGTCTCTTTACTGCATCAGTAATACATCATCCCGCAACCAACTCATTAGTTGCAATGCTTGCAAGGCTTAAGTGATGTGCATTACCGAGAGGGCCCAGAGATACCTCTCCGACAATCGGAGTGACAAATCCTAATCTCAAAATATGCCAACCCAACAAGTACCTTTGGAGACACCTGTAGAGATCCTTTATAATCACCCAGTTACATTGTGACGTTTGGTAGCACACAAAGTGTTCCTCCGGTAAACGGGAGTTGCATAATCTCATAGTCATAGGAACATGTATAAGTCATGAAGAAAGCAATAGCAACATACTAAACGATCGCGTGCTAAGCTAACGAAATGGGTCATGTCAATCACATCATTCTCCTAATGATGTGATCCCGTTAATCAAATGACAACTCATGTCTATGGCTAGGAAACATAACCATCTTTGATCAACGAGCTAGTCAAGTAGAGGCATACAAGTGACAATTTATTTGTCTATGTATTCACACATGTATTATGTTTCTGGTTTAATACAATTCTAGAATGAATAATAAACATTTATCATGATATAAGGAAATAAATAATAACTTTATTATTGCCTCTAGGGCATATTTCCTTCAGGGAGGGGGTAGGAGACCGACATATTTTTTTTCTAGGGTTTGGGTGTCCTCGAGAGTTTTGGTCGAGCGAGAGGGTCGGGGGGTACTCCCGCCGTATAAGTTATCACACTCGAGAGGGGTATATATATTGACCGCCCCTCATGTCGAATTTATCCGGGAGGGGGTAATATCGGCAACGACGACATACATACACGGGAAAATAATGTTATCGGGGAGGGGGTATATCGACCCTCCCCCCACCCACGTGTTGAAGTTATCGGGAGGGGGTTATATCGACAACAACGACATACATACATGGGAAAATAATATTATCGGGGAGGGGGTATATCGACCCCCCCCCCTCGTGTTTAAGTTATAGAGGAGAAGATGAAAGGAATAGTGGAGAAGATCGAAGAAGAAAAAAAGAAGAAAAAAAAGGAGAAGAAGATTTTTTTTCTTCTTCTCCTCTTCTTTTTCTTCTTTTTTTCTCTTCTTATTTATTTCTCCTCTTCTTCCTCTCCTCTTCTTCTCCTTTCTTCCTCTTCTTATTTTCCTTTTTCTTCTTCTTCCTTCTTTCTAACTAGATATATAAAACTTTTTAAAAATGTAACTTTTGCATATATAAAACTTTTCTTCTTCTTCCTTCTTCCTTCTCTTCCTTCTTCCTAAATATACAAAACTTTTCTAAAAATGAAACTAACCTAAAATTAATGTACTAAATCAGAGAACATTAGTGTACTAAAATTAATGTATTTTTAAAACACCATGCATATTACAATTGAAAAATGCATACATACATACAAAAACATGTAAAAAAATACATACGTACATAAGAAATACATATATCTAAAAATACATAAATACATATATGAAAATCTAAAAACATCTAAAAACATGTAAAAAAATAGCATATAACTAAAAAGCACGGGCATGGTGGGGGGGGGCAGGGCTGCAGGTGCTCATAGAGGGTGGCGTGGCAGGGAGGCGAGCTGCATGGCGGCGGGTGAGCAGGAGCAAGGGCGGCGCCGGGCGCAGCAGGGCGGGAGTGGCAGCGACGCTGGGCAGAGGGCGCAAGGCGACGGCGGCGGCGACAGCGAGGTGGAGCAGCCCGACGGCGTCGGTGATGACGCGGTGGAGCAGCCTGATGGCGTCGGGGCAGGGCTCGGCGGCGGCGACGAGGTGGAGCAGCCTGGCAGCGGCGGGGCAGGGATCGGCGGCGACGGCGACGAGGAGCAGAGTGTGGGCATCGGGGCGGAGAAGAAGTGATTTTTGTAGAAACTGCTAAGTGGTTTCTTATATACACGAAGCATTGGTCCCCGTTGGTGGCACCAACCGGGACCAATGGAACCTTTAGTCGGTTGGTGCCACCAACCGACCAAAGGTCGATTTGCGGCACCCAAAGGGCGGAAGCAGAGGTTTGGTCGATTGGTGGCACTAACCGGGACTAAAGTGGCATCGGTCCCGGTTGGTGGCACCAACCGTACCAATCCCCTTTAGTCCCGATTGGTGCCACCAACGGGACCAAAGGCCTGCGCTGCCGCGCCAAAGTTTAGTCTCACTCGCTAGTTGAGAGGGGCTCGGAGTGGTTTATAAGCCCCACTGCGGCTGCCCTCTCGAGCTCCTTTGAAATGCAGGCTTACGGGCCTAATCTAACACTATGCTGTCTGTGGGCCTATTGGGCCTTCTGCGGGCCTGAATCCTGGCCAAGGTTGGGTTTCTAGTCGTATTCAGGCCGTGGTGGCCCAATAGGTGGCAGTTTTTTTATTTTTCCAGTTCTTTTGTTTTGTTTTTTGCATTATTTATTTTATTTTGTCTTTTGCTTTATTTTTTAGTTCTTTTTGCTTTTAGGTCAGAAAAATTATAAACTTTCTGTTAGTGCCATTAGTTTTCAAATTTGAATATTTAAAATTTGAATTCTTTGAAATTTGTGCGAATCACAAGTTTGTAATTAACTTTACTATAAAAATAGTCTTTTTCCATTTTTTTGTTTTGTTTTTGCATTATTTATTTTCTTTTGTTTTTGCTTTATTTTTAATTCTTTTTGCTTTTAGGTCGACAAAATTATAACCTTCTGTTAGTGCCATTAGTTTTAGAAAAATTATAAACTTTTTGTTAGTGCCATTAGTTTTCAAATTTGAATAGTTAAAATTTGAATTCTTTGAAATTTGTGTGAATCACAAGTTTGTGATTAACTTCACTATAAAACCAGTTTTTTGTTTTGTTTTTGCATTATTTATTTTCTTTTGTTTTTGCTTTAATTTTTAATTCTTTTTGCTTATAGGTCAGCAAAATTATAAACTTTCTGTTAGTGCCATTAGTTTTAGAAAATTATAAACTTTATGTTAGTGTCATTAGTTTTCAAATTTGAATAGTTAAAATTTGAATTCTTTGAAATTTGTGTGAATCACAAGTTTGTGATTAACTTTACTAAAAAAATGAGCATAGATGCGCCTATAGAGAGAATTCAACCTAAATTCATAATAAATTTCTATGAATTTCATAGAAATTCACTATGAATTTAGGTCAAATTCCCTGTATAAGGGCATCTATTTTCACTTTGAGAGGAGCTCAACAAGGCAGAGAGGGACGGTCTTATAAACCAGTGTGAGCGCCCTTCGGTTGGCGAGGTGGGACTAAACTCTGACCGCAACGAGGACCAACCCTCTAGTCCCGGTTTGTGGCACAAACCGGGACTAATGGTCATGGGACAAGGGCAAGGCGCATTGGTCTCGGTTCGTGCGTGGAACCGGGACCAAAAGGTCCAGACGAACCGGGACCAATGGCCCACGTGGCTGCCCTCTTGAGTGTTCTTGGTGAGAACATAGTTGACAAGGAGTGAACCGGGATTAATGGTACTACGAGGGCCGAACCATAAGACATTAAAGCATTTCAAATGAACTCTGAAAAAGTTGAAAGTTGGCATGGTATCATAATTTCACCCACATAGCATGTGCATGTACAAAACGAACAATGGTATCATACTTGTCTATTATAAAGTTGGCATGCTATCATCATAATAGTTGCGGGAGGAAGTATTCACTTTTTCTTCGCTTGTGTCATTTTCTTATTGCATCATAACCATGGATAATCTTCATCGTTTATCAGGATGCTTGGGTCAGCCTTGACTTTGAAGGAAGGAATTTCATGAAACTTTTCATAATCTTCAGACATGTCTGTCTTGCCCCCCACTCCACAATGTCCCTTTTTCCTGAAAGAACTATGTGGCACTTTGGCTCATCGTATGATGTATTCGCTTCCTTATTTTTCCTTTTTCTCGGTTTGGTAGACATGTCCTTCACATAGATAACCTGTGGCACATCATTGGCTAGGACGAACGGTTCGTCAGTGTACCCAAGATTTTTCAGATCCACTGTTGTCATTCCGTACTGTGGGTCTACCTGTACACCGCCTCCTGACAGATTGACCCATTTGCACTTAAACAAAGGGACCTTAAAATCATGTCTGTAGTCAAGTTCCCATATGTCCACTATGTAACCATAATATGTGTCCTTTCCCCTCTCGGTTGTTGCATCAAAGTGGACACCGCTGTTTTGGTTGGTGCTCTTTTGATCTTGGGCGATCGTGTAAAATGTATTCCCATTTATCTCGTATCCTTTGTAAGTCAATACAGTCAAAGATGGTCCCCTGGACAACAAGTACAGCTCATCACAAACAGTGTTGTCACCTCTGAGACGTGTTTCCAACCAACTGCTGAAAGTCCTAATGTGTTCACATGTAATCCGATCGTCGACCGCTCCGGGTGTTTGGAGCGCAGATCGTTTTGTGTTCATCGACATATGGGGTCATCAAGGTAGAGTTACGTAGAAGCTGTAGTGTGCTTGAGACCAAGAATATCCGTCCTCGCATATTATTGAGTCCCTCCAAGCGTGCCTTTTCGGTCAGTCTCCCCTCATATCGCGATTTAGGGAGACCTATCTTCTTAAGGCCAGGAATGAAGTCAACACAAAACCCGATGACATCCTCTATTTGATGGCCCATGGAGATGCTTCCTTCTGGCCTAGCGCGGTTACGAACATATTTATTTAGGACTCCCATGAGACTCTCAAAGGGGAACATATTGTTCAGAAATACGGGCCCCAGAATGACAATCTTGTCGACTAGATGAACTAGGACGCGCGTCATGATATTGAAGAAGGATGGTGGGAACACCAGCTCGAAACTGACAAGACATTGTGCCACATCACTCCTTAGCCTTGGTACGATTTCTGGATCGATCACCTCTGAGAGATTGCATTGAGGAATGCACATAGCTTCACAATGGCTAATCGGACGTTTTCCGGTAGAAGCCCCCTCAATGCAACCGGAAGCAGTTGATTTCTTCTGTAAAAGTTCATTAGGAGAATGGCCTTAGGTACACATGACGTACGTACACCGTTTTCATTCCACAGCTGTAAAAGTTCTTCAACTAATGGCCTTAGGTACACATCAATGTCGTTGTCGGGTTGCTTAGGGCCTTGGATGAGAACTGGCATCATAATGAACTTCCGCTTCATGCACATCCAAGGAGGAAGGTTATACATACATAGAGTCACGGGCCAGGTGCTGCGATTGCTACTCTGCTCCCCGAAAGGATTAATGCCATCCGCGCTTAAACCAAACCATGCGTTCCTTGGGTCACTTGCAAACTCAGCCCAGTACTTTCTCTCGATTTTTCTCCACTGCGACCCGTCAGCGGGTGCTCTCAACTTCCCGTCTTTCTTACGGTCCTCACTATGCCATCGCATCAACTTGGCATGATCTTCGTTTCTGAACAGACGTTTCAATTGTGGTATTATAGGAGCATACCACATCACCTTCGCAGGAACCCTCTTCCTGGGGGGCTCGCCGTCAACATCACCAGGGTCATCTAGTCTGATCTTATACCGCAATGCACCGCATACCGGGCATGCGTTCAAATCCTTGTACGCACCGCGATAGAGGATGCAGTCATTAGGGCATGCATGTATATTCTGCACCTCCAATCCTAGAGGGCATACAACCTTCTTTGCTGCGTATGTACTGTCGGGCAATTCGTTATCCTTTGGAAGCTTCTTCTTCAATATTTTTAGTAGCTTCTCAAATCCTTTGTCAGGCACAACATTCTCTGCCTTCCACTGCAGCAATTCCAGTACGGTACCGAGCTTTGTGTTGCCATCTTCGCAATTGGGGTACAACCCTTTTTTGTGATCCTTTAACATGCGATCGAACTTCAGCTTCTCCTTATGACTTTGGCATTGCGTCCTTGCATCGACAATGACCCGGCGGAGATCGTCATCGTCGGGCACATCGTCTGGTTCCTCTTGATCTTTAGCAGCTTCCCCCGTTGCAGCATCATTGGGCACATCGTCTGGTTCCTCTTGATCTTCAGCAGCTTCCCCCGTTGCAGCATCACCGTATTCAGGGGGCACATAGTTGTCATCGTCCTCTTCTTCTTCGCTGTCTTCCATCGTAACCTCTATTTCTCCGTGCCTCGTCCAAACATTATAGTGTGGCATGAAACCCTTGTAAAGCAGGTGGGTGTGAAGAATTTTCCGATCAGAGTAAGACTTCATATTGCCACATTTAGGGCATGGACAACACATAAAATCATTCTGCTTGTTTGCCTCAGCCACTTCGAGAAAATCATGCACGCCCTTAATGTACTCGGAGGTGTGTCTGTCACCGTACATCCATTGTCGGTTCATCTGCGTGCATTATATATAATTAAGTGTGTCAAAAACCATTACAGAACATCATGTAGATAATTAAGTGACCAAATTAATAGAAGTTCATCATCACATTAAAACCAAAGTACATACATAGTTCTCATCTAACAACATATAGCTCTCCAGAGCATCTAATTAATTAGACCATACATTGAAACTATGTAAAACATTTCAATGCGAAAACAAATGCGATCATAATCGCAACCAAGGTAACAATTGATCCAACGGCATAATGATACCAAGCCTCGGTATGAATGGCATATTTTCTAATCTTTCTAATCTTCAAGCGCATTGCATCCATCTTGATCTTGTGATCATCGACGACATCCGCAACATGCAACTCCAATACCATCTTCTCCTCCTCAATTTTTTTCCTTCAAGAAATTATTTTCTTCTTCAACTAAATTTAACCTCTCGACAATAGGGTCGGTTGGAATTTTCGGTTCACATACCTCCTAGATAAATAAAATCTATGTCACGTTGGTCGGCATAATTTTCATAAACAATAAATGAACCAATAGTTATAAAAATAATATATACCACATCCGAATCATAGACAGGACGAGGGCCGACGGGGACGGATACCACAACCATCGCACTATATAATAACAAGCAATAAAATAATAAGAAAATTAGACAAGTATCTATCTAAAGCAAGAATTTTTTTTTTCCTTTCAGAAAGAAGATAAGAACAAGAGGCTCACCACGGTGGTGCCGGCGACGAGATCGGTGCGGGCGATCGACGGCGGTGAAGACGGAAATGGGACGTGACGGGCCGCTAAACCTAGACAAATCTCGAGGAAAATGAAGCTTTGAGGTCGAGCTTCGAGAGGAGAAAGCTTAACTAGTGTGGCTCGGGCATTTCATCGAACACCTCATGTGCATAGGAGGTGAGCTAGAGCACCACAGAGCTCTCCCCTCGCCGGCCAGAGAAAAATAGAGCCTTTGGAGTGCTCGCTTCATGGCGAGTGGTATATATAGGCACCTCATTGGTCCTGGTTCATGGCATGAACTGGGACTAAAGGGCAGGTTGTGGTCCCGGTTCAAGCCACCAACCGGGACCAATGGTAGTGGGCCAGGAGCCAAGCCCATTGGTCCCGGTTCGTCCCACCAATCGAGACCAAAAGGTCCAGATGAGCAGGACCAATGCCCCATTTGAGGCGCCGCAGCACGCCTCGCCCACTAAGGACCAGTGATTTGATGGGTCCCGGTTACAGACTGAAAGGACTTAGTGTCACCTCACACATTTGGCAGCCAACTCATCAGAAAAATAAAAGGAATTAGAAGAAGAAAACATGTTGAAAACATGCTTTCTTTTAGGAAAACTAAAATTTCTATAAACAACAATAGAGATTTTAGGAATTTTACAGTACTCGCATTGATTTTTCTTTCATAAGCAAGGATCTGATTTGTGAGACGTAGTTTCTTTGCTACCGCGTGCTGGCAGGAGCATGCATGAGCACTTCGAGATGAACCACCAGTAGCATGGATAATCATGCACTGCTCTCTCAACTTGTTGCCGTCAAACCAACGCAGCGTCGCATCGCAGGCAGCTGCTGTGTGCACCCCACACCGCCTCCCCCTGTCCCTGTCTCTCGGTGCGCGCCCCCGTGCTGCTAGCGTAGCGCCGTAAAATTAACCAGACCTGACGCCCCGATACGCGATCTGACAAATCGAGATACGGAGTACATACATACATACAGTACATGCGCACATCGTGCCAGTGCACAGGCTCTGAACTGAATCTTTTTCGGCTGTATATGGCGTGGTGGGTCTCTATTCTAATCGCGGGAACTGAACGGCGTGGTACTACGAGGGTAGGCCACGACCACGAGTGACCCAAACCACCGATGGTTGCGATCGGAAGAGTGTGGCCTCGACGAGTCAGAGGAACCCAGCCGCAGCCGCTGCTTCAGTTCTGAGTTCTGACTTTGCCGTTTTTAAAGGGTTTTGGGGGCATGTAGACAGGCATCGAGATCAGCCAAACCCATTTCTTTTCTCTTATTCAAGGATACGACGTCAGCTCCAACTTGGGGAGGGAGAAGAGTCGGGGAGTACTGGCGTAGCACACCGTTTTGCCAGGTCGGAACAAGATCAGCACGACGACGAAACGCTGCAAGATCCCGGCTGCTTTAACTCCATCCAGCTGAAATCATTGACGATGGGACAACTTCGCCTTCGGAACACTCTTCGGTTCACCACGGAAAAACAGAGTGCGCACCATAGATATACTTCACGGTCGCCGATAGGATAACTTTTTTTTTTAGGTTTTCCTTTTCCCCGTCCATGTTCCCAATGGCATTTGATCCTGGCAAGGAACGGATCCTGGTATGCGTCGGATGGAAGAGACAAGCTAGCTAGCGATCAATCACGGGAGTTGGAAGACCCCATTACGTAAAAGGAAATTTACCGTGTCTTTGCAGCCAAGTCTCCTCCCTTTGGGGTGCAGCATGCAAGGATTCTTTTTTGAACCAAACAGAACAGCCAATCCACAACTATTGGTTCCGCGATTTTGTCACTGTATTCTGACCGCGAGAGCATGGTGCCTCGTTAATTTGTTTGGGAGTTTTTTTTAGAGCAGATCAAAAATATCTTATTAGGTGGTACGATGTCTAATCATGGCAACTAGCCAACTTGTTCCATGTGAATCTTCCATCCTTCTGGTCCAGATATTTCAGTGAAATCAATAGCCATCAGGGTGAATGTAGAACTAGTCGATGAAGACAGGTTCCCAAATGCGGCGAGTTTTCTTTGGTGACATGATGGTACTCGGTACTATCTCTGTAACTGAAGATAAGACGTTTTTGCATAGACGTCTTATATTTGGTTACAGAGGTGGTACATTTTATGGGAGAATAGATGTTCTGCTAATAGTTGCTAGTTAACCACAAGAGACTGAAAGAGCTCTGCCTGGATCAGGCAGCCTGGGGCTTCTCCTCGGCTTTCTTTGGCTGCAATGAAGAACAGATAGCAAGATTTTCATTAAGGATTCAAGAGGAGCAAAAACTCATACTACCAAAGTACTGAACAATAGCAGGCCTGGTCCGGAATTGAAAATTCAAGCATGCAATCCAAATTACCCACAGCACATACATTTCAATCCCAAACAGAAACCCGCTCTGGCGACCACCTGGAGATCCTACTCCCTCCGTCCCAAAATTCTTGTCTTAGATTTGTCTAAATACGGATGTATCTAGTTACGTTTTAGTGTTAGATACATCCGTATCTAGACAAATCTAAGACAAGAATTTTGGGACGGAGGGAGTACTAATTTCCGATCCACTACCGAGAAGTGAGACTGAGATGGGATGCTCTCAACCTGCTTAAATGCGTGTAGCAAAAACACCCCGAACTACCATGAATGACGTGGATATGCCAGAGAACGCCTCAATTCAGTGAAGTAGTTGATCTTGTAAATATGCAACATGTTTTTTCTTAATCCATAGTAACATGTGGGTTTCTTGGTAGCAGCAGTACCATGCAGAAAATCGTTTCCTACAATACTGAGTGATGCATGTAAATAAAGAAAATAAATCTACCACGGATGTCCAAGGTATTAAACAAAACTAGAAATAACACCCGCACTTTGAAACCCGTAATTCTCTAGGAGCAACATGGCTCCTAAATTTCATTTCCAGATGACTCCAGCACATCAGTGGCATACTATGCCCCAGGAAACAAATATGCTTCTCCAATGGTGAAAATGGGCATGACAGCAACCAGAGATGAGTATGTGTACAATATCATTCAATCATAGGGAAAAAAAGGAATTAAAATGTTGAAAACAAGAATATCATTCTTTTTAAGGAAAATAACTTTTGGTGCGCGAAACTCATCTGGCATCAAAAGAAAATCAAACCCTGTGCTACTGTGAAGAATAAAGGGTTCGCAAGCAGAAAGAAATATAGGGTCATACACGACATGCAGAAGTATGTATGTACTGTATGCAGGTATGTAACAGTACGTACAAGTAGAAACTATATGATGTCCAAGAACTATTAGAGCATGCAATGTGCAGTTCAGTATTTGAGTACTTTGGTGAAAAACTTGTGCAGGTGGTGCCTCAGAAGGACACCTTTCGATATTTTGGGTCAATGCTGCAGAAGGATGGGGGTATTGATGAAGATGTGAACCATCGAATCAAAGCCAGATGGATGAAGTGGTGCCAAGCTTCTAGCATTCTCTGTGATAAGAGAGTACCACAAAAGCTAAAAGGCAAGTTCTATAGGACGGCAGTTCGGCCCGCAATGTTGTATGGCGCCGAGTGTTGCCCGTCTAAAAGGCGACATGTTCAACAGTTAGGTGTGGCGGAAATGCGCATGTTGAGATGGATGTGTGGCCACATGAGGAAGGATCGAGGCCGGAATGATGATGTACGAGATAGAGTTGGGGTAGCACCAATTGAAGAGAAGCTTGTCCAACATCGTCTGAGATGGTTTGGGCCTATTCAGCGCAGGCCTCCAGAAGCTCCAGCGCATAGCGGACGGTTAGAGCGTGCGGATAATGTCAAGAGAGGTCGGGGTAGACCAAATTTGACATGGGAGGAGTCCGTAAAGAGAGATCTGAAGGATTGGAGTATCACCAAAGAACTAGCCATGGACAGGGGTGCGTGGAAGCTTGCTATCCATGTGCCAGAACCATGAGTTGGTCGCGAGATCTTATGGGTTTCGCCTCTAGCCTACCCCAACTTGTTTGGGACTAAAGGCTTTGTTGTTGGTGGTGGTGGTGAAAAACCTGCATCTAGTTTGGGTTTAAAATAGTTATATGTTAGCTAACAGCAGATACGGGTAACAGAAAATAAATGTTACCCAGGAACTACTGGAGAGTGCAATGTGAAGTTGGTTATCCGAATATTTCAGTGGAAATCTTGTGGCCAAGAGAACCATATGGAAGTTCAATCAAATTATTACTAAACTTCTTTAAGCATAACCGCACAAGTACACGTTACATATATCACTGTCTTCTTCTACTAATGACAGTTTCTATAAAGGTTATAATTAACTAATGACAATTGAAAACTATGTTCAGGTTCTTCTTCTGCAGATTTTAGAAACAAAAAATTATCTGCATGAAGGAACACAAAGTACTCTTTGTTATTTAAATTAAATGAATTTGTTCCTAAAAGGGTTAGAAGCCTATGTACAAGGGTGGCCGAGGAGGCGTCTAAAATGGCCACTCAAATATGCTTGTTCAATTTATTTATTTGACAGAACAGACAGGATGACTGCCTACTGCATTAATAAAAAAAAAGGACATGTTTATGGTCTTATTATAAAGATACTGAGCCAATGCAGCATTCTTGAACGAAAATAGTTATTGACTAGTGTAATTCGTTAAGCATTTCTTTCCTACAATGACCCAGGCATGAATTTCTGTAGGAGTGAAACATCAGAAAATCTAGGTAAATCATGGAAGGATGACTAATGGAGTAGAAATTAAACCCTGAGAGAGCTCAAGTAAACAATAGATCAAAACAACTATCAAATAGGTGAACAAAACAAGAAAAGAAGTCAAAATGATGTATCGGTGTTTGCTTGACTGCCCGTAAGAACAACCAAGAGTAAAGGTACTGCTAAGATTAGTAGACATCTTTCGAAATTAAGAAGATCTTTTAATAACTTATGCTACCGCCAGCTAAAAAAAGGATGATGCCCTAAAATGCATGCAGCCAAACCATATCAATGCTGGACAGAAAGATCTAATAATATGAAATCAAGTATAATGGTCAGCATAACATCCTAATGACTTTATAACTCAAAACCCATTCTTTTACTTCCAATGCTATCAATGACTACAAAAGAGTATGTTCCACGACCCAGCGTTAAACGGATACTACCAGCCAATGGGCTGGCAGTAGTGATCATGATTCCCCTTATCAAACTGGATAATAAATACCAAAACCAGTTTTGATCCTAATTCCCTTTTATAGAACTGGATTACATGTCAAATAATATTTATCAAGTTGCACACAAATGGTACACCTTGACGTTTTCTCAACAAAAAAAGTACACATTGGCACAATATACAAGAACTTGAACTTTAAGCAGCAACTAGGAAGGATCATGCATTCAGATGTCATTTTCGATGGTTTCGCCCAGTACACATGCACGGAATCAATCCTGGTGAAATAATTCATGGCCACAAAAAATAAGTATGCATACACAGTATGATATGAACAGTAATTTCAGAAAATTCGTATAATTACCAAACATCTATACTGATATATAGTGTACCAATATTGAAGCATCTGGACCATTGGGTCTCTTTAATCACACGGCTCAAATTCAATGGATTTGAATACCAGAGTGTGTGGCAATATATACTGTCGAATAGAAAAATCTAACAGTCTAAATCACCGGGATTCATGGTCGGCTACACCACCTAGCTTCTTGTGCGCTCATCAGTTGCGATATTGGTACATTGTCTGGAAATTTCTAACAGGCACTAGCCTAGCCGCACCTGTATATTTGCGATGGCAAACAGGCCGTAGAGACCACGTGATCACTGAGAAAAGCATGCAGTGCAGCCTTGGTAAAAGTGCAGAAGTAATTTGAAATCTTTTTTCAAGCCTAATTTGAAACCTCAGTGGGTAATTGTATCCGTTTTCTCCAGATGCATACTTCTCACATTGTCTTTTGCATGCATCATGAACAAGTTAAGTTAACCTTTTGTTATATGGCCCACTGGTAAGTGGACTAAAATGTAGACTTTGTAGAATCCACCTTTGTTGAATCATTTGCATACCCCTATATGGGCCAATAGAGTAATATTGTACCCTCATCTAATCTTTTCTGAGAGAATATACCCTTATCTAATGTTTGACGTGCTTTTGCATGTATGGATTACTAGTACATAATGCTGAAGAGAAAAAAAAAATACACAATGTAACAATGTTTGATGAAAAGAAAGGAAGGTAAATGAGGTTAGATTAAACCCAATAGTAGCAATACATCTGAAATTAAGCATCAAGCAAAATAAGAAAAATATGCACAACACAGGTGATATATGTGAAACATTGTACAGGGCTACAGGTAAAGCACAGCAGGCTACATCTTTTTTTTTTTGCAATAATCCTACTTATCCCATTCTACATGTGGATAATAGCATAACAATCAGGTGCGCCTAAGATTTTGATAATGAGACATTGTCAAAGAGGTTCCATGACCACCTATAGAAGTTGAATGAGCGACATTGTACACAGAAAATAGCTGCACTCGACGAGATTTTTCAGCGCAAAGTAGTAAGATACGCCCACGCACGTAAGGTGTTCGACAGAAAGTGAAGACGACGAAACAGAGCAGAAGAGGCACCTTGATACCGGGGAACGACATGCCGAGCTCCTCCTCGGGGATGACGACGGGCCACTTCTCCCCGGCCTCGCGGAAGAGCTGCTCGGTCTCGAGGAGGCGGCCGCGGGCGAGGATCTGCTCGCGCATTCCCTGCGCGGTGGCGCCGTCGGCGGCGACGAAGGCCTCCTCGGCGCCGTTGAGGTAGGTGACGAGGACGCGCGGGGGCGGCTGGGCCTTGGGGTCGTCGGCCGCGGCCGGGGAGGGCAGGCGCCGCAGCTCGACGGAGCAGGTGGGGTTGGAGTCCTTGGCCTTGCGGCCGTTGCACTGCGCGAGGAGCTCCACGGCCGCCGCCTTGCGCGGGTCCAGAGGGTTGTACTCCACCACCACCCTCGACAGGAACTTGAGCATCTCCTCCAGCCGCCGCTTCCCCCGCTCGTTCGCCGGCTTCGATCCGCTTTCGGAGGACAGGCCGCGGTTCCCGCGAGGGAATCCTCTGAAGACGGTTATGAGCAGGGGTAGCAGGGCGGCAGAGTAGGGTGGAGGCGGATGGGAGAGCGGCGGTGGCGCGCGACGGCGAGGAAACCAGTGCGGCGGTGCTCGATGGGACGTTAAAGGAGAGGGGGCAGCGCCGTTTTTTCCTGAGGAGCAGATCTCGCAAGGTTAGGTACTTAGGTGGGCTTTGGTTGGCACAGCCTGCTAATATGAGCCCAGGGCCATCGTTTTTTCATTCATATTTTCCTGCGGAGCCTGCTAATATGAGCCGAGGGCGAGATCTGCTTCGATCAAATTTTAAAAATGTTCATTTATTTTCAAAAGTTCATCATATTTTTAAAAAAATGTTCTTGAATTCAGAATTTTTTTCATCAACTTCAAAAAATGGTCATCAAATTAGAAACTTTCTCATCTTATAAAAAATGTTCATCAATATCCAAATTCACTATAATTTTTTGAAATCATGAACATCTTTCAAATACGTGAACATTATTGGAATTCAAGGACATTTTTTTGGCTCCACGAACTTTTTCAAAATTCACATTTTTTTAATTTTGGAACAATTTTTAAATTCAGAATTATTTAAATAAGAAAAAACAAAAACGAAAAAAAACAAAACAAGAAACAAGAAAATAGGAAAAAAAACAAAAAAAGAAACAAGAAAATAGGGGATGCCCCCGCCGCTCATGGGCTAGCCCAAATGGGGGCGCGAGGGGTGCGCGCCGCTCTCTCCCCAGCGCGCCGCGCGCTGTATAGGTGGGTATAAAAACCGATGAACCGATGCAGAAACCGAATAAACCGAATTTTGGTTTTTTCCTACTGTACAGGCAAATTCGGTTATCACTTCAACTAACCGAACTCAATTCGGCAAGTTCGGTTATACTATCGGTTAACCGTATAGAAACCGAATAATGTGAGTCACGTGAAGTCTCGAGTCTCGCGTGCCTCGTCTGTACAGAAACCCAAACCAGGCAAACCAGCTTCGTCCGCGAGTCTCGCCTGCCTCGCTAGCGACGGCCAGCGCGCCGCGCACGTGCGCACCCAACTAAGCCCATGGCCATGCAATGATACAATAGAAGGCCCAATTTCTCGTGGGCCCTTTTAGTGATGTGTGTGCCGTAGTAGATTAGAGCGTGGCTGCGTGGGCACGTCTTTTAGTCCCACCTCGCCTGGCTAGACACCATCGCAAAGTTTTTCTGCTATATAATAGGGTGCGGCTGCTGCATTCCAAAAACAATCGCTCAAAGCATGTTTCCTTCGGTAGAAATCGAATACCGCACCGTAAATTCGGTTAACTGAATTTTCGGTTAGCTATTTTCAACTGCTATTTTCGGTTTCTTGGTTTGCTAACCAAATTAAAAAATAAACTGAATGGTAGAAACTGAATTTTTGGTTTATACTGGGCGGATATGGGGAGGTCTAGGTGTGACTCCCAACTGTTGGGCCGGTCTATCCCCAACCGTTAGATCCAGTGCGCTCCAACCTGCGACTTCCCATCTCCTTCATGCGTTGCGCAGGCGCCGCCACCCCTCGCCTTGAACTCCTCCCTCCGCCGGTCGCCACCCTCGTCGCCGGTTTTCGCCATCGCAGCACACCGTCCTCGCCAGTTCCAGCGGGACGGCGTCGCCATCACGCCCAACGTCCCTATCCTTGTAGCACCTAGCCGTCACCGCCATATCGCGACCGTCGCAGCACCACTGTGTCGCCGGCCGCAACTCTGACCGCCGTCGTCGATGCTCGCTACCCGAGGTTGCACGAACAAAGGCCGCCCAATCGACGCCATTTAGATGGATGTAGCAAAAACTTCGCCGGTGGTAGCAAAAAATAGCGAGGGTTGCAGCAAAATCATTATCGTCGTCGTCCAGCGTCACATCTGCGCCATTAATGGATGTAGCAAATTTTCTCGTTGGTCGTAGCAAAAGCCGACTACCGTTGCAGCAAAATAACCTCCATCGTCGCGGGGGCGTAGCTCCGTCAATGAAACATACAGCCGGATGCAGCTTTCCATGGTAGCAAAAATGTGTCGTTGAATGGATGTAGCAAAAAAATTATAGGTCGTAGCAAAAAATGACAACGGTTGCAGACAAATCATCGTTGTGGTTGAAGCTTTTCTATCTATGATTGAAGCTTTTTTCAACTCTGGTTGAAGCTTTATTCAACGGTTGCAGCAAAAATGACAACGAAACATAGTTGAAGCTTTTCTATCTACGGTTGAAGCTTTTTTCAACTATGGCTGAAGCTTTTTTAGATCAAGGATGCAACACTGTATATACGGGTTCCGGCCATGGCAGCAGGTAGCTGTGGCATCTCTGCTCTCCTAGCAGCAGACGGTCGTTGCAGTTTGATGACGACAGCAGTTTCAGCACCGCTGGTCATCTTTACGCCGGCCCCGCCCCTGCCGTTTGAAGCACCGGTGCAAGCAGCTGGTAGCAAAAACATCAAAGCTTCGTCGTTCGTGGCGAGGAAGAAAGAAGGCTACGAGGGGAAGAAAGGAGAGGATGCGGGGAAGAAGATAAGGTTGTTTGAAAAAAATGATGTGTGGGCCTGCTTGTGTCTAGCGCGGGGGATCGCTAGACCCACGATCTAAAGGGATCGCACGACCCGCACGGGTCCGGCCGAAAGCTTCGGCCGGTCTGCCGGCTGGAAACATTTCCCTTACTGAAAAAAATTATTCTTTGTTGCCTATTGCCTTTTATTTTACTTTATTACCAACTATCTTTATCACTTACGTTTAATCTTGTAACTAGCAAGATAAGGGGTGCCTCTTGACAACCCTCTTGCCGTGTTGGAACAAGTGTGTTCTGTGTTTTATGTCCAGGTACCGCTCACTTTGTGTTGCTAGGTGACTCCTACTGAATTGATAATCTTGATTCTCTAACTAAGGGAAATAATCGCTTCTAAGCTACATCACCCTTACACTTCGGTGATCCCAACCACTTCTGTAGGAGCTAGCAGTCTCATGCGGGATGGAGGAGGCTATGGCCGTACGCATTGCGCCCGACTGACAATGGGTCTGTCCGGCATGAACCATCGTGTCGACGCAATGGGTGCTCGGCTCCGCCGGGGCTGGAGCATCGTGGTATATTAGCCTCCCCATCTCCGGTCCCCTGGAGTATGAGTTCTACAGGGACTTGTGTGCCAGTCATGGGAAGGAGAGCATGAGGCTGGCCAAGGCCCGCCTCGTCGCCGACATGGCGGAGGTGGTGCGCGTGCTGCTGCAAAGGAGAAAGCCATTCATGCCCGCATTCTAAAGAAGCAGAAGAGGAGAAAGACGCGCGCCCTCGCCCGAGAGCAAAATCGGACGGTCTGTGTTATGGCTGGACTCAGTGGCGGAGCTACAAACAGAAGACTCGGCGGGCCGGGCTGAATTTGATGCTAAATCTTGTCTGCTGCCTTGTAGCGTACGTTGTGTGTTCATGGGTTGGGCCTAGGTGAATTTTTATAATTTTTCTTAAAAGATGGGCGGGCCACGGCCCATTCGGTCACAACGTAGCTCCGCCGATGGCTGGACTGCCCCCTCCCCCCAAAAGGGGAAGGAGGACAACGACGGGTTAGAAAGTTCCGATGAAGAGCAAATCTGGCTTGATCCATTTTTCGTTTTTGAGCACTACTTCGACGAGAAAAACAACATGGGTGTCAAGAAGGGCAAAGGCAAGGCCACCCGTGGAGGATCTTTCTCCATAATTGGTATGTAGGTAGAACATGTCATTTATTGGTAGTTCGATGGCATGTGTTGATGTAGTAGCCAAACGATTTTGTATTGCAACATGTGTTTGCATGAATTTGAGATTGACGAATTTTTTTTAAGTGTGATTGGTCACTATGTGTGGACGCACCAGATACGTCCACGGGTATCTGCGGCTTTGTGTCGGTTCATGTGAGACCGTAGGAGGTCCTATAGGAGAAATTGCTTATGGAGGCCTTCAAATGCAAAATGCAAAATTCATGTTTTTACATTTCAGAAAATTTTGAAAAAAAAAACAGATATAGATGAAGGCATAATGCACAAGGGTGTAAATTTTCAAGACGAAATACATTAAAATGAGGGTTGTGCAAAAAATAAATCCGAGGCTTTTTAACATATGATACTATTCATCATCCCAAATCATGAATTTTATCTTTTTTTGTACATGTCACATTTCAATGTATTTCATCCTGAAATTTTACACACATACACCTCACATCATTGTTTACTTGTACATTTTTTTTTCTTCAGATTTTTTATAAAACTGAAAATTTTTAATTTTGAAATTTTCAAAAATTTGGCATCAATGGAAGGCGAGATCCAAAACACGCAGTAACCTTTTGCATTCGACTAGAAAAAACACTAACTTTCCGCATGTTCATATTTTTTAGTTTATATTTTCAAAGTTATTCCAAAACATACATTTCAAAGCTTATTTTACTTTTTTTAAACATACCATTCATTAGAAAAAATGTTAACACAGTGTAAGACAATTGTTTGCACAACTTTACAAAACGTTGATAGCATTTTTTAAAAATGACCATGACATTTAAACAATGTTCATGTGCTTAAATAAATGTTCGAAGCATTTTTTAAAAAAATATAGAAAAATGTTCGTATAATCCAGAAGAATGTTTCATAACATTCAAAAAAATGTACGTCACATTTTTAAAAATTCACACATTTTAAAAATTGTTTGTGCCATTTTTTGAAATGATTAAAAATGTATAAAACGTGCACGTAGTTTAAATATGTTTTGTATCTTAAAAGAAAGGTTTAACCTATATTTGAAATAAGATTTAACACATATTTAGTAAAATGTTCAAAATATGTATCAGAAAACTGTTCATTATGAATTTGATAAAAATTCAACGTGTATCAAAGTCGCGCTTGCCTATACAGTTAGACAGCGGGTGGCCCAACTGGTTCTTGGAACATTCCACCGGTTTTGAGAAGGTTCCACGCTTTTTTTTATTTCTCTTAATGTTTTTCTCTATCAATTTCCATCAGGCTTTCTTTCGGTTGTATGCTGACCCGTGCCGGGCTCGCTTTTTGGGAAGCCCGTTCCCACCGCACCCTAACTTTAGGCATCCCACTCCTTACGGTTAAGGGTGTTAACTTCAAATATGGCAACTCGTATAGTGTGGTGGGCGGTGTGTACAAGGCCCGGAGATGGATTCATGGCCGTATCACTGAACCCGGTGAAGGGATTTGAATTTCACCTATTCCCAGGTGAAAAGGTTAGTGACACCTTCCTAAAATGTGGGCTCACCGGCCGAAAGAGTCCTTATTTCGGGCTTCTTTTTCTGTTCATTTTCCCTTTTTTTCTTTTCATCTTTTTAAAATACATGTTGACTTTTTTTCAATAGATGTTGAACATTTTCTGTATGCATGTTGAACATTTCTTAGATACACGTTGAATTTTTTTCAAATACATGATGAACATTTATTCGAATATCTGTTAAACATTTGTCAAATGCACATTAAATATTTTTAAATACATAATTTTTCCAAATTTTCATGAACATTATTATTAAATGTGCAAACAATTTTTTTCGTGTTATGTACTTTTTAGTGTGAAGAATGTTTTCATGTTACAAACATTTTCCAAAATTACATGAACAAATTCTAACATTGAATGAACATTTCCTAAAGTGTATTGAACCTGTTTTTAAACATGTTATCATTTCTTAAATATTGTGAATATTCTTTTGAATGGTACACACATTTTCTACAATTTGTGCAAACATTTTTTTACATTTTTTGAAGGCCAAATATTTTTCTAGCAAGGTTTTTGATAAAGGTACTATCCCACTCCACCTAGCATTTGCTATTGATAAAGTAGCAGAGCATCTTTTAGTCAACTAAATTGCTATTTTTCTCAAACTGCAAACTGAATAAATTGGAGTTTTGGAATTAAAGTGTGTCTTTCTGGCTATATTCATGATTATCATGAGCAAAACTCCACCATAAGCCTATGAACTATACTTCTAAGGCGAATTATCATCCTATATACAGAAGAGGGTGGTAGGTCGACGAATGCCCGCTGGCGCCTAATTTGGATCTGGTCGCCTTCTTCCCTTCCCCTACTCGGTGGGCTCCTCTTTACGAATCGGGGTCGCGAGACTTGCGAGTCCTCAATGCGGATGGAGCTGGAGGTAGGGATTCAGATCTGGAAAAGCCCTAGCCGACATTGATCGGCCGCGACGGCGGCGATGCCAAGGGCGCCATTTTTTCTCCATGGAGATGTTCATTAGATCCGCCTCTACGTCCACCATGTCATGTGTCATCCGGGTAAAAGACCTTACTACGGTGGGTGGCGATGCTGCCTTCGGCGTCATTCCCTTTTTGAAGGTGACGCCTTGGGAGATAGTTGGCTGGTGGACACTGTTGGGTTGACGTTGGCAGTGATATGGATCAGGAGATGGTGCGGTGTGGCGTCTACTGCGTCGGCGACAGTGGGTCTCGACGGCTTGGCATAGCGGGATCTTGGCTTTGGATGTGTGTTCATGGACGCGCTTGGCTGTGGCGCTGTCTGGCGTCGTGGCGGCGTCAACGACAGTTGGGCCTGACAAGGTCAATGCATTGATCTCTTCTGAAGTTGGGATAACGGAAGGTGACGGCAGCGGATTCTCAAGCGTGTGCATGCGGTGCGTGCTGAGGGTCTGCTAGACCAGTTGGTAGTATCGGTTTGCCGTGGGGCGGTTGGTAAGGCCACAGATAGATGATATGCATTAGTTCGTGGTCAAGGCACATCATCAAACTAGTAGGTGTAGCGACATAGATCGCCAGAAAGGTGCCTTTGTGTTGATTCATTTATTTGTTTTTCATATACTGTTGAATAATACAAAGATGGTTGTGTGCACCGCTGGATGCGAAGTCCCAAGGTTATCCTCCTTTTCGAGAAAATACAAAAGGGGGCCAAGGAAGGGGAATATGTCTACTGTAGGAACTGAAAAGCACAATTAACCAGAATCTTGAGTTTTAAGAAATGTTGATAAATTAAAAACTCTAGTAAATTTGTGATTTTTAGGAAAATATGTAAACCCATTGTCTAGTGGTTGGCTCTGCCATGGTTGCATGTGGAGATAAATATGTTAACAAAGTTCAGCTATTTAAATATAGAAGATATGCATTTCTTACTTTACATGGATGGCCAAATATCTATGTGATAGCAAAAGTCGATTTCAGATGCTAAACTCCGCTCTGGCATTGTTAGTGGAGCTGCTGCACATGTAACTTCTCTCCATTTCACCACCCCGTGGACAGGAGATGCGCCTGTCTGTGACCATTCAAATAAGCAGGTGCAAATACTCTCTGTTTGCCTTCTTTTTGCCCCAACTGTTCCGGAATTTCGTTTTGTTAGGTGGCCCTTCACACGTTTATTTGTCGACGGGCATACTGATAACCAGCGCCTTCCACCTTCGTGGGATCATTTCCCCAACTTTTGTGCCAGCATACTACAGTGATACTGATATCGATATTATTCCTCCACAGACATGTTTTCTCAACTTTTTTACCTGCATCAGTGGTCACGTCCCCGGCCTTTGCATATTTCCCTGCTCCTCTGCCGAGCCCTTTCATGTGCAGGGCACCGGTATATCGTCCTGCGATATTCCGTTCCCGGTGCCGACACTGCACCGCCCGCAATGCCCGGTTATTCCGGCGCATCGTTCTGCGTGACGTCGATCCACGGCAGGCTTTAGCTTCCAACCTGGAGCACCACCTGAAACTTGAGCAAACCGAAGCTTCCCTTCCCATCTTTCATGCAACTGCAAGTTGGCTCCTCGGATGGTTTGGTTCGGTTTGTTGAAGTGCTCCTGCACTCTCATGCTGCCCCCCCTTGCTGAGTTGAGGAAAGCTCCATTGCCACCACACGTCCACACCACCGCGTAGTTAAACATTGCATGGTGGATCGAGTGCAGTGGTGCTTGTTCCACCGTGCGCTGTTCCACAGGGGCCTGCTGCCTCTTTTGATTTTGAGCGCTGTTGCTTGGGCCCTGTGATGTGAGCATCTCACCCCTGGTGGGAAGATTTTCTCCCTTGTGTTCACACATACCCCCTGGCAACTGGTATCCAGTGAGCTGATGCTGAACCCACACTCGCACCAACACTTACACTTGCAACGGATCACCTGTCTCCAGATTTGTTTTGGCACTTCTCTGTCTTGATTCCTTCTCTTTTCCTCGGTGCTGGTGCCGTTCCTATCTTCAATGGGACAGCTGCGAACGTGCCACTTAATTTAATTTCTCCTGGGGTGTATAATTTATAATGCACCTATAGATGGAAGTATTACCTTGCCATTTCTTTGGTTCCATATTACTCTGAGCTTATCTTGTGAAACCTTGCCATTTCTTTGGTTCCAAATGCTCCAGCAACCCAAGATAATGATATCCATGGCAATGTTCTAGACAGGTTTTGCTGAGCCAGAATTGCTTCATCATAAATAGATGGAAGTACCTGCTTGTTTCGAAGGTATACTGATCATCCAAAAATCTTGAGCAAAAGAACAATCCCAGAATAGGTGCAGTGCAGTTTCTTCAGTTCTCTCATTACAGAAAGCATATTCATAACAGTCAAGATGCATGGACTTTCTTTTAAGAAGGTTTATGGTGTTGACTCTGTCATGCAGGATTAGCCAAAAATATATATTTTGTGCCTGACTCTGCTTGCACTTTTCTGCAACCATTTGAATAGCAAATGTGCCTTCTCAGTTTTTAGGCATTTATACATCTTCAAGGATGAGTATCCTATGTTTTTCCCTTGGCAAATCCATTTGTCCTGTGTTTGAGGGTTTCCATGCTGTAATACCGAGTATTTAACCAAAAACTACCACAATTCGCGGAAACGTGACAGAAAACTACCACTTTACGATTTTGTCCCGAAAACTACCATTTTTTTATTAATTCGTGACAAAAAACTACCAAGTGTGAAAACTGCTCGCTTTGCCTGGGTTAAACGCGAATCTGACTGCCCGACCCCACACATAAACGGGCTAAAAATGCAATCGGGTCCCTAGTTTTTCTTCAAAAAAGCAATCGGGTCCTCCGCCTCCTTCTCCTCCTCCGCCGCCACCCGCCGCGAATCGGGGGCGCTGCCCACCCGCCCCGCTCCGGTGCTCGCTCGGACCGCTTCTCCCCGCCTAGAATGCGTTGCTGAGCCATGATTCGGGGCCCGGAGCGCTCGGCGGCGGCGAGGCGCTCTTCTTTGGCGCTGCTGCTTTCGCCGCGGTGTCGGCCGGGCTGATTAGCGGCGGCGCTCCGCTGACGGCGCTGGCGCTGGGCGCAAGGACAGCTCGCGGCTCCTTTACGGGTCCGCTTGGCGGGGCGGCGCGGAGGACTCGGAGTCGGAGCTGTCGTCTGCGGGGCGCGGCGAAAGCGCTGGACTGCGAGGAGCTGGGCGGCGCGGGTCCTTCGACGCGGTCTGCGCTATCGCCTCAGCAGAAGCCTCCCTCTTCGGGACGTCTGCGCGCGACGGGACCGGCAGCGTGGAGGTGCGCGCTGGGTGAAAGCATCGCTGCGGTGTCCCCGGCTGCCGGCTCGTGTTCAACGTCTCCGGAGCATCGCGGTCGGCGAAGCGCCGAGCTCGTCGCCGGCTCCGTCGGCCTGCACGCCGCCAACGTCTCGCTGGGCAAGCGGCTGGGGAAGGAGGAGGCCGGCGACGAGGAGGAGAAGGAGGCGGAGGACCCGATTGCTTTTTTGAAGAAAAACTAGGGACCCCATTGCATTTTTAGCCCGCTTATGTGTGGGTCGGGCAGTCAATGATTCGCTTAACCTGCAAAGCAGCAGTTTTCACACTAGGTAGTTTTTTGTCACGGATTAATAAAAAAGTGGTAGTTTTCGGGACAAAATCGTAGAGTGGTAGTTTTCTGTCACGTTTCCGTGAATTGTGGTAGTTTTTGGTTAAATACTCTTGTAATACCAACTCCTGGAGCTCATTGTCCAATTGGATTAACAAAACATTCACACCAGCGGCGGAGCTACGTTGGTTGCTGCAGGTGCCATGGCCCCCCCAGCCTTGGTTAAACTACATGGGGAAATTTTAGGGAAGATTAGATTAAGAAAAATATTGTCTTCTGCCCCCTGCAAACATCCTTATTTCCTGTTTGGCCCCCCCAACACATCGTGCCTAGCTCCGCCAGTGATTCACACCTATGCATGCACGTGGCAATGGAATTTATATATTGTGAAAAAGCATGCATGCATAGATTTGTTTTGCGGCATGCATGCACATGTTACTGTGCTTTTGCTCAAGATTCTTAGGAACATATCCCACAAGCATCTCAGTGAATAGGATATGTTGTTAGATCTTGCATTGATGCTACAATCATATGCCAAAATTGCTAGATACATATGTCGAACCTTGTTCGATACAACATTGCAAAAACTATAGCATGCTGGGAGACTTAGCTGCCAAAGAAAAGCAGCTGGTAGGTAGGTAAGTCGACATCAACGAAGTAGACGATACATTAGCAATCACAAAGCATTACATACAAGTTGAGCTCATGACATCATCAAGTGGAGGAAAAGGTTCGAAATTATAATCATTAAATTTCATAAAAAAGGGTGGAATGCACTATATTTTTTCCTTTGTAGTTCACCCGCATTTTGAAAAGCTAAACACTTGTCGTTCTCACCGGTTTTTGATCCTTCCTTGATCTCTCACTCTCATACTTTGGTCTTGCTACTGTTCTATTGGTTTCATTCATCACAAGCTTGCAACTTGCAAATATATAGCACTACATCCTATCCATGTTAATTTATCAAAACAGGATAAGTACCAAAATCTGTTACACAAAACATATTCCTGATAGGGAAACTGATTGCAGGGTGCATGCATTCATGACCCCAGCCATCGCCATTAAATAATTATTTATCATTGTTTAGTTACACATGCTCTTATAATCTTATTGATACAGTAGTAGTTATCCTCTAAAAATTTGGGTGGATAATATGAGTAAAAACAGCATTTCATTCGATAGAAGCTGCAGCAGCTGTGCTGTTCTTGCATGGCTCTGAGGAGCTGCTACTGTGATTGCTCGAGGCCGGGGAGGAGGCGGCCTTCTTCTCCGGTGCTGATTGCTGCAACAGCTGCTCGAGCTTCTCATTCAGTTTGGCCTTCTCGTCCCTGAGCTTGGCGCTCTCGCGGCGGGCGTCGGCGCACCCGCGCAATGCGCGGTTGAGCTCGTCGAGGAGGCGGCGGTTGGCTCCGCGGAGGTGCGTGACCTGCGCCCACAGCTCGCTCAGCTGCCGCTGCTTGCGCATGCGTGACCGCCGCGCCGACTCCCGGTTCGAGATCATTCGCCGCCGCCTCCTCTCCTCCTCCGCGGGGCCAACTCCAGCGCCAGCACCGCCCACCTGGCAGTAGTTTCCGCCACCGGCGTCGGAGCCCGAGCTGGGCGAGCCATTGCCGCCGGCGAGGTGAGCCGCTTCTTCCAGTAGGATGGTGTCAAACTCAAAGGCTGCTGCCACGTCGTCGTCGCCGGCGAGTAGAGCGGCAGGATCGAAGGAGGGCGGGAAGTAGGCTTGAGGGGGCAAGGCCATGTTCATGTGGTGGTGAGTGGCGAAGGAGGAGGAAGGGTCTGGGGGCGGGAGGAAGTGGAAGCTGGCAACCTCGCCATTGTTATGGTGGTACATGGTCCTGTTTCTTGTCTCTTCTTTGCTTAATTATGGCAGCTTCTAGTGTAATAGCACTAGTAGATCTTGTTTGTTGCCTATGGCAGATGAGGAGAAGAAGCCGTGGCCTTTTATAGTGTGGCACAGTGGCTTTGTTGCCCAAGAGAGAATCAATGGTTTCTCTTCTCTCTCTCACATTATCCTTTTTTTTTTTAGCCTGAGAATCTTATATCGAGCTAGAGTTTGGTAGCTTACAAATATGGGCAAGGTTAGTGCATCTTCTGTTGGGAATTAGCACACAAATACATTTATGGTTAACTGAAAACTGCAGCGGAAACAGGTAATTTCAGCACCACATCCTGTACTAATTCAAGGATCGTTGCTTAGCACGAAAGGAAACATATGCAGCAGCATATATGGAGGCAGAAAATATTACTCAGCAGACAAGACACTCCTCAGCCTAGTGTCTTGTGGTAGGAGTAAGTTTTCTTGACAGCATCAAGCATCAACAAAGAGACACCAGATTTTTACGTGAAAAACCCCTCAACTTGAGGGGAAAAACCACGGGCCGAAGCCACCCAAATCCTCTTCCACTATTATTAAATGTGGGATACAACAAGTTCTTCTCTAGACAGCACTAGAGGATCTCATACATCAAGATTTCTGAATCTTGGATGAACACAACAAGATTTGGGGCTCAAGAACTAGGGATTTGAACAATCTCACCAAAGATGGTGGAACTGAAGCTTGAAGGAGACAAGGTAGTGGATCTGGACCATCACAACCTTGGGGAGGAGCTCCCTTTCCTTCTTCCTTCAATCTTCCTCTTCTTCCCTTACTCTCTTGGTTTTCTCTCTTCTTCTCTCTTGGAGGATGAGCTGTTTTTCGTCACTCTTGGTGGTGGCTGCTGGAAGGAGGTAAAGCATCCCCATCCACACATGTGCAAAGTCCAAAATGACCCTAGGTCATAACCCCAATGGGTAGTGGGCTTATGCACCTCTTTGGGCTGCCTAAAAGGCCTCAAATGGTCATCTCCTCACAGCCCACATGAGAAGGATATCCCAACAAATCTCCCCCTCCGACTCATGAGGGGGGCACCGCCATGCCCGCTACCTTGCAACATGCTTGTAGCTTCTCAGTTGGTAATATCTTGGTCATCATATCTGAACCATTGCCGTCGGTATGGATTTTCTCAAGTTTCAGCAACTTGGAACTCACAACATCTCGAATCCAATGGTACCTCACATCAATGTGCTTGGTTCGAGAGTGATAGCTTGAATTCTTGGCAAGATGAATAGCACTGACCGTCATAAAACAGAACATACTTCTCTTGCTTCATGCCGAGCTCTTGCAAGAAGTTCTTCATCCACAAAACCTCCTTGCCAAAGATCAAGCTGCTGCAATGTACTCAACTTCAGTAGTTGATGTAGAGACACATTTCGCAATCTTGATTGCCATGACCTTCTCCCCAAGATAAGTCATCGGTATCTAGATGTGGACTTCCTACGATCCTTGTCACTGCATAATCTACATCAGATAGCCCGCAATACGAATCACCATTTCTAAAGCATAGACAAGATGTAGAAGTACCCTTGAGATACGAGAATCCACTTCACCGCTTCCAGTGAGCTTTACTGGATTTGTCATGAACCGCTAACAACTCCAACTGCATAGGCAATATCAGGCCTAGTGCATACCATGGCATACATCAAACCGCCCACAGCAGATTGGTAAGGTACTTTCCTCATTTCTTCTTTCTCCTTCTTGCTTGTAGGACATTGTTTTGAATTCAGTTTGTGATGGCTCGCAAGCGGAGAGATAACATATTTTGCATCTTTCATATTGAACCTTTCAAGTACCTTCTCAATGTATCTTTCCTGTGAGAGCCAAAGCAGCTTCTTTGATCTATCACGGGAGATCTTCATGCCAAGTATTTGCTTAGCTGGTCCTAAATCCTTCACGGCAAATGATTTACTCAATGCCTTCTTGAGGAGAGCAATCCTCTTTGTGCCATTTCCAACAATCAGCATATCATCAACATACAACAAGAGAATAATGAAGTCACCCTCGGCGTACCTCTTCATAAAGACACAATGGTCAGGCTGTGCTTTATGGTAACCAAGCCCAGTCATAAAAGACTCAAACTTCTTGTACCCTCGCCGAGGAGCTTGCTTCAAGCCATACAAGCTCTTCTTCAATTTGCAAACTAAGTGCTCCTTGCCCGCAACCATGAATCCCTCTGGCTGCTCCATGTATATCTCCTCCTCTAGGTCACCATGTAAGAAAGCTGTCTTCACATCAAGTTGTTCAATTTCCAAGTCCATGGTGGCAGCCATGCCAAGCACAACTTCGGATCGAAGACATCTTGACCAATCGGAGAGAATATCTCACTATAATCAATGCCCTTTTACGATGAATCCTTTCACAACCAATCTGGCCTTGTACCTTGGATGTGAGGTGTTTTCTTCAGTCTTCACTCTGTACACCCACTTGTTCTTGAGTGCTTTCTTGCCCTTTGGCAGTTTCACCAACTCAAAGGTATCATTCTCATACAGGGAATTCATCTCATCCTGCATGGCTTTTGACCATTCTTCTTTGTTCTCATCAGACATCCCCTCCTCATAGCATGAGGGCTCACCTCATCTGTCATCAACACATATTGATGTGGTGGATATTTAGAAGAAGGAATGTGTCCTCTTTCACTTCTTCTTTTTTCTTTGACTTGGTGGTGAATCGGTGGATTTTCGTTGGCATCATCATTACCAACTTCATCATCATCATCACTTGATGGCTGCTCGCCACTTTGACTTGTCTTGCCTTGATCAGTTGCATCTCCACTGTCTTGATGTCATCATCTCCCCATGATTGTCATGCACGAGAGGAGGATGATTGGATCCATATCAACTTTGAGGTGTGCTGGTCATTGTATTCTCTAGTTTCCCAATATCTTTTATTGTTTCATCTTCAATGAACACCACATCTCGCTTCTCACAATCTTTCTATTGGCTGGATCCCACAACCTGTAGCCAAACTCTTCACTTGGTTGGTGAGGTAGATGCACTGCTTTGTCTTGCTATCAAGCTTGGATCTCTCATCCCTTGGAACATGTACAAATGCCACGCAACCAAAGACCTTCAAGTGCTTGTATGATACCTCCTTCCCTGACCAAACTCTCGAGGAATATCACCGCAAGAGGAACCGAGGGAGATAGGTTAACCACATCTGAGCATTCATCAATGCTTCACCCAAAACGAATTAGGTAAATGAGCATGAGAGAGCATAGCTGTGACCCTCTCTGTGAGTGTCCTGTTCATTCTCTCTGCAAGACCATTGTCTTTGGGGTGTCTTTGGTGGACTCTTCTCAAGCCCGATGCCAAAATTTCTGCAATACCTTTCAAAAGGACCTCTCAGTATTCACCACCATTGTGCGATCTCACGCACTTCAATTTCCTGCCTGTTTCTCTTTCAACTTTGGCATGGAACTCCTTGAAGGCTTCAAGCGTTTGGTATTTGTGTTTCAAACACATACACAAAAACCTTTCGGAATGGTCATCAATAAAAGTCACAAAGTATAATGCTCCACCATGAGATTTTTCAGTCATGGAGCAAACGTCAGTGTGCACAATATCAAGAACATTATCTGCACGATGTGGAGGGAGTGTACGAAATGCAGCCCTGTGTTGTTTGCCAGCAAAACAATGTGCGCAGGGTTTCAAGGATATACCTTTCAACTCAGGGAGGTACTCCATGCGAGCAAGAGCGTGCATGCCCTTCTCACTCATATGCCCAAGCCTCTTGTGCCACAATTCAACCAAGTGTCTTTTTCAAAGAACATTCAACACCTCATTGCACAACTTGGTTTTAGTCACATAGAGATTATCTTGCTTACTTCCTCGAGCCACAATCAAAGAGCCTTTGGTGAGCTTCCATTTTCCTTCACCAAAATAACTAGAATGTTTGATATCATCAAGCTTGCCCACTGATAACAAATTCAGCCTTATGTCGGGAACATGCCTCACATCATCAAGCACCAATCTGCAACCTGTGTTTGTTTCAATGCATATAGAGCCCTTGCCAACAATTGCTGACGAACCACTATTTCCCATCCTCACTTGGCCAGTAACACCACTAGTGTAAGATGTGAAATACTCCTTGTGTGATGTGATGTGGAAGGGCCTTTTGAATCCACAACCCAACTCATGGCATCGTCACGAACAGCACTATAGCAATCTTCATCTTCAATGACTAGATAGTCCTCATCATTGCGGTCATGGCTGAACTGCTCTCAGCCTTTTGCTCGGTTTTCTTTGTGAGTTTCCCTCCGCAAGCTCTCTTTTGTACTTCCTGCACTCGCTCTTTATGTGTCCCGGATTGCCACAATGAAAGCAAGTAATATCTTTTCTCTGTTTTGACTTTGATCTCCCCCTGGATTTGATTTTGCCTTGCTGAAATCTTGTATTGCTGCGTCCACGGTTCTCATTCTTCCCATGGGTTTCAGCCACATACGCATCAGAAGAAGAGGCATCACCCTTTTCCTTCTTTCTGGCTTCTTCATTCAGCATACAGTTCTTCACCATCTCCAAAGTCAGCTTCCCATCCGGAGCTGAATTGCTAAGTGACACAACAAGCATGTTCCAACTATCAGACATGGAACTCAGCAGCAACAATGCTTGCACCTCATCCTCAAAGTTGATCTTCATGGCTGAAAGTTGATTTATATGGCATTGGAAGACATTTAAGTGCTCAATCACACTTGAGCCATCTCGGTACTCAAGCTTTGAAAGTCTTTTGATCACTGAGGCCTTGTTCATTGATGTCTTCCTCTCATACATAGACTCCAACTTCTGCCACATCTCATAAGCATTTGTGTCATTTGCAACATGGTGGAAAATATTGTGGTTGATGTACAACCGAATCATACCTACTGCCTTTCTATGCAACACTCTCCATTCTTCTTCACAATTGGCTCATACAAATCCTTGCAATAAAGGATGTCTTCCATCATGGGCTTCCATAATGAGTAATTGGAAGAATCAAGTTTTATCATGCCACTTGTAGTAGCGCTTTCTTCCAAAGCCATTGTGAGCAGCACTTCCAGCAACGATCAAGCAACTGGGATTTGCAACCTTCTAAGCAACCAAGGCTCTGATACCACTCCGTTGGGAATTAGCACACAAATACACTTGTGGTTAACTGAAAACTGCAGCGGAAACAAGTAATCTCAGCACCACATCCTGTACTAATTCAAGGATCGTTGCTTAGCACGGAAGGAAACATATGCAGCAGCATATATGGAGGCAGAAAATGTTACTCAGCAGACAAGACACTCCTCAGCCTAGTGTCTTGTAGTAGGAGTAAGTTTTCTTGACAGCATCAAGCATCAACAAAGAGACACCAGATTTTTACGTGGAAAACCCCTCAACTTGAGGGGAAAAACCACGGGCCGAAGCCACCCAAATCCTCTTCCACTATTATCAAATGTGGGATACAACAAGTTCTTCTCTAGACAGCATTAGAGGATCTCATACATCAAGATTTCTGAATCTTGGATGAACACAACAAGATTTGGGGCTCAAGAACTAGGGATTTGAACAATCTCACCAAAGATGGTGGAACTGAAGCTTGAAGGAGACAAGGTAGTGGATCTGGACCATCACAACCTTGGGGAGGAGCTCCCTTTCCTTCTTCCTTCAATCTTCCTCTTCTTCCCTTACTCTCTTGGTTTTATCTCTTCTTCTCTCTTGGAGGATGAACTGTTTTTCGTCACTCTTGGTGGTGGCTGCTGGAAGGAGGGTAAAGCATCCCCATCCACACATGTGCAAAGTCCAAAATGACCCTAGGTCATAACCCTAATGGGTAGTGGGCTTATGCACCTCTTTGGGCTGCCTAAAAGACCTCAAATGGTCATCTCCTCACAGCCCACATGAGGAGGATATCCCAACATCTTCAACCCTGACCTCAAATTCTCTCTAGCATCCGTCCACGAATAGAGTTATCAATTCACGGACACGGGTGTGGGATACGGACATCCAACATTGCCAGCATACAATTCAAAATTTTAGACAAACCGGACAAACTTCATTGAAACCGGATGATATTCATATAAACCAGACAAAATTCATTACACTTCGGACATATTTTAACTAAAAATATACTGGATTAAGGTAAAACTATGCTCAGATCTTATATGGAGCTAGAGTTCGGTAGCTTAGAGTCTGGGCACCCCAAACCCGCCTCAAACGTCCAGACAGACGACCCGGTCACTAGCAGGTCATGAAATTTTGACCCTGACAGGCGCCTCAAACGCGCGGACTGACGGACATCCCTCATATCCAGCCTAAATATGGGGCGGATATGGGGGCACCTGGCTATTTATGTACACATTGTTTGATGAAACTTAATGGGCAGTATGTATGGGACGGCATGATCCTTTGATGAAAAACTTGTACATCTGGTTAATGTAGTCAAATTTGAGACGTTGTTATACTAGACTTATTTGCATGCTACATATGGATGATTTGTGCTTTTTTTTATCCAAACTTTGATGAATATCGTCCGGTTTGTGTGAATTTTGTTCGGTTAGTTAAAATGCGGTTCGAAATGTATGCAGTTGCGATTGGATAGCGTCCTTCCACATTCATGTCCGTGGACTGGTCCTAGATGCGGTAGAAAAATTATAAGTTACCGTCGAAGATGCCCTAAGTGCATCTACATAGACGTTACTATCCTAGATTGTTCTCGGTGTCATCCATAAGTATGGGCGAGTTTAGTGAGCATCTAAGTGCACTAGACCTGTGCGCTGTGTATATCTTGGCTTATTAGTTACCAAGAGAATATTTGCATGGATGCATGACTTGACCCAAGTCAGTCTCTTCGGGCAGGTGAATTTAATCCCCCATGTTTGTCCATGCCAAACTCTGCCTGTTGCTTTTACATATTCTCCTTGTGATACCTTGCTTTCGGTAACCAACTATTAATTATTTAATCGACAAAGCAAAAGCCATTTATGCAACACGTTGCGTGTAAACTTACAAGTGATAGCCACACACAAAATATCAGTATTCTCGCGCTTGCATTTTTTTTTGGCTGCCATAGTTCAGGGGTTTGAATATGGTTATCAGATTCCAGTACTACTCAGCAAACCGGAGGGAGAGGCTCCCACCTAAATATGACACCATTTTAAGAAAAGTGATTGGTCTAATTTACAAGGAAACATGATAAAAAAACAAATAAAACACCATGTTTATAAGAAAAACAGGGTCAAAAGACACAAAAACACGCACCACACGACATGCAACAAACCCGAAGTTGCCACTCCGACGTCCCTCGGCCCACTCACACGTGAGCCATAATGTCGCATGACTTGGACATCATGTAGCCTTGTTATATGAGACGACCGTCCGTAGACCATGAACGTTGTGCCAAACAACCGAAGGTGTTGCCCGACTTACCAGCGGGACCGAGTCCTCCGATCGCGCTGACCGGAGCGACAAACTCACTATCCACCCGACATTAGGCCACCACTCATGATCCTTCCGATGCCATTGTCCCGATATAGGACCGCCCGCTCTCACTCTTTATTGCGAGAAAAACTTTTGATCTATTCATCAATTGTCAAGGTAGTCCAAAGAACACCAAAAGTAAAAATTACATCGAGGTTCGTAGACCACCTAGCGAGGATTAGAAGCACTGGAGCGAACCGACGGTGAGCCGTCATCATCGTCCCTCACTCATTGAACCGAAAGAATCCTTATCAGTAGTAGACAATGGTAAGTAGTACGCCAAGGCCCTCTGAAATAAAGCCTTCACACCGACAAGAACCAAAATCCACCGTGCCTCCATCGACGACAACGCTAGGCACGAAAAACCCTAGCCATAGGTGCCCTTCTAATTAGCGAAGGGGTACCCAATTCTCCAGCACCGCTCTCCAACTGGAACGCCTCACGATCCGGGCAACTAATGGTGCATTATTTTTATTTATTTTTATAGGCAACGTCGCATTATTTGTGGTAGAGGCAGCAAACTGGATTTGGATGAGAAGAATGACGCCATCCAAGTGATCACTTTGTGCAAAGGCAGCTGGGCTACGAAGCTTTTCGATGATTGAAGTGACTGTCCACTACAATGGCCCCACCGTCGAGTAGCAATACGTGTGGGCCCCACCGGAAGTGGATAATCAGGGAATGGTCGCAGCCCCACCGCGGCTAACACTGTTTTTAAAAAACTCTATGCTCAAATCAAGATCGTGCAAAGTGTTGCATTTTGCTTGTGAATCAAATATCAAAGCACTGGAGTCGGCCGGAGATACATGATCCAAGTGAGAAACGAACCCATGAAAAGTAAGATGACTTACAGCGTCAACTGGAACTTGCCGGAGGTTTTCTTCAACATGTGGGACGTTTTTAAGGAGATTCTGCAACATGTGGTAAAGTCCAAGTGTCATCAGGCAGATACTTAACTCATTATGCTAAAAGAAGCAGATACTTAATTCAAATTGTCAAATTCCTATTGGCCATGACACATCGCTACTTTACTCCCTCCGTTTTTATGTAATCTGCATATTAGGTTTGTCCAAAGTCAAACTTTATATACTTTCAACAAGTTTGTAAAAAAAGTTATTAACATATGCACCAGCAAATCAATACCATTGGATCCATCATTGCATATACCTCACATCATATAAATTTTTATTGTGAATGTTCATATTGTTTTCTACAAACTTGGTCAAACTTTATAAAGTTTGATTTCAGTCAAAGCTAATATGCGGGGTAAATAAAATCGGAGGGAGTATTCCACTAGATGAAGTGCAGATGAAAAAAGGAGATGAAGTCACCGATGAAAATAAAGGTCGAGTGGTGACATTTTTTGTTTTGCAAATAGGAGTGGTGACACTAATTAACATGCCTGCGGCTTTGGACGTGGATTGCACGGGCACTCAGGTCCTGATGCCGGCTTTTTATTTTGGCTTCCGATTTCATATTTGTGTTTCTCGTGATCGGTGCTTTGAAATAAGATCCATTTAAATATATTTTGGTGACTTCAAAAAAAAATATTAAGTTTCAATGTTGAAATTTTGTAAGAGCGATTGATAAAAATCAATTATTTTGTGTATACGCCGATAGAAAAAATTGCTTAAAATTATATCTCTGAAACTTGTTGAAACTTGACATTTTTAGATGCACAAACAATAAGTTTCATCGTTGAAACTTAGAGTTTTTTGAGAGATTTTCCTTTTTATTGTGCCCAGGATTCAACTACTTTGCGAATGGCAAGGCAAATCGAGTGGGCAATAGGGCTTGGCAGGTCGCCACTGCACTCGCGTGCCCCCGCGAATTCCCAATGTGACTTTCCTTTGTAAATGAGGGTTGATAAGGTCATAGTACTTCTCATGTTTAATTTCCACATTGTAGAGAATATAGTAATGTACTTCCTATGCCCCAAATTATAAGACATTTTTGTAGTAGGCTATTCTTTCTGGTAGGTCTTAGAGCATCTACAGCTGGGTGCCTTAAACTTGTCTCGAACGCCTGGACGGACGGACGGACGGACGGACCGGTAGTGACCGGTAGAAAAAAGTGATACAACGGGGCGTCTCAAACCGGCCTCAAACGCCTAGGATGACCGGCACCCCTCATATACAACTCAAATCTAGGATGGATATGGGGAGGCCCGGGCGTGTCCGCCACGTCGGATCCGGCCCACGCTGGCCCACCCCAGCCCCACTTGTATTGGTCCACTTCCGCTCCCCTGATGAAACCCTAGCCACTCCACTCCCCTCCCCTCCGCCCAAACTCACTTCCGGCAAACTCCGGCCTTCTACGGCATGGCGGGCAGCGGATCAGAGTCCTCCATTAGTCGATCTGCGAACTGGGACCTCATCCTAGTCGGGTCCTGGGAGGAGATGGTTGTCCGCATTGCGGTCCACCTCTCCCGCGAGGAGAATGCCCGACAGGGGCCGGAATCAATCCACCGGGAATCCGTAGCGTCCGCACAAATGATGCGTGGATCCGGCGTGCGTCGCGTCGTCGCTGTCTCGCCCGGGGCGATGGGCTCTGTCTAGCATCCGAACACAATGGCGGACGCGCAACCCCTTCGTTGGTGCGCCGCCGACGAGGTTATCCGTGGCCCGTCCGCTGAGGGTATGGTGCGGCGTGCCCGACGTGCGAGGTAGAGGGCGCGAGAGGCCATGGTAGGCCTCGCGGACGACATCGACGAGGCAGGGTCGCACTCTCCGGCGCCTCAACGGATGGCATGCAACCCCGGGCGGCGCAGCCGCGTCGTGGTGGACGTGTCGGCCTCCCCGAACATGACAGATACATCGTCGATCTCACATCGAACGACGCCGTGAAGGCTCCGGCCTCCAATGAGGAAGAGCAGGGCATTGAAGACGACGGCACCTCGAGTCTCGTGAGCTAGTGCGTGTCTCATGTCTTATTCTACCTCGCCGGCGGCGGGAGCAACACTTCGAGGGGCGCAGCCTGCCGCCGGACATGGGCACGACGGAGCCGGATAAGCTCCATTTAGATTAGGTTTTACGTTGCATGTAATTGTATGGATTTGATGTTTTGTAATTCGAGAAAGCTATTTTCCTGCCGGCAGGAAAATTGCAACAGGTCCGAACGACCTCCGCGTCGTTCGATTCACATCGTACGCTCGCATGGAGTTTGATCTACTCCACAATTTCAGGATTGTTTCGCACGTTCCGCTAACTTCGCCGCTGCGTTGGATCCGTTTTTGCAGGCAGTTTCCCGTTCCGCTAACTTCTCCGCTGCGTTGGATCCGTTTTTCCAGGCAGTTTCCTGTGCAGCGTTTTTTTTTCTCCGGTTCCTGCTAGCACTCCCGCAAAAACAAAAGTGATGGCTACTGGGATCGAACTCAAGACCCCTGGTGTCAACGCTGTTGTAACAACCATCCCACTAGGTTGTGCTTGTTGTGAAATAAATCGTACTATCACACTACATGTCCTTTCATAAACGGTAGCAGCAAAGTTTTTTTTTATTTTCTCCATAAGCTTCTTAAATAGCATGGTAACTCACGTACATGCACCATGGTAATATACCTTCCATGTTTTTGGCCCTAGAATAAAAGTTGTTGAAATCATACTTCGGTAACTTCTATGAAAATACGCACACCAAAGCCGATAAATCGTGTACATGCACCATGGTACCTTTTTTAACCAAAAAAATATAAATTAATGTAGCCCAGTAACTTGTGTGTAAAAAGCATGATAATATAGACGCAACAAAGGTGATAGGTCACGTACAAATACTATGGTAACCTTTTGACCCGGAGAAATTTTATTGAAAAACAACCCTGATAACTTCTATGTAAATAGGTTGGTAGTATACACACAAGCGAGCAGATAACTCATGTAAAAACACCGTGATAACTCTTTTTTTTATCCCGATATAAAATTTGTTGAAAACCATACCCCTGTTAACTTCTGTGCAAATAGCGCGGTAGTATACGCACAATAGAGTTGATAATTTTGACTAGGGAAATTTATCCTTTGAAAACTCCGATAACTTTTGTGTAAATGACATGATAATTTATGCACCGCGACTTTGATAATTTTAGATAGAAACATGGTGGTAACATTTTCGACATGAGGGGTGCTTGAAACGCACCCTTGCTAATTTCTGTATAAATAGCATGATATTTTATGCACTGCTGATATGATAATTTAGGTACAAACACCATGAGAACTTTTATCTGGGAAAAAATGTTTGAAGACACATCCGCGATAATTTCTGTATAAATAGCTTGGTAATATTAGGACAATGACCTGATAATTTAGGTACAAACACGCTCATAACTTTAATCTGAGAAAAAATGGTTGTTCAAAACATAATACAAACCTGATAGCATGGTAATATAAGCACAACATCGTCTATGGATGAGTTACCAGGTTCGTGGCATATATACTACCATGTTTTTTATAGAGAATTTATTCAGATGTGTTACAACAACTCTTTTTTCATGTGGTAAAAAAAGTTACCATCGTGTTTGTGCATGAGTTATTAGATTCGTGACGTATAAATTATCATACTCTTTTTTAAAGATAAATTGTTCGGATGTGTTACAACAACATTTTTTTCTTCGGGGCGAAAGTTACCATAATGTTTGTGAGTGAGTTATCAAGTTCGTGGCGTATAATTAGCAAGCTCTTTTACATTTAAGTTATCAGAGTGTATTACAACAACTTTTTTACCTAGGGTCAAAAAATTACCATTTGTGCGTGAGTTATCATGTCTGTGATGCACGAATTACAATGCAGAAAATAAAAAATGAAAAAAAGAAATAAAGCAAAAATGGCTTATTTTTTTGGTCGCGTCTGTAGCAGTACAAATTTTTATCGACCTTCTTAGTAATCACAACTTGAAGCTAGATTAGGTGGATATGACAAGCTATAATGAACCAAGAGGTGGTGAGTTCGACTCCTACCTCTTTCACTTTTTCACTGCATTTATTTACCACGCCAGAAAATAAAAAAGAAGCGGGAGAAGTGGATGGCGATAGTGCGTGCCTGCCGTATGGAGGTTAGTCGTGTCCTTTGTAATTAAGGTATCCGCTTGTGAAATTGTTTTTTTAGGTGTGACCGATCACTGTTCTCACAAGGTTATTGGATTCGACCACAGCGTGGCTATTTTCTTGTATTCTCTTAGGATACCAAATATTCGTTGGAATTAACTGGAGCTTTGCATATTAATTGATCATACAACAAAGTATCTAGGATCAGATGGAATGCCACTAGGAACGGGAGAAGAACATGTGCCAAATATTCATAGGAATTAACCGGAGCTTTGCACATTAATTAATCACACAGCAAAGTATCTACGAATGCCACTAGGAACGCGAGAAGAACATATGCTCCTAGAGAGCACTTGACTAAGGCAAAAGTAAGTGGAGCCTTATGCATGTCAGAGTAGACTCTGAGCACACCAACCGAACGACCCCGGCCGGATATCTTGTTTGCTGCCCATGTCTAGTTCTAATTTCCAAACCAGATTTAGCATCTACTGATATGCCACCATGATTACTACTAATAACACTGCCGAATCTAAAAATAAGCATCTGTGGCACCTCTGATTTGAGTGGCGCCATGCCGTCATGCACGTACGCTCTCTCCATTGAAGCAAAGTCGCAGAAGGCTACGAGTGAAGGTAAGGAAAAGAAACCCCATCAGTGCGGGTTCATGTGCTGGCCTGTTGGGTAGTTCAGATTCCAGATTTGATGCACCATGTCGCCACATCTATAGTAGCTGCATCAATTCAATTGCTTTCAATCACTATTGAAAATGCCAAGGGTACGCTCAGTTACACGAATGCTTAAGCCGCGGTATCAGACAGGGTTCGTCCATTTTTCATGCTCTCAAATCTCAATCACATGAATGCTTAAAGAAACTCAAGTGTTAATTAGTATTATTTTTCTCCGGGCGTTTTCTTCCGTTCCCCCTTGACAGCTAGGGCAAACTCTTCTCCCCAGAATTCGTGGGTGAGCTCATGGATTCACCTTCTCTGCCCGTCGCTCCGGTGGCCGCTGGCGGGGAGGGGAATCCCGTTGCCTTCGTTCCGGCTATTAGTTTAGATTAGAGTTTTTTTAATCCTGTGAGCTTTTTCTTGGAATTTGTCTTCCTCGCTCCGATCTTCCTCGGGTTTGTCCGTCCAGACATAGTCAGTGGAGTTTTGGCGAAGAGTCATGCTGTCTCCTTGGGACGGCGAGTTTAGGGTTTCTCATCGTGCGTGCACGACAACGAGATTTGGTATATGTTGCTTCGGATCTATTCAAGGGTTCAATGGCGACAACTGCGACTCCAGGATGCTAGTGCTTAGGGGCACATACACGACGATTTTTCGACTGTCATCGACAAGATCAAGCCGACTCTGGTATGGGGGCAACGACAACGACGCGTCGGCGGCTTATTCTTGTTGGAAATATGCCCTAGAGGCAATAATAAAAGGATTATTATTATATTTCCTTGTTCGTGATAATTGTCTTTTATTCATGCTATAATTGTATTATCCGGAAATCGTAATACACGTGTGAATACATAGACCATAATATGTCCCTAGTGAGCCTCTAGTTGACTAGCTCGTTGATCAATAGATAGTCATGGTTTCCTGACTATGGACATTGGATGTCATTGATAACGGGATCACATCATTAGGAGAATGATGTGATGGACAAGACTCAATCCTAAGCATAGCACAAGATCGTGTAGTTCGTTTTGCTAGAGCTTTTCCAATGTCAAGTATCTCTTCCTTAGACCATGAGATCGTGTAACTCCCGGATACCGTAAGAGTGCTTTGGGTGTACCAAACGTCACAACGAATCGGGTGACTATAAAGGTGCACTACGGTATCTCCGAAAGTGTCATTGGGTTGACATGGATCGAGACTGGGATTTGTCACTCCGTATGACGGCGAGGTATCTCTAGGCCCACTCGGTAATGCATCATCATAATGAGCTCAAAGTGACCAAGTGATTGGTTACAGGATCATGCATTACGGTACGAGTAAAGTGACTTGCCGGTAACGAGACTGAACAAGGTATTGGGATACCGACGATCGAGTCTCGGGCAAGTAACGTACCGATTGACAAAGGGAATTGAATACGGGATTAATTGAATCCTCGACATCGTGGTTCATCCGATGAGATCATCGAGGAGTATGTGGGAGTCAACATGGGTATCCAGATCCCGCTGTTGGTTATTGACCGGAGAGCCGTCTCGGTCATGTCTGCATGTCTCCCGAACCCGTAGGGTCTACACACTTAAGGTTCGGTGACGCTAGGGTTGTATGAATATGAGTACGCAGCAAACTGAATGTTGTTCGGAGTCCCGGACGTCACGAGGAGTTCCGGAATGGTCCGGAGGTAAAGAATTATATATAGGAAGTGCTATTTCGCCATCGGAGAATTTGGGGTTCGGTATTGTCTGGGACCACCGGAAGGGTCCCGGGTCCACCGGTGGGGCCACCTATCCCGGAGGGCCCGTGGGCTGAAGTGGGAGGAACCAGCCCCTGGTGGGCTGGTGCGCCCCACTTGGCCCCCTGCGCCTAGGGTTGGAAACCCTAGGGTGGGCGCCCTCTTGCCTTGGGGTAAGCCTCCCCTTGGCGCCGCCCCTTGGGAGATCAGATCTCCAGGGCGGCGCCCCTGTGGGGCCTATATAAAGGGGGAGGAGAGGGCAGCCGCACCCTTGCATCTTAGCGCCTCCTCTCCCTGCTACACTCTCCTCCTCCATCACGTGCTTGGCGAAGCCACGCCAGATCTTCGCTTCTCCACCAACACCACGCCGTCAGGCTGCTGCTGGAGCCATCTTCCTCAACCTCTCCTTCCCCTTGCTGGATCAAGAAGGAGGAGACGCCATCCGCTCCGCACGTGTGTTGAACGCGGAGGTGCCGTCCGTTCGCACTCGGTCATCGGTGATCCGGATCACGGCGAGTACGACTCCATCATCCACGTTCTAGTGAACGCTTCCACGCGATCTACAAGTGGTATGTAGATGCAATCTCTCTTCCATGACTCGTTGCTTAGATGAACTCATAGATGGATCTTGGTGAAACCGTAGAAATTTTTTTAATTTTCTGCAACGTTCCCCAATAATGGTATCAGAGCTAGGTCTATGTGTAGTTCTCTATTGCACGAGTAGAACACAATTTTGTTGTGGGCGTAGATCTTGTCAACTTGCTTGCCGCTACTAGTCTTTTCTTGCTTCAGCGGTATTGTGGGATGAAGCGGCCCGGACCGACCTTACGTGACGCTTACGCGAGACAGGTTCCACCGATCGACATGCACTAGTTGCATAAGGTGGCTAGCGGGTGTCTGTCTCTCCTACTTTAGTTGGAGCGGATTAGATGAAAAGGGTCCTTATGAAGGGTAAATAGAAGTTGACAAAATCACGTTGTGGTTATTCGTAGGTAAGAAAAACGTTCTTGCTAGAACCCAATTGCAGCCACGTAAAAGATGCAACAACAATTAGAGGACATCTAACTTGTTTTTGCAACAATTGTCATGTGATGTGATATGGCCAGAAGTTGTGATGAATGATGAATGATATATTGTGATGTATGAGATCATGTTCTTGTAATAGGAATCACGACTTGCATGTCGATGAGTATGACAACCGGCAGGAGCCATAGGAGTTGTCTTAATTATTGTATGACCCATGAGTCATTGATTCAACGCCATGTAAATTACTTTACTTTATTGCTAAGCGTGTTAGCCATAGTAGTGGAAGTAATAGTTGGCGAGCAACTTCATGGAGACACGATGATGGAGATCATGGTGTCATGCGGTGACAAGATGATCATGGAGCCTCAAGATGAAGATCAAAGGAGCTATATGATATTGGCCATATCATGTCACTACTTTATATAATTGCATGTGATGTTTATTATGTTTATGCATCTTGTTTACTAGAACGACGGTAGTAAATAAGATGATCCCTTAGAATAATTTCAAGAAAGTGTTCCCCCTAACTGTGCACCGTTGCTAAAGTTCGTCGTTTCGAAGCACCACGTGATGATCGGGTGTGATAGATCCTTACGTTCACATACAACGGGTGTAAGACAGTTTTACACATGCATAAACACTTAGGGTTAACTTGACGAGCCTAGCATGTACAGACATGGCCTCGGAACACAAGAGACCGAAAGGTCGAACATGACTCGTATGGAAGATACGATCAACATGGAGATGTTCACCGACGATGACTAGTCCGTCTCACGTGATGATCGGACACGGCCTAGTCGACTCGGATCATGTAACACTTAGATGACTAGAGGGATGTCAAATCTGAGTGGGAGTTCATTAAATAATTTGATTAGATGAACTTAATTATCATGAACTTAGTCTAAAGTCTTTGCAAAATATGTCTTGTAGATCAAATGGCCAACGCTCATGTCAACATGAACTTCAACGCGTTCCTAGAGAAAACCAAGCTGAAAGATGATGGCGAAACTATTGAGATGGGTCCGGAACCCGAGGATCATCCTCATAGCAGCCAAGAAAGAATATGTCCTAGAAGCACCGCTAGGTGATGCACCCATCCCGCAGAACCAAGACATTATGAATGCTTGGCGGTCTCGTCTTGATGATTACTCCCTCGTTCAAGGCGGCATGCTTTACAGCTTAGAACCGGGGCTCCAAAAGCGTTTTGAGCAACACGGAGCATATGAGATGTTCAAGGAGCTGAAAATGGTTTTCCAAGCTCATGCCCGGGTCGAGAGATATGAAGTCTCCGACAAGTTCTATAGTTGTAAGATGGAGGAAAACAGTTCATCGGTGAGCACATACTCAAAATGTGCGGGTTGCACAACCGCTTTGTCCCAGTGGACATTAACCTCCCGGACGAGGCGGTCATTGACAGAATCCTTGATCGCTCCCACCAAGCTACAAGAGCTTTGTGATGAACTACAATATGCGGGGATGGTGAAGACCATTCTGAAGTATTCTCAATGTGAAGTCAGCAGAGGTTGAAATCAAGAAAGAACATCAAGTGTTGATGGTCAATAAAACCACTAAGTTCAAAAGGGCAAGGGTAAGAAGAACTTCAAGAAGGACGGCAAAGATGTTGCCGCCGCCTGCAAGCAAGTTGCGGGAAGAAGTCAAAGAATGGACCCAAGCACGAGACAGAGTGCTTTTATTGCAAAGGAAGGGCCCTCGAAGCGGAACTGCCCCAAATACTTAGCGGACAAGAAGGCCGGCAACACTAAAGGTATATTTGATATACATGTAATTGATGTGTACCTTACCGATTACTCGTAGTAACTCCCGGTATTTGATACCGTGCCGCTGCTCATATTTGTAACTCACAGCAGGAGTTGCGGAATAAACGGAGACTGGCAAAGGACGAGGTGACGATGCGCGTCGGGAATGGTTCCAAGGTCGATGTGATCGCCGTCGGCACGCTACCTCTACATTTACCTACGGGATTAGTTTTGAACCTCAATAATTGTTATTTAGTGCCAAGTTTGAGCATGAACATTGTATCAGGATCTCGTTTAATGCGAGATGGCTACTCATTTAAATCCAAGAATAATGGTTGTTCTATTTATATGAGAGATATGTTTTATGGTCATGCTCCGATGGTCAATGGTTTATTCTTAATGAATCTCGAGCGTAATATTACACATATTCATAGTGTGAATACTAAAAGATGTAAAGTTGATAACGATAGTCCCACATACTTGTGTACTCGCCGCCTTGGTCACATTGGTGTCAAGCGCTTGAAGAAGCTCCATTCTGATGGACTTTTAGAGTCTCTCGATTATGAATCATTTGACACATGCGAACCATGCCTCATGGGCAAAATGACCAAGACTCCGTTCTCTGGAACAATGGAGCGAGCAACCAACTTATTGGAAATCATACATACCGATGTGTGCGGTCCAATGAGCGTTGAGGCTCGCGGAGGATATCGTTATGTTCTCACTCTCATAGACGACTTAAGTAGATATGGGTATGTCTACTTGATGAAACACAAGTCTGAGACCTTTGAAAAGTTCAAGGAATTTCAGAATGAGGTAGAGAATCAACGTGACCGAAAAATAAAGTTCTTACGATCAGATCGTAGAGGAGAATATTTAAGTCACGAATTTGGTACACACTTAAGGAAATGTGGAATCGTTTCACAACTCACGTCGCCTGCAACACCTCAACAGAACGGTGTGTCCGAACGTCGAATCGCACTCTATTGGATATGGTGCGATCTATGATGTCTCTTACCGATTTACCGCTATCATTTTGGGGATACGACTAGAGACAGCTACATTCACTTTAAATAGGGCACCGTCTAAATCCGTTGAGACGACACCGTATGAATTATGGTTTGGAAAGAAACCTAAGTCGTCGTTTCTAAAAATTTGGGGATGCGATGCTTATGTCAAGAAACTTCAACCTGAAAAGCTCGAACCCAAGTCGGAAAAATGCGTCTTCATAGGATACCCTAAGGAAACCATTGGGTATACCTTCTACCTTAGATCCGAAGGCAAGATCTTTGTTGCCAAGAACGGATCCTTTCGGAAAAAGAGTCTCTCGAAAGGAGTAAGTGGGAGGAAAGTAGAACTCGATGAAGTACTACCTCTTGAACCGGAAAGTAGTGCAGCTCAGAAAATGTTCTGTGGTGCCTACACCACCGGAGAGGAAATTAATGATGATGATCAAGGTACTTTGGATCAAGTTGCTCTTGAACTTCGTGAGGTCCACAAGGACACGTTCCACACCGAGTGGTATGGCAACCCTGTCACGGAAATCATGTTGTTAGACAACGGTGAACCTTCGAACTATGAAGAAGCGATGGCGGGCCCGGATTCCAACAAATGGCTTGAAGCCATGCAATCCGAGATAGGATCCATGTATGAAAACAAAGTATGGACTTTGACAGACTTGTCCGATGATCGGCGAGCGATAGAAAACAAATGGATCTTTAAGAAGAAGACGGACGCGGATGGTAATGTATCATCTATAAAGCTCGACTTGTTGCTAAGGGTTATCGGCAAGTTCAAGGGATTGACTACGATAAGACTTTCTCTCCCGTAGCAAAGCTTAAGTCCGTCCGAATCATGTTAGCAATTGCCGCATACTATGATTATGAGATATGGCAGATGGACATCAAAACAGCGTTCCTTAACGGTTATCTTAAGGAAGAGCTGTATATGATGCAGCGGGAAGGTTTTGTCGATCCTAAGAATGCTAACAAAGTATGCAAGCTCCAGCGATCCATTTATGGGCTGGTGCAAGCATCTCGGAGTTGGAACATTCGCTTTGATGAGATGATCAAAGCGTTTGGGTTTATGCAGACTTATGGAGAAGCCTGCGTTTACAAGAATGTGAGTGGGAGCTCTGTAGCATTTCTCATATTATATGTAGATGACATACTTTTGATGGGAAATGATATAGAACTCTTGGACAGCATTAAGGCCTACTTGAATAAAAGTTTTTCAATGAAGGACCTTGGAGAAGCTGCTTACATATTAGGCATCAAGATCTATAGGGATAGATCGAGGCGCCTCATAGGTCTTTCACAAAGCACATACCTTGATAAGATTTTGAAGAAATTCAAAATGGATCAGTCCAAGAAAGGGTTCTTGCCTGTCTTGCAAGGTGTGAGATTGAGCTCGGCTCAATGCCCGACCACGGCAAAAGATAAAGAAGAGACGAGTGTCATCCCTATGCCTCGCCATAGGATCTATTATGTATGCCATGCTGTGTACGGACTGATGTAAACCTTGCCGTAAGTTTGGTAGGAAGGTACCAAAGTAATCCCGCAAGGAACACCGGACAGCGGTCAAGAATATCCTGAAGTACCGAAAAGGACAAAGGACATGTTTCGTTTATGGAGGTGACGAAGAGCTCGTCAGAAGGGTTACGTCGACGCTAGCTTCGACACGATCCGATGACTCTAAGTCACAAACCGGATACGTGTATATGTTGAATGGTGGAGCGATGGTGGTGCGGTTTGCAAGCGAAGCGTCGTGGCGGGATCTACGTGTGAAGCGGAGTACATGGCAGCCTCGGAGGCAACGCATGAAGCAATTTGGGTGAAGGAGTTCATCACCAACCTAGGAGTTATACCCAATGCGTCGGGGCCAATCAAACTCTTCGTGACAACACTGGAGCTATTGCACTTGCCAAGGAGCCGGGTTTCACAAGAAGACCGAGCACATAAAGCGTCGCTTCAACTCCATCCATGAAAATGTTCAAGATGGAGACATAGAAATTTGCAAAGTGCATACGGATCTGAATGTCGCAGATCCGTTGACTAAACCTCTTCCGCGAGCAAAACATGATCAACACCAGAACTCTATGGGTGTTCGGTTCATCATAATGTAACTAGATTATTGACTCTAGTGCAAGTGGGAGACTGTTGGAAATATGCCCTAGAGGTAATAATAAAAGGATTATTATTATATTTCCTTGTTCGTGATAATTGTCTTTTATTCATGCTATAATTGTATTATCCGGAAATCGTAATACACGTGTGAATACATAGACCACAATATGTCCCTAGTGAGCCTCTAGTTGACTAGCTCGTTGATCAATAGATAGTCATGGTTTCTTGACTATGGACATTGGATGTCATTGATAACGGGATCACATCATTAGGAGAATGATGTGATGGACAAGACCCAATTCTAAGCATAGCACAAGATCGTGTAGTTCGTTTTGCTAGAGCTTTTCCAATGTCAAGTATCTCTTCCTTAGACCATGAGATCGTGTAACTCCCGGATACCGTAAGAGTGCTTTGGGTGTACCAAACATTACAACGTAACTGGGTGACTATAAAGGTGCACTATGGTATCTCCAAAAGTGTCATTGGGTTGACACGGATCGAGATCAGGATTTGTCACTCCGTATGACGGAGAGGTATCTCTGGGCCCACTCGGTAATGCATCATCATAATGAGCTCAAAGTGACCAAGTGATTGGTTACAGGATCATGCATTACGGTACGAGTAAAGTGACTTGCCGGTAACGAGACTGAACGAGGTATTGGGATACCGACGATCGAGTCTCGGGCAAGTAACATACCGATTGACAAAGGGAATTGAATACGGGATTAATTGAATCCGGGATTAATTGAATCCTCGACATCGTGGTTCATCCGATGAGATCATCGAGGAGTATGTGGGAGTCAATATGGGTATCCAGATCCCGCTGTTGGTTATTGACCGAGAGCCGTCTCGGTCATGTTCGCATGTCTCCGAACCCGTAGGGTCTACACACTTAAGGTTCGGTGGCGCTTAGGGTTGTATGAATATGAGTATGCAGCAAACTGAATGTTGTTCGAGTCCCGGATGAGATCCCGGACGTCACGAGGAGTTCGGAATGGTCCGGAGGTAAAGAATTATATATAGGAAGTGCTATTTCGCCATCGGAGAATTTCGGGTTACTGGGTATTGTCTGGGACCACTGGAAGAGTCCCGGGTCCACCGGTGGGGCCACCTATCCGGAGGGCCCGTGGGCTGAAGTGGGAGGAACCAGCCTGGTGGGCTGGTGCGCCCACTTGGGCCCCCTCGCGAGGGTTGGAAACCCTAGGGTGGGGCACCCCACTTGCCTTGGGGGGCAAGCCTCCCCCTTGGCCGCCGCCCCTTGGGAGATCAGATCTCCAAGGGCGGCGCCCCAGGGGCCTATATAAAGGGGGAGGAGGGGCAGCCACACCCTTGCATCTTGGCGTCTCCTCTCCCTGCTACACCTCTCCTCGTCAGTCACGTGCTTGGCGAAGCCTGCGAGAGTCTTGCTTCTCCACCAACACCATGCCGTCGTGCTGCTGCTGGAGCCATCTTCCTCAACCTCTCCTTCCCCCTTGCTGGATCAAGAAGGAGGAGACGTCATCCGCTCCGTCCGTGTGTTGAACGCGGAGGTGCCGTCCGTTCGGCACTCGGTCATCGGTGATTTGGATCACGGCGAGTACGACTCCATCATCCATGTTTTAGTGAACGCTTCCGCACGCGATCTACAAGTGGTATGTAGATGCAATCTCTCTCCCATGACTCGTTGCTTAGATGAACTCATAGATTGATCTTGGTGAAACCGTAGAAAATTTTTTAATTTTCTGTAACGTTCCCCAACAATTCTGACGGTGGTAGTGGTTCTTCGGTGGTCTAAAGATCTCGATGTAATTTTTATCATGTTTGAGGTGCCTTGCTGATAAACTTTTATGATTGATCTGGATCTTTTTTATTAAAAAATACTAAGTATTATTTTTCTTTGAATGGTAATAACTGACACAAGGATTAGTGCAAAGATAATAATCAGGGACTTCTGCTGCTTCATGGAGAAGAACACATGGACCATTAATTTCTAGGTGGCATCTACTTGGGCGATTCGAACTCCAACCCTCAAGGTTTACTTCAACTTCTAGTAACCAACCAAAACAGGTTATTTGTTATGCCCACTAGCTTTCTTTTTTGCTTCCTATGTGGCAAATATAAATTCGTAAACTTTCAGTCCCGTTTTTTCAAACTGGGTTTTGTTTGGTTTAATTCTATTTTTTATTTTCTTTTTCCCCTTTTCTGTTTTTTTCAAATGCATGAACTTTATTTAAAAAATCAAAGTTATAAACTTTGTATCAAATTTGTGAATCTTTTTCAATTTTTTGAACTTTTTTTAGTGAACTTTGCTTGAATATCTGCGATAATTTTCAAGTCTGTGAACATTTCTTCAAAATTGACTTTTTTCAAATCCACAAACGCTTGGGCCCCCTCAATAGGCACCCGGAGCGATGCCGTCGCCTGGGCTAAAGCCTAAGCGCTATTTTCTTTTCTTTTTTCCCTTTTCTTATCTTTTTTATGTTAATTCATTTTCTACTTTTGAACCTTATTATTATTTTTGAAACATGTTCGAAAATTTGAGGTATACCAAAATAATTGAGAATTGCAAATAATAGAATCATTCAAATTATGAAAAACTACATGGTCGCATATGCACCCGTTTGGCCTAGTCTCGCACATTCCTCTCAACTGGTGATTTTTTTTACTGTGAATAAATGACCCCAACTTCTTGCAGAAGCCTGGCACGGACAAATGAGGCATCCATGACAGTTTTGAATGACTTTCGAAAGCGTTTGCACATTGTAACACAATCGGCCATTTATCTGCCCTTTTCACCTAGAAGACTCGAGAAAATGCAAACTTGTCAAAAATCCAAACAACTTGGCTTGATACCTTGAATTGGTCACATAATCTAGTGAAAAAAAATTGAGTCATTTGAAGCATGTCGAAAAACAACGTGCTTTCAAACGGACTCTTATGAAACGAACACTGTTGAGCATGGTCTATTTTTGAACAACCTTAAAACGACTCCAACTTTTGCAAGCATGCGGGCATGCCCATGGTAGGCATCCATGCTAGGTTCGAATGAATTCTGACATCGTCTGCATATTGCGACGCGTCGGGCCATTTATCGGCATTTTTCATCAGCAAAACTCCAGAACGAGAAACAAAAATCAAACAAAAAAAAGAAATAGTGAGAAAAAGACCGGTTCACTACAGTAAACCGGTCACTGAGGGATAGTTCTTGTACTCCGAGTTTCCTTTTATAGGCACTGAAGCTTATTAGCTCGTCTAGCTAGCGACGAGCGGTCAGTAGTGGGAGTTACAGGGTTCGATCCCTCGCACAACCATTCTTTTTTGGTGATTTTTTTTCATGTTTCCACGAGCGACAATGGGCTAGCCCAGTCAGGCGGCCTCCTGTGTGTGTCGCCGTCTGTAGTCTCGCTGAAGGCGAGCTCCATATTGGGTCGGCCCATCATGCCACAGGTCACATACCATATTCTCATTTTTTTTGTTTCTATTTTCGTTTACTTTAGTTATGTTTCCAGATATACTATATTACAAAAATACTTACATGAAAATTTTCAAAAAATATCAAGCATTTAAAAGATGTTAAATGTGTACAAAAAAATGTTTCTCATGTATAAGTAAAATATCTAAAACAAATACAATGTGTATGAAAAAGTTGATCATGTAATTAAAAAAGTCAATCAAGCATTTGATTGTTTTTAATATGTATAAAAATGTTGATCATGTATTAAAAAATATTAATCTGGTATTTGAAAATTTTTAATCAAGCATTTGACATATTTTTCATGTTTCCACGAGCGACAATGGGCTGGCCCAGTCAGGCGGCCTCCTGTGTGTGTCGCCGTCTGTAGTCTCGCTGAAGGCGAGCTCCATATTGGGTCGGCCCATCATGCCACAGGTCACATACCATATTCTCATTTTTTTTGTTTCTATTTTCGTTTACTTTAGTTATGTTTCCAGATATACTATATTACAAAAATACTTACATGAAAATTTTCAAAAAATATCAAGCATTTAAAAGATGTTAAATGTGTACAAAAAAATGTTTCTCATGTATAAGTAAAATATCTAAAACAAATACAATGTGTATGAAAAAGTTGATCATGTAATTAAAAAAGTCAATCAAGCATTTGATTGTTTTTAATATGTATAAAATGTTGATCATGTATTAAAAATATTAATCTGGTATTTGAAAAATTTTAATCAAGCATTTGACATATGTTAAATGTGTACAGAAAAATCTTGACTATGTATTAAAAAATTAATTTTGATATTTAATTTTTTAATCAAGCATTTAAAAATGTGAAATGTGTGTAGAAAAATATTACTCACGTATTAAAAAATGTTAATCTTGTATCATGAAAATGTTAACCAAGCATTTGAAAAATGCTAAAATATGTATGAAAATTGTTAATCCAAGCATTTGAAAAAAATGTTAAACGTGTACTTGAAAAATGTAATGGAGCATTTGAAAAGTGTTAAATGTGTATAAAAAGTGTTGACCATGTATTAAAATTAACCTTATATTTTAAAAATGATAAATGTTTATTAAAAATGAGTATTAGATATGAACCAAAATGTGTATAGAAAAAGTGAAACCCGAGAGAGAAAAAAATGGATGAAAAACGAGAAAGAAACCAACAAAACCAATGAAAAAAGAAAGAAAGAAAAAAGCCAATGAAAACCGAGAAAGAAAGAAAGAAAATGAAAGAAAAGGAAAGGAAAAAAGCAGTGAAAATAGAGAAAGAAACGAAGAAAATTCGATGAAAATACAAATAAAAAATAAAAACAAAGTGAACCCAAAAAAAGCAAGCGAAAACCCGCCTTTTTTACCGTCAAGTAAGTCACGCTCTACTATTATATCACAAAGCCGAGAACTAGGAGACCCGAGATCGATCCCACGTTCTCCCTTTTAATTCTCTATTTCTTTGAATAAAGTGTGCTGTAATGGGCTGGCTCGTTACTGTATTCGTTTCAGCAAGAGATCCTTCCACGTGCGATGTATACGTTTCGGTAGACGACTCACCATACATACGAAAGTGGGTATGGTTTGCCAAATGTTTGTTTTTCCTTTTGATAAATTTGCCAAAGGTCTACATTGCCCTTTATACGTTCGTGACGGGGTTGTACCGAAGCAGGCTCATATCATCAAAGTAATCCAGTTTTTATCTCCTCCCACGTTGGACAAATAAATACCTCTAAAAGTATTCAGTTTTGAAATTAACTATTGATGTAGAGATGTGCATTCATAGTCCAAACTTTGTTGAAACAGAAACATGCAGCTTTTGCTGTTCAATCATGGAGCCTCATTACAATGAAACGGGTCTTCATTAAGCAATTCTAAAAACGAGAAGTCACTATTTACTAAGAAGACACATATTGTTTGTTCATGGTTGGATGACCAATCCATGTTGGTCTTCTGGTCTACAAATAATATGCCACTTCGCTTATTTGAAGCAAATTAGCAAAAGCCAGACTCTAACTAGTTCATTCTTAACGGGACCTACAACAACCGTACCGGCCGGACCTCCAACCAACCTTTGCATAGATGTCAACTCTCACGCCGCTGCGAACCAACCTGTGGTTGGATGGTTAGAGGGACTGTGAAATCTTCAGCCCACCAGGGTTCAAATCCTGATGCTCGCATTTATTCCTGAATTTATTTCAGGATTTCCAGCGATGCGCATTCAGTGGGAGGAGACGTTCCCGTCGATAACGAGGTGCCTACGGTGACTTTGTAAATTTCAAGATGATATGCCGGCTCAATCTTTCGGAGGTGCTCATAGGGGTAGGGTGTGCGTGTGTGCATTCATAGGGATGAGTGTATGTGCGTGTATATAAGCGCTTGTGTCTGTACTGATGTTCAAAAAAAAACTCTCACGCCGCTACAAGAACAAGAAATCAAGCACCACAGCCACATCATCCTCCCTGTCGATTGACGCATACCTAACAAGCAAGCTTCAGCAGCTTGTGATGGCTGGCATGATTCGGCTTCGAAGCACAGTGGTTGGAGTCGGCGCTAAGGCGGGCGTGGGAGGGGTCGGAGTCGGCGCTAAGGCTGGAGGCAAACCGTTCAAACACAAAAAGGCTGGTGTCAGCCCTGCCCCATTTGCCGTCGACTGTGGCGACAACAGCGACCCCTGCGTCGGCGGCGGCGGGGCCATCGGCGACTACTACGGCGACTACCCCTGAGCTCGCTAAAGTGGCAGACTGGCTAGGCGCCCTATCGCTTGATGGCGTAGATGAAAAGATTATAGGGTTGGGTGGTTGGTGATCAGGAGTGTCGGCTTGTCCGGCACCGACGCGGTGACGCCTGTGGGCGTCGCCATGCCTTTCTGAAGGGTGTCGGGTTTACCCTTCCTCCGCACCCCTCTGTGTACTGGGGGAAACCCAATGACTTGTCCGGGCAGCAACGTCGTCGGCATCCCGATCCTTCTTGAAGGTGTTGCTTGGTATGCGGCGGTTCGGAGTGCTTTGAGTGTGGTGGAATTCTCACAAAAAAGTGAAAGAAGCCCTCATAGCCACTCCTCTTTCCCCACCAAACCAACAAGTAGTAGGTTGGTGGGCCGGTGGGCGCAGCGGTTGCGGGTCTCCTTCGTTTTCGTTGATCCGTCGTTGTTCGTATTGTTTTTTTGTTTTCTCTTTAGTTTCTTTTAGGCAGTGCTGCTTCCGTCCTAACACTTATCGTTGATTGTATCGGTGATGGTTGCTTTGTAATACAAAGCGGAGAAAACCCTTTTTTAGATGAAAAGATTGTACGTGCGTATTTTGTCGTTGTTTTTTATTGGGTTGTGTATTCGCCGCTTGGAATATGAACAGGTTACTTGTAAGTTCGGGACTTCGGGCCGGCCGGTGGTTGCTCGTGAAATCTGGATGTTGAGTTAGCTAGCGGAGATATTGTCCTCCAATGTTGAGCTAGCTGGTCGTGGGTGTTCAGTTCGGGTTGTGTCTGATGTTTATGATTTATTAGACAAGTAAATTACACAAAATCAATGCATTAAAAGAGACTTCAAATTAAACATAACCAGCACTTTTCGTATAAAATCGTTTGGAGCTAAGCTTGAGCGCGTGCCACCGGCCCTAAAAAACCCTAACAGTTTTGCTAAGTCTCAGTCGACCGAGACTTTACGATGTAGGTAATGGAGCCAACCACCACTGTTACCCTTGTGCCAATCTTTCTGAGTCTCGCGGATCGCGGCCAAGTGGAGGACAGAGGTGAGCCGACCAATGCCTTGGGATAAATTGCTACCATTCAGGAGGGGACAGGACTCAGCGAGGGGAATCACATTGCCACTGCTTTGGCGCTTATGGATCCTGCAGATGGCGCTTACGGGTCCATAGTTAGTAGCTAGATGACTTCTTCTCTCTATTTGATCTTCAATACAATGTTCTCCTCTATGTTCTTGAAGTTCTATCCGATGTAATCACTTTTTGTGGTGTGTTTGTTAGGATACAATGAATTGTGAGTTTATGATCAGATTATCCATGAATATTATTTTAGTTTTCTCTGAACTCTTTTATGTATGACTGTTATAGCTTCGTATTTCTCTCCGGTCTATTTATTTGGTTTCACCAACTAGATTGATTTATCTTGCAATGAGAGAGATGCTTTGTAGTGAATTTTGTAAGTGCATCTAGTGCCCCTTAGTGATTTTCGTGTATTGAAGACTTATAGGTTAAGGGATTAACGTGTTTATGAGTGTACACAGGTCTATAAGTCTATGAGGAGTTTGATATTTATAGAGAAAGTCGACCCCTAAAACTGAAGTTCTTCGTCTGAAGACTTTGATATTCTGAAGACTTTCTGAAGACTTTGAAAGTGAAGAAATTGGTGTGACCTTGAAGACTTGGTATTCATTTGAGGAACATGAAGCGTGAAGACTTTTGTTTTCGTAGTTTCCTTTTCTCTTTCTTGAGTCATAGGAAACACCGTACTGTTAAAGGGGGTCGAGGAAATACTAAGAAAAAATTTCCATGTGATGCTCAACTCAAAATCCTACACATACCAATCCCTTCGAGTGAAGCCTTTGAAAATCTCATACAGATTCATCAATTTCTTGATGGATGAGACGAAGTTCTTCAGTCCTTGTGGAATTTGTTCGGACCGAGGAGTTAGGAATTCGCCATCGGATTACCTACACAATGAGGAACATGATAGCCCTGAGGAATTTGAGAGTCAAATTTCCGACCGTTGCTGTGTTGCGCGCCAGCTGTCCCAAAATATCTTATCCACCTAACGGTCATATCATTGAAGGGCATTTATGTCTTATCATGTCGGGCTGCTCCTTAGGCTATAAATAGCCGCCCCCTACAACCACTCGCTGGTTGGCTGCTCCGCGAGAAACTGACACTTGTCAATTGAGAGCATCCCATCCTCCGAGGACTTTGAGCGAAAATCATCGTGTGAGGAAAACCCAAAACCAAACCCCTACAAACCCAAAGTGATTGAGCATCACTGAAGAAATTGATCCTGCGTGGATCCGACGCTTGTTACCATTGAAGATTGTGCTTCTTCCAGACGGTTAGGCGTCATGGTCTAGAGCATCCAAGAGGAATTATGGATCGCCGAGTGACCGAGTCTGTGAAGGTTTGAAAGTCGCCTGAAGACTTACCACGAGTGATTGGACGAGGTCTGTGTGACCTTAGTTCAAGGAGAATACGGTGAGGACTTGGTGTCCTGAGCTGCGTGCTCAGCGACTCGGTGTCCGGATGTGTGTCCTCGAGTTTAAATACTCGGCCGCTCCAACCAGATGTACAAGCGAGACAAGCAGCAGTTGGAACTGGTCTACCAAATCATTGTCTTCACCAACCTAACTGGTTCTATTTCCTCAACTCATTCATTTCCTCATTACTGTGTTGAGTGTTTGTTCATATCTGTGTTTGAAGACTTTGACTAAAGACTTTCTCAATTTTCTCAGTTCAATTTCTTTAGTCTGTTTGTCTTCATCTTGTGTTATCCTGTGTTTACGCTTTCTGTACTCTGTGATTGTCTTCATTTCATCATGATGACCATGCTTGTAATTATGCTTTCTCTTGAGTACTTATTCCGCTGCAAGTAGTTCTTCGCTAAGGAATTTCCTCATCGACAAATTCCTCAGTGAAGAATTCATAAAAATCGCCTATTCACCCCCCCCTCTAGTCGATATAACGCACTTTCAATTGGTATCAGAGCAAGGTACTCCCTTGTTTTGTGTGATTTTGGTTTAACCACCTGGAGTTTTAGTTATGTTGACCGCAGGTATGATCAAGGTCTCGGCTGGGTGTCCTACCTTTGATGGTACGGACTACCCCTACTGGAAAAACAAAATGCGAATGCATCTTGAGGCAATTGACAACGATCTCTGGTATGTTGTGGAAAATGGTGTTCCCTCTGTCTCACCCTCATTAAACGCTACCGATGTGAAGAGATTCAAGCAACTCGATTCTCAAGCGAAGAATATCATATGTGGCCATCTGAGCAAAGGACAATATGGAAGAGTGAGTGCTTTGGAAACTGCTAAGCTTATCTGGGATAGGCTGTTCAAAGTAAATGAAGGAGTCTCAACTCAGCGTGACTCCCGAGTTGATGTTCTTCGAAATCTCTTCAAACGCTTCAAAAGACTCGACAATGAAAATGTCCAACAAACCTTCGATCGCCTCACTGACATCTCAAATGAGCTTCAAGCACTTGGTTCCACTGACATCACCGACCATGAGGTGGTGAAGAAATTGTTGAGATCGCTTGATTCCTCATTTGATACTCTGGCACTGATGATACAAGAACGTGCTGACTACAAGTCTCTTGATCCCGCTGATATCCTCGAAAGGATAAATACTCACGAGTTCCAGCTTGCTAAAAAGAGAGATCTCTTTGGTTCGAGCTATGGCAAACCACGTGCCCTGAAGGCCAAGGCTGTGTCTGAATCTGAGTGTGAAGATTCTGGTAGTAGCCTTGGTGATCCTGAAGAATTGAGCCAGGAGCTAGCACTGCTCATGAAGAAATTCCAGAAGTTCTCAAGACATGGTCGCATTGGAAAATCCTCAAGACGCAGTGATTCCTCATCCAGTGACTATAAGAGAAGGCTATGCCACAAATGCAAGAAACCTGGTCACTATATTCAAGATTGTCCTCAGTGGAAAAAGGAATTAAAGAAGAAGAAATACAAGGATTACAGTTCTGATGACGCTAAGAAGAAGAAATCGTCAAAATCTTCATCATGAAAATCCTTGAAGTCCTCATCTCACAAGAAGAGCAGCTCCAAGAAGGCTCGGACATTCATTGGTAAGGAAATGGACTCTGAAGCTGAATCTGAGGAACATGAGGAAGAGGAAACATCTGAGGATTCCGAGTCTGGTGTGGCGAGTCTGGCTTTCGCTACTGCATTCGTCAGCAAATCCATCTTCAACTCTGAAGAAACTGACCTCACCAACAAGCCTGACGAAGATAATGATGACTACGCTCCCACCTATTGATTAATGGCAAAAGGTGCAAAGGTACTCAAATATACCTCCTCTGAATCTAGTGAGAATGAATCTGATGAAGATCTCAAGCCCAGCTACTCTAAACTTGCTAAGATTGCTGTAAAACAACAAAAGGCTTTTGAAAAGGTTCAAAACATGCTAGACAAAAGTGATGATATGTTGGGTGAAGAAATGGATCGCACTAAAGCCCTGACTAAAAATCTTCAGAGACTTCAGTCTAGGTTTGATAACCTTCAAGGTCATCATAACACTCTTATCTGATCATGAGAAACTTTCTTATGAATTTCTTCAAAGAAAGCAAGATCTTGAGAAGCTAAGAGTGAGTTATGAAGATCTTCAGAAGGAGCGCGATTCACTACTTGCTCAACAAATCAGCGCTTCTCAGGAAGAATTTGTTCCTCCATGCTTAAAGTGCATTGAACGTGAATCTGCTAATTCTTCACCGAATGTTCAAATGCTTCAACTGTTACAAATTCTTCACTGCCTCTACTATCACTAATTCCTCATCCGAGGACATTGCTAGTATCATCGACGATGCAGGTTGAAGGAATTGTACATGACAGCATGTACAAAAGCCTCAAAGGGCATCGACTCTTTGTGATGTGCTTAAAAGCAGATCCTCAACGAAACCCTAGGAAAGAGGGTATTGCCTTTAAGAGGAAACTCAATGCTGATGGAACATATTGGAAGCTGAGCGGTACCCCAAAACCTCATGGGTTGCTGCAAAGGGACCTCCATTGATCCATCTAACTTATCTGGTTTTACATGTGAATCTCCTCATTCTTCCGATGAGTCATTTGACTCAACTATAAACTGTTAAAAATCAGAATGGTGAAGTATTTGCTAGATATGTTGGCACTAATCGCAGAACGGTTCTCCTATGAAGAAAATCTGGGTTCCCAAGAAGTGCCTTGAAAGTCTTCGTGAATGTCCTCATGACACCACCGTGAAGAATAGGAACCCCAGATCAAACTCTTCATATGGACCAAATTCTTCATATGGATCCAAGTCCTCATCGGACCAAATTCCTCACATGGATCAAATTCCTCAAAAGGATCAAAGTCCTCATATGATTATCATCGTGCTAACAACTCGCATTTCACTGGGGTAGAGCTAAGGGCTATGAATATGTGCATTATTCTTCAAACCATTATGTTCACAAGTCCTCAAGAATTTCTCCGCCTATTCATATGCTTACCCTAACCCCTCTTATGTGAAACAAAATGGTTTGGCCTCTATGCCACCATTCTCATATGGAGCTCAGAGTGATGAACTCTTTGCCACCCCTTCAGATGTGGGTGGTGAAGAAAAGGAACTAATCTCTTCTGAGGATCAGGTCTCCGGGCGTGCTTTAACGTCCCAAGAATTTGCCGAGGGCGACAAAATTGCTCGAAAGGACGCAGCGAATCATGAAGAAATGAACTTTCATTTCACACGTCCTCCCTCTGTCAGATCTGTTTTATCGCTTGATGAAATTCATCGATGAACTTGATATCATATTCTTCACCGATGAAGTATATGAGATCGTAAGTTGCACTAATTCATCTGCAGGATGATCAACCCAAAGCCAATGAGTGGGTCCTCGATAGTGGATGTACAAATCACATGACTAGTGACAAGAATCTATTGATGGATGCTCCTTATCACCGTCACATCTGAAGCATATCATCTATCTTGACAAAGGCAAAAGTCGTATTGGGTCTTGGTAAGGTTGCGATCTCTAAGGACATACACATGGACAAAGTCATGCTTGTTGAGTCCTTAGGATACAACCTCATGTCGATCTCAATGCTTTGTGATCTTGATATGGTTCTTGTCTTTGGCAAGTATCGCTGTGTTGTGATTATGGAAGCTGACAATTCCAAAGTCTTGAAGGCTTTAGGAGAGGAGACTTGTATATTGTTGATTTCTACAGGACCACAATCAGCCGTGTGTCTACTTGCAAAAGCTTGTAGAAGGCTGGCTATGGCATCGACGACTTGGTCACGCAGCATGAGGAATTTGCACACGCTTGCGAAGAAGAAGCATGTCATTGGCATTGAGAATGTCAAATTCCTCAAGGATCACTTGTGTGGAGCACGTGAAGCTGGAAAAATGACCAAGGCCAAGCATCCGGTGAAGACTATCATGACCATTACTCGACCATTGAATGCTTCACATGGACCTCTTTGGTCCTAATCATTACTCAGCAGTCAATAATGATGCATCTCTATATGGCTTTGTTATTGTTGATGATTACTCTCGTTACACATGGGTACACATTGTTACTTACAAACACGAAGTGCAGGAAGTCTTCAAACGATTTTCCTCGAGAGCTTCAACCAACTTTGGTGTGAAGATCAAGCACATCAGGAGTGACAATGGAACTGAGTTCAAGAATTCCGGTCTTGATGACTATCTTGATGAACTTGGTATTACTCATGAGTTATCTGCTCCCTATACTCCTCAACAAAATGGCGTCGTGGAGCGCAAGAACAGAACTCTTGTTGAGATGGCTCGCACTATGCTTGATGAGTACAAAACGCCTCGTCGTTTTTTGATTGATGCAATTGATACCGCGCGCCACATCATCAACAGAGTATATCTTCACAAATTCTTCAAGAAGACTGCATATGAACTCCTCATTGACAAGAAACCCAATGTGAGTTATTTCAAAGTCTTCGGTGCTAAATTTTGGATTAGAGATCCTCATCACAATACTAAATTTACACCGAAAGCACATGAAGGTTTTATGCTTGGTTACGGAAAGGATTCGCACACCTCAGAGTCTTCAACAACGCTCTTCACAAGGTTGTTGAAAGCTGTAGATGTCTTGATTCGATGAAACTAATGGCTCGCAAAGAGAGCACCTACCTTCGTGATAGATGAACCAGCACCGAGGATTCTATCAAGTTCAAGGCGATCGAGGATGTCATTCCTCTTGAAGAATCTGCTGAGGAATTCATTCGAACGTGAAGAACGTCGGTGATGCACTGAAGACAATTTGAAGAAAATGGTGTGAAGAAAATGCTGATCAAATTCCTCGACGACAACCAGCTCATCCTTGCGTTGCAAAAGAAGTGCAAGTTGACAAGATCATCGATGACATTGAAGCACCAGGTCCTCTCACATGCTCAAAAGCTTCACATTTATCTAACTTTTGTGGGCACTATGCTTTTGTCTCTATCACAGAGCCCACTAAGGTAGATGAAGCATTTCTGGAGCCTGAGTGGATTCAGGCCATGCAAGAAGAATTACATCAGTTCGAGCTCAACAATGTCTATGAACTGGTCAAACGTCCAGATCCTCGCAAGCATAATATCATTGGCACAAAGTGGATCTACCGCAACAAGCAAGATGAAAATGGCCTTGTGGTGAGGAATAAGGCACGACTTATAGCTCAAGGCTACACACAGGTTGAAGGAATTGATTTCGATGAAACTTTTGCACATGTTGCTAGACTTGAGGCTATTCGCATATTACTTGCTTATGCTAACCATCATGATATCATTTTATATCAAATGGATGTGAAAAGTGCATTCCTCAATGGTAAGCTTGAGGAAGAAGTATATGTTGCTCAACCCCCAGGTTTTGAAGATCCAAAGAATCCTGACAAAGTCTTCAGACTCAACAAGGCCCTCTATGGCCTCAAGCAAGCCCCTCGGGCGTGGTATGATACTTTGAAGGAATTCTTCGTGAAGAATGGCTTCACACCGGTTCACTCGACCCTACTCTCTTTACTAAACCTTATGATGGTGTCTTGTTTGTGTGCCAAATATCGTTGATGATATTATCTTTGGCTGTCTTGACCAACGTTATAGTGATGAATTTGCCTATATGATGAGTGAAGAATATCGATGTCTATGATGGGAGAGTTGAAATTCTTCTTAGGTCTTCAAATTAATCAACAACGCAATGGCATATTCATATCCCGGAGAAATACCTCAAAGATGTTACGAGGAAATTCGGCATGCAAGATTGCAAAAGCGTCAAAATTCCTATGCCCACAAATGGCCATCTATGCAATCGATGAAAATGGTATTGACTTGATCACAAGGTATACCGCTCCATGATTGGTTCTTTATTGTACTTATGTGCATCTAGGCCAGATATAATGCTTGGTGTTTGCATGTGTGCCCGATTTCAAGCTGCACCGAAGGAATCACACCATAAGGTTGTGAAGCATATTCTTCGATATCTATCTCACACACCAACACTAGGATTATGGTACCCCAAGGGCTCTACTTTTGATCTCATTGGATATTTTGACTCGACTATCTTTGGTGATCGTGTGGACCGCAAGTCAACATCTGGTACTTGTCATTTCCTCGGACGATCTTTGGTCCGTTGGTCCTCGAAGAAAGCAGAGCTGCGTATCACCGCTCATCATGAAGCCGAGTACATTCTTGCTGGTTCTTCTTGTGCTCAATTGCTGTGAATGAAGCAAACTCTCAAGGACTACGGCATCAACGTGAAGAATGTGCCTCTCATCTGTGAAAATGAGAGTGCCATCAAGATTTCTCACAACCCATTCAAAGACTCGAAGACAAAGCACATTCAGATTCGTCATCATTTTCTTCGTGATCATGTGTTGAAGGGCGGCATCTTTATTGATCATGTGAAGACTGAAGAACATCTTGCCGACATCTTCACAAAGCCCTTGGATGAGAAGAGATTTAGCAAGTTGCGGTGTGAGCTAAATATCTTAGAATCTTCGAATGTTCTTTGAAAAGGACATACATCCTGACACTTATGCAAAATTGATGACTTAGATGTGCAACACATGAAGAAATGTTTTTCTTCAATCAATGAAGAACAACACTCTAAGTGTGAAGAAATTAATGAAGAATTTGATTCTTAGAACCCTACGACAATTGTACGCAGTGTCTGAAATCATCATTCTTATACGGTGGGACACGCCACCACCAAAGTTCAAAATCTTCAATTGAGTTTTTCCTCAGTTTTGAAATTCTTCAACTTTGCAAAATCTTCACTGTTTCCGTCGTTTTTCTTCATTGGCTATTTCGTATTTTCGAGATAATTTTTTAACCATACGTCCGAATGCAGCAAATGATACGGCGTTGGAAAGCTTGAGCAAATGCGAAACCTTTTTGTATATATTGTTTCTCCTAATTCCTTACAGTTTTAAGTCCAATTGGGAAATGAATAAAAACATATATTTGGCATAATTTGTACATACTTTATCGGAATGGGGCAAATAATATACCGCTGAAAAGCTACGGAAAATGCGAAACTTTTTCATGTTGATGGTTTTCTCGATTCCTAGCCGTTTTCGATAATTGTGAAAATGGCGAGATCGTCGCTCGCCTTTATCGCTAAACCGATTCTTCAAAAATGCACCACGTGAAGAATCTGAACTTCTCAAAGACGTGTACTTGAACTTCACTCTGTTTTTCACGTGCTTTTTTTGCTCGTATATCTCTATCCACTGCTCCTAGCTCTCCATCCACTTACCGGAATTGAGCAAGTGATATACCGATGGAAAGTCTGCGTAAACACGCAACTTTCCGTGTTGATCATTTTTCATACTATAGCGATTTTAAAGTTTTCATCCGAAATTCATTCAACGTAGTAGTTGAACTTCATGCTGTTTTCACGTTGAACTTCGTGACATATTTTTGTTTGTACGCGCTGAACTTCCCCTGACGAACACGACCTTGGGCTATCTTTGCAACCATGGCTTCCCATAAATTATTCGGTTAGTAGTGTTCTATATGATGTTAGTGTAATCTAGAAGCGTTTTTAGCAACTAAATACCGGTTTTAAATAGAAATCTCGCTCGTTGGCGGATTTTGCTCTCGGGTCGTGATGAAATTGCGTTTTTTGCAATTTTACTGCCTGAGTTGTTCGACCTGAACTTCCCCTAGTGCTAGGTTGAACTTCTGTCAACATTGCCCAAATGTGGCTTGCGATATACCATTGGAAAGCTATGGACACGAGTATCATGACCCAACTTAAAATTTTGGCAAATTGTAAGTGGTTCAAGAGCAGTTTTGAAAACCGTTTTTTCTTCATACAAAAAATGTGAATCGTATTTTCAATCGCATTTCTAAACCGTTTATCGGAATGAGGCAAATAATATGGCATTGGAAAGCTGCTGTAAAACCGCTCCTTCCACATACTGAAAGTTTTTTTCTAATTCCCTATGGTTAAAGAGTAATGTGGAAAATCATAAAATTTCGCAAACCGAACAACTGAGTTCGTATTTTTGTTGCCATTTCTAAATGCCTAATCCAATTGAGACAAATCATATGGCCTTGGAAAGCTTATGGAAATGCGATTTTTTCTCATGTTGAAAGTTTTTCTAGTTTTGAGTGGTTTAAGAGTAATTTAGAAAACGGTACAACTTCTACCAAGTTTGTATTTTCAATATTTTTTTTCAATCATACGTCCGAACATAGCAAATGATATGGCGTTGGAAAGCCTGAACAAATGCGAAATTTTTTGGTATATATTGTTTCTCCAAATTCATTACGGTTTCATGTTGATTTTGAAAATGACTAAAAACGTATTTTCGCCGTAATTTCTACAAACTTCATCGGAACGGGGCAAATACTATACTGTTGAAAAGCTACGGAAAATGTGAAACTTTTTCATGTTGATGGTTTTCTCTGAATCCCAGCCATTTTCAAGTAATTTCAGAAACAGCGAGATAACTCATTCTGCCTTTATCGCGAAACAGGTTCGTTGAAAATGCATCGCGTGAAGTACTTGAACTTCTGTGGCAGTTCTGCCTGAACATCACTCTGTTTTTCACGTACTTTTTTTGCTCGTAGCTCTTCATTCACTCACCGGAATTAAGCAAGTGATATACCGATGGAAAGCTGTTATAAACACGCAACTTTTCCGTGTTGATCATTTTTTTCATACTCGCGACGGTTTTAAAAGTTTTTCTTGTGAAATTCATTCAGTGTAGTAGTTGAACTTCCTACTGTTTTCACGTTGGACTTCTGTGACATATTTTTGTTTGTAATTTTCCCATCCATTTTCGTTAGTGTTACACAAATGATATTCTTTTTATAAAAACTTCTCTCACAATATTTTTTTAACTTTCTCCGACCGAGGACTTGAACTTACACAAATGATATTCCTGCCATTTTGAAGTAAATTAGAAAACGACAAGATCATGATTTCTGCCTTCATCCTGAATGGAAATGCATTGCGTGAAGTAGTTGAACTTCTCGGGCATGTCTGTTTGAACTTCACTCTAATTTTTGACGTGATGTTTTTTGACGTGCTATTTTTAGCACTGCGTGAAGTAGTTGAACTTCTTGGGCATGTCTGTTTGAACTTCACTTTGTTTCACTTTAATGTATTCTTTATATGAAATACACACCATATAGTACATGAACTTCTGGTTGTTATCACTTTGAACTTCTCTCTGGTTTGAGAGAATTATTTTGAAACACAAAAAACAACATATTTTTTATGTATTTTGGACATTTAAATACACGATGAACCTCTCTCACAAGAATTTTTGAACTTTCCATCGCCGAGCACTTGAACTTCTAGCAACCATTTTTACGTTTATGAGATTGTTTTCAAGAGTGCAAAAAATGGCGTTGTGCTGTTTATTTTTTGAAAAGGTAAATCCTAGGTTTTAGTAAACTCCGAACTTCTGTGTTATTTGAATTTGAACTTCACCTTCTTATATTTTGGGTAAAGAATTGTATTCGAATTTTATACGAAAAAAATCGAACATGGAAATACAAGATGAGCCTCTCTCGTAAGAATTTTTGAACTTCCCCGATCAGAGCACTTGAACTTCTTTCAACAAACCTTTTAAGCTTTTAATTTTCTATACTTTTATTCTTATTTGAAATGCATTCCTTGCAGTAGTTGAACTTCTCGTTGTTTTCACCTTGAACTTCTGTCACGTATTTTTGTTCAACCTCTCCCACACAAGAATTTTTGAACTTTCTCGAGTCAAGCACTTGAACTTCTAGCAACAAAACTTTATGCTTTGCATTTTCATTCTTTTTTAATACAAAATGCACATCGTGTAGTACGTGAACTTCTGGGAGTTATCAACCTCAACTTCTGAGATCATGCGTTCTGCCCTCATCGGAAAAACAAAAGTCTCCGAAAATGCACTTCGTGAAGAGGTTGAACTTCTGGAGCAGTTCTTCTTAACCATCACTTTGTTTTTCCCGTGTTGTTTTTTTCTTACCCGTAACTCCCAAACCACTTACCCGGAATTGAGTAAATGATATACCGATGGGAAGCTGTTGAAAACACGCAACTTTTTTGTGTTGATCATTTTTCCATATTCGCGACGGTTCAAAATATTTTTTTGAATGCGTAAAAATGTGCTTTAAACGTTATAGATAAAACTTTTAAACCATTGATCGGAATGTAGCATATAATATACCGTTGGAAAACTTATGAACAGGAGAAACTTTTCATGTAGACAGGCGATACAAATTCGTTGTTGTTTGAGAGTAGTTTTAAAAATGGAAAAAACAACGTTGTTTTTGGCCTGTTTTTACATGAAATTAAAGGTCGGGCGTCTCGCACTAGAGATCTTGAACTTCACCAGGAGGAGCACGGGAACTTATTGCAACAAACCGTTTAAGCTCTTTGTTTTATATGCTTATATTCCTATATGAAATGCATTTCGTGTAGTAGTTGAACTTCCCGTTGTTTTCATCTTGAACTTCTATCACGTATTTTTGTTCAACCTCTCTCACAATTTTTTTTGAACTTTCTCGCGCTGAGCACTTGAAGTTCTAGCAACAAAGTTTTGGACTTCACCTTATTATTGTTTTTTTCTTATACGAAACACACACCATGTGGTACATGAGTTTTTATTTGAACTTCTTTGTGTATTTTTTAGAAATATGAAAATTGAATTTTTGCTCGAAACAACGAACTTCTTCGTTATTTTTAATTGAACTTATTAGTTTTATTCTTTATTAATTGGAAAAATCCGAGTTTTTAAATAAAATATGAAACTGCTATGCTTTTCCCAATTGGACTTCTTCGTTATTTTGAATTGAACTTCCTATATTTTATTTAAATCAATACCTAACTTTTTATTTGAACTTCTTTGTGTGTGTTTTTGGAAAGGATGAATATATGAGTTGTAAAAAGAAGGTAAAATCCTAGGTTTCAAATAAACATCGAACCACTTTCGTATTTTAGTTTGACCTTCTAGCTTTTTTACAAAAAGGGGGGTTCTTTTAAACCCTTTTTTATTTGTTCCTTTTTTATTTTGAAATTCCTCATTTTATTCTGTAGTAACGAGAAAAAATCTATGTTTTTTATAAACGTGGAACTTCGCTCTTATTTAAATTTGAACTTCTTAAGTTTATTCTTAGAAAAAATGTTTTTGAATAAGAGTCAATAGTTTTTTGAAACTTGAACTTGGTAATTTTATTTTTCCTAGAAACGGTAAGGAATTTTGGGTTTTTCATATACATCCAACTACTTCCGTTATTTTTAATTTGAACTTCTTGATTTTATTTCTTTGGTAACAAGGAAAATCTAAGGCTTTTTGTAGAAATATCGTACTAGGCTATTTTTGTAATTCGGACTTCTTGGTTTATTATTAATAACGGGAAATTTTTTCTAGTTTTTTCATAAACATTGACCCATTTCGTTATTTAGATTTGAACTTCTATGCTTTCCCTAGAAATCGGTGAAATTCTCACTTTTTTCCTAAACTTTTTGAACCGCCATGTTTTTTTTAAATGTGAAAAATGTTGTTTGTTACAAATATTGAACTACTCTATTATTTTAATTTGAACTTCTGGTTATTATTTTTATTTTTTAATAACTGGAGAATCCATGGGAGATTAATTTATATGCCCATAATATTTTTGTACTCTTTAATTATTAAATTTGAACTTTGAGAGTTAACATTTCCTAGGTGATGATCGCTTTTCTTCTTGGTATATAAACGTCGAACTATTATGTTTCCTTAAAATAAATTCCTTTGTTTTATTCGGTACTAACGAGAGAAATCTGTGTTTGTAATAAACATCGAACTGCTCCGTTATTTAAATTTGAATTTCTAGGATTTTTTAAAAAAAGTGGGTTAAATTTGTTTTTCTAAATATACTATTTTTAAAACTTTAACCTCTTGGTTTGGTTTCTTATATAGTTGGAAATTTTGAGTTTTGTTATATTAACCGGATCGTTAATAATTTGAACTTTAATTATTATAATTATGTTTTATCCATTGTCACATATACTCAAAAGCGTGAAGAATGAAAAAATGTTTTAGTGATTTTTACGGACACAATATCAAACACTATTGAGAGCACAATCTTTCACAGTTTTTTTCATGAATTTTAGTGAAAACAATGTCGTTATTTTTTCAAACAATAAGTACCAAAATATGATACTAACACAAATGGCTAAATGAAGAAAATGCCGAAAGAAATTGTTGCCTTATTCAATTGAGATTGTAGAACTGAATATCATGCACAAAAAATTGTGCTGCCATATATACAAACACACGATCCCCTAAAAAATGTATACACACACACAAAGCATCAACCTCCCTATATTCGAACTTCTGTCATTGATATTTCTGAACGTTTTGAGCATGCTCCCAGGTTTTCAAACAGTATACACGGACTTCCATGCACGAACAACCAGCATCGGCCATGGCAACGCCTCTTTATCCGGCAAACCGAACTTCACTCATGTGTACAGAATACTCCCTCCGTCCGGAAATACTTGTCATCAAAATGAATAAAAGGGGATGTATCTAGATGTATTTTAGTTCTAGATACACCCCTTTCTGTCCATTTTGATGACAAGTTTTTCCGGACGGAGGGAGTACATGATTTAAGCCCTGAAAAAAACACAAAAGAATCTTGAAATATTTTTGTTCTACCCTGAACACACACTCATCTCATGTCAAAGTTATTCCAGTATTAGATTAGTAGCATGACATACAGACAAAACTTGGCTATATATCAGTTAGTACACAAGATTGCTTTGACAGAGAGAGATGTCGTACTGAGAAGCAATTAGAGAAAGAAAGTAGTGCCAAGCACATGCACATGCGTGGTTCTTGGTGGCCTCCGGGTACACAACCTGGACAGTGGGGACAGTATAACTGAACTTCAGACATTAAAATCATTGAGAGAACTGAATTCAGACCCGTGCCACTGTCGATCTTTTTCAGAATACTAAATCAAACTGAAGAAAAGCATCGACTTGTTTTGCTGTACAAGCGGAGGGACATAGAGAGAGATTACTGCAAGAGGTGGTCGCTCATCGTAGCATTTGCTGAAGATGCATCAGCCCGATCTTCAGATGTGTGCACCGCTGCCGGCACAAGCTCCAGCACGAAGGAGCACGGGCGGAGGAACTCGAACGGACACAGATGGCCACTTGGACTGCTGAAGCAATAGCTGGAGCAATGTCCTGTGGAGGGTAGCAAACATAGCTGGACGCGGCGTCGGATGTGCGGCTGCGGCGAGTGGGATTTGGCCGGGGGCTCGCGCTGCAGGTAGCTTGGCCACGTGCACGCATGGTGGATCACAAGGACCGGCAGCGCTTGCTCAATACCATCGACATGGAAGAACGCAGGATCAGGGGAGATCAAATCAGGAGCGACGACGGCGCCATGGGCAGGTCACAGGGGCGCCGTGGGAAGGTCGCGGGGGCGCCCTGGGGCAGGTTGCGGCAACGATTGACGGCAGACGGAGGCTACCTCCGCTGTGGAAGCAGGGGAGGAAGGCCGATGACGATCTGAGTCGGCCGGGTGCGGCGGGGTGGTCCGGGAAGGAGGCCACGATGCACGAGTGACGGTGGAAGACGGAGGTTGGGGCGACAGCACCGGTGCCAGTGGATCCAGGAGTCGGCGGGCTCGGTGGAGCTGGGGCGGGGTGGTGATGGTTGGGGGAGGTCGTTCATGGCGGCGGAGGTGCGCAAGCGGCGGCGCGGGGAGGTGGATCTCGGCGGTGGAGTACCCGGGCGGCGGCGCGGGGAGGTGGGTCACGACGCGGAGGTACGTGGCCGGCGGCGCGGGGAGTTGGGTCACGGCGGCGGTGGTGCGCAGGCGTCGGCGCGGGGAGGAGGTTCTTGGCGGCGCTGGTTACAGAGAAGGTGGGGCGTGGGGAGATAAGACTGGGGTGTTTTTTTTTGTTTTGGGAAGTTTGGGAGGGCCCTCTCGGGCCTTATATAGGGTGCTGTGATCCAAATAGTTATTATAATCCCAGGATTAGAATAGTTATATAGGACAAATGTTTCCTACAAGCAGTGGTAGTTATCATCACTTGCGTTTTGTATGTTGTATGTAATATCTGTCGAAACCGAGAGTATGTACGTGTAGTATGTAGTATATAATAATGATTAGGTAGTATATATACTAATTTTTAGGTAGTATGTACCATTTTTGAGTATGCTCTTTTTATGTACAAATATATACGTATTTCACAAATATAAAAAACTATGGGCTCATATGCAATATTTTCATGTAACTTGCTTTGAAATATCTTAGATATATTATATGAGCGTATTTAAAATAATAAAATAATATATATAATACCACATGATAGTATATGAGACATGTGGGGTAACTACCACGGGTGGTAGGATGGATCTTCCATATATATATATATATATATATATATATATATATATATATATATATATATATATATATATATAAGTTTATGTCCTCTACAACATTTACTTATGGCTATTTCTTCAAGTTGCATTTTACGCTAAGTGAATGTGATCGGTCCTTTCCCCCTCTATGCTATACTCAACCCAATCTATTCACAAATTCTTCATGTGCGTTCTATTTGAAACTCGTTTAAAATCTTCACCGTGTCCTTGTCAGCTGAAGAAATTGCGAACGGAACGTTAAAACTAATCTTATCCAAATTTTCGTTTTGCCGCTCAAACCGTTCCGCACCCCACGATAGACTTATCAATTCAACCATGATCTAACACGATCTCCACCTTTCAGTACGTGGGTAACACATGTCAAGCGAATGAGAAGGGTCAGGGGCACGTTCGTCCCAAATCTTTGGGCAAACAGTTTTTCACCGTGGCTATAAATACCCCTCTCCCCTTCCTCACTTCCTTTACTCCGCTCGACCACTCTCTCTCGCTCGAGCTTCTCAAACCCTACCGCCGCCGCTACTCCATCGTCGCCGGTGAGGAAGAGCTTCATCGCCTCGATCTCGTCGCCGTCGTACTCTCGCGCCGCCGCATGAAACCTTCACTCGCCGCCCGCCAGAGCTGTCTTCCTCCGCCGAGTTAGGGCGTGGGAGATCTGAACAGACGAGCTTCAAATCTACACCTCTCAGTTCGTCGTGTTCTTCATCCAGGGTAAAATTAAAAGTTACTTTTACTGCCCTCTTTGATCCAAATTTTCTCTTCAAAATCTTCAAAGGTGTTTTTATTCTTCAAATCCTCACACACAAAACACCTCACTATTCATCTGTTCTTGATTCGTTTCTCTAAGCATCATTTTTCTTCAAGATTCCTCAATTATGTGGATCTTCGATCTATACAACTCTGGAACCTAAGACAAAGAACGCTTAGTGAAATTCTTCAAGGCTCATCTGGTCAAATTCCTCAAACTTGTTCTTTTTGAAAAACCTTACGAGAACGCATATGACCTCTTCAAATTCCTCGCAACTATACTCATTCACGGTAATCATGTCCATTCTTTGAATCACTAGGTTCTCATCAACTTAACTCATTTGCAGCGTTCCTCGAAGAAAAGTTGCATACTTCTTGAGAGAATTCGATTGTTCAAATTCCTCGGTGAAGAATATGGCGAAGGAAAGAAGCCACGAAAGGAGGAAAGAGGCTGAGGTCATGGCGCTTTTGAGATACACGAGGACATCTCTGCTGACTATTGCACACTGATGAAGCCAAGTTTGGCAAGGAAAACAAAAATCAGCGCAAGGGGCGCATTCAGAGGATTGAAAGGAGATGGGCAAGGGAATGAAGGGAGTACAGGTATGTTACCCCAAAGTACATGAAGAAATTCGCCCTCAATCCTCCATGCCCAAGAGCTCCATTGGCACCTGGCCAAGAAGCTGACCCACCAGTATCAAGCGTGGTGAGGATTTTCCTGAAGAATGGGCCAAGCGCCAAGCCAAACTGGCAAGACAAGCCAAGGAGGCAGTGAGGAAATTTAATGAGGACTCTGCTACTGCTGCTGCCACTGAGGCCTCTGTCAAGCCAAGAAAGTCTATGGCAAAGAAGCCCGCACACAAGCCAAGTGCTTCAACAGCAACGCCCTCACGGCCAGTTCCTCATGCTGCTTCTGCTCCTCTCAAATCTTCAGTTCCTCCTCCAAAGTCCTCAACAGCTCCTCCAAAGTCCTCAGCACCTGTGCATCTGGCCATGTGCCAAAGGACTGCAGGCATCTCCATTGCCTCTGGTGTCTCAGCAAGTTCCTCGGCTGCACCAAATTCTTCATCAGGCCCCACACTGTTGAAGACTAAGGCAACTGCTGGACGAGGTCCTCGGCCAAGTCCGAAGAAGAAACAGGTTGCCTTCCAAGTGCCATCTGACGATGAAGTTGATGATGATGAGCTTGCAGAAATCATCAGAGACAGGCAAGTTAGGGCCGCTAGAGCCAAAGTCACACCTGTGCCACTGCTTTTGGATCCAAGGGCGATCCTTGAGTACATTGATCTCTGGCACAAGGATCCAGACACGCCTATGCCTGACTTTCATTTGACTCCTGGACAAAGTCACATGCTGACCCATTTCATCACTGAAGAGAAATGGAAATTTGAAAAGGCTAGGCAGATCAAGAAGGCTCAGTTCAGGAAAGAGAAGTTCCTGAGGAAAAACGTTGTTAGAATGACAACTGAGGAACTGCTCAAGATCCAATTTGAAATCAAAGCCCTCAGCGATGACTTTGATGCCTATTATGCTGATTGGCAAGGAGCCAAAGTCAGATTTGTCAACCTGACAAACAAGTTTACAAATGTTGCAGCCCCAACGCAACAAGAAATTCCTCAGTGGAGCCTCTGCTCGACCCTCTTGAAGAACATGCCAACACGTGATGATTTTCAGCCTGCTGAAGACAATGCTAGTTCCAGGGCTGATGACTCCATTCCAGCCGCTGAAGAAATTGCCAGGGCATCCACTAGTGGTGCGCCTGAAGAAAATGAAGAAGTCAGGGCAACTGCATCAGTTGCTCCTAAGGAAATTCAACCAGATTCCTCAGCTCCTCCCGCGCCTACACCAACTCCAATCCTTCCATCTGCATCAGATGTGAAGAGGACCAAGGCTGCAGAGTGAGCTGCAGTAAAGAAAAGGAAAGCATCAGCTGCGTCAAATTCTTCAGCTCCGAAGAAAATGAAGCCTATGACCAGCTCGTTTGAAAATCCAATTGATGCTGTTCCAATTTCCTCCATGCCATCAAAGGACCTTGTTTCTTTTGGTGAAGAATATGAGATCCCAAGCGGATCTGATGAAGAAAATCATTCTGCTGCTTTGTCAGAGCAGATTGATGAAGAAATTGAAGTGAATGCAATCCCTTCAACACCAATCATTTCCTCACCTATGCCTCAGTTCACAGCTGAAGAGGCTGGTGTTGAAGAAATTGAAGACGAAGACGTGGATATTGGATGCACCACGCCTGTCATGAATGATGACTTTTGGGACAGTAAGCATCCAAATTCACCACTCTTCACCCCAATCCAACAAATTCCTCAGTCCCCTGCACCAACTGTTCAACTGGGCTCTGAAGAAACTCAACCCGCCTCAAATACATGCATGAAGAAATTCCAGCCACTAGTCTTTGAAGAACTCCTTCTTTGCTGATCCAATGAACACGCAGACGCAAATGAAGAGGAACGAGAAAATCCTCACTGAAGAACACGAGATTGCGATTCACGAGGTAGTGATGCAACTCACTGACACTCCTCTGCCAAAACCAAAGGATCCATTCTCGCGCAAGCAAAAGTTCAAGGCTGAAGACTTCTTTGGCGAGCATGTTTTCTTCACGGATTACAACCCTTATGACTCTGCTCGCATAAGGAAGAGGCGATTATGGACTGCTAGTCAAGCAAACTTTTATTCCTCTGTGCTATTCAACAAAGACAAAGTCTTCGATCATGCACATATTCCTCACGTGGACATGGAATCTCTGCCAGGCTTCGAGGCAGTCCTCAGTGTTCTTCACGATGCTAGGTTGCTGAATTTCTGCACTGACATCTGTGATTGGAATGAAGAACTTATTCTTCAATTCTATGCGACGCTGCACATCACAGGAGATTCTGAATATGTGAACTCATGGGTGCTGGACTGGATGTCAGAAAATACTCACTACAAGGCACCGAGAGCTGAATTGCTTCGTGCCCTTCCACCCGATCCTCCCTTGGCGGTGCTCGTTGCGTCTCTGATGAACTGAGCTTACAAATCATTACATGCAAGTCTTGATGAAGCCTTTGAAGCGTGGCAGGCACCTAGAACCAAATTCCTCGTCAGAATTATTGTATGTGCCTCGGACTGTCTATCGCATTCGGACGAAGACAATGAGTCCTATCAAAGGCCACGACTCAAATGATGAAGAAGTCGTTGGCATCATGAAGAATATGCTCTTCAACATCATTCATGGCATTCCCATCAACTTCCATGATTTCTTCATGAGGACTCTAGCGAACATTGTTATGTCACCATTTGAGCTGAAACCTTATGCTCCTTGGATTATGAGGTTCATCAGGGCAAGGTCTTCACTAAATTACAAGGCTGATACTCTGAACCACTGCAGCTACTTGCCTCCCATTGAAGTCCTCAAACGGACATTTTCCTCAGCTGATGACAAAGGCAAGGCAACTGCTGTGATAGATGAAGGCATTCGTCCATTGGATGGTCAATTTCGCAAGGTTGCATCCTACTCCACCAATGATGACTCTGGCACGCATGATTCTGCCGCCAACAACTCTGCCAAGCAAAATCCTTAAGCCACAGCACCCAGGGTGATGACTGATCGTGAGTTACTCCTCAGTCTTCATCGGAAGGTTGATCGCAATCATAAATGGGTCAAGCGTCAATTTGGTTCAATTCTTTACAACATGACCTCAACACACAATGCAGTGAAGAAAAACCAATACTACCTTCATGAAACCTTCAACCGTACCTGGGCTGTTCTCTCTCATGTCTATAGCGCAGAAGAACTGAAGACAATGGGTCTTAAGGAAGAATTTGACTGGGCTGCACCTCCGCCGAAGAAATTCAAGAAGGTCAAGGTTCCTTCATTGGTGGCCAGCTCCTATTCTTCATCGTGCGACACTGATGAAAATGAAGACTTGGACGACACTGCGGCAGGCCCTACTACGACAACCGACCCCGACAACGCTGGCGCTCCTTCATCAACTTGACATTCTTCAAGGGCGTCAGTCCTCAGTTTCGATCCTTTTGGTCATTCGATGACAAAGGGGGAGAAATTTGAGTTAGTCTTCAAGCGGGTCTATTATATGGGCGTTTTTGTGCTAAGTTACAACTCTCGTTCTTTTGAAACTTTATTGGATCGAGTTGTAATCTTAAACCCGATGGTGCTCTGATACTTTTGATGTGTTCCTCTGCATGCTTATTCCTCGCTATATGTTAATACACGCATGCTGAATTACATCAGTCACCATATTTCATCATGCATTTCAAATTCTTCATACTATATGTCAAATGCGTGTATGAATTACAAGATATAGGGGAAGATCTCCATGATTCAACTCTTCAAATGTGCATTGCCTCAAGAGCAAATTCCTCACTATGCACATCTTCAGGGGGAGTTCTTCTATATCTTGCAATCAAATTCCTCAATATCAGTATTTACACTTCATATGTTTATCCCCGTTGAAAACTTAACCTATATTGTCATCAATCACCAAAAAGGGGGAGATTGTAAGTGCATCTAGTGCCCCTTAGTGATTTTGGTGTATTGAAGACTTATAGGTTAAGGGACTAATGTGTTTATGAGTGTACACAGGTCTATAAGTCTATGAGGAGTTTGACATTTATAGAGAAAGTCGACCCCTAAAAATGAAGTTCTTCGTCTAAAGACTTTGATATTCTGAAGACTTTCTGAAGACTTTGAAAGTGAAGAAATTGGTGTGACCTTGAAGACTTGGTATTCATTTGAGGAACATGAAGCGTGAAGACTTTTGTTTTCGTAGTTTCCTTTTCTCTTTCTTGAGTCATAGGAAACACCGTCTTCGTTAAAGGGGTCGAGGAAATACTAAGGAAAAATTTCCATGTGATGCTCAACTCAAAATCCTACACATACCAATCCCTTGAGTGAAGCCTTTGGAAATCTCATACAGTTCAGTCAATTTCTTGATGGATGAGGCGAAGTTCTTACAGTCATTGAGAATTTGTTCTGACCGAGGAGTTAGGAATTCGCCCGGTCTTGGATTGCCTACGATGAGGAACATGATAGTACGAGGAATTTGAGAGTCAAATTTCCGACCGTTCTTTGTCTTCTTGGCGCCACTGTCCCAAAATATCTTATCCACCTAACGGTCATATCATTGAAGGGCGTTTGTGTCTTATCATGTCGGGCTGCTCCCTAGGCTATAAATAGCCACCCCCTACAACCACTAGCTGGTTGGCTGCTCCGCAAGAAACTGACACTTGTCAATTGAGAGCATCCCATCTTCCGAGGACTTTGAGCGAAAATCATCGAGTGAGGAAAACCCAAAACCAAACCCCTACAAACCCAAAGTGATTTAGCATCACTGAAGAAATTGATCCTGCGTGGATCCGACGCTTGTTACCTTTGAAGACTGTGCTTCTTCCAGGCGCTTAGGCGTCATGGTCTAGAGCATCCAAGAGGAATTGTGGATCGCCGAGTGACCGAGTCTGTGAAGGTTTGGAAGTCGCTGAAGACTTACCACGAGTGATTGGACGAGGTCTGTGTGACCTTAGTTCAAGGAGAATCTGGTGAGGACTTGGTGTCTGAGCTGCACCTTTCGGCGATCGGGTGTCCGGGACTGTGTGTCCTCGAGTTTAAATACTCGGCCGCTCCAACCAGATGTACAAGCGAGACAACAGTTGGAACTGGTCTACCAAATCATTGTCTTCACCAACCTAACTGGTTCTATTTCCTCAACTCATTCATTTCCTCATTACTGTGTTGAGTGTTTGTTCATATCTGTGTTTGAAGACTTTGACTGAAGACTTTCTCAATTTCTTAGTTCAATTTCTTCAGTCTGTTTGTCTTCATCTTGTGTTATCCTGTGTTTACGCTTTCTGTACTCTGTGATTGTCTTCATTTCATCATGATGACCATGCTTGTATTCTGTTATGCTTTCTCTTGAGTACTTATTCCGCTGCAAGTAGTTCTTCGCTAAGGAATTTCCTCATCGACAAATTCCTCAGTGAAGAATTCATAAAAATCGCCTATTCACCCCCCCTCTAGTCGATATAACGCACTTTCAAATTTGATCTTGCGGTGCTCAATCCCAGTAACAGTAGGGGACATGACATATATTGTATCATTACTTTTAAGGACAAAGAGATGGGGTTTATTCATGCGTGAGTTACTTTCTCTACATCATGTCTTCTTGCTTAAGGCGTTACTCTGTTCTTTATGAACTCCTAAAAAAAAACTCTAGATGCATGCTGAATAGCGGTCGATGTGTGAAGTAATAGTAGTAGATGCATAATCGTTTCGGACTACTTGTCTCAGACGTGATGCATATATACATGATCATTGTCTTGAATATCTTTATGATTATTTTCTTTTCTATCAATTTCTAATAGTAATTTTTTTACCCACCGTATGCTATTTTCAAAAGAGAAGTCTCTAGTGAAAACTATGACCCCCGGGTCTACCTTTATCATATATTAAAAATCTTAAAAATATCTTACTGCAATTTACTTTATTTATTTTATTTTGTATTTTTGTTCGATCTATCTATCTATCACCATTCAATTTAATCTTGCAAATAACCGCAAGGATTGACTACCCCTTGTTCGTGGGTGCGAGAATTTGTTATTTTGTGTGCATGTACTGCTAACGATTTGTTGCGGGATTCTCTTACTGGATTGACTAGTTAAATACCCGTGCGTTGCTACGGGTGAACAAAAAGACATAGTGAAGCACGTTGTTTCTTCCACTTCTTTCTTCGTAGGCATGGTCATGTTTCTTTAACCACTCCCTCCTCGCATCATATATTTCTCCCTACCCTTCCTCTCCCTTCACCTTTTTTCTCGCCATCGTGTTTGAACCCTCTTCAAAATGTTGTATTTTTATACATATTATGTTTTAATCGATTCAAAATACTATTTTTGATCTCTTTTTTGGCGACCAATTAGTTCGAATGAAACTTAAGCAGTGCCTGTCAAAACTAACCGAAAGGAAACATGAACTACGGTGAGTACAAAACCAAAAGAACAAAATCTTTTTTTTCTTCTGAAAAATAGACCCTCTGGAACAACATATATACTACTCCCAATCCCAAAGAAAAAAAGATAACAGAAGGGGTATAGTTACTACAAAACACATCTGACCTTCAGGTTAGATTCAGAAGGTACATTGATTAATTGATTATATAAGATGACACTGTGGTATTTTTTCCAGAAGAAAAGATTACTCTAACTGCATGATTAATTATTATTTGGCTTGCACATTAACAGGTAAGCCTGGGACTTATTTTCTATTTTTTTTTCTATCTGCAATTTTCGAACTTCATCAGGAATTCATAGTGTGCTGTTGCCGAATCAATCATTTCACTGAACTATATGCAAGGAAGAATAGTTTGATATTCAGAAAGACAAGTTTCAATGAAAGGACTACAAGGAGAGTTAGAAGGCATGCATGATTTAAGCTCTAATTCTCCCCATAGTCCCAACATCATGCATTAACTTCCTGAATATCTTTAGATGCACCCATGTACAAGTTTGGATTAATAACATGGTGATTACTGTTTGGATACACAATAACTGTGCAAATACCATTGTGTAAAGTCAATAAAACAAATTGTATATAAATTTGTATAGTCAATAAAACAAATTGTATACAGATTCCCATTACCAGGATAAGCACTATACTCCCCACAGCTTCACTGCCTACATCAACACAAAAAGCAGAGCAAGTAAGCTCCTACATTAATTCCAATGACCAGCAGCCACGACATGTAACTAAGTTCAATTGTATACAAGGGTTGAATCATGGTCTAAGTAAAGTGAAGAAAAATAAATTAATTTTCGAGTGTAGCTAGCGTTAGCTATAACTGTCTTCAGCAGTTGAAGACCCTCTTTATTTTCCTACGAAAGTATACATAAAATACAAAACATATATGAGCATTCAGGTTCATGTATTTGAGACAGCAGTCAACACAAAACAGTCCAGCCTCATTGTTACAAGTAGTGGAAACTGAATGTAGATGTACCCAGAAAATCATAATCCGTAAAATGCTCGATGTTGTGAATAGTATACTCAAATTCTTGAAAGAAAACATAGATTGTGCTTTGCACTTATCCAGTCACCAGGGTGCCCTAGAACTATTTACTTGTGCTATCCCACAATATATAGCACCAGAGAAACATGTGGGTCTTACTTGGATGTTAGGTGCAAAGCCGTCTTCCTCTCCAACGTTTGTGGTATCTTGACCTTAACTTTTTTTTTTTTCTGTTGTGCTCTGCATATCAAATAGATCAGCATTCCAACTACATATTCTGAAGTACATTTACATATCGAACTTCAACTCAATCTTAATGGCCAACAAGGCAGCGCTAGTTGGGAGGATCATGAATTCCTATAAACAAAATATTTGAGAATCATCACATATTATCTATAACATGTTTTAAGAAATCCCCCTTTCATGCTTTACAGGCAATATTACCTACATGGAAGCTTGTTTCCAGTGTGAAAACCTCCGTTGATAACATTGAAAGTAGGCACAGGTGATACAAACAGAGAATGTACTTGAGTACATCGATCCTGTAATAATTGAACTGATGAGTTGCTCCAGTACAGTTTTAAACATATGTCCGCCCTCGTCGTGTTCCTCCCCGTCCGACAAGCCATCAGTTGTAGCCGCCGTTGTCGTTGCAGAGGCAGGAGGTAGGAGGAGACCTGTGCGAAACAGCATCAGGTGGCGCCGGTGATGATGCACGAGCAACAGATCAGGTGGAGGTCCTCCTAGAGGCCCTCGTAGGGAGGGTAAGACACCAGCAGGGCATGTCGCTGTGTCTGAGTGCAGGGAGGAGGCATTCCAGGGGCGGCGATATGTGTCAGTGACGGGCAGGGCAATCCGTGCATGGAGTGGGTCGTCGATGGCGGCGGCGAGCCGGCGACCAGGCTTTCGCGCCCGCAACGCCTAGGTTGCCCTCAAGGGGACGAGGAAGACAAGCAGAGGGATGCTCTATCCCTCGCTAGCTTGGGCGCTCCTACCCGCCTCTTCCACGACCGCACCACCGTCGCTACCGCGCTCCTCTCTGCATTTTCTTCGTCAATTTGGCATTGTACAACCTTATTTCAATTTTGTAGCCAAAGGCTTATGAATCTGCAATGAGTGAAAGATGAACCAAGTTAAAGCTTTCAGTTGTATCACGCTTGCCATATATACCTACATATATGTCTGTGGACTGTGGTTATGGATCCTAGTTAAACCGATTAGAACTACATAACGGCAATGCTACCTGGACAAGGATCGAACGCTTCATATGGACCCAATTTCTAGATCGCATCAGTACAAAAGCTCAAGAAAGATGCATATTTCAGTTATGTAAATAATGCCTTTGATCATAACCACCGGCAGAAGAGAGGAGGGGCAGGGGGAGGGGGACTAACCATGCACAATTTGCTTACCGAGGCCATTTCCAGTGATGCGGTAAAGGGGGTCGAGCAGTGGAACATAGCAGCTTTGATTGGAAAATGGTTGAGCTCATAGCCGCCGTCGGCCACCACGAGACAATCCTCCAGGATCCGAAAACGTTCCATGGCTGCCTTCCGTTCGTCCTCGTCGTCGCAGCCAGGGCCGGGCCCATAGTTGTGCACACTGTGCGGCCCGCACAGGGCCCACAAAATTTAGGGGCCCCAATTTTTATACAGGCCTATGACTCCTGGGCGCTAAAAAAAAGACTCCTGGGCGCTAGCCCGCATAGTGTTGGGCCGTTGCCGTGTCCAGGTGAGTCAAGGCTCGATCGGAAACGGGATCGATTATCTCAAAAAAAAAAGGAAACGGGATCAATCTCCAAATGTCTGAATCCAACGCGCATACATGCTCAGGCCCCTTCGCGTCGCTACAACCAACATGAAACAGGATCGTCGGATCAGAAACGGGATTGGCGGATCGATCCGCGACGGGCGGCACGGCGAGTCGGCGACAGTTCCTCTCCTCTCGTCAAAACAAAATCGTTATCCAGACTCCAGAGTGCCGGCGAAGGGCGACACGGGACAGTTCCTCTCAGCCAAAACAGGTAGCCTGCCGCTGACCGCAGGTTAGTGCTAGAACCCGATAATTCGTCTGACTTTTTGTCCATAGCATCAGCCGTTTGAGTTATCATGCATGTTAGTTGTAGACCATTACATGTGAATAATCAATAAATCCACGACCATACAATGGAAGATATGTACGGCTGTACTGTAGCTACCCAGATGAGTTTGCTCAGTTCTGATGATCCAAGACTTTGTATAGGTTTCAAAACGTAGATGATCTAGAAGATTATGACTTCAGTAGGAAGGTTAAGGCAAAAATTCACAGTTACGGTTTGTAAACTCCTCCTTCCTGATTAACTTCGGCTCCTACTCCTACTCCTAATTTGTAATTAATTTTTGGCAAGAATCGTTAGAGATCAGTTCTTACCTCCTCGGTTAAATATCACATTATAGTAGTTCAACCAGACAGGACACGGGAGTAGGTGAGTTAGATGGTTCGTCTAATTGCCAATATTGAGGCATAATCTCCAACTGAGTAAGACACTATAATGCCATATACACTATACTTTCTCACTTGCTAGTTCATTTTTTCTAGTGAGATGTTTTTTGAACGAAAAAAATATCTAACGACATAGGGCCCCATTTTTTAATTTCGCACAGGGTCCCAGAATTTGCCGGCCCGGCCCTGGTCGCAGCATCCCTCAAAAGACCCCTCCTTTGCGCCGCCGCCGGGTGATCGGGGGGACACAAACCACGCTGGCGCGCCCATGGCCTTCACGGAGGAAGAAGAAGGCTCCTTTGGGGAGGCGATGAGCTCGAGGCGGAGCCACGAAGGAGGACGTGGTCCCGGCGAAGATGGCGGCGGACGCGGCCCACCGTGCACATAGCGGTCGCGAAGAACTCGGCCAGAGATGGAGAAAAGAGAGGAGTGCAGCATGGAGGCGAGGGATTGAGGCAGAGTCGATGCGAGCGAGGCAGGGAGGATCGGCGGGGGATCGGGCGAGATGCGAGTGGGAGTCGTGGCCTCGTGGGAGGGGTTGGTCGTGGTGGTTTCCTTATTTTTTTTTCTGTTGTTTTTTTATGTGCGTGGATTTTTCAGTAGTGCGGGACGAGGAGAGGTGGATCGGGAGGCAGGACTACTGGTTGAACCATACGTTCAATTCTGCTTTAATAGTAGAGATAATTTTGATTTCATAGTTAAAGAATATACTTATCTTTACTGTACTGCATCATCTCATTTTTTTTGGGAAATCTCAACACAGCTCACGGGTAGCAAGCGCCCCTTTACAAAGCGCTTTGATGATTTCCCACAAACTTCGATAGGTCACCTGTGAGCCTGGTTGCAAGTATCCTGTCAAATGTTTTGATCACACTATGAACTAGGCTTATTGGCCAGAAATCTTTTAAGTCCACCGACCCATCTAGCTTCGGAGGTAGAGAAACTATGGCGTTGTTAATTGCTAGTAAGCCACGCATGTCACCATGATAGAAAGAATGGAGAGCCCTCATGAAGTCATCCTTGATTATGTGCCAGCAAGATGCCAAAAAATCATCGGTGAAACCATCCGACCCCAGTGCCTTGTCCGACGGTATGACCTTTACCACCTTCTCAACCTCTTCTTCCGTGGATGGTACTTCTAGATGTGGCAGGTCCAACGAAGGAAGGTAGAGCCTGTTGAGATCACTGGAATATGTACGTGGTGGCGCCTCTCTGAACAAATTTGAGTAATAGTCATCCACAACTTGTGCCAACTCCTCATGCCCCATGGCGATCTCATCCACAGCTCTTACTCCTTTCATGTCGGATAAATTACCTATAAAAGTATCCAGTTTTGACATTAACTATTGATTTAGAGATATAGCCTTGATCATCCAAACTTTGCTGATACGAAAACATGCAGCCTTTTTATTGAACTGTTCATCACACGAACCATTAAGCAACTCAAAAGAGGAGGAAAGGCCGGCGGCAGAAACACCGCCGCCGTTTCTAGCCCTTCCTTCGCGTCCTCTCCTCCTCGCCGACGCTAGCCACGATCGCCGGGGCAAAGCCCTTTGTGGTGGTCGGCGGTGGTGGGAGCTCTCCTGCACGTGCGTTCGATCTACCTTTCTCCTCCTCTTGATTGGATTTCGCTGCCCGTGCGTGTCTCGCGTAGCCGCCGCCCTGGCTGGGCCTCCTCCCCACGGCTCTTTCCTAGGATGGGCGGAGTCCAACCTTAGTGTCCAGCTGCCACCGGCATGATTGGGTGCTTCCTCATCGGATCTGGGCGACTACGTATCGGGCTGGTAGTGGTGGCTGGGGGCATCGACATCGGCAGTACAACGGTGTCGTGGAGCTCGGAGGCTCCATGGTTGTTCTGCAGTGGCTGCGTACTCACGAATGGCTGTTGGGAACGGTTTTTGTCGGATCCGGCTTCTCCATCTCTGGCTGCTATGGCGGAAATGGACGATCACTTCGATCTGCGGTGGCAGCCTAGCTGCGGATAGCAATGGCCATCGATAGGTCTTGACGAGGGATCCTCTTTCTAAATCCGATAGTTGCCTTGAACGATGAGAGGCAATCTACAGACGATGGCTCGCGGAGTGTATGGATGTGCGGTTGCGGCAAGTTTTCCAGGCTAGCTCATGTAGCGGTTGGGATCGCGGAAAGTGGTGGAGACAACACATGATTGACTTCGACGAGCTTCAGGGTGAAAACCAGGTCTGACCCGAGTTGGTTATACCTTGTAGTGATGATGCTTTCGCATCGTTACCTTATTGTATGCATTGTTTGACATGATTTTTTAGGGTGAAAATCTAAAATCTGACCTTTGGTGATTGGATCCGGTGACGACGGTGCTTGAGATTCGGATATCGTCCTTAGAACAGACAAGTAGAGGACGTGTTGGAAACTCACCTCGCTGGCGGGGTGGTTAATGTCGTGTCCACGGTCCGAATCCGTGGCTGGCGGTATCTCGTTGCCCTTGAAGAGCAATTTCCAGGCATCTTCGTGAGTGGACTCGAAGAGCCCCTTCAGGGTATGGTGCTTCTTCGGATTGAACTTCCATAGCGGGAGGCTTCGGCTTTGGCACGGGAGAATCCAGAAAACTAGCATCACCTGGATTACATCGACAAGTTTGACTTTCTTGTCCACCATGCTTTGAACGCGCGTCTGCAGCGCTATCAGCTCGTCTGGCGAACACCAGTTCGGGCTCTTCTCGGCCCAGGAGGTGAGTCGCATGGGAGCGCCGGAGCTAAATTCGGTAGCCGCGGCCCAGTTTGTGCCGCAGGGTTCTGTGATGTAGAACCATTGTTTTTGCCATTCCTTGACAGTCTCCATGAAAGTGCCTTTTGGCCAGGAGACATTGGCCAGCTTACTCACCATGGCTCCTCCGCACTCCGCGTGCTGGCCGTCCACTACCTTCGGCTTCACGTTGAAAACTTTGAGCCACAACCCGAAGTGGGGTTGAATGCGGAGGAAGGCCTCACACACGATGATGAACGCCGAGATGTTGAGGAAAGAGTTCGGGGATAGATCATGGAAGTCTATCCCGTAACAATACATCAGCTCGCGGATGAAAGTGTGGAGTGGAAACCCTAGCCCGCGGAGAAAATGAGGGATTAATACCACCCTCTCGTTGGGCTTCGGCGTAGGGACGACTTGCCCCTTGGCTGGAAGACGGTGGGCGATTTCCTTCGCCAAATACCCGGCCGCCCGAAGCTCGGCGATGTCTTTCTCCTTGACGGAGGAGACCATCCATTTGCCTTGACCTCCGGATCCAGACATGGTCAGGTGCTTTTCGGTGATGAAAAAAGATGGGGGCTTGGGCGCTGGAGCTCAAGGATGGAAGGGCAGAGGAAGGGGAAGGCGTGAGTGGATAAGGGCGAATTCTTATCCCCTTATAAAGGGCCGTAAATATCAAGCGCCTCTTCACTCGCCTTAAAACTCGCCTATTCCCAAGGGTTGTATAAACAACACGGTTGGGTTACCCATACCCGTATTGATGAGAACCCCGCAATAAGGGGACACGATCTCTGCTTTGACAAGACGTGCCAATGACAACCGCGTCTCGGAACGTGGAGCGGCAGACGAAAAACGGTTTGAAATTACGACCGGACAGATGTGACGTCATGTTATAAAAAGTTGTCAGCGTATTGGACTCGTGTAATATTATATTCTCTCTGCGGTTGTGTGTGATGTGTGTTACAGGTCCGGATACAATCATCCGTCCAGAGACTATCTTGAAGTTCGAAAAAGGGAACCCGCCTTGCAATGCCGAAGACAAATCTGCACGCCGGACTCCTCGTCATTGAAGCCAGGTTCAGGGGCTACTGAGGGAGTCCTGGACTAAGGGCTCCTCAGGCGTCCGGCCTGTTAGCCATGGGCCGGACTGATGGGCTGTGAAGATACGAAGACCGAAGACTGCACCCGTGTCCGGATGGGACACTCCTTGGCGTGGAAGGCAAGCTTGGCGACCGGATATATAGATTCCTTTCTTTGTAACCGACCTTGTGTAACCCTAGATCCTCTCGGTGTCTATATAAACAGGAGGACTTAGGCTGGAAAGAGAGATACTCATTACCATAGTCATACAGGCTAGACTTCTAGGGTTTAGCCATTATGATCTCGCGGTAGAGCAACTCTTGTAATACTCATATTCATCAAGATCAATCAAGCGGGAAGTAGGGTATTACCTCCATAGAGAGGGCCCGAACCTGGGTAAACATCGTGTCCCCTGTCTCCTGTTACGATCGACCTTAAATGCACAGTTCGGGACCCCCTACCCGAGATCCCCCGGTTTTGACACCGACAAGGGGGGCACCCCAAGACACATAAGTTGCTTGTTCCAAGCCGTGTGCGGTGCCCCCTCCACCATAATCTACCTCGATCATATCGTAGCGGTGCTTAGGCGAAGCCCTGCGTCCGTAGCAAGATCATCACTGTCATCACGCCGTCGTGCTGACGGAACTCTCCCGCGAAGCTCTGCTAGATCGGAGTTCGTGGGACGTCATCGAGCTGAACGTGTGCTGAACTCGGAGGTGCCGTGCGTTCGGTACTTGGATCGTGAAGACGTACGACTACATCAACCGCGTTCTCATAACGCTTCCGCTTACTGTCTACGAGGGTATGTGGACAACACTCTCCCCTCTCGTTGCTATGCATCACCATGATCTTGCGTGTGCGTAGGATTTTTTTGAAATTACTACGTTCCCCAACAGATAGTTCACCGGAGTGCATCCTACATTCAAACATACAAACTTAAAAACATAGTAGGTAAAACCTAATTTTGGGCCTTGAGGTATAACTTGGCCTTGAACCGATAGAGAACTCACGCGAGCTCATGCCCCTTCTTGGCCGCCTCGAGCTACTTGGCGACGTCGTCTTTATCATCGTTCACCGCCTCCTTTGCGGCGTGGAGATCGATCTACGCCTCGCAAAGACCCTTGGTGGTGGCCAAAGCGCGTCCCAACCTCATGAAAGCTGCTCCACGCCTTTTGTCCACTGCTGCATGAGAGCATGCCACGCTCTTTGGTCTCCTTCGAGCGCCATGGCTTGACCGAGGGCCGGTCGGAGCTGCCGGCCTCGACACCATGCCGGGCATGCTTTTGATGGGGAATGAAGCATGAAAATCAAAAAATTCCAACGAACACCCAAGATCTAATCTAGGAGATGTATAGCAATGAGAGGGGAGTGGTGTCTACATGCCCTTGTAGACCGAAAGCGTTAACAATCTAGAGATCGTGTTTGGCATAGTCGTACTCGCTTCGCGATCCAATCCGATCCAAGTACCACACGTGCAACACCTCCGAGTTTATCACACGTACGGATCGGCGGTGTCCTCTCCTTCTTGATCCAGCAAGTGAGGGAGATGAGTTAGATGATATCTAAACAAACACGATGGTGTGGTGGTGGTGGTGGTGGTGGCAGTGGAACTCCGGCAGGGCTTCGCCAAGCGCGTACCGGTGAAACGTGGGAGGAGTTGGGAGAGGTAACGGGCAAGCGTCGAAAGGGGGGCTGCCCCCAATGCCTCCCCACCTTCATATAGGCATGGAGGGGGCTGGTGGCTTGCCCTCCAAGGCCCTAGGGTCGTTGGTCAAAGGGGGAGGAAGAAAATCCCTCCTTTCATTCCCCACACATCGCTATCCCCTTTTTAGGGATCCTGATCTTATCCCTTCGGGATAGGATACTATTCCATTAAGGGAGGATCTTGGTGCACCAAACCAGGTTTGTGGGGACTTTCCACACTACCCACGTTCATGTGGGTCCCCCAAAGCAGGTGGGCCCCACTCCGGAACCTTCTAGAACCTTCCTGGTACAATACCGAAAAAACCTGAACTTTTTCCGGAACCCCGATAACAACTTTCCATATATGAATATTTACCTCCGGACCATTCCAGAGATCCTCGTGATGTCCCGGATCCCATCTGGGACTCTGAACAACCTTCGGACTTTTCACTATTAATATCTTAACACTACCCTAGCGCTACAGAACGTTAAGCGTGCGACCCTATATACGGGTTTGAGAATCATGCAGACATGACTGAGACTTCTCTCCGGTCAATAACCAATAGCGAGACCTGGATGTCCATATTGATTCCTACATATTCAACGAAGATCTTTATCGGTTGAACCACGATGTCAAGGATTCAGTCAATCCCGTATGCGATTCTCTTTGTCCAGCGATATGTTACTTGCCTGAGATTCGATCGTCGGTATCTCCATACATAGTTCAATCTCGTTACTGGCAAGTCTCTTTTGCCATTCCGTAATATAAGATCCCGTGACTAAACTCATTAGGTACATGAAGCTTCTTATGATGTTGTATTACCGAGAGGGCCGAGAGATCTCTCCATCACACAGAGTGACAAATCCCAGTCTCAATCCACACAACCCAACAGACACCTTCGAAGATACCTGTAGAGCACCTTTATGATCACCCAGTTACGAAGTGACATTTGATAGCACACAAGGCATTCCTCGGGTAACCGGGAGTGGCATGATCTCATGGTCTAAGGAACTGATGCTTCACATGAAGAAAGCTATAGCAAATAACTAAACAATCTGATGCTAAGCTTACGTGTTGGGTCTGTCCATCACATCATTCTCCTAATGATGTGACCCCGTTATCAAATGAAAACTCAGGCCCATGGTTGGGAAACCTTAACCATCTTTGATGAACGAGCTAGTCTAGTACAGGCTTACTAGGGACAGAGTTGAAGGAAATATGCCCTAGAGGCAATAATAAAGTTGTTATTTATATTTCCTTATATCATGATAAATGTTTATTATTCATGCTAGAATTGTATCAACCGGAAACTTAGTACATGTGTGAATACATAGACAAACAGAGTGTCACTAGTATGCCTCTGCTTGACTAGCTCGTTGAATCAAAGATAGTTATGTTTCCTAACCATAGACATGAGTTGTCATTTGACTAACGGGATCACATCATTAGAGAATGATGTGATTGACTTAACCCATTCCATTAGCTTCGCATTTGATCGTTTAGTATATTGCTACTCCTTTCTTCATGACTTATACATGTTCCTATGACTATGAGATTATGCAACTCCCGAATACCGGAGGAACACTTTGTGTGCAACCAAACGTCACAACGTAACTGAGTGATTATAAAGGTGCTCTACAGGTGTCTCCGATGGTACTTGTTGAGTTGGCATAGATCAAGATGTTGGGGAACGTTGCAGAAAATTAAAAATTTTCCTACGGTTAAACCAAGATCCATCTATGAGTTCATCTAAGCAACGAGTTAAGGGAGTGAGTTTGCATCTACATACCAATTGTAGATCGAGTGCGGAAGCGTTCAAGGGGATGGTGATGATGGAGTCGTACTCGGATCACCGATGACCAAGTGCTGAACGGACAACACCTCCGCGTTCAACACACGTGACAGTGCGGACGACGTCTCCTCCGCCTTGATCCAGCAAGGAGGAAGGAGAGGTTGAGGAAGATGGCTCCAGCAGCAGACGACGACGTGATGATGGTGGAGTCACAGATTCTCCCAAGCAGGCTTCGCCAAGCTCACGCGGAGGAGGAGAGGTGTTGGGAGGGAGGGCTGCGCCTTCAATTGTGTGTTGCAGCCTCCCTCACCCCTTTATTTATAGGGGAAGGGAGGAGGGCGCCCCTCTAGATGCCATCTAGAGGGGCGGCGACCAAGGGAGAGGGGCTTGCCCCCAAGCAAGGCGCCCCTTAGGGTTCCCTCAACCCTAGGCGCATGGGCCCAAGGGAGGTGCGCCCAGCCCACCAGGCTGGCTGCCTCCCACGCAGCCCAAGTGGCCCCGGGAGGGGTGGCCTCCCGTGGTCCTCCGGAACCTTTCGGTGGCCCCTTCACAATACCGATATGACCCGAAACTTTTCCGGTGTCCGCTTGACAACTTCCATATATAAATATTTACCTCCGGACCCTTCCGAACTCCTCGTGACGTCCGGGATCTCATCCGGACTCAACAACATTCGTAATCACATACTAGTCTTCCTAATAACCCTAGCGCCACCGAACCTTAAGTATGTAGACCCTACGGGTTCGGGAGACATCTGAACATGACGGGACGCTCTCGGTCAATAACCAACAGCGGATCTGGATACCCATGTTGGCTCCTACATGCTCCTCGATGATGTCATCGGATGAACCACGATGTCGAGGATTCAAGCAACCCGTATAATATTCCCTTTGTCGACGGCATGTTACTTGCGAGACTTGATCGTCGGTATCCCAATACCTCGTTAAGTCTCGTTACGGCAAGTCACTTTACTCGCACCGTAATGCATGATCCGTGACTGACACTTGGTCACTTTGAGCTCATTATGATGATGCACTACCGAGTGGGCCCAAGGATACCTCTCCATCATACGGAGTGACAAATCCTGCCTCGATCCGTGTCAACCCAATGACACTTTCGGAGATACCTGTAGTGCACCTTTATAGTCACCCGATTCGTTGTGACGTTTGGTACACCCAAAGCACTCCTATGGTATCCGGGAGTTACACGATCTCATTGTCTAAGGAAGAGATACTTGACATTGGAAAAGCTCTAGCAAAACGAACTACACGATCTTGTGCTATGCTTAGGATTGGGTCTTGTCCATCACATCATTCTCCTAATGATGTGATCCCGTTATCAACGACATCCAATGTCCATAGTCAGGAAACCATGACTATCTATTGACCAACGAGCTAGTCAACTAGAGGCTTACTAGGGACGTATCGTAGTCTATGTATTCACACGTGTATTACGATTTCCGGATAATACAGTTATAGCATGAATAAAAGACAATTATCATGAACAAGGAAATATAATAATAATGCTTTTATTATTGCCTCTAGGGCATATTTCCAACAGTCTCCCACTTGCACTAGAGTCAATAATCTAGTTACATTGTGATGAATCGAACACCCATAGAGTTACGTGTTGATCATGTTTTGCCCATGAAGAGGTTTAGTCAATGGATCTGCGACATTCAGATCCGTATGCACTTTGCAAATTTCTATGTCTCCATCTTGAACATTTTCACGGATGGAGTTGAAGCGACGCTTGATGTGCTCGGTCTTCTTGTGAAACCTGGGCTCCTTGGCAAGGGCAATAGCTCCGGTGTTGTCACAGAAGAGTTTGATCGGCCCCGACGCATTGGGTATGACTCCTAGGTCGGTGATGAACTCCTTCACCCAAATTGCTTCATGCGCTGCCTCCGAGGCTGCCATGTACTCCGCTTCACATGTAGATCCCGCCACGACGCTCGCTTGCAGCTGCACCAGCTCATCGCTCCACCATTCAACATATACACGTATCCGGTTTGTGACTTAGAGTAATCCAGATCGTGTCGAAGCTAGCGTTAGCGTAACCTTTACGACGAGCTCTTCGTCACCTCCATAAACGAGAAACATGTCCTTTGTCCTTTTAGGTACTTCAGATATTCTTGACCGCTGTCCGGTGTTCCTTGCGGGATTACTTTGGTACCTTCCTACCAAACTTACGGCAAGGTTTACATCAGTCCGGTACACAAGCATGGCATACATAATAGATCCTATGGCTGAAGCATAGGGATGACACTCATCTCTTCTTTATCTTTTGCCGTGGTCGGGCATTGAGCCGAGCTCAATCTCACACCTTGCAATACAGCAAGAATCCTTCTTGACTGATCCATTTTGAACTTCTTCAAAATCTTATCAAGGTATGTGCTTTGTGAAAGACCTATGAGGCGCCTCGATCTATCTCTATAGATCTTGATGCCTAATATATAAGCAGCTTCTCCAAGGTCCTTCATTGAAAAACACTTATTCAAGTAGGCCTTAATGCTGTCCAAGAATTCTATATCATTTCCCATCAAAAGTATGTCATCTACATATAATATGAGAAATGCTCTGAGCTCCCACTCACTTTCTTGTAAACGCAGGCTTCTCCATAAGTCTCAGATAAACCCAAACGCTTTGATCATCTCATCAAAGCGAATGTTCCAACTCCGAGATGCTTGCACCAGCCCATAAATGGATCGCTGGAGCTTGCATACTTTGTCGACATTCTTAGGATCGACAAAACCTTCCGCTGCATCATATACAGCTTTTCCTTAAGATAACCGTTAAGAAACGCTGTTTTGACGTCCATCGACATATCTCATAATCATAGTATCGGCAATTGCTAACATGATTCGGACGGACTTAAGCTTCGCCACGGAGAGAAAGTCTCATCGTAGTCAATCCCTTGAACTTGCCGATAACCCTTAGCGACAAGTCGAGCTTTATAGATGGTGACATTACCATCTCGTCCGTCTTCTTCTTAAAGATCCATTTGTTTTCTATCGCTCACGATCATCGGGCAAGTCACCAAAGTCCACACTTTGTTTTCATACATGGATTCTATCTCGGATTTCATGGATTCTAGCCATTTGTTGGAATCTGGGCCGCCATCGCTTCTTCATAGTTCGAAGGTTCACCGTTGTCAACAACATGATTTCCGGGACAGGGTTGCCGTACCACTGCAGTGCGGAACGTGTCCTTGTGGACCTCTGAGTTCAGTAGCAACTTGATCCGAAGTACCTTGATCATCATTATTGTTTTCCTCTTCGTTGGTGTAGGCATCACAGAACATTTTCTGAGCTGCACTACTATCTCGCTCAAGAGGTAGTACTTCATCGAAGTTCTACTTTCCTCCCACTTACTTCTTTCGAGAGAAACTCTTTTTCCAGAAAGGATCCGTTCTTGGCAACAAAGATCTTGCCCTCGGATCTTAAGTAGAAGGTATACCCTATGGTTTCCTTAGGGTATCCTATGAAGACGCATTTTTCCGACTTGGGTTTGAGCTTTTCGGGTTGAAGTTTCTTGACATAAGCATCGCATCCCCAAACTTTTAGAAACGATAGCTTAGGTTTCTTCCCAAACCATAATTCATACGGTGTCGTCTCAACGGATTTAGACGGTGCCCTATTTAAAGTGAATGTAGCTGTCTCTAGAGCGATCCCCAAAATGATAGCGGTAAATCGGTAAGAGACATCATAGATCGTACCATATCCAATAGAGTGCGATTCGACGTTCGGACACACCGTTCTGTTGAGGTGTTCAGCGGCGTGAGTTGTGAAACGATTCCACATTTCCTTAAGTGTATACCAAATTCGTGACTTAAATATTCTCCTCCACGATCGATCGTAGGAACTTTATTTTTCGGTCACGTTGATTCTCTACCTCATTCTGAAATTCCTTGAACCTTTCAAAGGTCTCAGACTTGTGTTTCATCAAGTAGACATACCCATATCTACTCAAGTCATCTGTGAGAGTGAGAACATAACGATATCCTCCATGAGCCTCAACACTCATTGGACAGCACACATCGGTATGTATGATTTCCAACAAGTTGGTTGCTCGCCCATTGTTCCGAGAACGGAGTCTTGGTCATTTTGCCCATGAGGCATGGTTCGCATGTGTCAAATGATTCATAATCGAGAGACTCTAAAAGTCCATCAGCATGGAGCTTCTTCATGCGCTTGACACCAATGTGACCAAGGCGGCAGTGCCACAAGTATGTGGGACTATCGTTATCAACTTTACATCTTTTGGTATTCACGCTATGAATATGTGTAACACTACGCTCGAGATTCATTAAGAATAAACCATTGACCATCGGAGCATGACCATAAAACATATCTCTCATATAAATAGAACAACCATTATTCTCAGATTTAAATGAGTAGCCATCTCGTATCAAACGAGATCCAGATACAATGTTCATGCTCAAACTTGGCACCAAATAACAATTATTAAGGTTCAAAACTAATCCCGTAGGTAAATGAAGAGGTAGCGTGCCGACGGCGATCACATCGACTCTGGAACCATTCCCGACGCAAGATCGTCACCTCGCCCTTCGCCGATCTCCGCTTATTCCGCAGCTCTGTTGTGAGTTACAAATATGAGCAACGGCACCGTATCAAATACCGGGAGTTACTACGAGTCTTGGTAAGGTACACATCAATTACATGTATATCAAATATACCTTTGGTGTTGCCGGCCTTCTTATCCGCTAAGTATTTGGGGCAGTTCCGCTTCAAAGGACCCTTCCCATTGCAATAAAAGCACTCGGCCTCGTGCTTGGGTCCATTCTTTGACTTCTTCCCGGCAACTTGCTTATCGGGCGCGGCAACCTCCTTGCCGTCCTTCTTGAAGTTCTTCTTGCCCTTGCCCTTCTTGAACTTAGTGGTCTTATTGACCATCAACACTTGATGTTCTTTCTTGATTTCAACCTCTCACGACTTCAAAGATAGAGAATACTTCAGAATGGTCTTTACCATCCCTTGCATATTGTAGTTCATCACAAAGCTCTTGTAGCTTGGTGGGAGCGATCAAGGATTCTGTCAATGACCGCCTCATCGTGGAGGTTAATATTCATTTGGGTCATACGGTTGTGCAACCTGGACATCTTGAGTATGTGCTCACCGACGTAACTATTTTCCTCCATCTTACAACTATAGAACTTATCGGAGATGTCATATCTCTCGACCGGGCATGAGCTTGGAAAACTAGTTTCAGCTCCTCGAACATCTCATATGCTCCGTGATGCTCAAAACGCTTTTGGAGCCCCGGTTCTAAGTGTAAAGCATGCCGCATCGAACGAGGGAGTAATCATCGACGAGACTGCCAAGCATTTATAATGTCTTGGTTCTCTCGGGACGGGGCGTCACCTAGCGGTCCTTCTAGGACATATTGTTTCTGGCAGCTATGAGGATGATCTCAAGTTCGGACCCAGTCCGTATAGTTGCTGCCGTCATCTTTCAGCTTGGTTTTCTCTAGGAACGCGTTGAAGTTCAAGTTGACATGAGCGTTGGCCATTTGATCTACAAGACATATTATGCAAAAGTTTTAGACTAAGTTCATGATATTTAAGTTTATATAATCAAATTATTTAAATGAACTCCCACTCAGATTAGACATACCTCTAGTCATCTAAGTGTTACACGATCCGAGTCGACTAGGCCGTGTCCGATCATCACGTGAGACGGACTAGTCATCGTCGGTGAACATTCTTATGTTGATCGTATCTTCCATACGACTCGTGTTCGACCTTTCGGTCTCCGTGTTCCGAGGCCATGTCTGTACATGCTAGGCTCGTCAAGTTAACCCTAAGTGTTTTGCGTGTGTAAATCTGTCTTACACCCGTTGTATGTGAACGTAAGAATCCATCACACCCGATCATCACGTGGTGCTTAGAAGCGATGAACTTTAGCAACGGTGCACGTTAGGGAGAACACTTCTTGAAATTGTTGTAAGGATCATCTTATTTACTACCGTCGTTCTAAGTAAACAAGATGCATAAAACATAATAAACATCACATGCAATTATATAGTAGTGACATGATATGGCCAATATCATAAAACTCCATTGATCTCCATCTTCGGGGCTCCATGATCATCTTGTCACCGGCATGACACCATGATCTCCATCATCATGATCTCCATCATCGTGTCTTCATGAAGTTGTCACGCCAACGACTACTTCTACTTCTATGGCTAACATGTTTAGCAATAAAGTAAAGTAAATTACATGGCGTTCTTCAATGACACGCAGGTCATACAAAAATAAAGGCAACTCCTATGGCTCCTGCCGGTTGTCATACTCATCGACATGCAAGTTGTGATTCCTATTACAAGAACATGATCTCATACATCTCAATATGTCATTCATCATTCATCACAACTTGGCCATATCACATCACATGTCAATTGCTGCAAAAACAAGTTAGACGTCCTCTAATTGTTGTTGCATCTTTTACGTGGCTGCAATTGGGTTCTAGCAAGAACGTTTTCTTACCTACGAATAACCACAACGTGATTTTTTCAACTTCTATATACCCTTCATAAGGACCCTTTTCATCGAATCCGCTCCAACTAAAGTGGGAGAGACAGACACCCGCCAGCCACCTTATGCAACTAGTGCATGTTAGTCGGTGGAACCGGTCTCACGTAAGCGTACGTGTAAGGTTGGTCCGGGCCGCTTCATCCCACAATACCGCGGAAGCAAGATAAGACTAGTAGCGGCAAGCAAGTTGACAAGATCTACGCCCACAACCAAATTGTGTTCTACTCGTGCAATAGAGAACTACGCATAGACCTAGCTCATGATGCCACTGTTGGGGAACGTTGCAGAAAATTAAAATTTTTCCTACGGTTTCACCAAGATCCATCTATGAGTTCATCTAAGCAACGAGTTAAGGGAGTGAGTTTGCATCTACATACCACTTGTAGATCGAGTGCGGAAGCGTTCAAGGGGATGGTGATGATGGAGTCGTACTCGGATCACCGATGACCAAGTGCTGAACGGACAGCACCTTCGCGTTCAACACACGTACGGTACGGACGACGTCTCCTCCGTCTTGATCCAGCAAGGAGGAAGGAGAGGTTGAGGAAGATGGCTCCAGCAGCAGCACGACGGCGTGATGATGGTGGATTCACAGTTCTCTGGCAGGGCTTCGTCAAGCTCACGCGGAGGAGGAGAGGTGTTGGGGAGGGGAGGGGCTGCGCCTTCAATTGTGTGTTGCAGCCCTCCCCTCACCCCTTTATTTATAGGGGGAAGGGAGGGCGGCCCTCTAGATGCCATCTAGAGGGGGCGGACAAGGAGAGGGGCTTGCCCCTGCAAGCAAGGCGCCCCTTAGGGTTCCCCCTCAACCCTAGGCGCATGGGCCCAAGGAGAGGGTGCGCCCAGCCCACCAGGGGCTGGCTGCCTCCCACGCAGCCCAAGTGGCCCCCGGGAGGGGTGGCCCTCCCGTGGTCCTCCGGAACCTTTCGTGGCCCTTCACAATACCGATATGACCCAAACTTTTCCGTGTCCGCTTGACAACTTCCCATATATAAATCTTTACCTCCGGACCCTTAGGAACTCCTCGTGACGTCCGGATCTCATCCGGACTCAACAATATTCGTAATCACATACTAGTCTTCCTAATAACCCTAGCGCCACCGAACCTTAGTGTGTAGACCCTACGGGTTCGGGAGACATGCGAACATGACCGGGACGCCTCAGTCAATAACCAACAGCGGGATCTGGATACCCATGTTGGCTCCTACATGCTCCTCCATGATGTCATCGGATGAACCACGATGTCGAGGATTCAAGCAACCCCGTATACTATTCCCTTTGTCAGACGGCATGTTACTTGCCCGAGACTCGATAGTCGGTATCCCAATACCTCGTTAAGTCTCGTTATCGCAAGTCACTTTACTCGCATCAGAATGCATGATCCCGTGACCGGACACTTGGTCACTTTGAGCTCATTATGATGATGCACTACCGAGTGGCCCCGGTGATACCGATGAGGACATCAATACCATTGTTACACCCACAGCCCTCATCGCTACATATCTTGGACCAATTACTAGAGCTCGACGCCAATTAAATTATCGGTACTTTCGTTTCTTGGTAATGATTCTAATGTTCATGAGAATATGATGCTGCCTAAATTGGATACATTTGTTTTGCTTACAAATGAAGGCCCTAGCTTGGAGAAGGATGGACATTGGAGCAAGAACAAGCATGGAGATAATGCCATGCTAAGGGGAACAAGAACGGAGCTACAAGTGATGATTTCAGGACTTTGAAGCCACCATAATGGGTGCATGAAGCCTTGGACGAAATATACAAGATGCTACTTCATAAATGTCGCCCCGAGGCTATTTTAGGTGTCTTCGTCACCTTATTAGTGGGCCAGGCCCATGTAATTTCGAAATACTTAAGTATAGGCTGTTTTAGAGTCCGTATGTGGGGAAACAAGAGTTAGGGTTGATTTGGACCCCTCCACCAAGGGCCACGAAATTCCCCCTCTTCCTCCATATATACAGCCCTTAGGGCACCGTTTAGACCTTGGGTTTTGTTTAGATCAAAAGTTCGCCATAGCAGCAACTTCGCGCATTTCGCTTGTGTTCAACGACTGCACAAAGGCGCCACAGTAACCCCACCTTGATCAATAAAGCTTTCATCTTATATTCGCAATATCCAGATTGCAATCTCAGTTTCTTGCTTGTTCTTCGCTTGCTTGCAGGAAATGACCCTCGTGGTCGTTGATCGTGCTCGGCGTGGTCAATAACCTCTCGGAGTTGGTTTAGCGATTGCTAAGGCGCGACGCCCTCAAGACGCTCAGTAGTCGGATCGTCAAAGTCGACTTCCTCCAAAGCGAAAACCACATCTCATCGAAAGATGGGACACCTTTGCCTCTATCAAGTGGTATCAGATTTTCAGGTTGCTCGGTGAGATTTTACAGCTTTTCGTAGATTAGATCGAGTCTGTTCTTCATACCTAAAGTCCACGAAAAAGCCAGACAAAAAAATTAGGGTTAGTTCATCATATCCGAACCAATCTGAGCCTTTGCATAATCTTTTTAGGGTTTTGCTTTGTTGAATTTGCGGTTGCATCGCCGTGTCAAGTTGCTGGTCTTAGAGTCTAGTCTTTTAGAGTTTCGAGTTCGGTCATAAGTTGTCACGCCGCCGCCGCACCATCATCATCGCCTTGCCATCTACCACCATTGCTTATCCGCCACCGCCTCAATCCGTATCCATATACCACCACCAATCCGTATCCATATACCACCACCAATCCGTATCCATATACCACCACCGCTACCATATACCACCACCGCTGTCATATACCACCACCATATATCCACCACCAATCCGAAGTTCCTTGCATATTAGGTTTGTTTTCGAGATCCATCTAGTTTCCTATTTGTGTTTTCCTTGCCGAGTAGGTTTCGAAAAAGAAGTCTGAAACCACCTCCGCTTAGGCCCAAAATTTTCCGAAAACGCACTTGTCGAAAAAATTTTCTCGCTATCCTATTTTTAGGTGTTTCTAAGCGTATTGAGACATCGCCATTATAGAAAGTTTTTTGACCCGCTTCAGTTTTTGGGTCCGGCAATCGAAAAAAAAAAAATTGGTCGAAAAATTTCGTGCCCATCCTGTCGGTTTGACACAGGAAGAGTTTTGAGACACTCGCCATTATAGTGATTTTTCGCAAAAAAAAAGGGCAGCGCAAAAAAAAAAAAGAAGCGCAAAAAAAAAAGAGCGAAAAATAAAATTATTCCAGAGTGTGCTTTTCCGTTGTTTCCGTGCAGCGCCGTGATTTTGTTAGTGTTCTAGGCTCGCGTCTCTAGCACGGTTCAGCCTAGGACCAAGACACAAGACTGTCGTTGAGCGCTTATTCAACTTTGCATCTCTGAATTGATTATTGCTGACCCTTTTGCTACCATATTATAAGCCTTCCCAGCTCCACATTCATCTACATCGTGCGCTTGACTCTTCCCGTAATCGCTCTATCCAAACTTTGAGAGTTTTGACTACATCGGTTGCCGATCACCTTTCTTCGCCGGGTAAGAACTGGTAAGAATTTGAGATTTGCTTGACGGATTTGTGATCGTCCACCACACCACCACCACCACTTCCTAGTAGTCCGTCAATCATATTCTTGTGTGTTTCTATTGCTGCTAACCATGGCAGGATCACAAGCCGACGGATCGATCGGGAGAACATGACAAACAAAGTGCTACATGATAAGTTTCAACAAATGATGAGTGGGCAGGTGGAAGATGTGCTAAATAGATTTGAAGAGGCCATGGAGAAGATAGATGGCATTGAGAAGGCGTCAAACAAAGCTTGATAACAAGTTTAATGAATTGCTCGCTGCGTCTACCACCACCACCACCGGCGCACCTAACGCACCTCTACTACAACAACAAGGACTACCTCCACATCGCTAAACAGCCCTCCGCCGAAGCTTCCCGTGTTCCTCTTCACCGCCAAGCTGCTGGTGCTGCTATTGATATACGTGGCTCCTGCTGCTGCGGTGGGGAGGATGATTATGTGAGAGATTACGAGGATGAGGTTGATCAACATCACGTGCAACCACCAGCACCACAACCACCGTGTCGCCCACATGCAAATAATGGCAATGTTGGGCTCCCCTTCAGTGCGAGATCATGACCATCTCCCTAAACTGAAATTGAATATTCCACCATTTGAGGGTAGATATGTTCCTGATATATATCTTACTTGGGAGTTAGAAACTGAACAACGATTTACATGTTTACAATATCCTGAGGAGAGACGTGTTCCTGCTGCCGTTTGTGCTTTCACTAGCTTTGCATGTGTTTGGTGGTCTGAACATTGTAGATTATATCCTGTTCCAGCTACTTGGGCTGCTTTGAAAACTGCTATGCGTACTCGTTGGGTTCCACCATATTATCAACGTGAATTACTTCAAAAATTGCAGCGCTTAAGACAAGGAAAAATTCGTAGAAGAATATTATCGTGAATTACAAACGGCTTGATTAGATGTGGTATTGTTGAGGAGAATGAAGCTATGCTTGCACGTTTTCGGGTGGATTAAATAGAGAGATTCAGACCATTCTAGACTACAAGGATTATAATAATATCACTCGATTATTCCATCTTGCTTGTAAAGCTGAACGTGAAGTGCAGGATCGATGTGCCTTGGCGCGGACTAACTTTTCTCGCAGGTCAACCTTCATCATGGACACCACGTGCATCATCTACTTCCACACGCTCTACTACACCGCACCTCCGCCGGCTGCCACCTCCAACCGTGATACAAGAAAGCAGGCACAACCACCACTATCGCCAAGAGTACACTGCTGGGCCTACGAGTTCTTCTTCTTCCATGGCGTCAACAGGCACACAAGTGATATTATTTGTCGTCGTTGTAAGGGAAGAGGACATTTTTGAGAGAATGCCAATCTCAGCGTGTGATGATTGCTACCGAGGATGGTGGGTATGAGTCGCTAGTGACTATGATGAAGAGACTTTGTCTCTTATTACACATGAAGAACACGGTGGAGATGATTCGATCTGAGACGCAATACATGGCTGCTCAAGATGCCGACAGGTATGAACGTTTAGTTGCTCAACGTGTTTTGAGTGTGCAGGTTACACAAGCTGAGCAAAATCAGAGGCATAACTTGTTCCATACAAAGGAGTTGTGAAGGAACGTTCTATTCAAGGCCATCATAGATGGAGGGAGCTGCAACAACTTGGCTAGCATGGATATGGTGGAGAAGCTTTCTCTCACCACAAGACCACATCCACATCCTTACTACATCCAATGGTTCAACAACAGCGGCAAGGTTAAGGTAACACGACTGCTCGTGTGTATTTTAGTATCTCTACATATGCTGATTATGTTGATTGTGATGTGGTACCTATGCAAGCATGTTCCTTATTACTTGGTAGACCATGGCAATTTGATAAAATTCTGTACACCATGGTAGAAACAATCAGTATACTCTTGTTCACAAGGATAAAAATATTACTTTGCTTCCTATGACTCCTGATTCCATTTTGAAAGATGATATTAATAGAGCTAATAAAGCAAAATAGGAGAAAAATAAGAGTGAAAATCAGATTGTGGCAAAAGAATTTGAGCAACAAATGAAGCCTAATAATAAACCATCTAATGTTGCTTCTGAAATTAAACTGAAAAGTGCATGTTTATTTGCCACCAAATCTGATATTGATGAGCTAGATTCTAGCAAATCTGTTTGCTATGCTTTTGTGTGCAAAGAGGCATTATTTTCATTCGAGGACGTGCCTTCCTCTTTGCCCCCGCTGTCACTAACATTTTGCAGAGTTCGCCGACGCCTTCCCACAAGACGTGCCACCGGATTACCACCTATTCGAGGGATTGAGCATCAAATTGACTTAATTCCCGGTGCATCGCTACCCAACCGTGCACCATACCGCACCAATCCAGAGGAGACGAAGGAGATTATCGTCAAGTACATGAGCTGCTCGACAAAGGTTATATACGTGAATCTCTTAGTCCTTGTGCTGTTCCTATTATACTAGTGCCTAAAAAGGATGGTACGTCGGCGTATGTGTGTTGATTGTAGAGGCATTAATAATATTACTATTCGTTATCGCCATCCTATTCCTAGGCTAGATGATATGCTTGATGAATTGAGTGGCTCTACAATATTCTCCAAAGTTGATTTATGAGTGGATACCATCAAATTCGTATGAAATTGGGAGATGAATGGAAAACAGCATTTAAAACTAAGTTTGGATTATATGAGTGGTTAGTCATGCCTTTTGGGTTAACTAATGCACCTAGTACTTTCATGAGATTAATGAACGAAGTTTTACGTGCTTTCATTGGACGATTTGTGGTAGTTTACTTTGATGATATACTGATTTATAGCAAATCTTTGGAAGAACATTTGGAACATTTACGTGTTGTTTTTAATGCTCTACGTGATGCACGCTTGTTTGGTAACCTTGGGAAGTGCACCTTTTGCACCGACCGAGTATCTTTTCTTGGCTATGTTGTTACTCCACAGGAATTGAAGTTGATAAAGCCAAGATTGAAGCTATCGAGAGTTGGCCGCAGCCCAAAACGGTCACACAAGTGAGGAGTTTTCTTGGACTCGCTGGTTTCTATAGGCGTTTGTGAGAGACTTTAGCACCATTGCTGCACCTCTCAATGAGCTTACAAAGAAGGATGTGCCTTTTGTTTGGGGTACCGCACAGAAGAAGCCTTCACGGTATTGAAAGATAAGTTGACACATGCTCCTTTACTCCAACTTCCGACTTTAATAAGACTTTTGAGCTTGAATGTGATGCTAGTGGAATTGGATTAGGAGGTGTGTTATTACAAGATGGCAAACCTGTTGCATACTTTTCTGAAAAATTGAGTGGGCCTAGTCTGAACTATTCTACTTATGACAAAGAATTATATGCTCTTGTTCGACATTAGAGACATGGCAACATTATTTATGGCCCAAAGAATTTGTTATACATTCGATCATGAATCTTTGAAACATATTAAAAGTCAAGCTAAACTGAATCGTAGACATGCTAAATGGGTTGAATTCATTGAGACTTTCCCTTATGTCATTAAACACAAGAAGGGTAAAGAAAATGTTATTCTCGATGCTTTGTCTCGTCGATATACTATGCTTTCACAACTTGACTTCAAAATATTTGGTTTGGAGACCATCAAAGATCAATATGTGCATGATGCTGATTTTAAAGATGTAATGCAGAATTGTAAAGAGGGAAGAACATGGAACAAGTTCGTTATTAATGATGGTTTTGTGTTCCGTGCTAACAAGCTATGCATTCCTGCTAGCTCTGTTCGTCTTTTGTTGTTGCAGGAGGCGATGGAGGAGGATTAATGGGACACTTTGGCGTGAAGAAGACGGAGGATATACTTGCTACACATTTCTTTTGGCCAAAGATGAGACGGATGTTGAGCGTTTGTAGCTCGCTGCACTACATGTCAAAAAGCTAAGTCACGACTCAATCCTCATGGTTTATATATGCCTTTGCTCGTGCCTAGTGTTCCTTGGGAGGATATATCTATGGACTTTGTTTTAGGTTTACCTCGAACAAAGAAGGGAGGATAGCATATTTGTTGTCGTGGATAGATTCTCTAAAATGGCACACTTTATACCATGTCATAAAAGCGATGATTTGTTAATGTTGCTGATTTGTTCTTTCGTGAAATTATTCGCTTGCATGGTGTGCCAAATACTATTGTTTCAGATCGTGATACTAAATTTCTTAGCCACTTTTGGAGATGTTTATGGGCTAAGTTGGGGACTAAACTGCTTTTTAGTACTACTTGTCACCCCCAAACCGATGGATAAACTGAAGTAGTCAATAGAACATTGTCTACTATGCTTAGGGCTGTTTTGAAGAATAATAAGAAAATGTGGGAAGAATGCTTGCCTCATATTGAATTTGCTTATAATCGCTCATTGCATTCTACAACTAAGATGTGCCCTTTTGAAATTGTGTATGGCTTCCTACCTCGTGCACCTATTGATTTGTTGCCTCTTCCATCTTCGGAGAAGGTTAATTTTGATGCTAAAGAACGTGCTGAATTGATTTTAAAAATGCATGAGATAACTAAGGAAAACATTGAGCGATGAATGCTAAATATAAACTTCTGGAGATAAGGGTAGAAAACATGTTGTCTTTGCACCGGAGATCTTGTTTGGTTACATTTGCGTAAGGATAGGTTTCCTAATTTGCGCAAATCAAAGCTAATGCCACGTCTTGATGGTCCATTTAAGGTGTTAGAGAAAATAAATGATAATGCATATAAACTTGAGCTGCCTGCAGATTTTGGGGTTAGTCCCACTTTTAACATTGCAGATTTGAAGCCTTATTTGGGTGAGGAATATGAGCTTCCGTCGAGGACGACTTCATTTCAAGAAGGGAGGATGATGAGGACATCAATACCATTGTTACACCCACAGCCCCTCATCGCTACATATCTTGGACCAATTACTAGAGCTCTCAAGCACGCCAATTAAATTATCGTACTTTCATTTCTTGGTAATGATTCTAATGTTCATGAGAATATGATGCTGCTTAAATTGGATACATTTGTTTTGCTTACAAATGAAGGCCCTAGCTTGGAGAAGGATGGACATTGAGCAAGAACAAGCATGGAGATAATGCCATGCTAAGGGGAACAAGAACGGAGCTACAAGTGATGATTTCAGGACTTTGAAGCCACCATAATGGGTGCATGAAGCCTTGGACAAAATATACAAGATGCTACTTCATAAATGTCGTCCCGAGGCTATTTTAGGTGCTGCGTCACCTTATTAGTGGGCCAGGCCCATGTAATTTCGAAATACTTAAGTATAGGCTGTTTTAGAGTCCGTATGTGTGGGGAAACAAGAGTTAGGGTTGATTTCGGACCCTCCACCAAGGGCCACGAAATTCCCCTCTTCCTCCATATATACAGCCCTTAGGGCACCGTTTAGACCTTGGGTTTTGTTTAGATCAAAAGTTCGCCATAGCAGCAACTTCACAGCATTTCCGTTTGTGTTCAACGACTGCACAAAGGCGCCACAGTAACCCCACCTTGATCAATAAAGCTTTCATCTTATATTCGCAATATCCAGATTGCAATCTCAGCTTGCTTGTTCTTCGCTTGCTTGCAGGAAGCAGACCCTCGTGGTCGTTGATCGTGCTCGGCGTGGTCAATAACCTCTCGGAGTTGGTTTAGCGATTGCTAAGGCGCGACGTCCTCGCACGTTCGTAGTCGGATCGTCAAAGTCGACTTCCTCCAAAGCGAAAACCACATCTCATCGAAAGACGGGACACCTTTGCCTCTATCAATACCTCTCCGTCATACGGAGTGACAAATCCCTGTCTCGATCCGTGTCAACCCAACAGACACTTTCGGAGATACCTGTAGTGCACCTTTATAGTCACCCAGTTACGTTGTGACGTTTGGTACACCCAAAGCACTCCTATGGTATCCGGGAGTTACACGATCTCATGGTCTAAGGAAGAGATACTTGACATTGGAAAAGCTCTAGCAAAACGAACTACACGATCTTGTGCTATGCTTAGGATTGGGTCTTGTCCATCACATCATTCTCCTAATGATGTGATCCCGTTATCAACGACATCCAATGTCCATAGTCAGGAAACCATGACTATCTATTGACCAACGAGCTAGTCAACTAGAGGCTTACTAGGGACGTATCGTAGTCTATGTATTCACACGTGTATTACGATTTCCGGATAATACAGTTATAGCATGAATAAAAGACAATTATCATGAACAAGGAAATATAATAATAATGCTTTTATTATTGCCTCTAGGGCATATTTCCAACACAAGATTAGGATTTGTCACTCCGATTGTCGGAGAGGTATCTCTGGGCCCTCTCGGTAATGCACATCACTATAAGCCTTGCAAGCAATGTAACTAATGAGTTAGTTGCGGGATGATGCATTATAGAACGAGTAAAGAGACTTGCCGGTAACGAGATTGAACTAGGTATTGAGATACCGATGATCGAATCTCAGGCAAGTAACATATCGTTGACAAAGGGAACAACGTATGTTGTTATGCGGTTTGACCGATAAAGATCTTCGTAGAATATGTAGGAACCAATATGAGTATCCAGGTTCCGCTATTGTTTATTGACCGGAGATGAGTCTCGGTCATGTCTACATAGTTCTCGAACCCGTAGGTCCGCACGCTTAACGTTCGATGACGATCGGTATTATGAGTTTATGTGTTTTGATGTACCAAAGGTAGTTCGGAGTCCCGGATATGATCACGGACATGACGAGGAGTCTCGAAATGGTTGAGACATAAAGGTCGATATATTGGACGACTATATTTGGACATCGGAATGGTTCCGGGTGAGATCGGGAATATAACGGAGTACCGGGAGGTTACCGGAACCCCCTGGGAGGTATATGGGCCTTATTGAGCCCTAGTGGGAGAGAGGAGAAGGGAGCGAAGGAGGGGGTGCGCCCCCCAAGCCCAATCCAAATTGGGAGGGCCCCCCCCCCTTTCCTTCCCCCTTCCTTCTCTCCTAATCCAACTAGGGAAGGGGGGGGGGAATCCTACTCCAAGTGGGAGTAGGACTCCCCTTGGGGCGCGCCTAGTAGGCCGGCCTCCTCCCCCTCCTCCTCTCCTTTATATACGGGGGAGGGGGCACCCCATAGACACACAAGTTGATCATTGATCTCTTAGCCGTGTTCGGTGCCCCCCTCCACCATTATCCACCTCGGTCATATCGTCGTAGTGCTTAGGCGAAGCCCTGCGCCGGTAGCTTCATGATCACCGTCATCACGCCGTCGTGCTGACGAAGCTCTCCCTCGAAGCTCTACTGGATCGTAAGTTCGTGGGACGTCACCGAGTTGAACGTGTGCAGATCGCGGAGGTAACATACGTTAGGTACTAGGATCGGTCGATCGTGAAGACGTACGACTACATCAACCGCGTTGTCATAACGCTTCCGCTTTCGGTCTATGAGGTTACGTGGACAACACTCTCTCCTCTCGTTGCTATGCATCACCATAATCTTGCATGTGTGTAGGAATTTTTTTTGAAATTACTACGTTCCCCAACAACAGTGTTGTCTATGTATTCACACATATATTTAAGTTTCCAGTCAATACAATTCTAGCATGAATAATAAACATTTACCATGAACAGGAAAATATGATAATAACCATTTTATTATTGCCTCTAGGGCATATTTCCAACATGCTTGTGCAGACCACCGCGACCATCGCGGGTTCACACCCATGACCTTCGCGGGCCATTGATGTGCTATAAACAGGCGCGTGCGTGCACGAATCGGTCGCCAGAGAAGGTGGGATTGCGGCGGAGGCAGGTGGTAGAAGTGCCGGATAGGAACCCTAAATCGACATCTATCCGGTAAATACAGTGGCGGAGTTGGGATGATATGGGCCTACAAGATGTTTTTTTTTACCGGATCTGCGGGAGCTCCTATTTACCGCATTCTGCGGCAAATACAAGCCCCATCGCACATGATGCGCCAACTGGGTCGGCCCATTCAGTCAACCGCGAATACGAGGGTGAAAATGATAAAAAGGGTTTCACACGGTGGCTAGGAATCGAACACAACACTCCCTACTTGTGCAAGCTTGTTGCTAACCACTATGGTCGAACAGCTCTGTGGATAGAAAATCAGCGGAACACTAAAAGAATAACGACAGTATCAGACTTAACAATATTTGGCAAAATCCCAAACAATTTTCAAATCTTTAGTAATTCTTTGAATGTACGAACAATTTTTCACAAACGCAAACAATTTTATGAAATCAAACAATTTTGAATTTCTTAAACGTTTTCCGAGAATACAAACATTTTTGAATTTATGAACAATTTTTTAAAGCACGAACATTTTTTTGAATTTTCACAACAAATTTTGAAACATAGATCAATTTCAAAAATCCCGAACAAATTTAGAAGTGTGAACATTTTTTAGAAACATGAACATAAATTTGAAACCTGGAGATTTTTTGAAATCTTTGAAAAAATTGTAAAACATGAACAATTTTTGCAAAACGTGACAATTTTACAAAACATGACCAAATTTTGAATTTTGAGAATATTTTTTTGAAAGCACCAATATTTTTTGAATATTTTGAACCTTTTTTGAATAAAAAAGAACAAAGAAAAATGAAATAAAAACCAAAAAAGTAAAAGGAACAGAAAAAATTAGGAAAATAAGAAAAGAAAAAGGAAAAACAAAGAAAACCAGAAAACCCGGTTCAAGAAGGTTGCCAAAACCAACCAGGACCATCCAGAAAGCTCCCAAAACCGGGAAATGATCCTATGTAAAAAAGAGCTAACTGGACCGGCCCATGCACCATCAAACATGTGCGATAGGTAGACAACCTGCCACCGCAGAATGCGGTAATAAGGTTTTTCCTTGGATCTTCTTCGGCCGAAAAACAGTATGTCATGTAAAACGGCTGGACTTATAAGGGCCGGCTATGTTTTTCTAGGGATGAGTTGCTCTAAGGCCCATAACACAAGTTTTCAGATTTTCGCTGCTCGCTGGTTTTTCCGGATACGTGACCAAAAAGGATTTCAATTTTCGCCTTCAAATATCCGAGGCCGGGCGTGGTCGTGAGGAGGAATAAAACTATGAGAATTACACCACTGGTGCTAAAACTTGGCGTGGAAAATCACTTTAGTGCCAGAACTTGCGGCATACGTTGAACTGGTGCTATAATTTGGCTTTGACGCGCATATACGGTGCAAATCGCATTTGTATACAGACACAATGCTGACTAGGCACGCCATGTGGCGTGGGACCCACTGTTAGCCATTGAATGGTAGAATAGGGCTTGTGGCCTGTTATTTTGTGAAATCCCATCGAAATTATTTTTCTCACAAAAAAGCCACTGAGACATGTCGGTCCATCTGTCAGCGAGAAAATTATGTGCAAAAAATGGTGGCTAATGGATTTTGAACCCATGATCTACAACATGGATGTTCATCTGCCTAACCAATGGACCAAGAACCTTTTTTCATACTAATCAGATACGCACTCTATATATTCGGTAGACCTTAAGCGGGCTCGACACCCTACTGACCATTTTGCACTGTTATTTGTTACAAAAATTATAGATTATATGCAAATTATAATTGTGCATTATAAACAATATAAACTGCAGAATATAAATGAACACTTTTGTAATACATAACTATTTTATTAAAGGCATGAAAATTTTAAATATATACTATCGTTTATTTAAATATATAGAAAAACAAAAATTACTTTGATATTTTTATTGAATATGAAAATTATTACGTGCATAATTTTCTAATTTACAGTTTAACCATATGGATAATTTTTTAAATAATATGTGAATAATATTATAATGTAATATTATTGTATATATAAAATATTATAATTTACATATATTTAGTAAATTTCTGAAGAAAAAAATAAAGCAGTCGGGTGGGGTGGTGGCTACATGTCACTGGTTTGAATCCTAGCCAACGAATTTTACATTATATCAATATATGTTTCTTAAAACATGGACACTTTTATAGATGACATGGGTATTTCATTAAAACTGTGAAGATTTATAAACTTATATAAGCATTTATTAAAATATATAGAAACATTATTAAAGCATGAACAATTTTATATACTACATTGATATTTTGGTAAAACTGTGAAGATTTGTTTCTACAAAAACAGTGAACATTTTAAACTTATGTAAGCATTTATTAAAATATATAAAAAACTTGAAAAAGAATCTTAAGGCATGACACACGATTATGATTTACATATTCGTAAAAAGATTATAATTTACATATAGTTTTGTTTTTCTTTAAAAAATAACATTGTGAAATGGTTTAGGGTCTCCGGCTAGCTTACGCCCGCCTCGATATATAAAGTACATTTGCAAATAACACAGAAAACTGTTCTGGGTGTATTGGTTAGGCATGAGCGCCTCCACGCATCAAGGGTTCAAATCCGGTTGGCCACAGTTTATTTTTATAAAATATAATTCCAAGGGGTTTCTCGCGAAATAACATGACACACTACAATTTATTTTTGAAAAATATAATTCCGAGGGTTTTTTCACAAAATAACAAGACACACGCCATGTACCCTTCAGTGACTGGCAACGGGCCTGATGCCATGTGGCGCCGCCTAGTCAGCTATGTATCCGTCTACAAATGCAATTTGCACCGTATATGCACGCCAATGCCAAGTTGTAGCACCAGTTCAATGTATGTCATAAGTTTTGGCACTGAAGTGATTTTTCACGTCAAGTTTTAGCACCTGTGGTGTATCCTCCCAGCCCGACGAAGCGCGTCTTTATTATACAAACCCTAAGGGGCGGCGGGCGGCGGGCGGCGGCGGCGGCTCACCCTGGTTGCTAGATCTCACCACTAAAAAGCGAGCGGCGGCGGAGAAAAAGTCGAGGCGAGGACGCCCCCTGAGATAGAGAAGGAAGGGAAACCCTGCAAGTTGATGGAGCAGCCGTGTGAAGTTGTTTCTTGCGGCCCTGCGACCGAGAGTAGGGTTCCGGATCGCCGTCGCCTTCGCGAGAAGAAGGGGAAACGCAGGGAGGATACACTGAAGAGTGAGAGGTCAAATTCGCGAGCCCCCCTCGCATTGTTGCATGGCAGTAATTTTGATTCTGATAGTGGTCACGAGGACAAGGAACCTGGAGATCCCAACATAAAGTGATGAGGGCGTTGATGAGATGGACAGAGGCAAATCACCCACACAATTAGCCATGGAGGCCAAGGAGATGGCCGCAGAGAAGGCGGATTTCGCTCGCTACATTAGGATCTGGAAGTCTAGCTGGGGATTCGAAGGCTACGGTTCCTTCCGAGACATGAGTGAGTACAGTACTTCCTTCCTCACTTGTTTTTTGCTTACATCCTCTTTTTTTTTTTTGTACCTTCAATCATCTTTCTTTTTACTTTCTTGGTAAACTAATATAAGAGCGTTTAGATCACTATTAGTTTACTGAGGGGGTACAAGGGAAGGCAAGGGATTTACTTTATTGGCATCTTATATCTGGTCCTGCTTGTTCATGTTAGAAATATTTCTAACACACGCTTCCCTTGGTTGGGTGTGTGACCCATGCAGCGACAGTGAGCTCCATGCACTTCACAAACTCGATACCTGGCAGTGACCCATCAGACCCTGGGACAGTCGCGCCTACACTGCAGGTCTTCTCCATCAAAATCTCTGAAATAAAAGGCGGCTTGCGCTGGCCATTGTCTGTGTATGGCGTGGTTGCAGCACGTGACGCCGTGGATCACAACGGCAACCTTCTCTTTGCTCGCGATAGGAGTGTGTACCAGACAATCAAAGAAGACGTATGTGTACTCTGTATTTTCTCTTGGATATTTGTGTTGATACTTGCCTGCCGGCCTCTGTTCCCTCTTGTTGATTATAGTAGCTAATGGTGTGGTCGTTGATGGTTGCAGGATCCTTATTTGCGCTTGATTGGCCCCTCCCGTGCAATTGTGCTTGAGGATCCCGTGGACTTTGAAATCCAACTGAAACTAAGAGGCAGCACAGCGGCTCGAGATAGAGCATTGATCACTAGTACAGAGCGCTACTCCACAGGAATTGGTACCATATGCTTTGAGAACTGCTTCTGTACAACAGAGTTAAAATTGGAGGTGATTGAGAGGTCGGTCCAGGCCACTATCTTGGGTGTCTGTGTCAAAGGGGGGCCATGGCCTTCCAAATATGGAGGTAGAGTTGTTTGCTATGCGCCATCACGGTCAGGTGAGATCAATGGGGAAGTGGTCTTGTCCGATTCATGTAGCGGAGGAATGATGCCTACTGGTTTGAGTGGTCACCTTCGCCTGTCAAGGAATGTTGTTTCTGTAGAAATGCAAGGCAGTCTACAAGTTAGCTTACAGGCCTACTCATCTTCTGGTGGGTTCTCTCAACGAAAAGTTGTGTCCTTCAAAGCTATGTCGTGTCTCATAAGTCAGGCTAGTGTTACCTTTGGTGGCGCTAAGGTGGAGATTACAGTTGCTTGGTCCCGTCTTGTTTCAGAGAAGGAAGATATCACAACAAAGGGCTGGGTGCATGGACTTGGAGATTCAGACAAGGTGTGATCCAGGATATTATGAGTAGTAGGTGTGAAACGAGAGACCAATACCAAAACCAGACCTCTGCTCATTCTGTCCATTCAATTTGGTGAAGTGTGCTTAGTATTTATGTATCAATTAGCTTTGAAAGATCTCCAACTTATTAGTGTATCGAGAACCAACTTATGTTATCCAACTACTTGTGCATTAGCGTATCATCCAACTATTTGTGTACGCATTGTAAGTATTATGTTATGTTTTGTGAACTATCGATGCTCAAGTAATCAGCGGTCTTATCTGATAGTTTGTGTATAGGTCCTCTTGTTATTTGTACTTCATTTGTAATATGGCAGCGTGACTTAGTTCTTTGAACAACTAATCCTTCATTCACTCGCTCACGAGTAAACCAGATGGGGACGGGCCGCTCTGAAGGTGAGGTGCAGCGGCGCACATGTTGCTTGCAGAAATATTTGAATCTTGAATCTTCTATTTCATCATTTGTTTTGATGTAGGCAGGTGCATGTTGACTTGTTTAGAGCATCTCGAGCAGATCACCAACAGACATAACTTAAACCTGTAATTCAGCAGCGATTTACCTGATGTTGGGCAGTCAGTGCTTTTTCATCTTTGCTAATTTCTCCATGCCTGCTGATCGTGTTCTTCTTCAACAATTGATGCCGGTCTGCAGAGGCACTCCCGTCGCAGGAGGAGGTGGGCATCTTAATCAATGGCCTATTTGGGCCCCCCAGATTTGATCAACCCTTTCTGATGGATTCCTAATGTCAATGTACTTCTGTTAAACACTGACTTAGATCAGGTACCTACACTGCCTCAAATTTTGTTGCATGCTCAAATTTTGTTTCCCACAACATTTGAAACTGTAAATTGCTTTGGTAAACTTTTTTTTTGCCAGATCATGATGACAAACAGAGCTAAAATTGTGTATCTGCATTATGATCATGGGGTTAGGTCAATGTTTCCGTTAAAATGGATGTTGACTACAGTTCAGAATCTTTGTATAAACATTTGGTGCTGTGTTATTTTTTTTCATCTCTTTGTGTTTATTATGTTGGTTAGAAGAGCTTGGAAGTTGGAAACAGTGATGTCTGTGAGTCCGGCTCCTAAATCTGGTGGTTGTGTCCCCAGCTTTAAACCATCAGAATGATCTGCCATGGGTGGAGATAGCCTGCTCACCATGTTGCCAGAACCTAATCGAAGAGACAAAGTTGTTGCCTTACACTTCAGCAACAACAATTATACCCTCCATCCCATAATATATCTAGTGTCAAAAACGCTCTTATATTATGGGATGGAGGGAGTAGTTTTGAACTATCTCGATCTGCCCCATGTGTGGACTCACTTATTTGTTTATTTTTAGAAAAAAGACATATGTCCGACTTAATAAATAAAGCCACACGGCAGAGAACCAAACAACGTCAAGGTCACCACAACCAGAGAACGAGAGTACAGTACATGCCATAAGCCACTGGCGCACAAGCCAAACATAACAGGGTACGCAGACCTAGGCAAAGTAACAAAACGAAAGGACCCCTAGAGCTCAGAGGGAGATGACACTAATCTTGAGCATGAACACCATCAGCTTGAGACGCTAGAAGATTGGCAGAAGCATGTACTTTAGAAATCAGCATCTCCAGAGCGTCCTGATCCGCAGGTTTAGTCGATGATTTCCATTGTTGCAAGAAGATAGACATTTTAAACAGGAAATCAGTAGGGAAAACGCCCTCAATGGTCAATTTATTCCTGGTGGTTCATAAAGCCCAAAACAATGAGCCCAAGCCAACCCAAAACACGCGTTTAGCTCGGCCCTATAAGCCGGAGGACAGCCCATGGAGCTCGTAAAAGAGTTGGGGGCCCAGGGAAAATGAAGCCAAGACCGAATGCAACACGAAGCCAGCTTAGCCAGAACACAACCAAAAAGATGTGGTTGGCATCCTCCAGTTCATAGCAGAGAGAGCACCGGTCAGAGCCAGGACCATTATGCTTCTGAATTTGATCGACCCAGGGCAGCCGACCCCTAAAGACATGCCAGAGAAAGATCTTGATTTTGGGAGGCATCTTTGCCTCCCAAATCAACTTGAATCTAGAAGTAGGCAGGCCAGAAATAAGATGAGCTTAAAGAGATATAACCGAAAACCTTCCAGACGCCGCATGAGGCTAGGCAATAGAATCCTACCTCCTCCGAGAGCGTAGGGAACACGACAGCAAGGCGGTGTCAGTCACCCAAGGAGAAAGAGACCTCCGAAAACCCATGTCCCAATCATTACAAGAGAGCTCAAAGATTGAGATCTCGGGGTTAGGATAATACAAAAACAACACAGGGAAGGAAACAGCTAAAGGAGAGTCACCGGACCACCAGTCCAACCAAAAACAGGTAGACTTACCATCTCTAACCAAAAAATTAACATTATTGCAGATAACATCATGAACTTTAACTAAATATTTCCAAAATTGGGACCCACAGGAAGCCGAATCAAACATCGGGCTACCAGTGGGAAAGTATTTAGCTTCAACAAATCAAACCAAAGGGTGCCACTGGTAGCCATCATGATCCTCCACCACCACTTGATAACGAGGCACTGGTTCATAACCGAAGTGTTCAGGATGCCCAACCTCCCTAGGTTTTTGGGCCTGCAAATAACCTTCCACTTCACAAGCCCATATTTTCGTTTGTTGTCTGCAGCGTTCCAGAAGAAGGCACCTTTATGCTTGTCAAAACCATCATGGGTCCTTGGGAGAGGCGATAGAAGCCCATAGTAAACATAGGAAGAGAGGTGAGGCACGCATTAGTAAGGCAAACTTTCCAGGCGGAAGTATTGTACCTGCCGCGCCATGGCATAACCATATTTCCCACTTTGGTAACAAGAGGCCGAAATTCCTTCGCGCACAACTGGTGAGGAGAGATAGGAAGGCCCAAGTATTTGAAAGGAAACAAGCCTAGACTACAGTTTAGAAGTTGAGCCACCCGCATGGTCTCAGTCTCCGAAACTCCTGTCACAATCACCTTGCTTTTAGAAAAGTTATTCTTCAGCCCCGACAAGGCCTCAAAATAGAGGAGAAGAAACTTAAGATGGGCAAGACAAGCGTCATTGAGTTCAACCATAATAATAGTGTCATCAACATATTGGAGGTGCGTAATACCCTGTGGTAAAAGGTGAGAAGCAACATGAGAAATGTGGCCAACAACCACAACTCGATCCAGCATACATGATAGGGCATCAGCAACAAAATTGGAAAGCAGCGGGGACGTCGGGTCCCCTTGACTAAGCCCCCTACCGGTGGAAAAAAAACTTGCTAATCATACCATTAACCGCCACTATAGTGTGACCACCGGACACGAGCTGCATCAATCGATGCACATAAGTAGCATCAAAGCCCTTAGCAGTAAGGACCTGACGAAGGAAGTCCCAAATAACAGAGTCGTATGCCTTCTTGAAGTCAAGCTTGAGAATGATGGCCCGAGCATCCCTAACCATGAGATCATGAACAGTCTCATGAAGGCATAAAATACCGTCAAGAATATAACGCCCCTTAACAAACTCAGTCTGGGTAGGGCTAAGGACACGATGGGCCACCAAGGAGGGACGCGTGGCAAAACCTTTGGCAGGGAATTTGCCAATTGTTAATGAGAGCAATGGGGTGAACTGGGAGATAGAATCATTACCCTTGTCTTTAAGGGTGAGCGACAGGATAGCATAGTTAAGTCTAGTAATGGCCATAGTCCCCAAACAAAACCTTGATTCCTAGCACACACCAATTCGCGCAACACTGGCCAGAATTTCCTAAAGAAAGAGATGGAGAACCCATGCGGGCCAAAAGTGGAATTCGTGTTAGCAGAGTTAATCACATCCTCAATCTCCTCAGAAGAAAGAGGGTAAGGGCGCGGTTTTCCAACTCCGAAACCCTACGAGCCTGGGCCCATAGAGAAGGAGATATCACAAAACCTGAAACTGACCTGGCAGCCAAAAGAGAAGTGAAGAAGTGTTGGACGTTATCAAGAATGAGGCTTGGGTCAGAAACCCTTACACTATCAATCAACAAACTATTAATCGCACAACGATGCCACCTACCATTGGCGATCGCAAAGAAATAAGAAGTTAGGGAGTCCCCTTTAAGAATCCAGTTGATCGTGCCATGTTGCTTCCAGTAATTTTTAGCCATCATATGCAAATGCATGAGGGCAGCCTCAAGAACATAACGTTGCTGCCAGGCCGTGGCCGACAGCCCACCAGCGTCAGCAACTGCATCCAACGCGCTGACATGACCCATCAGATCATGCTTATGTTTCCGGGCCTCCGCCGCCCTGTTATGACCCCAACACATGAGGAATTTCCTAAGTTGGTACGAACAGAAATGCCAGTCATCCATGGGACCAAATGAATGAGTCCTAGATGTCAGGATGGAAGTGATTTTACCAGAAATCAGATAACAGAACCCGCCACTTGCAACCAATATGCATCAAATTGAAATCTAGAGGTCCCAATCGAAGAAAGAATACCCAAGTACAACACTACGGGAGAATGATCAGGCCCAACATGGGGAAGGCCAGTCAAAAAAGCCCGCGGGAACAACATAACCCACACATGAGAGGTGAAAACGCGATCAAGCACAGAGCAAATCGGGGTAGATTGATAATTACACCACATAAAACGGGAGCCTGACCTTGGGATTTCACGCAAAGCACAATCACAATGAAGTCATTAAAGGAATCAGCTAAAGGCCACGAGAAATTAGAATTATTCTTGTCAGTCGGGGACCTAAGAAAATTAAAATCAGCCCCAATAAGTAGGGGAGGTTGCATGAATCAATTTTAGTTGTGAGCTCGTCCAAGAACTGAGAAGAAAGCAAATGGTCAGCTGGCCCGTACACAACCAAGATCTCCCAAAGCACATTCAAACTTTTGTGAAGCACCACCATGCTGGCCCAAAAAATGCCATGATCAAAAGCAACGAAATCGAAAAAGTCCAACTTGGCTCCAACAAGAATACCACCTTAATGATCAGAGGCAGGCAAACATCTCCACACAAAATGATCAACACTAGCAATGGAAGATAACTCATAGAGAAATAAGCTTTGAAAGTTTCGATAAGACAAGCCAAGTCACCATTAACATCACCCTTGGAGCAAGCACATGCAGAACTAATAGAGCTGCAACAAATAATGATCCCAGTAAACTTGACCCACGGGAATGACAAACGGACATGTATTTGGGGTAATGGAGAGTACACGGCCAAGCGATACTACTCACACTACTTCAGAGAGATCAGTGCTCATCAATCATACACATGGCTTTGGAAATCAAAAGTGACCATGAAAATCAAAGTTTTTGGCTGGCTTCTCCTCTCAGACAGACTCAACACAAGAAATATGCTCAAGAGAAGGCATTACAACATTGGAGATAACTACAACTGCCTCCTATGTGATTCACCAATCGAGGAAACCCTAGAACACCTCTTCTTCACATGTCCATTCAGCTTGCAATGCTGGTCGCACATTGTCATCAACTGGAGATTACAAGACACAAGACTTCAATGGATAGAAAATGCAAAATCCACATGGACAAGGTCCATGTTCATGGAAATTTTCTTACAGGCTGCTTGGAGCATCTGGAAAGAGAGAAACAACAAACACTTTAGAACGATCATACCTTCAAAAACCTCATGCCTAGCTCGGCTCAAAGAAGATCTCTCCCTACTTTTCTATAGGGTTGGAGAAAAACATAAACCCTTTCTGAGCTCTTTTATAATTAGTATTTCCTAACTTAGTTTTCCTTTGTTTTTTGTTTATCTTACCCCCCCCCCCCCCAACTTTTCTCATGGCGATGGATGTAAGGTTATGACTCTGTAAGACCTTTTTGATACTTTAATTTAACACGGTAGGAGCCTCTCCTACTGTTTCAGGTGTCAAAAAAAGCATTAACAGCACGAACTAGGTCACGGATTTGGTCTCGACGCCCCCTAGCACCGAAACCCCCAATATTCCAGAAAATAGACTTTATTTAAGAATAAAATTTTGATGCGAAGGCTAGACCTGCATGAAGCAACACAGGACTTAGAGTGCTTAGAGTGGGCCCATTTCATGGTGGTCGAGGGGGCAGGCCACCACCCGCCCCGTCGGAATTATCCCTGCCTCGGAGGAAGATGTTAGCTTTCCGCCTGTCGTTCCCTTAGCTTTGGTAATAGCAGCCTGAGCAACCTCATTCACACGAACCAGAGCAAGCAAAGAAGTACGGGAACCCACATTACTATCCAAAGGAATCCCAACATCCGAAAGAACATTCAACAAATGACTATCAGGAATAGATGGCAAAACCAGCTGAATGGGAGAAGGCCTAGGGGGTTACCTGGGGGGGTAGAGATCTTTAGCAGCAGCACAGCATGCCGCCCGCTCCGAAATGGGATCCTCGTTGTCCCTATTACGCCTATTGTTACAAGCAGTGGACACCGGTGAGAGAACGGAGGATGGGAGGAGAACACACCATGGGAGGGGAAGCCACGACAAAGAAATTAACCATCGACGGACGCCACGTGGAGATTTGCATTAAGCCTCCTACACATGCCAGTCATCTATTGCTTGGCGCCATAAGACGCGCGACTCTTGGCAGAGAACTTCTTCACAAAGGATTTCTTCTTAGCGCAGATAGGCCTCGGGATAGTAGGAGACGGGGAAGGAGGAACACCTACGATCCCAGAGAGGGATGGAGACGATGGACGAGCGGGATCATTAGAGCACACCTTATAGAAGGGATCCCAAGTCCGGATCCCTAGCCCCACCTTGGACAACAACCACTAAGGCGGGGATACCACCAGCACCGGACGGGGGAGCAACTGCCCTTTCTTTGGCGGTACCAGCACTAGGAGGCCCATACATGAATAGACCATGACCCTCAGATCCAACCGCCTCCCATTTAGAAGTAGTGAAAGGGTTCGCCGAGTCATCTCCCAAGTTACTATCACCTCTTGCATTACTATCACCATCCCACATACCAGGCTAAGAGGGCTTGGGTGGAGGAGATTGGTGTGCCGCCATGCCATCCACCGAAACCCTAATCTGATAGGCAGTAGAGGAAGGAAAGGCATCCACAAAGCTGTGAACATTGGCTGGCTCCAAGCACCAGACCTTCATCCTCACAGGCCCAAGACGGTCCAGCGAGGCCAAATCCACCCCGATAGGCTTCCCAATCAGCTCACCAAACGCCAAGAGGAAGTGATAGGAACACATACCAGTCGGGACATCATCACACAGAACCCACACCTCAGAGAGAGAACCAGCCGAACGATCACCACCAACATCAGCCTTAACAAACACCACCACTTGATTCAGAGGCAAGGTAAAGCTGGAACACGACGCCATCATTTTCAGACTCCCTTGGAGGGAAACACCACCCCGAACTCAACATCAGAAATCTACTGTATTTGCCACACTACAAAAAAAGACACATCCATGACATTTTGGGTCAAACGAATTTTTTTCTTGTCAAGCTTATGACACTTCTATGACGATAATTGTGACAAAACCCGGTATCATCATAGATTTGTTGGGCTCCTACCTCTATGACAAAAAATCATGACAGAAAATGGGCTTTTCTTCCTGGGCGGGCCGGAGACGCAGCTACATGACATTCTTTTGGCCGTCCATGATGGAAAAATCATGGTAGAAGCGAGGACGAGGAAATTATCGGGGAGTTCCCGGTTACGGTGGGTGGTCAGGGACGAGCGATGCACGAAGGTTTGCGCGTTTCTCTCGTACACGTACGCGCGTGTGTAAGCTAGGCGTTGCGCTCTAACTGAACCCGAGCGAGGCGTTGGGATCTCACTGAACCCGAGCGATTGCACTAGCTACGTTACTGAACCCCGATCGATCCCTTGTTGTTAACTGAACACAAGTGATTCCTTCGCTACTACTGCTCATTGAAGCTGATCGAAGTTACCTCTTGATGAACAGTTCCCGGTGGGGATTGGATGAACAGTTCCCGGTGGGGGTTGGTTGAACAGTTCCCGGTGAGGGTTGGATGAACAGGATCCCTGGTAGTAGAGGCCGTTGCCGCTGGATGAACAGGACCCCGATCGAGGAGGCGTGGGGGTGGATGAACAATAGCCGGTGGAGGACCCCGTACGTGGAGGGCTGGTTGAACAGGACCCCGTGGAGGGGCTGGTTGAACAGGACCCCGTGGAGGGCTGGTTGAACAGTAGCCTGTGGAGGCTGGATGAACAGGACCCCGTGGAGGGCTGGATGAACAGTAGCCGGGGAGGCTGGATGAACAGGACCCCATGGATGAACAATAGCTGGTGGAGGCTGGAGGAACTCGACGGCGGATGAACAGTAGCAGGTGGAGGCTAGAGGAAGTCGATGGTGGATGAACAGTAGCCCATGGAGTCCCGTTTTGCGGTACGCCACACCCCTCCCGATCAACAGGACCCCGTTTCGACCGTAGGTGCTCCAACACTAGTCCGTTTCCTTCGTTTTGCGGTACGCCATACCCCTCCCGATCAACATGAACCCGTTTCCACCATATGCGGTCGAACACAAGTCCGTTTCCTCCGTTTTACGGTACGCCAGACCCTTCCCGATGAACAGGACCCCGTTTTGACCGTGACGCGTCGAGCGAAGGCCTGCTTCTCCGCTCGCAAAGACGCTGCACTCGTTTGGCTGTTTCGTCCAAGCCAGTTGGCTCCCGATGAACACGACGTATTCCATTGCCTCCTGATGAACACGATGCATTCCGTTGCCTCCCCATGAACATAACGCAGTTTCTCCGTTTCGACCGAGAAGGTTGGCTTCCGATGAACAGGATGTCGTTGCTGCCGTCCGTGGCCTCTCCATGTACACGAGCCCTGGTCGTACGTATGCGCGAGTACGCGTTCAAGACCTTGCCCGTATGTACATACGTGGCCATATTTTTTGGCATTTGGCTGTACGTACGTGTACACGGTTTTGACTAGACTGCCTGAACTGCTACCGCTCCTTATTCAGCCACGGTTTCTTCGTGGCAGACAGACCGATCGACTGGTATGTACACAGACAACGCTACGTAAGCTTCGACCGGGTGGGTCCTAGCTGTCAGGGAGGATAACGACGCACTTCCTTACGTGCAAAGATATAGCTGGTGGGTCCCAGCTGTCAGGGGATAGAATCATTTTTTTGCCTGTAACAAGGACACACTTCCTTGCATGCGAAGATGTAGCTGGTCGATCCCCGCTGCCAGGGGGAGAAAACATTATTTTTAGTGTAAAAAGGATGCAGCTGCGTGCATGCATCCATGGGCGTGGTGCGTCTCCACTGTCAGCCTCTCCACGTACAATCATCTTCCGATGACTCTCGTTTGTTGACCACGTTGACCACACACCACACCAAGCCGGTGGATGACGGCGAGGCCCCAGACTAGAACGCCCCAGAGATGAGGAAGACGCAGCAGTGGAGTCGCAGACGGAGAGAAGTGGGAAACTTGACTGGTTCGGGTGCGAGGTGGGCCTACACTCGGTAGAGAATAACAGGAGGTGCGGAGGAGTGGAGGGATGGCTTGGCCATCGGCGGGGTAGCGTTTCGCTGCGAGGCATTCAAAACAGCGCCGCTGGACGCCGAAGGCTGGAGCAGGCGGTCCCAGCAGCGCTGGGGGAAGAAGACAAGAGATTGAAGAAGAATGTCGGCCATTGGATGTAAATCCAACGTCTTGCTTAGGCTTCGACCTTTGTATTTTTATTTTTTGCGAAAGTGCTTAGGCTTCGACCTACTGGCCCACATGTAAGTTAGTCCATTTGTTTTTTTAGTCCATTTGGTGGGCTGGGTGAAACAATGACGTAGCATCTATGCAGCCCGTTTATATATTATGGTAGAATTTAAAGCCCATTTGCATTTTTCTCGAAATCCGCGGACTTGCTTGGCTGGGTGAAAATATCATGTTGGGCTGGACGGAGAAATGTTATAAAAACATAAACACATGATTGCACGTCTATTACTGCATTGGTTAGTAAAATATTTGCAAGGTTATGTACGCAATCACTAGGAGTTAACTTGCCAAGTTATATATAAACAATTATTATTATTATTATTATTTTGTAAGAACTTTCGATTTATGAAATAAAATATCATTTTAATATTATGAGTTAATAGGACGTAGGGTATTATTATTTTATAGGCTAGAGGTGGGACAGTTGAGTTGGTTTTAGGGAAAAGTACTAGCAGAAAACTCAGATTACATCGGAAAAGACAGTGGGAGAAAATTCAGATATAGGATTAATGAAAACGAAAAAGAAAGGAAGTGAGAGGGTCTATAAAATGGTTGGACGAATGACAGGTTTAACGGAACCTTATGTTGTTTATATTATTTATATATGTAATAAAATAAGATATATATATATATATACTATTATAGAAGGGAAAACATAGGTTCAGTTTTGCATTCTTATAGAAAAATAGAACTGAGCTGTGCATCGTCTTGAAAAAACAAACGAAACTTGCGCTGCTGATGTTATAGACAAGCTAGGCTGGGAGGCCGAGAGGCCACTTGATACCTGCTGGATCCAAAAAAAGTTGAAACATGTCGTGGGCTGCCCATGTTAAACAACAAAACCTAGGCCATGGACCTGGTGGGCCCGGGACTGCCAGCCTCTCGACGAACAGTCGTCTCCCGATTCCTCTTGTTTTGCTGACCATGTTGGGAATGACAGACGGCGGCGCCGCGGCGAGAGCACCAGGGCAGAGGACGACGTCGAGACCTCGGACCAAATGAACCGGAGCGGGGGATTTGAAGGTAATCTTTGGAAAGGGTCCTGGTGGACAACCTGTTCCGAATGACGCCGACGGACGCGCATCCATCTGGAAGAAGAAACCTATATTTTGGGATCTGCCCTATTGGAAAGACCTAGTGGTCCGCTCCGCAATCGATGTGATGCACGTGATGAAGAATCTTTGCGTGACCCTGCTTGTTTTCTTGGGCGTGTATGGAAGACAAAAGATACACCGGAGGCACGGGAGGACCAGCAACGTATGCACGGAAAAGATGGCACACATCTGGGTCATGCCAGCTACACTCTTACCAAAGAAGAGAAGGAAATCTTCTTTGAATGCCTTCTCAGTATGAAGGTACCGTCTGGCTTGATGTCGAATATAAAGGGAATAATAAATATGGCAGAGAAAAAGTTCCAGAACCTAAAGTCTCATGACTGCCACGTGATTATGACGCAACTGCTTCCGGTTGCATTGAGGGGGCTTCTACCGGAAAATGTTCGATTAGCCATTGTGAAGCTATATGCATTCCTCAATGCAATCTCTCAGAAGGTAATCAATCCATAAATCATACCAAGGTTAGAGAATGATTTGGTGCAATGTCTTGTCAGTTTTGAGTTGGTGTTCCCACCATCCTTCTTCAACATCATGACGCACGCCCTAGTTCACCTATGCAAAGAGATTGACGTTTTGGGTCCTGTATTTCTACACAATATGTTCCCCTTTGAGTGGTTCATGGGAGTCTTAAAGAAATATGTTCATAACCATGCTAGGCCAGAAGGAAGCATCTCCAAGGGCCATGAAAATGAGGAGGTCATTGAGTTTTGTATTGACTTTATTCCTGACCTTAAGCCGATTGGTGTTCCTGAATCGCGGCATAAGGGTATACTGGATGGAAAAGTCACGCTAGGAGCAGTTCAAATAATATGTATGGATGGGCATTCTCTCACTCAAGCATACTGCACAGTTCTACAAAATTCCTCCTTGGTGGCTCCGTATATGGAGGAACACAAGAATTTTCTACGCTCCAAACACCCGGAGCAGTGTGACGACTGGATTACACGTGAACAAACGGGGACTTTCACTGGTTGGTTGCAGACACGTGCCATGCATGACGCCGCTATTGAAGATGACATGTACTTGCTGTCCCAGTTACCATCTTCGAATATAATGACTTTCAAAGGATACGAGATAAATGGGAGTACATTTTACATGATCGCCCAAGATAAGAAGAGCACCAACCAAAACAGTGGTGTCCGCTTTGATGCAACAACCAAGACGGGAAATGACACATATTATGGTTACATAGAGGACATATGGAAACTTGACTATGGAGTGGTTTGAAGGCCCCTTTGTTTCGGTGCAAATGGGTCAATATGATAGGAGGCGGGGTAAAGGAAGACCCGCAGTACGGAATGACAACAGTGGATCTCAACAATCTTGCGTACGCAGACGAACCATTCGTCCTAGCCAATGATGTGGCACATGTTTTCTATGTGAAGGACATGTCTACCAAGCCGATAAAAAGAAAAGATAAGGAAGTGAATACATCATACGATGAGCCAAAGCGCGACATAGTTCTTTCAGGGAAAAGAAACATCGTGGGAGTGGATGACAAGACAGACATGTCAGAAGATTATGAAAAGTTTGATGAAATTGCTCCATTTAGAGTGAATATTGACCCGAGCATCCAGTTAAATGATGAAGATTGTCCATGGTTATGGCACAAAGGGACACACGCGAAGAAAAAGTTTCACACCCAAAGATCCCACTCTAGTATGTGATCGGCCTCACTGTCATCACTTTCTTCTCTAGTGAGTTTCCGGACTTGTATATCTGGAAAGTCCCACTTTGGACAAACCGTAGGGAATCTTTGTAACAGTTAGGGTGCTTATGTGTTTTGGCACTTGAAACATGTACTTTTGTGTTTCGGACAAACGTGTACCTTTCTGACGTCATTTGCTTTTTTTCATGCATTTACTGATTTTTTTCAGCTAAATGACCCTGAAATTGAAAAGCACTACAAATGAACTCTGAAAAGGTTGAAAGTTGGCATGGTATCATCAGTTTACCCACATAGCATGTGCAAAAAATTTGAGAGGGTTACTGTCGTGGAATTGTCACGGCAGATGTCCTAGCAGAAGGACTTAGTCATGGAGCCATCGCAACAGGGTTAGCTTAAAGGGGTTAAACAGGACAAAGGACACAAGGAGTTTATACTGGTTCGGCCCCTTGCGGTGAAGGTAAAGGCCTAATCCAGTTTGAGGTGGTATTGCTTATCTCTCGATTACTAGGGAGCGAATACGCTTGACCTAGCTTTCGGTCTGTTGTTTCTTGCCCTAAACCGCCGCCAGGTCGTCCCTTTGTATACACAGGTTGACGCCCAGCGGCTCACGGAGTCCCGGCCGGCTCATAAACAACGTGTACAGCTCGGTGACTAATTACACTTGCCTTACAATACAAGTCATACATATATGGCGGTTTATACCTATGGGCCTTAAGTCGCCTTTGGGCTTCAGGCCCTTAGCAAGTCTGCCTATGAACCGCCATCTTCAACATCTTCATGGCCTTTGTCTTATGAACCGCCATAAGTATAACCCGGCCCCTCCTGGGCGGGTCATACTAAATAGTTATATCCCCAACATTAGGCCCTAGATTGATTTGAACTGGTTCATGTCAATCTTCAATACTTAGAAAAATCCTTCTTCATCTATCCTTGCGAGATCTTGTAACCCGCCATGACATCATCTCCTGGGATTGTGGTAACCCGCCATGACATCACCTGTCATTAATATTACACAAGGCCCAAATCTTAATAAATCTTATCTTTTTAATGAACCTCCGAAAATCGTGGCGTCTGTGTTGTATCATATCCATTTTTTGGCCTCCTCGATTCCCGCGCATGTCACTTATCCTTTCGATGTTATAAATAGGGCCAGGGTCCCTGTCACTTTCCCCCCTTTGCCTCTTCGTATGTCTTCCACCTCGCGTCGCTCAGTGCCCGAGCTCCGCCGCCGTCGTCTATCTTCACCACTGCCTCAACAACGACTGCTGCATCAACCTGATTTGACCAGAATCCGTCTATGCGCCTCCGCTGTTCAACACCTCTGGTGAGTTCTCCTCCTTCCTTTCCCCATAGATCTCATTAGGGTTTCATACGTGTTCATCGGAGTTCATCTTCGTTCTTTGCTGTAACCTTCTTCGTTTCATTCAAACTTGGTACCTCTCCTATGCGGTGGTAATTGTAGCATTCGTTTTTGTTACTAGGACATCTCCTTTTGCATAAAACATCCGATCTGGACATATGAACTGCTCGAGCACCATAATTTAGGTCTAGATATTTTTCCATTATCTGAAGCACGGTAGAACCAAAATCATATCATCAATCTACGAAACCTGTTTTTCCATACTTAGAAATTTTTCCTTTCTCAGATCTGTATTTCAATAATTGTATGGGCAGCTTAACTCAAAAAAACGTAACCCGCTAGGTACCATTAGTCCCCTCTAAGCCGCCAATAGCTCGTCTTTATAATTTCAATGCTAATCTCCGGTTTAACACCCATGCACGCCTTATGTAATCTCCGGTTTACCTTTGATACCATCAGCCGGCTTAATTAGATAATCTTGATCCGGCATAATCTTTCTTTCAGATCACCAAGGAAAAATGGCTAAAACATACACTTCCTGCAACTGGGTCCAATCCCAGGTTACTGAAGAAGATCTGAACAATCATGTTGCAACTAGCGCCTTAGCCAAGAAAGAGGTCATCCATTGGAGGGCCCCCGGTGAAGAAAATCCGCCTACACCCAAGGACGGAGAAGTGATTGTCTTTACTGACCACCTGGGTCGGGGGTTCAGCCCACCCGGCTCAAAGTTTTTCCGCGATGTGCTTCATTTCTTCCAACTTCACCCTCAAGACATCGGACCCAACTCTGTGTCCAACATTTGCAATTTCCAAGTGTTCTGTGAAG